>JAPVLO010000176.1:4800000-6000000 GCA_027257055.1 Cephalopachus bancanus | reverse complement strand
CATCATAGATGTTCAGTCTCCTGTATCATCAGGAAATTCATGCTCAGTGACTCTTCTGGCCAGTAGGAAACTAAGCAATCTTAGGTACAGCCAGCAGGAAACACATAAGACAGCCCAGAGCCGCATCCCCTCCAAGTAGACAGCTCTACCTCTAGCCATGGTCCCAAGTACAGTTCTTATCATTGCACGTGATTCTGAAGGGTAGATGGT
The DNA here is from genome assembly GCA_027257055.1 of Cephalopachus bancanus. Lineage (NCBI taxonomy): Eukaryota > Metazoa > Chordata > Mammalia > Primates > Tarsiidae > Cephalopachus > Cephalopachus bancanus. Next base: position 5,999,790 of record JAPVLO010000176.1, on the reverse strand, counting down.
CACAATCAAGTCTCGGCAGAAATGATCTTAGTGCGTCTTCCCACAACACAAATGAAGTGGAAAATTAACTTGATAGGGCAAGTCAGAGGCAAAGATAAAAGAGAGGCTATTTTAATTTTATCCAGAATACCCACGATTTTCTAATTGTATGGACTCTGCTTAGGAACACAGAATTATTAGAAGGATGTCATCAGTGCTGACGATGGGTGCCTTCACAGACAAATGCCATATATAAATGAGTAGACAGTTTCTTTAACTTAAATAGCTTTTATTTATTTATGCTTAACCAAAAGTGAATCTAGACAATTATGCTGAAAGCCTTGCATTTATCCATGATGGAATTACCATGCTTTCAAAGTTGACTTAGTGATTTTTGAGCTACACTAAAGAGTTTAAAAAATAAAGCTTTTTGAATGTAATGAGGATAGTAAATTAAGAAATATTTGATAGTCTTGTAATACTATGGCTTAACCTGTGGCATGAGAAGAAAATCTCTTGTTAAAATATTAAACTTTTGGCCAGGCTTGGTGGCTCAGCCTGTAATCCCAGAGCTTTGGCCGAGGTGAATGGATTGCCTGAGCCTGCAGGTTCGAGACCCACCTGGGCAACTTGGCGAGACCTCATCTCTACAATAAATAAAAAATTAGCTGTGCGTTGTAGTGCGCACCTGTAGCTCCGACTACTTGGAAGGCTGAGGCGGAAGGATCGCTGGAACCCAGCAAGTCGAGGCTGCGGTGGTCGGGATCGTGCCACTGCACTCCAGTCTAGGCGACAGAGTGAGACTCCAACTCAAAAAAAAAAATTAAACTTTTAATTGCTCTTTATTACTATTAGAAACCCAATATAATTTGACTTAATATTTATGGAGCACGTATTCTGTGCCTGGTTCTTTGTAAGGTTTTGGAAAGAAAACATACAAATAAGACAAAGCTTCTTCTTTTTTGGTAAAAATTTGTTTTGTTTATTAAAGCATTAAAAAATAAGATGTGTTTCAAACTGTTACAGTCAACATTCTATTGATGCTCAATGTATTCTATTTCTGAGTGGTGGTATCCTTTTGAAGTTAGCTCATGAATATTTTTGATACCAACCAAATAGTTTTAAAAAACAATTTATTGCCTGTAATTCCGGCTACTTGGAAGGCTGAGGCGGAAGGATCGCCGGAGCCCAGCAGGTCGAGGCTGCGGTGGCCGGAAGCGGCCACTGCACTCCAGTCTGGGCGACAGAGTGAGACTCCAACTCAAAAAATAAAATAAAATAAAATAAAAAACAATTTATTGTTTTCTAGACAAGAATTTTCCAAATTCACCTTTTATATTTTTTTCTCCACTCCTGGGATCAGACATTCTTCAACATTTTTGTTCTTTTTGATGGTTAATAATATTTTTTAAATGCCATCTGTTAGTTATTTTTTAGAATTTTAATCCTTTGATGTAAAATTTCTTTTTAATAATTATAGTATTTTGGTTATCTATTGCTGTGAAACAAACCACCCTAAAATTTAATGGATTAAAATAACAATTTATTGTTTTCTCACCCAATTTTGTGAGTTAACCGGGCTCTTCTGGATCCTTACTCCTGGGAGAGACTCTGTTAGATGATGTTAAGGTTACAGTTATCTGAAAGCTCGAATGGGTTAGATGTACAAGATGGCTTTTTCATTTATATTTCTGGCACTTCCAGTGGAAAGGCAGGAAAAGCTCGAGGCTGGCCTGCCATCTATCTCTTTCTTTATTTGGTCTTTCCACATTGCCAGCTTGAGTTTCCTTGTAGCCTGGTGGCCTCAGAAGTTTTTATCTGGACGTTTTGAGAAGGTTACGTCACGATTTGCGGAAGAAATGTCCTGAGTTAGACACAGCTTCTAATCTCATGGAGCTCACAGAAGGAAAGCTACAGTCCTGCCCCACCCCAAAACTGCACTGAACAATTAGTTTTAACATAAGCCAGACTGTGATATGTCCTAAAAAGACAGAATTCACATAGAACAGGACTGTGACTCAAGACAGCAGAGGAAAAAGTAGCTGGAACTACAGGCGCATGCCACCATGCCTATCTAATTTTTTGATTTATTGTAGAGACAAGGTCTCGCCATGTTGCCTAGGCTGATCTTGAACTTCTGAGCTCAGGCAATCTTCTTGCCTCAGCCTCCCTAAGTGCTGGGATTACAGGCTTGAGCCACCCGGCCCTATAATACTTATTTCTTACCTTCCTCTAGAAAACATGTTAACAACTTAATATGTATTCTAATTCTTCTATACCTTTCTTCTTGATTTTTTGGCTTCTATTTTCTATTATCGTGTGTGTGTGTGTGTGTGTGTGTGTGTGTGTGTGTGTGTGTGTGTGTATTTGATTTAGAATCAAAGGACCAAATTAGATAAAGTTTTTCACATTGACTTTTTCATGGAAATCTTTCCATGGTGAGCAGTACTTCTCAAACTTTAATAGACATGAGAATTGCTTGGGGATCTTGATAAAATAAAGATTTTGATTCAGTAATTCTAATGGGTCCTGAGAGTTTGTATTTCTGACAAGATCCCAAGCGATGCCAAAGTTGTTTCTTTGAGTATTCATGGTACAGAGATCTCTTATTCTTTGTAATGGATTATTCATATTCCATTCCTCAGTCGATTTAATATCTCCCTTATTATTAGAAGTTTTCAGTTTGTTTTCAGGTTTTTGTTGCCACAAAAATTAGAGAAGCTTTCCTCCCCTGCCATTTCTGCAGCTTTACAGGTCACTTCTTTTCTCCCGCTAAATAGTCCAGGGCTCGATGAACCTGGGATGGTGCCATCAGCGTAACATGTGTTCCAGCACTTAATACATTTGCCATTTTCCAGGTCCCTCAGAAAGTATGCGATTCAATTTAGCAGGTGTTCCTGCACAGCCACCACTTGTCTTGGTCAACCCAGTCTCACCCCTGGGAGTACATTAAACCCATCACAAAATAACTGCACTGGAATGAATGAATGCATTCTAGGTCTGTAGCATACTTCCTTTCCATCCACAATTGCTAAGCAGCCTAGATCTTTAAGAAGTCAGAATTAGAGCTTACAGAAACAACTTATGTTGACATTTAACAGGCTGAGGTGTTAGAAGCTTGCAGAGCCTTGAAATGGAAATTCTATTTTTAAGACAATTTTAATATATTAAACTCATTGATGTTCAGTCATTTCTAATGCTAGAATGCCTGTGTTTTAATTTCCTGTCTAGGTATAATTTTCTCTTGCTGAATTCTTTGTTATCATGATGGATTATTCTTATGAAAATGTGTTGTGTGGAAATGCAAATATGGATTTCGCACTTTCGGTTCTTTATGTGAATGCCATTGTTGCTACCACTGTGGCACCTGCATACTTCTGTAAATAGACAATAATATACTGACAACATTTTTGTTTAACAGGTTCAGAACATGTCCCAGTCCATTGAGGTCTTAAACTTGAGAACTCAGAGAGATTTTCAATATGTTTTAAAAATGGAAACCCAAATGAAAGGGCTGAAGGCAAAGTTTCGGCAGATTGAAGATGACCGGAAGACACTAATGACCAAACACTTTCAGGTAGGCTTGAGTTCCACCATCTTGTTAATCCAAATGAGACAGAGTGGGATGGACAGCCATCAGGGCTCTCAGCCTGAAATAACAGAACATTGGCCCAAATGGGCAATTTGGTGATTTTAATTATCTTTCCACTGAAACTGACCATTAGCTGGTAAGAATGTATGGAAGACTTGCTATAACAAGAGCCTCATTCTTCTGGAGCCAGGTGGAGTTTCTGGTTGGATTTTCAGGCACTTCCATCTCTAAGACAAGGGGAAACCCTAAAGAAAATTAATAATGAAATTACTAATGTGTTTCTGATGACTTTATGCCCTGCGAATATGAGAAGGAATATAGATGACACGATTACTTAAAAAGACAATAATGCCATCAAAAAGAGCATATAAGGCGGGCTCGGTGGCTCAGCCTGTAATCCCACGCCTTTGGGAGGCTGAGGTGAGTGGATTTCCTGAGCCCGCAGGTTCGAGACCCGCCTGGGCAGCGAGACCTCATCTCTACAATAAATCAAAAAATCAGCCGGCCGTGGTAGCGCGCGCCTGTAATCCCGGCTACTTGGAAGGCTGAGGCAGAAGGATCACCAGAGCCCAGCAGGCGAGGCTGCGGTGGCCGGGAGCGGCCACTGCACTCCAGTCTGGGCGACCAAGTGAGACTCCAACTCAAAAAAAAAAAAAAGAGCATATAGAAAGATCGTTGTTTCATGCTTTCATACAAATAAAGTATTTTTCTAGATTTTAGGTGTTATGTTGCCAATTTTCTAGAAACATAAAAGAACTCACGCTATCGGTTTTTTTTAACTAAGTTTGAAAGCCATGAATTTTAAGAAAAAAATTGGTCTGATAATGCCATTTGAGCTTCTATTAAAAATAAATCATCTGCCTCATAAAGGCATAGCATATAGTTTATAAATCGCACTGTAGTTGCCCAGGTAATGGCCTCTGTTTTCCCTTTCAGCTAAGAAGTGCGAATCACTGCTGATGTTGAGGAGTAGGCCTGAATTCAAGCACTTGGTCAAGGAAGGAAGCGCTTTCTTTATGTGATGCTAACAGTTGGAAAGCGAATCAGGAACGTGTAGCAGGGTCTCTGCAGAACACATTTTAATATGGCAGAAAACTTCATGGCTTTGTAATTTTCTTCAGTGGTGGTTAGGAGACCACTGAGTAGGGATGTGAGGAAGACAGTCTTACACTGAACTGGTTTTAAGGTTTTACCATCAGACCAACACAGAAGGAATAAAAGGGCAAGACAGTTAAGGATGTTGACAAGAGACGGTATAGATAAGTGGCAAATCATGAGGTTTAAGCAATGCCAAGAGGTTAAGAAATTAGGGCAAATTAGAGGAAGACCTAGAAGGTACAATGAGTTCAAAGATTATTGGAAATGTGAACATGAGTAAACTGAGTGAATAGAGAATTTATGGGGAAATGGTAAACACAGAATACAAGATGGAGGAGCAAAAGAATTAATGTTAACCAGTATTTGTGGAGCATGTAGCATGTGCAAGGCAGTGCTGAGCCCTCCGCCGGATGTATTACATAATCTAATAGGTAAGTGAAATTGATGATGAGCACGTTCTCATTTGCGAGTGGAAGTTAAGCTAAGGATTGGCAGAGGCAAAGAGGATGCTCTCACGGACATCAGAAACTCAGAAGGAGGAGAATGGGAAGGAAGGGAGAGATGAAAAAATCACCTGCCGGGTACAGTGAGCACAGATGGGAGTGGAGAGTGCACCCAAACCCAGACTTTTTCACTGTTGTACAATGCAGCCGTATAACCAAAACCCATTTGTTTTGGTTATTGACATAAATTACCAAAATAAAGCTATTGACATAAATTACTAAAATAAATAAAGCTATTGACATAAATTACCAAAATAGATAAATAAAATACAAGCCAAAATCTGTTCTAAAAATCCAGAAAAATACGTTTTTAAAAAATGAATTAACTGTGTGACATCTAAAATAAAAGAGAGAGCGAGAGAGACAAATTGATGGTAAATGGAGGCATAAGTATTACTCATGAGCACAAAGGGATACGAGGTTAATTTTGTTTAAAAAAAAAGACCAGGGGTAGAATTGCAACATTTGACAATATTCAAGAAAGCAGCTTTGGACTAGTGACCCATCCTTCACTACTAAATGAAAGGGGGGCATGAAAACCAAAAGATTTTCAACGTTAGAGTATAGATGGGAGAACGCTAATGTGAATCCAACGCTGAGGTCCTCAGCAGGATAGGGACTGCTAAACTAGCCGTGCAGGTGTGCAGGGAGAGAGTTCCCAGAAGGAAGATGCCAGAAACAGAAGAGCTCAGGTTGTCTCCTGCACGTGGACAGTTCTGTTAGAATTCTGCAAAGCCACTGGGCAGCTGAGAGTGCTAGGGTTGGTACAGCAGGGAATGCATGATAAATCATTTGTATCGTTGAGGACTCTTGGGAGAAGACCGAAACAAGTAAAAAAGTTACAAAGCTGAGAGAAACATAAAGAAGTAATTTTCCTAGTCTATAAACTGCCTAGCAGCAACCAAGCTATCAATAAGAAAACTTAATTTTTCAGGAAGCGCCATGAGATATAACGATTTAGATTTTTCTAGGTCATGTAATCCGAGTATATGCCAATTAAATTATTTGTCAAAATCCAAATAACAGTAAAGATAATAGCAATAATTATTTTTTCTGCCCAATTATACATGTTCCAGACACTGCTCTGAGCACTTTAAATATATTAACTAATATAATCTTCACAATGATCCCATAAAGTAGGCATAATTTTTATCATTTTTTTACAGATAAGGAAACTGGTGCACAAAGAGGTTGAGTAATTTATCCAGGTTCATGTATTTAATATGCGTGACAGCCAGGATTCAAACCCACAAAGACCAGCTCCAGACTTATATCCCCTATTACCAATGCCACATTGCCTCTCTAAGTAGACTTTAGCTCTCTGAATTAAAAATAACAGTAATTAGGTGTTCAATGTATATTTGTTGGATTCATTTATATATTGAATCCTTCCATGAATCAGATTTTGCTCTAGGTACTGAGGTACCATATTTGAGGAGAAAAAAGTAGAACATCCCAAAAATAAGTTGATCATTGAAGATACCTTAAGAGAGTCTTCCTCTAGTATACCATTTTCATCTTATCAAAAACACTAAGTAGATTTTGCCTTCTACACTCTTTCAGATGGAAAGTTGATGTTAGCTACATACTTGAGACTATCATTATTTATTTATTTATGTGTTAATATTTGAGTCAAGATCTCACTCTGTTGCCCTAGTTGGAGTGCAGTGGCACAATCACAGTTCACTGAAGGACTTCCTGGGCTCAGATAATCCTCCTGCTTCAGCTTCCTGAGTAGCTGAGACTATAAGCTCATGCCACCACACTCTGCTTATTTTTTGTTTTTTTGTAGAGATGAGGTCTCACTAGGTTGTCCAGCCTGGTCTTGAACTTCTGAGCTCAAACAATCCTCTTGCCTTGGCCTCCTAAGGCCAAAATTACTGGCATGAGCCCAACCTTTGCTGTAAGAGCAACATAGTAGAAAGTAAAATTCTTGAAGGGATTAGCAAACAAATCTATGCTGTTCTACTTTAATCTTTTAAGTTTTTGATATGTTTATTGGTTGTATTGTCTACTGCTCTCTGACAAGTCTCCAGAGTTCCAAAATTGATTCCAATACTTAAATTATGAATTGTTGAAAAGATTTTAAAATATATAAATATCTAGTTTTTGAGTGTGGAAGAAAAAGCTACTTACATTTTGACATTGAATTGCTCTTTTTAAGATATGCCCATAGTAGAAGGTGAAACCTTTCATTGTAACAGTTCTTATGATATGCAGCAATTGGTGATAAAAGAAGACTTCTCATTAAAATCCTGATGAAACAATTGTGTCCCACTTTAAGGATGCCGTACGATACTCAAACTAATAGGTCTATTTCAAAGTGAGACAATAAAATGAGCAAAGCTGTGCAGTTCTGCCTTTTGACTGTGATGATTATGAATCGTTCTTATTATTAAGATTCTCTTTATCCTCCCACTCAACACGCACATGTAGACAAATCAAAGATTCTGAACTCGCAGAGTAAGTGGAAATTTCCCCACAAGAAACACAAGCCCATAAATCAGGGCAGCAATGGGAGCTCCTGCTATTTAAATGCATTTATAGTAATAACATCTTCTGAATGTAATTTAAAAATGCAATCTTCAGCCCCTGAAATTACTTAGTGTACAGCATGGTTTCTGACAGAACCTATGTATTATTTTCAAATAATCATGAGAGGAGCAGCTCTTTTTACAAATGATATCATCTACAATAAATTCACAATTAAATCAAACCCCTGAAATATTTTTGCTGACCATTACTACCAAGTTTAAGGGAAAGAAGTGAAGGTGACATGTCTAAAAACTGCAGGTAAATCACAGATGTGGCTCAGTCCTGTCATAGCTAGGAATAAGGGATGCTGCTTGCCTACACATACTTCTTGTGCCCTTGTTGAAGATCAACACTTCAGTTTCAAACAACTCTGTGTAACCAGCTTGTCTTCATATTAACTATGAAGAGGGACCCCAAAAAATGGAATTTTCTTTTGGAGGGTGGTCCCCCTTGTAGTACAATTGGAACTTATTCCTCCAGATTGAAAGGTCAGCCAAAGTTTTTATCTGGAAGTTTTGAGAAGGTTGCATCACAATTTGTGGAAGAAATGTACAGAGTTGTGGCAAACAGGCGACTGCTTCTTCCACCATGGCAATGACCTGTACATACCACACTGAATGTTCAGCAGTTTTTGACCAAAAACAGCATGACTCTTGTGCCCCACCCTCCCTATCCACCCGATTTCACCCCAAGCAACTATTTTTGTTGTTCCCTGGGTGAAAAAATTTCTCAAAGGAAAATGTTTTGTTGATGTGGAAGGGGTGAAACAACAACAAAAAAAAAAACAGCAGAAATACTAAAAGGCATCAAATTGAGAGTTCAAAAACTGTTTTCAGCAGCAGAAAATGTGTCTCGATAGGTGTATCACATCAAATGGAGAGTACTTGGAAGCTGACTGAAGTTTAAACATGTAAGAATAAATACATAATTTTTAATAAATAAATTCTGGGTATTTGGGGGTCCCCCTCGTATATGTTTTTGGCTTCTATGTGGAAAAACAATTCTGCCCTACATAATGACCTCTAAATTATCTATACTAAGGCTACAGAAGTCAGAGCACAGGTATTAATTCAAAATGGTAAACAACAGCATACATTTCTTTGAGCATTGGGAAGCTTTGCATAATTTATTTTACTTACTGAACTTATCTTCTTAATGGAGTTGTGCTAAGATGGATATTAAAAAGACTCAGGGATACCAGAGTACAATGGTAAAACAAAGTGACAGACGGTCATACTGGAAAAAGTAAGTTAGGGAAATGCTGATTCAGAATCCAAAATTTTCTGAATGTATTCCTATAACGTGACTATTTAGTAGATGAGTGATTAGACTTAACTAGACAGTTACAGGATATTTGACCAATTTTCAATCACTTTATTCAAACTCAATACACAATTAGAAGATGGATTCTGCATATATTTCCTAACTAGATAATGCGTTGTTCACTTTGTGAAATGCTACCAGAAAGTGAGATAATACATAAACCCATAATCACTACCATGGGGAGCTTGTTTTATAGAAAAGCACAGAACCATGTAAAAAAAAGTTTCTTCTATGGAAAAGTGGAAAAGTGGATCTATTATTAACTGTCACGTGGCCACTTACATTTTCCCATAATACCTAATTTCAAAAATCAATAAGGAATCTTGAGGCTGTTCTAATCATCTCCTGTAAGTATTATAACAAAAAGAAAGTGGCTGCTTGACCTGTTTCAAATGATTCTCAGGAGCAATCGGCTGCTTTTCACAGGAGTTGAAGGAGAAGATGGATGAACTCCTGCCCTTGATCCCTGTGCTGGAGCAGTACAAAACAGATGCCAAGTTAATCACACAGTTCAAGGAGGAAATCCGGAACCTGTCTGCCGTTCTCACTGGGATTCAGGAGGAAATCGGTGCCTATGACTATGAGGAACTGCATCAGAGGGTGCTGAGCTTGGAAACCCGGCTTCGTGACTGCATGAAAAAGCTAAGTGAGTAGAACAATTTTATTTGAATGAGTTGTTTTTAAACAGCTTCCATGGAAACTGCATTCTTATGTTTTGCAAATAGTCACAAATCACCTAATTACAGGAAAATCTGTGACTGTTTTCTAAGTGTAAAATATTCCTTAATGATCTCCACATATCTGAGCACTCAGTGCCTGACTAACAGTGTCCTGATTTTTAGAGCACCGTGTTATCAATTTGGTGGCTTGAAATCAGTAGTCTGGTAAACACAGTCAATTCTACTGGCTACACTAGTGGAAATACATTTTAGTTTTTGATATATAATGATTAATCATTGCTTGGCTAGGAGAGAGGGCATTTTTTGGTAGTAGAAAAGGCTAGGGTAAAGGAAAGTTACCCTGGGAACAGAAGCAAGGCAGCAATGATTAAAGGCAATGAAAACAGTTCCTTTGCTCTGCAGAACTGTCATCGACTGCTCTGATCTACTCAAGGAATACAAAGGACACACCTCTCTAAATAGATATTCACCACTCTGCAAGGGGTGGAGCAGGACTCTAGTTCTTGCCTCTTAAAACCTTTGGTTCGATCAAGCCTGAGTTTACGAACTATCCTATTGCATCCATGATCTAATCATTCAATGGAAGTTATCATGGAACTGGATGCAACTAGAATGTGAAATAAACAAGTCGCTGTGAATTGAATAAGGAGGGATCATAACTCCATTAGGGAGCAATATTTTATTTACTTATTTATTTTTAAATGTACTTTAGAATTGTGGGGTCCATGTGAGGATTTACTACATAAGTAAATTGTATGCAGGTGAGGTTTGGGCTTCTAGAGAGCCCTCTGTCCCCCAGGTAGTGGACCTGGTACCCGGTATGTGGTCGTGTGCCCCTTATCCTTCTTCCCTCTCTCCCTGCTTCCCTTCCTGCTTCCCTCCCTCCCTCCTTTAGTAGTGCCCAGAGTCTTTTATTCCCAGCTTATGAGTGAGAACATGCGGTATTCAGTTTTTTGTTTCTGTGATAGTTCACTTTGAATGATGGTCTCCAGTTGCACCCATGTTGCTGTAAGGGACATGACTTTTTTCTTCTTTGTGACTGCATTCCATGGTGTAGGTGTACCACATTTTCTTTACACAATCCACTTTCAATCAGCATCTGAGTTGGTTCCATGTTTTTGCTATTATGAATAGTGCTGCAGTGAACATATGTGTGCAGGTGTCTTTTTGGTAGAGTGATTTATGTTCCTCTGGGTATATTCTGAGAAGCAGGACTGGTGAATCATATGGTAGTTCAATTTTTAGTTCTTTGAGAAAACACCACACTGCTTTCCACAAATGCAAATCAAGACCACAATGAGATACCACCTAACACCGGTAAGGATGGCTATCATTAGTGTCAAAAACAACAGATGCTGGTGAGGCTGTGGAGATAAGGCAACACTTCTACACTGTTGGTGGGAATGTAAGCTAGTTCAGCCTTTGAAGAGCAGTCTTTTAACTGTTTACATGATGTGACATGACAGGATAGGACGACTCTATTCAATAACCATAGAGAAGTGTTCTCTCAAGATAAAGAAAATACTTTCTGGAATAGAAAATAAACTGCAAGAGGGATGAAGCGTTTGAACAACAACAAAAAATCTAATCAATTTCTTATAAAGAAAACTTTAGTGAATACATATAAACATTTAAAATAAAATTTGAATGAATTACAAGAGCATTTTAGTTGATTTGACAAATGTACTTCAAAGGATAAAAAGAACACAAATGCAAAATATAGTATTCAGTTATCACAGCCTCAATTCAACATGGGAAACTGCCACACCCAAGGCTTCACTGGAAGTCATCCCAGAATGTCCAAGAGAATTCAACAAAATCAATCAGAAGGATAAAAGGCAAACCATAGACCTACACACATGGGCAGTCATCTGTTCCTCATTCCTCAACAAGACCCACACTTTTTCATCTACAACTGATGTCCTCACAATCCACCTCATAGAGTCAGTGACTCCTTTTTGCTCCTTTCCCACTATGGCCCACCTCATTGCCAAAGGGATTCTCTGAAGTTAAAGTCTGAACTTACTTTGCTTAAAATCTCCCAGGATATCGTGTGTCATGGGACACAGTCCACGGCTTGTGAGACCTTTCATGTATGACAGTCCCTGTTTCTCCAGGTATAACTTCTGCCATTTCTCCCTTCACATGCAAAGTCCCAGCCACAGGTGCCATGTGCTTTCTTGCCATGGGGCTGTTCTGAGATGCTGTTTGTTCCTGCTTCTGAAACCCTCTTCTGCCTGCATTCCCTTCTTCTATCCAAACGCTTTCTCCTGCCACACGCAGCAAACTCCTATTCATTCATCAGGTCCCAGTTTTAATGTTGTGTCCTGCCAGAATCCTTCACTGCCCTCCCACACTAGTTTTGTGTCCCTTAGACACTTCCAAACCCTGATATTTCTCTAGTCATTGGACTTTTCTGGGTTTGTTATTATTGTATATGAAATTAAGTGTCTCTTGCTAGATTTTGTTTTCATGAGGACAAGAACAGTGTCTGTGATGTTCACTCTATATCTTGTATCCCCCAATGCTTAGAAAACTGCCTGGCTAAGAAAAGTCACTCAATAAATATTTGCTGAATATATTACTTCTATATAGAGTCATAGGAATAATTTCTAAACTTTACAGAGTATAAGCTATTTCACGTGGCAGGGAATGATCTGCTTTACATGTAAAAAATATGCATTGTTTAGCCACATTCTATTTAAGTCAAAATGGTGTAGGTATCATTAGGACTCAGCCAGGGAAAAGACATTTATTGGACATAGCACTTAAATATCTCTTTTATAGGCTCTGCTTTTATAATTCAAGTTGTGGAGTTTACAGTTAGTATACAAAGGTAAATATTACTGACATAAAGTAATTCTGCGGTTATATTTTATTCTTTTTAAATAAAGAGATATCTTTAGTACAATGTCCATATTAGTTGCATAGCTTTCCAGATGGTGTCTCCATCAAATGAGATAAGAAAATCTCAAACAAAGAATTACTCAGTGTCCTCAATATCTACATTACTTTGGGGGTTACAAAGAAGTATTCAAATGCCTGTTTTACTAGTTCATAAAATAGCTGGTTAAAGGTTTCCTGTAAATTATAGTCTATAGCAGAAGTCCCCAACTTTTTTGGCATCAGGGACTGGTTTTCTGGAAGAAAATTTTTCCATGGACTAGGATAGGGGGAGGTTTGGGGATGATTCAAACACATAGCATTTATTGTGCACTTTATTTCTAATATTATTCATTGTAATATATAATGAAATAATTATATAACTCATAAAAAAAGATGTGGACAAAAGTGGTAAATAAAATAATGGACAATCCACTAAATGAGACTAAAATAAGTGTTGGATACAGCTTTACAATAGAAGTGCATCAATTCACTCGCCACTCACAGATAGGGTTCTGAAATGAGTCTGCAAGCAGTTGATGTATGATGGTCTCTGTGCAGTCAAATCTCACTGTTAATGTTCATCTGTATGGGTAGCCACTCCCCAGTGCTAGCATCAGTGCCTCAACTCCACCTCAGATTATCAGGCATTAGATTCTCATAAGGAACACACAACCCAGATCCCTCGCATGTGCAGTTCACAATAGGAATCATGTTCCTATGAGAATCTAATGACAGTGCTGGTCTGACAGAAAGCGTATCTCAGGCAGTAACATGTGTGATGCAGAGCTGCTGTAAATACAGATGACGCTTGCCCGCCGCTTACCTCCTGCTGTGCAGCTCAGTTCCTAACAGGCCAAAGACCAGTACTGGTCCATGGCTCCGGAGTTGGGGACCCCTGGTCTCTATGACTGGTTTGTGTAGGGCTTTGACTTGCTTTTTCAGAAGTCTAATTGTCTTGGGTGAACCACTCCAGACTTTAATACATCTGAGCACATGAGCATTACATGCTGAGACCAGGCATCTGCTAAGTACAAATGCACTCTTAAAGCAAAGACAAGCAACACAATGGTTCTGTTACCAATGCAGGTTCTTAGGGTCTCATATAATAGAAATTAGCAAGAGGCCAAACAGATTCCAGACAAGGCTTTATTGGGGTCTTGTACAAGGGAGTTTAGGAAGAAGAGTTCTTCAAGGCTTGGTCTTCCAAGGGGGCCAGCTAGAGCCTTTTATCAGATAAGGAAAGAGGTGTAACCTCCAAGAAAAGGTATATTGGCATGATTACAGAGGGGCTCTAACCATGCAAGCTTAGCGTAGTTATAGATTTCTTCATATGTTGCATTTGCATGTACAAAAAAATGGCAGATAAGCCCAACCTGGGTTGAGGATTTTAGTATTATAGTGAAGCAAGGGTTACAATAGGACACGCTCAGGTCCTTGTGAGCATGTGGGAGAAAGTTGTGCAGGGAGTTATTGTCCCAAGCAAGATTTATGGTGAACATTGTTTATGCGAACGATTTTTTTCAAAGTTGTAGTCTGCAGGATGGCCCCAGATTAAGCACTGCTGCAGTCTTGTGGTCAAAGTCTGTGAGGACGGCCCAGTCCCTTCCCTTTCTGCCTCAATTCTAGCTTATAAACCCTTTGACCTCTATGGTGTGACAGTCATGTTTTTGAACAATTAACACAAGAATGTCTTGAGATTTGCTCAATTTAAAAAATGAACTTTACTTCTATCTCTGTTGAAAATAGTTCTCACATTTCATAAACACTTTCCTTGATGATTAGCAGATCTCAGCTCCCTGGTCTCTTAGTGAAGAGGCCAGAGACACAATGCATCAAACAACTTTTATGCTGTTTGTCTCAAGAACTGTGTAGTTTAGTCCATCCCTCCACGTTTAGGTCAATTAACCACTTACTGAGCATCTCCTGAGCAGAGGGGTTATATATTGACTGAACCACAAACCTTAATTACAATGTAGAAAGCATGTTCAAGCAGAGGCATTCATTCTTAACACAGTAAAACATAAAGTCACATGGTCCCTGAAAAGAATAAATGGATCTTCATACTTTCCATTAAAGAAGAACCACTCTATTTGAAAAATAATGTCTGGTAATATATTTTATATAGATATTGTATATTTTATGACATAGTGTGTATATATATATAAAATATATATACAATATAGATATATATATGATTCCAGAAGAAATCAAACATATAATTTTGAGTGTAACACTAGGTTTTAGTTTGGTTAACACTTAACTTGGTATTTACATTCCCTCCTGGTAGTTGAATTTATTTATTTATTGAGTTGGTGTCTCACTCTATCACCCAGACTGGACCGCAGTCTTGACCAGAGTAGGACATTGGATAATCACAGAATCAGCAATATAGTATCAAGAGCAAGAAGGCTCATTCATCAATGGTATCTTCACTCTTCACAAAGGCCTCTCAACCTACACAACCAATTAGTAAAAGGTAGAAATGGATTGGGGAAGAGACAATGAAATTGCAACAGTGATGAATGCGGTTTTCTCTCACTTTTTCAGTGGATTTTCTTTTAATTAAATATCACAAGGTATATCACATGATTTTAAGATACTAAAAAACAAACTAGTCTTATTCCCTGTGATATTTAAGTTAATCCCAAATAGTAAATAAGGTCCAAAGGGAATCACAAGTCATCAAGACCTCTAGGGCACCGTTATGCTGATTTCTACTAGGGAATTAAAGTTTTGGAGAAAATAGACATTAGGAAAACGCTTCAACAGCACTGCATCCTCTGGCCTGAATGAGGTACAGTGATGCCCTTGTCTAAGTGCTTAATTTTCTCCTATGAGAGACTGAAGAGAATAAAGTCCCCTGTGCTTAATTAAATCATACCACATTATTAGACATGCAGAATATAAATGCATGCATGTGAGAATTTGACTGACACAGTGTGGTTAAAGCTTGTACACACCCTCGAGAACACCAATAGATATTTAGTGTAGATTATAATGAGACTTTCCAGCTTTCCAATCCTGTACCCCCCACTCTCTTTGGTTAGTTCTTTTTTAGGGCAATGGTTTGGTGCCCTCTAGTGAAGCGCCAGAAACATGTTTCTACTAACACGAATGGTTTTGAGACCATGCTTACCAGAAGTAACATTAGAAATCTGAAGCGTGGTGGGTACCTGCATAATGAATATTTATTTACCTAACCCTGGATTGTACCCCACATCTTTAAAATAAAATTTTTTTAAAGAAAGTAAATTTCTTTATTTGCACACTCAACAAATATTTGACTTCCTAATGTGTGCTTGTACATTGCTAGGTATTTAAGAATACAAAGATGAGTAGACCATCTCTCTCTACTGTCAAGAAGCTCACATTTTAGTGGCAACAACAAGGACAGAAGTAGATAACTACAGCAATATTGAGTGCCTACTACTTGACAGACACCATGCCAGATATTTTACATGCGCTAGTTCTATCCATGCAAGAACTCTGGGTTAGGCATTAGTATGGGCAATTTAACAGAAAACCGATGCTCAGGAAGTTTGAATTAACTTGCCAAAGATACATGTGGAGGCATTAACTTTAAACCTAAGTCCTTCTGAGTTCAAAGATTGAGGTTTTTTACCCCCACATGATGCCATAAGAGAGAAATTCCCTAGATACCTCAATACATTTAATTTAATGAATATTACTTCCTTCTACTCAATTATTGTAGGAAAAGAAGGGCCAGAGAACCATCCTTGATTCTTCCCTGAGCCTCATTCCCCTCATGCCATCAATGCATCTTTTTTCTGCTGTCCCTCACCAAACTCTTAAAATCATATCTTTTCTGCATCCTTGCTCCCCTAATTTAGAGAACTGTTCACCATTTTTCAACTGGATTACTCCTAACCACTTGCTTTTTAGCTTAAGTCATTCCCTCTCCATCATACCTTCCAAAATCTTGGCATGTAATACCCGTACTTAAGTGGTTTACCTTTCAAATAGAATCCAAACACCTTTGCATGCTTTGTCTTGTTGAAATTGACTTTCCCTGATTCTCTAGGCCTTGAGTTCTTTCGAGCTGTGAGGATGAGTCAGCCAAAGCTTTTGCCCTTCTAATATTTCCAGTTGCTCAGTTTCCACTTGTTCTTTACCTCCCAGACATTGAACTTGCTCTCCCTTTTCATGGATCACTCTACCTTTCCACCCTGAGAGGTCAGAAACCACCCATGTCTTGTTTTAGATGAATCCCTACAACTATCTCAATACACTGGAAACACAGCAGGCAAAAATTTGCATCCTTAGAATGTTTAAGAGCATATTGTGTTTTTAAAACAAAAAACTTTAAGTTGCTTTCAAGAAATAAACCAGTGTACACCAAATATAAAACATATCTATGTCCTTTACAAAACCAGAATCTATTGAGAAAAAAAGACAACAAAAGTACAGCCTTTTTCACCTTTGTTTTCCTTGCCATCTGTTCTTTCTTCAATGACAATGCCGTATTTCATTCCATGATAACTTTGCTCTCTTAGCACTTAAAGCACGAGACACTGAAAATCTCAGGGAAAGCAGGAATTAACAGAAAAGCCAAATAGTCTCCGAGGTTGACAAGAGTGAAATTTAACTCAGAAATGTAATAGGAGAAATTTACAAGAATACTGCCACGAATTAAATCAAGGAGAACTTCAAATAAGTAATTTACCCAAGAGAGTCCTGCTTTCACCAAAATTCTAGGTTGTCAAATAGAATGGCAGTTTCTCCATCATGTATGCACTTGATGATTCGTGCTTCTGCAACCCTGGAACCCTGGTTATATTTTAGCCACATTTTAGGGTAATTGGTAAATTTTACCAGAAGCTGATTTATCATTAATCTTCCCTTTGTATGGCTTACATTTTTCTAGATCACAACTAGATTATAAGCCTTCTAAGGATATAAACTCTGAATTTCCAGAGACAAGCACGAATTGTCAAGTAAATTAGGATTTTATAACATAACATAATATTCAGTTTGGATATAAAATTTTCTTCTCCTTAAAGATATGTGTATCACATGAACTTAATCCCAGAAAAGGTAAAAGAAAGAGTTGAGGCACTGTATGAAAAATAATAAAAAGGGCAAAATTGTGTTAATTTTGGAAATCATGGGTTATTTAGACATATTCATATTATTTTTGATACCATTACCTAGATAACCACTGGAAACTCATTCTAGCACACTAAAATACAGTTTAAAAAAAAACATTGAAATACAGCATTTTTTTAAACATTAAAATATGGCATTTTTTGTTAAACATTGAAATGTCATACTCTTTATTTACCCTATTGTGAGCCAGGTACTCTGGGTCTAGTCCAAACACTGTTTGCTTAATTCCCATAAAAATCCTATATAGTAATATTATTATTTATTTACTTTTCTAATAATATGGCATTTTTAAATGTTCACTCTTATTCTCACCTTTTCCTCACCAGGATAGCTGGTAAGACTAGACATGCAAATAAAGGTTTAAATAATATAAATATATTTTGCTGCCAAATGTATGGTAGAGACAAATTTATTTTAAGTAGCTTTAACAGATAAATTTTAAAGATCAAATCAAATGTGCTTTGTATTACATGAGTTCTCTAATGGCCTTAAGTAAAAAGATATATATTCTGTCCGTAAACATATTCACTACTCCACTTGATGTGCTTACTTGAACATGGCCTTAGGATTCAAATCCAGAAGCTGTTAGTCCAGGATAATACAAAGTACAATAATATATTAAAGAAATAAACAAAAGAGAGGACAGATGGTTTTTACGCTTTGTTAATCCAAACAACTGATCTTTCTGCTGAATCCCAAATGGTATCTCCTCCTGAGCTGCTGATTGATAGATATGGATTGTAACTGATTATAGGAAATTTAATTCTAAAAGACATCAGAGAAATAAAATGATAACTCTCTCCCATTACTACTGATACGGTGTATTTTCTGAATATACACAATGTACATACGTAATACATTGTAAATGCTAGTATTTCCATGTGTCTTACTGCACACGGAAGAGCACAGCGAGAGAAAAATCAATGAAGCAAGACTCCTATCTTCCTTCCTTACCATCCACCTTTGCAAGAACATTTGTCTTCCAGGCATTTGGAGAAATTATACCTTCTGTCTGGCTTCCTTTGTCCTCATAAAGTGAGAGCAAAGTGAGAAAGATAATGATTTATTTGAACAAAAGCTAGTTTGGGGATACTTAGACATTTTTTAAAATAACTTTTATTGTTTATTTTACTTTAGTTGATTTTTACAATTTCTGTGTTCCGTTAGAATCTAAGGATGCCTGTATTTACTTAACACAAAAGCTCACAAAGTTAAAACTAAAAATCAGCCAGTTTTATAAATTCCTGTAACTTTAATTTTACTAATCTCATTTGGCAAGATGAATTTTAGCTTAAGAAATCAATAGCCATTTGTAAACGAAACTTCTACTGGGAACAAGTCAACACTGAGAGCTCTTTCTGTCTAGTGTTTGCTTCCCACGAGTAAGAGTTGCTAATGATGATGATGAGTGTGAACACGCTCATGGTGTGTGTTTGTCAACAATCACAAAGACCACCTTCTCTCCATCAGTATATAAAAGTTTGTTGATTCACTATATTCTTTGTCCCCTTAGATAAAATGACAAAACGCCAGGCTTCAGGGCTTTCATTTTATAGATGAGGAAATTCCATTTCAAAGAATAAGTGCATTGCCCTGTATTGTAGGATGATTTAATGCAGTGGCCTAGATCCAAAACCAGATTTTCGAACTCCTGCCTCAGCATTCAAATTTGAATGGGATATACTACAGAAAGAACATTTCCTGGGTAAATTAATGAAAGTGAGAACAGACATCACAAACACACACAAAAATATAAAAGGACAGATAAAGGCTTGATTATTCATGGTTACTAAATAGATTAAACCACCATCTGCTCATGGACTTCATTTATTTAATTATTGCCTTTCACATCATCAGCTTCTTGCTCTCTACAAAATTAATCCTATAGACAAACAAACCTTCCTTAAACAACATCAGCACACCAATAAAAATGTCTCATGATCTCACATTTCCTCACCCCATCTCCTTACTTCTTTTCCCTTGAAATAATCTTCTCTAGCAGCTGCTTTGGTTTAAGTTCTTTTCAAACCAATTTCCATTTATTTTCTGGTCTCACCACTCACTTCATTTGAGTCCTGTGATCACCAATGACTGCTTGTTGCCAAATTCCACAGTCATTTCTTTGATCTTATCTTGCTAGACATTTCGGTGGCATTTGCCACAGGTCAGTGCATTATCCTTTTTCAGATGATTTCTTCTTTTGAATTTCTTAACACCACACTTATTGTTTCTTCTTGGGCTCCTTTCTGGATCCTGTACATATTATGATTTGCAGAGTTCTGTTCTAGATACCTTTCTCTTTTTCTGTATGTGCCTCTCTCTATGGCATATATAGCTCCAGGTTTCCACTGTCATCATTCTACTGAAGCCCATCGAAAACCATATCTCAAAAGAATGTCTGCTCCTAGATGTATATACTATTTCCACCGGCATGTATAATCGTGAATGATCTAAAATAACCTGTATTGGATTCTTGATTTTTCCTCCCAAACCCATTCCTCTCTCAGTCCTTTCATTGGAGTAAATGACACTACAATCTGCCTAACTGGACTAGCCAAAAGCCTGGATAATATCCTAGATTATTTTTTGAGATTTTTATTCCTTTTTGTTTTTCATCTTTATATTTAACCTAAATCCCAGTCTTATCAAATTCATTTAGAAAGTGTACCCAAATCCGCCGGGCTCGGTGGCTCAGCCTGTAATCCCGGGCTTTGGGAGGCTGAGGTGAGTGGATTGCCTGAGCCCGCGGGTTCGAGACCCGCCTGGGCAGTGAGACCTCATCTCTACAATAAATCAAAAAATCAGCCGGGCGTGGTAGTGCATGCCTGTAATTCCGGCTACTCGGAAGGCTGAGGCGGAAGGATCGCCGGAGCCCAGCAGGTCGAGGCTGCGGTGGCCGGGAGTGGCCACTGCACTCCAGTCTGGGTGACAGAGTGAGACTCCAACTCAAAAAAAAGAAAGTGTACCCAAATCCAGCTATGTTTTTCCATCTCCTTCATTGCTTCCATCATCTCTCACCTGAACTGATGTGATAACCTCTTTATGGGAATTTCTGCCTACATTCTATGCCTTCTACGACTAATGTTAGAGGACAATAGAGACGTGATTACTCATAGTTACCAAATAGAGTAAACGCCTCTGTTTATCCTTTTTAAGATACAATTCAGTCTGTTACTCCCTGCTCCATTTTAAGTCTTCCAATGGCTTTCAGTCAGACCTAGAATAAAACCCAAATACTGTATTCACTCACCAATAAAATTGATTTTTCAGACTTCATGACCTGGACTATTCATCTCTCCTACCTCATCTTCTTCTTTTCCAAGTGCATTCTAGACACAGTGATCTTTCTGTTTATTTCTCTTTCTCTTGACTTACCAAGCATTTGAACTTACCAGACTTAGGGCCTTTGCAAGAATAATAATAATAGCTTGTATTTCTTAAGTACTTAGCTATGCATCAAAAACACCATTCTAAACACTCAGCATGTATTTCTTGAATAATCTTCTCAATAATGCATTGAGATAGATATTATTACTGTTGTTACCCATGAGACACTGAGAGGGTAAAAAAAATTGTTCAGTCTCCAGAGAGCAAGGGACAAAATTAGGATCCAAATCTAGTCAGACTCTTGAACCCACGTCTCCAACCACATTCAGATGTGAGGACTCCTCTAGCTGATTCACTAAGTGGCTAAATCTACTACATGGCCACTCCACTCAATAAACTAAATACCTAAGTATCCTTGTGGTCAACTATGGGTCCATGGCTGACTCCTTATCAATAAGCTCTCAGGTTAAATATGATCCTCCGAGAGGTCTTCCTACACTCCCGATCCCAAGTAGATCCCCGGTCACTCTGCTTAAATATCTGCATTAAATGTGTTCCTACCCAATACATGCAGCTTATTTGTTTGTTTATTTATTTGTTCTTTCTCTCTTCCAACCTAAATTTAAGCTTCACCAGAACAAAGGTGTTATTCTCATCGTTGTAATTCTAGAATCTAGAACAATCCTCTATACTTCATAAATCTTAACTGAATAAATGAATAGATGAGTGAATGAAACACCCTTTTTCATAGGACACATACAAAAGCCTTCCTTTAAGCACCTAAAGGCTTGCTTTCCAAGGAAGGATTGCCTGGAGTAAGAATCAAACCAGTTACAAAAACAAAGATCATTTCTATATATAGATAGCCTACACCTATTTGAAATTTTAAGCATTATCTTTGCTATGGAGTGCAAAATGTTTAATGTACTGACTATTTTAAATTAAGAAACTGAAGGACTTATTTAAGATGCAGATATTATTTTTAAATTGTTAATACTTTGGGTTATTAACTCACTTCCAGTATGTTTCTTAGATGAATACTGCAAAAATTGGTTTACCCAACAGATATGACTCAAGGATAAAAAGTTGTGGTGGACCGAGGTCTACTATAGGGTCGTACCAGAAAGACAAAGCTTGAAATTGCACATTGTGAGTCACTGGGCAGATGGGAGAAAGCGAATGAATGATAGACTTGAAGAAAAATGATGGAGAGAGGATGACACAGAGAAGAGTCAAAGAATATGCAACACAACATTCATAAATGTTTGCAGGATCTTTCCTGGTCAAATACTAGATATATATAAACTTACTGATTATACATATAATCAGTTTTCATCCTACAGAGAAGACAGTTACCACAAAGACACATGCATAGGACCAGCTCAGTAAGATTTTATAAGAAATATAACTGTATTTGACTTGTTTGATTTAGATCCTCAAATATATTATTCATAGAAAACTTAACAGTTGAATTTGCTTGTTTCTGTGTTTGACAGATTATGAATATGTTTTGTGGAAGAAGAGTAGAAGTAAATATGGCTTAGAATAAGATATAGTTTGAATTATCTAAGAAGATTGTTTTAATGGGAAAATGTTATTATATTTACAGTACTCAAGGCTGAATTTCTATATTTGTATGGAATATTGACAAATAATTGGTCCACTCATTGGTGCGTCCTTCTCTTCTCAATATAGATTTGGTCTAAAATATCTTCTTCATTTAACTTTTTTTGCTAGTTGACTCAAAAAGGAAAAAAAGAAGAAAAAAGAATTTTAAAAGGAAATGGAAAGCACAATTTTGAGATGCTATAACACACAACTTACCTTGTCTTCTGTTTGCCTTTATATCCCCAGAATTTATAATAGTCCTGGCACAGAGTGCTATAAATTCTAAGTAAATTATTGTTGAATTAATTAATTAATTAATTCTCAATTACTATTGTTTTTACTGTCTATCATATTTCAGAGGAATGCTTATTCCTACAAGAAAAAAGTAGAGTCATTTTTAGTTAAAGAGTCAGAAGCTTTTAACTCCTGATATAAATTCTGTCCTAACTTCAAGTCTGAACCACCTGAAGCTCAGTAGTATCCCTTCATCATAGAGACGCAATGTTGGATTAGATCCAAGCACCACCACAATCGAGACACCCCAAGCCTGTGGGTTGTTTGGGAATGTTGATTAGATGAGATCCATGGCTTGATTCTGAGTCCCAAGGACAGTTATTGTTCAGATTTCGACTGATCAACAGCTGATTATGCACACCTCAACATCTGAAATATGAATACAGCTGAGGCAAATATGGGGTTTGTATCTTGCTTTAGTCTGGAAATACAGGCTACCCACGGCAAAGAGGGCAATTTTGCTGTTAAGGCAGTTTAAAATCTCGCTTTTAAGTTTAATTGCATAGTTTGGCATCTAAAATGCCAAGTAAAACTCCATAATGACAAAATCTACATTCGCTTTCAGTATAAAAACAACTTGAGATCCTCATAAATTCTCACTGATCGTGTTTCCATTTAGTCAGTTCCACAGTAGATGAACATTCTATTGTGTTACATATTTGGGATATTATATTAATCAAATTCAGAACAAATTTTGACTCAATTGACTTCTGAGATTCTCTATATTTTTGTTCAAATGATCATGAGAGATCATTCATCTTTTAAAAATGTTTAAGAAATTTTAAACTTAATTTTTACCCCCTTTAACTAGTGGGCTTTCCACAGAAGCATATTTTTTAAGGTAATAATCACTTCCTTGAAATAAAATTCTTATTTTTTCTACTCGAATCTCATGTACACCTTTTAGTACAGCTTTTGGGCATGTACTGACCACTGTCATCACTTCTTAGCCTTTCTTATCAACTATATGTTGTAAAGTGATAATTATAATTCATAATGAGGATTCTAATTTTTTAGGTTTGAAAGGACAGAGCCAAAATGGAGTTTTTCTGGCCTATTTGAGTTCATTCATTTCCCAGAACCCTTTGTAAATCACAAGACAGTAAGGTTAGCATCTTTGTCCTAAGAATTTTTCAGCTACCACCCTGCCCTTCTCACACTGTCCTTCTCACGACACACCCATCTACCATCCCACCTTTGTCTCTGTGCTTCTGACTAACTCACCACCCATCTGGTTGTCAGAAATACGAGAAAAGGACCCTATCACCATGACTTCAGCTGCTGTGAATTCTTGAGGCTGAAAGCTGTTAAATCTTCCCTTTGTTAGGGGCAGGTCACTATAAGTGATGGGGTGGTGGTCTAGCTCAACTTTGTGTGCTCATGACTGACCCACCTATCCATCCAAAAATAGGAGAAACAGATCCCATCACCCTGATGTCAGCTGCTGTGAATGCTCAGCTGGCCCACTTCCTCCCCTAAAGAAGTTTTAAAAACCCCTAGTCTCCAGCATTCACCATCACTCTTTCTTTAAACCTCTGGTCCCCTCTCCAATCTTGGAGAGGTGACTCCATCTTCTCTCTTTTCTAATCTACTTTCTAAATAAACTTTATTTTCTAATCTAATTTCTGTGCAAATCTTTGCCATTCCCACAGCACCAGCACACTGACCTAACAAGGATGAAAAAATTAAAGGAAGAGAGATTGTAATGTCCATTGTAAGACAGAGCTAGAAGTTTGAAGAACACAATTTCACCTTATAGGGTGGAAACTAAATTAAAATGAAGAATATTCACAGTTTCCATTTCTGCAGATTATTTACATCTTTCATTTCCAGCTTATTCCTAGCCTCAGGAAAGGAAGGCATATAAAACCTGAAAATTATTTTTCAATAAGCAATATATAAATGTGACTTTTGCTTCAGAAAATTAATGGTTACTAAATTTTTGCAGCTATTTTAACTTTTTATATTATAGTTTAAATATTGCATACACTGCTAGAAAATTGTATATTTAGAATAAAAAGCAACAGTTTCCTTCTTCAGCTATGTTCCCCAGAGGCAACCATATTTAGCAAGTTAATTTTAGGGATTCAGGTATTTATGTCCATATTTCTAATAATATGCTTATTTTTTTACTTTTTGAGATTTATCAATTTTAGATATTGTTTATTGACTCCTACTCTGCAAGATGAGAATTTAGATAACATAGCCAACTCCACTTTGTCTCCTCTTAATATGATTTTATGATTATTCACAGTTCATCTCATCAAAATTGTAAATTGTCTCAAATTTAAATCTTCATTTTTTTAATCAACTGTAGGAATAATCTCTTACCACCGCATTTTTAAAATATGAAGTTAGTTGCACCCTCATCTTTCTTTCCATTTCTTTTCCCAGTGCTTAATTCCCTAATAATGTGACATTATTTGTTCTTCTGTGAAATAGTTTGTCTTCTCCATTGTCACAGAGCAAATGAGACAACTGACAGATATTCTGTAATTAGCTTATGGGCTCATTCTACAAAGTAGACATGAGTGTTGACATATTATAAAAATTCTTATATGAGGTGATACCCAAAAAACCCCAGAATTTATTTATAAAATAATTGTGCATTTATTCTTACATGTTTAAATTTCAGTCACCTTCAAAGCATTTTCTTTTTGATGCAATACACCTATCAAGACACTTTCCACTTTTCAAAACAGTTTTTGAACTTGTCCATTTTGATGCTGTTAGTGCTTCTGCCATTTTTTTGTTTCACCTCTTCCACATTCGCAAAATATTTCCCTTTGAAGAATTTTTCATTTGGCAAACAAAAATAAAACTCTCTCTGGTAGAGATCAGATGAATAGGGAAGGTGGGACGCAAGGGTCATGCGTCAAAAACTGAACGCTCAGGGCAGTGTGGACAGACACATTGTCGTGGTGAAAGAACCAGTCACCTCTCTGTCACAACTCGGGAAGTTTCTTCTGCAAATCGTGAGGTAACCTTCTCAGAACTTTCAGATAAAAACTTTGGTTGATCGTTTTATCTGGAGGAATAGATTCCAAGTATACTACAAGGGACCCATCCTCTGAAAGATAATTCCGGTTTGTTTTGGGTCCCCCCTAATATTGTTCCTTGGGATCTAAGTGGTAGGGTCAGACATATACCTTTCCTTCCTAAGTCCAATATTCTATCTGTTCCATTCAAAGGAAAGTATTACTAGCATTAAGATCATAATTTTCTTCATTATTTTTCTCTTATTCCAGAAACATCTCTTCAGATGTTGGAACTTCAGATGTAGGATTAATCCTATGTGCCGCTATATTTTTTCTCTTATTTTCATTCTTATCTTTTTTGTTTTAATTTTGGGGCAACTCTTTTTATCTTCCAACCCATTAGTTTAATTCACAATAGGTCTTTTGTGCTCCCTTTCACAATATGCAGTACACAAGTCTCTTTCAAGATGCTAGGGTCTCAGACACCTGCTCTCTAAATTATCTCTTTTTTCTTGGACCTTGGTTTTCCTGGATATTTACCTTGGTCATTCTTATTGTAAATTTTTTAAGCTATCTGGTCATCCCTGGTCATCTATACTTTTTTTATTTTGAAAAATAAATTTACTTGGAAAATTTTTGTGTCAGGTAGAACTTGACACTTCTTTCCATGGAGAGTGGGCAAGGAGACCATTATGCAGAAGCCTGTGTTCTGGCCGTGTAATATCTGGTTAATTGTCCCAAGTCTTCTCAGGTCATTCACACAGTTTAATAGTTGTTTTTTAACCTGCTTCCTGGGGTCCTGCAAGAATAAAGATGAAATCAGTTGCTCGTAAAGCATGCTTTAATTAGGGTCCTTGTTTTCAGAGCTCTGTCTCTCTCCCCACACTCTCCCTATCCATGTTTTTGAGTCCTTTGCTTCTCTTCTTCCAGGCAGATTATCTCCCTCCTCAGCTCTCACCTCCTCTGTGTAAACACTGACACGTCTTATTTCATCCTCCATCACTAGTGACCCCTTTCCATCACCACTGCCATCTAGAAATCTATTAAAACTTCTTCACTAATGATTCTTGCACCAATCTCTTTCCTTTGGGGTTTTTGCTTTTGCTTTTCCCCCATGTTTTACTCCTTATCATTTAAGTGAGATCATAGAAAAGAAAGCAGAGAAAATCATTTATTAGTCTATCATCTTAAATCAGAATTGCTTCCCATGCTTAGACAAAAAATCACATTTTTATTTTGTGGTGTTTCAGAGGAAGGGGATTCTTTTTCTGTTTGTTTTGTTATACTTGCACTTGAAATTTTTGTGCTTTCAAAATTTGTTTATTTAAAAATATGTATGTAAGATCCTATCCCTTTCACTTATTGTTTGCTCAGAGAATAGACCCAACTAGATTCATTCAGAATATGATTAATTCTAGTTTTTCTAGCTCAAGTTGATACTGCTTTACTCATATATTGTTCATGTGATTGTGTCAGGTAGAGATGATATATGCCAAATAGCTTTAACTCAATATCTTGTTATTCAATACAGTCTTTATTCAGTACATAAAGTTTTCTAAATCATTGGTCTGGTTTTTCAGGCCTGAGGAAATCATAAAGTAATTCATTATACAGATATAATGATGCCATCATACTTAGTTTTGTTTTTTGTATTTTTACTAAAGGGGGAAAATGTATTCTATTTAATGCTAGAGACTACTAAATTTGTAGTTATTACTAAAGTAATAGTGCAAAATATAACGTTATCATTCATCATGTTTCTAACTGCAAAGCTTAGTATTCTGCCAATTAAATGATTCTTATATGTAGCGTACATAGAGAAAAAGAGCCAAAATAAGCTCAAAGCTAGAATTAGTTTTGTCCTTGATTTGCTGTGCCTATCTGTTCTTTTCTTTCCAAACACACAGGAAGCAACAGGAACTAACTAGAAATTTATCAGTTCTAAAGATAGGCAGAGGAGGAAAGAAGATATGTGGAACAAATAAGACCCAAGAAAGTATGAAATAAGAGAAAGAAAAAAGATGGTACACATGAGCAGGAAGGAGGATTTCTTTGTTTGGACCAAAGCTCAACATTTTAGGCAGCCATATTGATTTTCATAATGTGTATAGAACTCACTTTTCAATTTTGTTGTTTAAAAGTCTCACAGAAATGCCTGGGTTTCTGTGTGGTTTTGGTTTTGGCATTTATAAAGTTCAAGCTATTATCCCCAATAAGGTGGCAAAAAATATTACTTTTTCATGAAAGTCATTAATTTTTCATTTTGTGTTGCATTTGTTTATTTTTCACTGCATGTAACTTTGGGGTCTGAAGAGCTTGAATTTGGGAAGTTACTTGCATATTCATGGATGTCCTATCAAACCCTGTTGTCTGTATAAGGCATTTCTCCTTCAAAATTCCACCTCTGTCAGGTAAACTGCAATTGAGTTTTTGTTGTTATTTTCTATAAGGGTATCTTTCTCAGAAGTTGCTCATTTACCAATACAAGTTGGTAGAGTCCTTTCTGGCTGGTATAAGTTATCCACAGTCACAAAGTGTTGGGGCTAGGAGAAGCAGGGGCGATTGGTGATCAGGTAAACAGGTCCATGGGCAATTTGTTTAATTTTTCTAACCTTTGTTACTTAGAAGAAGCAGGCGCTAAATTGGTATAATAGTAATGATGTCCCTCATTTTTTTTCTTTCCAGATCGTACATATCATTTCCTATTTTGACATTTCATACTTTGGATTTAGAACATTGATAAAGCACCTCGCCTTAGTTCAAAATACGGTCAAATGCACAGCACCTAACATGAATGACCATTCATTCAGAATATGTGATATCAATCCTATGGATATGCTGGGTTTTAAGATCTTTTTCTTTGCTCTTGGTGTAGGCGTGTTGGAATCATTGAACGCGTTCACCCGACATGTTTATGTTTCTCTCATTTCAGCATGTGGCAAACTGATGAAAATCACAGGCCCCATTACAGTCAAGACATCTGGAACCCGATTCGGCGCCTGGATGACAGATCCTTTAGCGTCTGAAAAAAATAACAGAGTATGTCACTCCTACAAACACCTTTGCTTAGAGTTGTGATTTATTTAATTTTTCCTTCTACTGGACTATTTATTTTCTTCAGGGATATTAGTTTCAACTTGAAAAATGTTAACACTGTTTACAAATGTTCCTGTTTGATAATATTAACATATCTAAAGATATATGGCAAATCCGTTTCAGTAAAATGTTCTATCCAATGATTCACCAGTAGAATGAGCCTAATTTTTTTTTATTTTAGTCTTGTTTTATGTTTGGAAAGGCCTAGTTACAAATGTACAAAATTCCCTGTGTATTCTTTATAAACCCTGTTCTTTAGTATGAAAAAAATAGTACTAAATAAGTGAAAAAACTCAAGGACTTGCTAATTTGCTAAATTAGCTTAAATATCCCTGGAGCCTGAAGGTAATTTTAAAAGAAATAGCACTGAAACTTTTGGAGGGGGGCATTTTCATAAACCGGCAATGCCTATATTATGCAAATCAATATCCTGGAAACTTGCCATAGCTCTATTTATGTTCTGTTACAGAACTCACTATAAATTAAGCTTCTCAAGGGCTTTATCCAAATGAGATTAGTTATTAAGTTTGTAAAATGGTTTCATTAAAAGATAGTTGTACCTATAAGCTCATCGAATAAACAAGTGTTACCAGATGATTCTGTGATATCCATTAAGGAGAAATAAGGCTGGGCTCGGTGGCTCAGCCTGTAATCCCACACTTTGGGAGGCTGAGGTGAGTGTATTGCCTGAGCCCACCTGGGCAACTTGGTGAGACCTCATCTCTACAGTAAATCAAAAAATTAGCCGGGTGTGGTAGCACGCACCTGTAGTTTCAGCTACTCGGAAGGCGGGAGGATTGCTGGAGCCCAGCAGGTCGAGGCTGCAGTGGCCAGGAGCTGGAGTTGGAGTCTCACTCCAGTCTGGGCGACAGAGTGAGACTCCAACTCAAAAAAAAAGAAAAAAAGAAAAATAAGTTAAATTTGAAAAATTAGACCATATACTTTTTTCAGCGGAAGGGATGGAATATGAGGAGGACTACCAAAAAATACCCCAAAATTTGTTTATAAAAAAGTATGTATTTACTCTTACATATTTAAACTTCAGTCACCTTCAGAGTACTGGCTATTGATGCACTGCACCTATTGAGACACTTTTTCCACCGCTCAGAAGTTTTTGAGCTCATCAATTTTTATGCCTTTTAGTGCTTCTGCCAATTTTTGTTCCACCTCTTCCACATTGGCAAAACATTTCCCTTTGAGGTCTTTTTTCATCTGAGGTAACAACAGCAAAAAAAAAATGTTGCTCAGGGAGAGATTAGGTGAACAGGGAGGTGAAACAAGGCAGTCATGCCACTTCTGGTCTAAAACTGCTGAACACTCAGCATGTTGTGGGCAAGTGCACTCGTAAATCACCCATTATTAAATGGGCAAACATGTTGAAAGAATCTTAAAAAAAAAAAAAATCACTGAAGCCAAATGCAGCTCTCACAACAACCCTCACTGGTATACTGATGTCAATGGGTTCCTAGAACACTTGCATAGTGGGGGAAACCTGTACTACAATGGACCTACCCTCCCCAAAATAATTTTGTCTTTTTGGGTGCCCCCTCTTGTAAATATAATTTGCTGAAGCTTTATTTTTTGCAGTTATCAGTGATTACATTGATCTATCAGGTGATGTGATTTGCATTGACATATATTTGGTCCACTCAATGAAAGACACCAAATGATCAAAAACAAAAAACTAAGAAAGATAAAGCAAATTAATGTCAAAGTAACAAATTCAATTATTTCTTTTCCACGCAGCCTATACCAGTATGTTTACAAAAGCTTGAAAGACTATCACATTGCAGCAGGTCAGCCATAAGATAACATGGCTTCCAGAGCTTGAAAATTGTAATGTATACGGAAGGTGTCAAAAAGATATATACACATTTTAAGAAAGGACAAAACTATGTTAACATTATAATATTCAATGCACACTGATAACAAATGATGAATACAAGTCCTGTTTGACTTCTGCAATTGCAAGAGGTGCTCAAAGTGGTTACCGCCAGCATCCAGACACTTCTGATTATGGCAAACTAAAAATAATACATAGATAACATCTCTTAAAATTTGTATGCATTTTTTGGCACCCCAGTAAGTATATGTGCTGATTCTCACTATCTTTATTTTGGAATTCTCAGGAAAATATACAGAATTTAGTCACTCCTGTCTTTTTTCCTTCTTCTCAGGTCTGGTACATGGACAGTTATACTAACAATAAAATTGTCCGTGAGTACAAATCAATTGCAGACTTTGTCAGTGGGTCTGAATCAAGGACATACAATCTCCCTTTCAAGTGGGCAGGAACTAACCATGTCGTCTACAACGGCTCACTCTATTTTAACAAATACCAGAGTAATATCATTATCAAATACAGCTTTGATTTGGGAAGAGTGCTTGCACAGCGAAGCCTGGAGTATGCTGGTTTTCACAACGTGTACCCCTACACCTGGGGTGGCTTCTCTGACATTGACCTAATGGCTGATGAAATCGGGCTATGGGCTGTGTATGCAACTAACCAGAATGCCGGCAATATCGTCATCAGCCAACTTAACCAAGACACCTTGGAGGTGATGAAGAGCTGGGGCACGGGCTACCCCAAGCGAAGTGCGGGGGAGTCTTTCATGATCTGTGGGACACTGTATGTTACCAACTCCCACTTAACTGGAGCCAAGGTGTATTATTCCTACTCCACCAAAACCTCCACATATGAGTACACAGACATTCCCTTCCATAACCAGTACTTTCACATATCCATGCTTGACTACAATTCAAGAGATAGAGCTCTTTATGCCTGGAACAACGGCCACCAGGTCCTATTCAATGTCACCCTTTTCCACATCATTAAGACTGAGGATGACACATAGGCAAATGTGATGTGTATTCATTGTCTAAGCAGTGTCATTTGTGATAAACTCTATAGGACCCCTTCTGGTTTTTTCTTTATTATTACTTGTCATCATTTCTTCAAAGCAAGCACTTTTTAAATTGTAAAGCTGGTGTTTCAAAAAACAGGTGAGCCTCTCTAAGTTAACGTGTTGGAAACACATCTTAACTCCTAAATTTACAAGGCCTATCATGTCCTTGTCGTGAAAAGCACTAAAGAAGAGTTTAAGTGACTAAAGTCATAGTTTTGCAAAAGATTAATGATCTGCCTTATATTAGAGTCAGAGACTAATGGTGGCTTAAATGCATGAATGTCTTTTTTTTTAACTCTGTCATTTTTTACTGTCTTTTGCTCCACATCAGGAAATATTTTGGTAGGAATTAGAAGATGAAGAAAAAAAGCATTTTATTCCCATTTATTTCTTTAAAAATATTTAAGGATTTCATTTATATGGAAAAATAATATTAATTGTTTTGCTATTAACACAATTCTCTGATGCGGTGCTGTACAGTCATTTTTAAATCTCTTGCTAACATTTTATTGGCAATATGTATTTCTACCATTGTAACCACCATTGTGCAATTGTATCTCTTCACTTCTGTGAAAGTATGTAATATTTTTTATAAAATACACTGAAATTTAATCTCAGTAATTATTTGAGTTACTTTTCAAGTGTGACCAAGAAGGATCTTCTTGGCTGACCCCTTTGCATAAGCATTATAAACTAAAAACAAAATCAAGCCAGATACCTTACAAAGAGATTTCATTTTACCCAAAGTTTTTTGGATCAAATACATTGAATGCAAAAACTGATTCAGTACACCTGACTTACTCTATTCAAAGAATGAAGCCCATATAGTGGCCCACAAAAGATTCAGCTGAGTCACAAAAACTGGATTTGAGTTAATTCTACTCATTTATTTCCACTAAACAAACTGTGTTCTTCATAATTAAATATATTAGTGTTTTAATTTATATTTCACACACAACTTGCAATAATGTAATCTGTTGTATCGGAACTCTAAAAGTCCATGAAACAAATATGAAAACTCTTAAGAAGTAAAATTTCTGTAATGTCTTCTAGATTTTGATTGTAGGCCCTGGAGAGTTTTGAGCAAAATTTTGCAAGAGAAAATGATGGGGAGACTTGGGAATTGACTGGATGATTTGAGATGTGTGAATAACCAACTCAGAAAACAAGATGGAAAGACAAGTCCTGGCTACCCGGATTCAATGCATGTGCAGAACTAGTGTAATCCAAAAGGAAAAGTTTTAATAATGTTGATGTTAATAACTCCACAAAACATATGATCAAACTATATATCAAACATGTCATTGAGTTCGAATGTACTTTCCATATATTAAAAACATTTTCCTAAAGCAGCTTTATGGAAACTAATAGGGTTGGCTTTATAATTTAAGAAGCAAATTTCATGGTAAATGATATATAACTTAAATTGCTGTAAATGTTTAGTTTCACACATACACAGTACTACAATTTTCTTTGAAAGATAAAACTATAATAATTCTAATACAGCATTGTATAAAGAAATTCTAATATTTAAGGGTAATTCATTTCTAATATGAGAAGTAAAATATCATCCTCAAATATTGCACTGTGAAAGTTGTAGGATTAAACACCAATCTTGAAAATATTAAGATTTAACAAAGTTGTTTTTGTTTGTTTGCTTCTTTGTTTGTTTTTGCTTACAAAAAGTTAGCATGATTTAATGACCACTCTGGTTTCTTTTGCAATGTTTTCTTCTCTTTAAAATGTTTATCACAAGTTCTTCTCTACTATTGAGAGCAGGGAAACTTAGGAGATTTGTCTGGCATTGTACACACACCACAAAGATAATCAGTAAATATTTCATATGTCAAGAGTTTGTATAAGGAAAAGTCACATCAGTTTCAGAAATGAATTAATTTTTAAGTAGATGGCCTCTGCTAGATATCTATATTCTTTTACTGATATTATACAGTTTCACATACATTCAAAATTTGGATGATCACAGTGTATTGTGAGGTGTGCAGCTTGTAAAGCACTTTATTGTTTCCTATGTAAGATTTCATCACCGTATCCAATTTACAGTGAATGTGCTGCTAGAGCAAAGCACAGATTTTATTATTGTCACTACAAGTGGAGGTAAAATGTGATTTGCATTAAACATCTACAGTTTAAAAGCATTTTTCTTAATAGATTATTATCAGCTTTGTGCCTGAAATAAATAAAAACTTACTCTAATCACTGTTTTCTTTTTTAAAAAATCTCCAACAAATAAATTTTACAAGGGAAATAATGAATATCCTTAAGTCATCCACACAATCCAAGCCATAAAGAAATCCAGGCTCAGAAAGTCTTAAATCTAAGTGAACTATGTAACTGGTATTTTCTGAATTAACCAGGTCATTCATAAACTTCCATGTCATTCAAATAATAATATGTTCCTAGCCTGATTGTGTGTGTGTGTTATTTGTATTTGTGGCACTTGAATCACAATGCTTATTACTTGCACCTGAATTTATATCTACAAGTTCAGAAAAAGGTAGCATTTCAGTGCATTATCAGTGTGTAGAGATAAAAGAGGAAATAACACCAGATGCACTATATGCATAGAAAGATGATTAGTTAAAATTCATCACAAACTGAGAATCTCTGATCCCTATCGCCAAACTTATAGAGTCATTTCATCTTTATAATAGGTAGCATTCTCTCTGACAAAATCTTAGCTTCAGAAAATAATTTTAACTTCTCATTGATGCTTACTTCAATAAAAAAACAGGTTTTTGTATCTGAAAATCACTACCAAACTTACAAGTACTAATTTTTCAACCAGAAGGATTATTTTTTAAATGTGACCATATAAAGTTATGCATATATTCACTTCAAAACAAAACCAGTTAGTTCCCTACTAAGGCAAGTTTTACATATAATAATCCTTCAGCATTACACTCCTTACATAATAAATTGACTATTTAAAAAACAAGAACACCTTATTTGGTCAGACTAGCCCTTGTAGAGTTTCTAAAAGTCAAGCCTTTTAAAAACAAGACACTCCTGAAAACAGAATTTTAAAATGTCATCTGGCTGACTTGATGAGTAAGTATGATCATATTCTTTTTATTATTTTATTTTTTGCTGAGTCAGGTTCTCACTCTGTCACCCAAGCTGAGTGCAGTGGCACAATTATGGCTCAGGCAATCCTTCTGCTTCAGCCTCTCAACTAACTGGGAGTACAAGCGCCTACCACCACACCTAGCTAATTTCCTGATTTATTTTATTTTTTATTTTTTGTAGAGATGAGATCTTGCTGTGTTGTCCAGGCTGGCCTCAACCTCTTGGGCCCAAGCAATCTTCTCACAGCTGTCTCCCAAAATACAGGATTACAGGAGTGAGTCACCACACCCAGTTGATCATATTCTTGATCATACCTCATGTGATGTTTCCCATTATGATAGACATTTAAGTAGACAATCAGAGACAAAGTGTACTTCACTTTGTCCATCATCACCTAGCAAGTAGACAATGAGAAGAGCTATCACAAATTAGTCTACCTGGTACTACAGGCAGGAGCATGAATTAAAATGTGGGTGCTGTAAGATGATACAAAACTTGACTGCTTATAGTTATTTATATAAACAGTATATTATATAAACAGTTATTTCTAGAAAGGCACAGAGCCACTAAATATCATTCAGTTCAGCAAGCAGTATTCAGACTGAAATCAATATTATAGAATTGTTTCTGTTTCTAAAAATTAACTGAACTCAGCATAAAACTATATAATTTGTCATGGTCAGTGACCTCAGAGAAAGTCTAGGGTTTAATAAAGTCTGCTATTTTGAATTGTTGATATTGTACTAGAAGGAAATACAATGAAAGCATTAGCTTAAGAAAAAACAACTTCTCTAAAATCTTTTTATTATTTATCTAGGAAATTGTGAACTCAATTCTTGAAAATTTATTGAATAGAGAATAGAAAACTATTTGCTCTACTGTTTAGGCAATCAGGAAAAAAAATGCTTCCTCAAAATGACTTTACCACAGTGATTTATCTGAGGTACATCTTGAAATTATGATGTGCAGTTTTTCCTTCAGTTGACCTATTCTATCAAGCTTAGAATAATTTTAATCCTGCTTGGAGTCTGCCTGGTCTCCAAAATGTCAGACTGGTTGGCATAAAACGTATTCCCTTTGAAACTCAATTCATCAAGTGCCAAATACGTTTTACAAATATAAATTCTAATTACACATGACTTGAAAATGATGTAAAGAAAGAGGACATTAAGTTTCACTTTATCAAGAATAAATGATAACTTTTACATCTATGGTTATCTTAAAATATATAAATATAGTTATTCCCAGTTAGAGATATGAAGCAATATGGTCAACATGGAAGAGTGCTCAGGAATATTTTAGTGTCTTGAGAAGTTTGCTGGTAAATTGTACAAATATATGCAGTTCAGTACCCTAAGTTACCCCCTAACAGAGCTATATTATGTCTGGAAGAACTGGCACCTGTTTTTTTATTTTTTTTTTTGTTTGTTTTTTAATGACGAAAATATTGCCATGATATGTAATTCCCTGCCACATTTCAGCTTGGAAATATTCACATATATGCAGATATTCCCATAAAATAAATGTGGTGTGGCAGAAGTCTTGAAAATGGAGCAAGAGAAGAGCTGAATGAAACACTGGCCATTCTAGCAGATCTAGCCAGCTGCTCATCTGTATCAATCCTGAATTGACATGAATTCTTGTACATTACCAGTGAGTCATTTACACATGTTACAATTAGATAATATCGCATTATTTATTCCCAGATGACATTTTAGATGCCAGGGACAGAGCTGTCAACAGATAAGTAAGGTCTTCATGTGCTTATAGTCTAATGGGCACTGACTGCAACAACAACAAAATTAATGAAAAATAAGTTCAATTGTATGAATTTCTGTAAAGGAAATTTCAAAAAACAATATGATAAGGGGTGACTGGGTGTTTGCTAGGGGTGAGGTGAGGTAAGAAATGATGTTTAGAGGGGACACTAGAGGGAGGGCTCCCTAAGAGGCAGTCTGCCATGGTAAATTCATTCAAAAAATGAAATGTCACCACTTGATCCACATTAAAAAATTGACCTCTGTTTTTAGAAATCCATGGATCACATATTTCTAATATTTTTCTATTGAAGTTTTTTGTTTGTTTTTAACTTGGAGTTCAAGAATACATTTCTGGGAATGCCTGAACTCTCTGAAAATATATGCCCACTTTGGTGAGCATATGTGGTTGTGCATTTTTTCCTGGTAGATTTCCAGTTTTCATCGATTCTCAAAGTAAGCCATGACCCAAAACACCACAACTGTCTATTTAATCTGATATAATCCCCAAAATATTCAGTATCTTTACGGCAAGCACTGAATGTCTGTCATCTTTCTTGCAATCCTTAAGAATTTCAGCTTGCTTCAGAGAGGACAGAGATTGACATTCTAGTATTATAAGAACTTATATATAGATAGATAGATATAGATATAGATATAGATATATGTCTCCCCCCCCCACGGAACTTTAGGTTATTTCCTCTAAAACCTCTGAAGAGGTTTTTTTAAGAAAGTATATTTGCCGCCAGGCACGGTGGCTCAAGCCTGTAGTCCCAGCAGTTTGGGAGGCAGAGGCAAGAGTATTGCCTGAGCCCAAGGATTCAAGACTAGCCTGGGCAACTTGGTGAGACCTTGTCTCTACAATAAAACAAAAAAATTAGCCAGGCATGGCAGTACACGCCTGTGGTTTTGGCTAATTGGGAGGCTGAGGTGGAAGGATCGCCTGAACCCAGCAAGCAGGTAGAGGCTGCGGTGGCCATGAGCGTGCCACTGCACTCTAGCCTGGGCGACAGAGTGAGATTCCTACTCCAAAAAAAAAAAAAGAAAATAATGATAATAAATTTAAAAAGTATATTTGGACTGAATCCTTTTGGGCACATTCTTACCAGAGTCAGTGACCCAAGAGTCTCTGTTACAAGGCCTGTCCTTCATCTGAATCTGCAGGTCTATATCTCCCTTCGTAATTCACTTTCAAGACTGATCTTGACCTTTCTTTCATTGTGTTTCTATTCCCCTTTCAGAATTCATCTAAAATATCATCTTATTTCTGAAGCAAATAGAAAAAAAATCATTATTTAGTGTCCCTGTTGTATTGATTGGTATTGTCAAAATTATCACATGACACTGCAGTGATTTGTTTTCTTTAAGTTCATGTGGACTCCTCAAGAGGGGGGGTCAGTGAGTTTTTTTCCTTTACATCCCAGTCCCTAGCACAGTGTCCAACACAGAATAATACCACAGTAAATGTTAATAACCCAAGAAGTGTAAGATCGAGTGATCAAGTAACACTTTTACTATGTCTAAAAACACTGAAAATCTTTGTTCCCTTCCAGAAATATCATAAGAAATTAACTTTTCCAAATTTATTTTATTGGAAATAAGTTTTTATACCTTATGCAAGTAAAATTCTAACATAGGAAGTGTCAAGAGGGTAAAACTAAAATTAATTTGTTCTCTTGGGTGAGTTGCCCCTCCCTGATACAGCAAATTTTATTCCAAGACAATGTGGCTTTAAAAAACTCCCATAATTATTTGCATTATTTTGCTCTTTAACCGTTATTTTTAAAAGGAAAAATTATGTTAACTTTTCACCCATTTAACTTTTGGTTCCTCATTTTGCTTTTTTCCCCTCTGTAAGAAAAAGCTTTTCTTAGAAATGTACTTTGTCTTTGTCAGGACAGGGTTTGTGAAAGGTGAAGAAGTTACCCCCTGCTTCTGCAGCTGTGTTTTCAAGGGTCTACCAAAAAGAAGACTAATATTCATTAATCTGTCAGTGTTTCTAAGTAAATGCCAATTTACTTATAAGTAAAAGTGCCTTTTAAATAGCATCAATTCTTCATAAAGTGCAAGCAACTCTTCCAGAAAACAGAATATTTGTTCTGAAATTAGGTCTAATGATACATCTCTCTGCAAGTTTCTTGTTTTCTATAAATGAAAGCATTGGGAGTTATCGGTAGTTAACAAAAACTGCCCTTTCAAGCTTAAGTTTTTTATAGGAATCCCTCAGAGTTTACAACAAAGAGATAGACTAACATAACTGGGATCATATAATAAATCACAAAACTCTGCCACCACCTCCAATAAAAACTACCCTACTTTCACCTACTTTTAAAAATGCTTCTATGTTGAGCTTCATTGTCAGAAAACATTTTTTAAGTATGAAAACCACTTAAACTAGATGGTCCCCAAGGTTTCTTTAGGTCTCACCTTCTACTGATCTGTGATTCTGCAAAATCAGTAAAAGCTGTGCATGAACTAGGACTCATGCTTGTATAGCTTGGATTGAAAGGGAAAATACCAGAAGGAAGGAAGAGATAAAAATGAAAGTTGACTAAATCAGCTTCTAAGAGCTTTCAAGTAATTTCTAGAGAGTTACCTGCATTAGGTTCAAACTATGACAAACATTTCTTATCCCTTTTATTTGACTAAAACCTGCTTAGCTAGAAATGTTATCCCCTATACCTCAGTTCAAAATCAGTGGTTTTCCTTCTTTATGCTACTTGTTTTTAAGATGTGAGGTACAATCTTTATGCTACTTTTAAGAACTCAACCTCTCACCTGATTCAATTACTGAATGACTTCCAAAACCATCTCATATCTACAAGTTTAGAATCTCTAGCTGTCTAAATGATAGCTGTATGCCAATGTTCTATCAATTTAAAGGCAGTGTCTCCATAAAGGAACTAATATCTCTTATCCTGGCTTCCTAGGGAGGAAAACCTAATAACCTTAAAATGGCATACACAACCCTTCATCTTGCTCAACAAGTTAAAGGATTTCCCTCCTCATCTTTCTCCCTGCTTTCTATCCCTCATACCCATGTCACTCTCTGTCCCATCACTCTGGTTATTTCTTGCCCCTGTTTCAAAGATTAGCTTAGCTTTGGGTTCTTCTGGGAAGCTTTCCTACCTATTCCCTTAACTGTGGAATTTGCTCCTTTTTGTGTGTGTTATCATATTACCTTGTATGTACCTCTGTCACAGTACTACTACTACAAATAAGTATCTGTTCATTTGTCTGCCTCCTATCCTAGCTTATGAGTCTCCTGGGGTCAAGAACAACATCTATATTAACACAAAAATCCCCAGTAGATTATAGGTTCTATACATTGCAGCCTTTACCAGCTAAACCATTATATTTCATCAGCATTATCGCTCTTCTGGACATGTTTAACTCTTCCACCACCTTCAATCCCTACATCCGGGCTCTTATTAACATACAAAACTCTGTTACTTTTTCCAAAACATTTTCTCCTCCATCTTAATGGACTCACACCAGTGCCACAAGGTCTCACCATTTTCTACCTGCTGGGCAGAGACCTCTGCCTCTAGCTTTTCTGTACAAAATCTAACCTGTATTCTTCCATCAAGTTCATCTACATAGAGCATCATGATACAACCCCGATCATGTAGCTGTTTCCCATACACCCATTTCAAGCCGCTCTTACTGTATCCACCTGACATTTGAAGATTTGCTTCCATTATTCCCCCAATGTACTTCCTCCAGTCCAGTCATAAACTCCTTGTCCTGTCCATACCTGGGGCCCACATTCTGAATGTTCTCTTTCCTCTCTTGTCATCAGAATCTTTACTTATGCTTCTTCATCCAATGTAAAGCCCATTCCATTCAAATAATTTGATATACAGCATTAATATTAGAAAGTAAAGTTGAACAGGAATCTGACAAATTTGCAAGAAAACATGTGTATTTTGTCTTTATAGGAGCATACAGTGATTTTGGTGAAATGATTTTTCAGGGAAGGACAAGTTTGCATGTTAATAAAACAGACAATACCTTGCCCTTGACCTTACAGTCCAATTAATTCTCTTCCCAAACATATGTGAGCTGTTTTGTTAGACGAACTTCTGTCAGAAGCTGACCAATGAAGTTATAAAATCTCTTCAAATAAACCTCATGTTTGAACCAGCATTTCACCATATCAACTCCCACTGGGCATATTACTCTGGAGGAATGATACAATTTCTAGTGGGTCTAAGAAATAGAGGGAAAACCTTCTCTAATGAATCCCCGAAGGAGATTGGGATATTTATTATCATATAAACGTGTTTGGACTATGCTGAAATTCCTCCTTAGGCCCTTAAGCTCTCTGGGGCTTTTTAAAGACTGATTTTGAAACTTCTATGTCCAGCGAAACCTTCTTGAAACTTTAACATTTGAATTTCACCGAAACAAAAATTTCCCAAAATCAGTTTAGATCAAAGTGAGTAATTTAGAAAAGCAAGGAAACTAGGGAATGTGAGAAGATAAAGTGAAACTTTCAGTAAGAATTAAAATAAACAGCTTAGGTTACACACAAGTTGATTCTGAGTTGAGACAATCTATTCCTTCATTCAGCAAATATTTATGATGTATATATAAAATAACAAATGTATCTATTAAATAAACCGGGTATTAGCTACTGTGGATACAGAAACTAATTAAAGGCAGACATGGGGACTGCTTTTATGAATTTCACAGCCACAATATTTGACTGTGTGTCTTAAATTTCGTGAGAGCAGGAGGAAGCCGTTGATGGTGGGTGAGAACACATATGCTTCCCCTCTGAGCTTTGTGGGCTTATTTGCTCTATTGGTCACTCTGTTAAGTGCTTCTTGATCAGACTCAACTGTAAAACTAAACCTTATGTCTTTGAATCTGCATATTGTCTCTATTTTCATATGCTGCCTAGCACCAAGTTCCATCATGGCAGAGACCACAGTTGTCTCATTCGTGTTTTTAGTTGCAGTACTTGGAATTCAGCAGCTTCCCAGTAAATATTGAATGAATGAATGAACAAATGAAGCAATCAACTACAAAAAAAGTGATCACAAAGTCAGAATTTCACATTGTATATCTCAATGTCTGATATTATTTAGTTGTTTATTTCCTCATTCATTTCTGAGTTGCTCTATGTTTTTCTGTCTATATGCTGTTTTGTTAGACAAATAGGACTAAATATTTGTTTGAACACAGTAATTAAATAGCAGGTTAAAAGAGGCCCCAAGTCTCAAGTCAGCAATAACAAAAGACAAGTGCCTCAGTTATTTTTACTTGTCAGTTGGCAACAGTGGGAAATATGCTTAACATAAGATGATACAACTATTGCTATTGTGACTCCACTCTCCACTACTAATATCAATAATAATGCTAAACTAACAACAGTAGGGGAGATTAATTTAATGGCATCTGTTTGCATATATGTGACCAGCTTAATTTTTTAAAAAATCAAGTATAAACAGAGCAGAGACTAGTAAATCAAACATTTCACCTCTTCTCTTAATCATATCTGTGGAGCCATAACTAAACAACGAACCACTCAAAGAGAAACTTTCTTCCTTTCTAGTAAGAACTGAGATGAGTCTTCTCTGATATTTATTTTTTCCTTGTCAGGATTATAGTGTTCCTCTTTATAGCTAGGCTGTTTGGCCCTTTTGTCTTTATAGCTAGCAGGCAATTGGAAATTCCTTGTTTTTCCCTAAGAGAGGTAGAGATACACAATATAGAGTCAGCATTTCCCTGAAAATTGTCAGTATCTGTTGCAGTCATAAGTAACTTGCCTTTTGGGTCTCCCCACAACGTCCTGCAGAACTGTGCCTACACCCACTACTTCAGCTAGAAAATAAAATAAATGCCTTGCAAGAGTGATGTAATGGTCTAAGGAGACAGAATGCGCTGCGTAAAGAAGGCATCAAGTTTACAGTGCTGTATAAGACATAGGGATGGATTCTTATAAAATTAGATGCCCAGGGCCATTTGCCCACATTCCTGTTCTATATAAGTATTGTTTTCTCTGAATGCACAGAAGTGCCATCAAATTAAAAAAGAATAGGAAAAGTGAAGTCCAAAAGGTCATCTTCTACGTCTAAAAACAATGTTCATGTTATTGACTTCCCAACGTCTCAAATCCAGTCATGTAATCTTCAGTTCCTGTGGACATTGTACATTTTTCTTTTCTATAATGCAGACCTGCAGAATCACAGGAGTTGTAAAGTCTCATTTCACCAGTAGCTTTCAGATAGTCAAGTAGCCAGACGGCAGAATTTAATCCTCAGAAGAATCATGCTGAGTTTCAGTTCCCAGCAGAGAGACTGACATCTACCTTTTTTGTCATGGACAGGCAGGTTGTGTGAAAGTGATTTTACTTTTATTGACTGGCATCTATAAACAGACTAGGACTGAACCTCTCATTTGTCAAAGCCTAAGGTGCTAACCTGCATGAGACATGAGTTTTCTAAGCATGAGAAAAGACCATGAAACTATAATTCACGATTCTTTTTTTTTTTTTTAGTTGGAGTCTCACTCTGTCGCCCAGACTGAGTTCAGTGGCCGCTCCCGGCCACCGCAGCCTTGACTTGCTGGGCTCTGGTGATCCTTCTGCCTCAGTCTTCCAATTAGCTGGAACTACAGGCACGTGCTACCACGCCCAGCTAATTTTTTAATTTATTGTAGAGATGAGGTCTCGCCAAGTTGCCCAGGCGGGTCTCGAACCTGCGGGTTCAGGCAATCCACTCACCTCGGCCTCCCAAAGCGTGGGATTACAAGCTGAGCCACCGAGCCCGGCCCACAATTCTTTATAAGGCATAGCAATCACAGCTATTTCTATAGAGATATATAACAAGGCAAATATTTGGGCTATCTATCAAACAATGAGAAATAAAACAAAAAATGGAGTAAGCTGAATTGTGATTTATACTCATCAGTATGCCCTAAAAACGAGGGTCCAAAGAAGACTTTGCTTGCTATAAAGTTTTCCCTTCCCCCCTCCTCCTTGTATCTCATGGTAAAGAGTAACAGGGAAGCAGGGAAATTCTGTGTGCTCCAGGCAGGAACTCTCTGTCTCCCCAGTCCACTGTCCAAGGTTCCCATCCTGAGGTCTTCAGATCTTTATGGGCCAAGGAGCCTAGGACCAGACTTCACTCTAATTCCCTATGACATTATACATCCATTTTCAGACTTTTGTTCCCAACTGGAGTATCTTCTGGAACTCAAAATTGTTCAAAAACAATATCTCCCTTTCTAATCTCTTCTCCCAGCATTCCCTTCACCTTGATCTAATCAAAATCTGTCTACAGTAGCAGTTCTTAAACCTAGCTCAATTTCCCAAGTAGGTGTTTGTCGAGTTTTTGCTTGCTTTTGAAAAG
The DNA here is from genome assembly GCA_027257055.1 of Cephalopachus bancanus. Classification (NCBI taxonomy): domain Eukaryota; kingdom Metazoa; phylum Chordata; class Mammalia; order Primates; family Tarsiidae; genus Cephalopachus; species Cephalopachus bancanus. Next base: position 5,955,653 of record JAPVLO010000176.1, on the reverse strand, counting down.
TAGATTTTATTTTTAGAGTAGTTTTGGGTTTAAAGGAAAACAGCACAGAAGTTACAAAGATTTCCCATGTACTCCCTACCCCACACAAGCATAGTCTCCCCCTTATCAACATTCTAATACTGTTGGTGGTTTATTTGTTACAATTGATAAACTTCCATTGACACATCATTTTCACCCAAAGTTCATCACTTTACATCAAGGTTCACTCTTGGTGTTTTATGTTCCACAGAGTGGAACAAATGTTTGATGACATACATCCAACATTATAGTATTATACCAAGTAATTTTATGGCCCTGTAGATCTTCTGTTCTCTACCTGTTCATTCCTTTCTCCTATCCCCTGGAAACTGCCAATCTTTTTACCGACTTCATAGTTTTGCCTTTGTCAGAATGTCATATAGTTAAAATCATACGGTATGTGGGCTTTTTAGATTGACTTCTTTAACTTGGTAATATGCATTTAAGTTTTCTACGTGACTTTTCACAGCTTGATAGTTCATTTCTTTTAGCACCAAAGATTATTTCATTGTCTGGATATACAGCTTGTTTATCCATTTACCTACTGAAGGACATTGGGTTTGCTCCCAAATTTTGACAATTGCAAATGAAGCCATGACAACACATCTGCGTGCAGCGTTTTGTAGAATGTAAGTTTTCAGATTCTTTGTATAAATACCAGAAAGGACAATTTCTAGATCCTATGGTAAGAGCATGTTTAGTTTTGTAAAGAACTGTCAAACAGTATTCCAAAGTGACTATATCATTCGGCATTCCCACCGGCAATAAATGACAGTTCCAGTTGCTTCATATCCTCACCAGCAGTTGATGATGTCAGTGTTCTGGATTTTAGCCTTTGAGAGTGAAGTGGTATTATGCTGCTGCTTTCCATTGCATTTCTCTGATGGCATACAATGAAAGGCATCTTTTCCTATGCTTCTTAGGCATCTGTGTATCTTCCTCGGTGAGGTGTTTGTTGAGGATTTCAGCCCATTTTTTAAATTGGGTTGTTTATTTTCTTATTGTAGTACTCAAAGAGCTTTTTTTGTATATTTTGAATAGCAACCTTTTATCTATTATGTCTTTTGCAAATATTGCTAAGTCCTGGGTCATCTAGATTTTCTCCTATATTAAATTCTAGTAGTTTTACGGTTTTATGTTCTAAATGTAGGTCTGTGGCCCAGTTTGAGTTAACTTTTGTGAAAGGTGTCCAACTGCTCCTGTACCATTCATTGAAAAGACCATCTTCACCACTGTGTTGTCTTTGTGCCTTTATCAGAGATCAGCTGACTATTTCTGTGAGTCTTTTCACACCGCTCTCCAAAATCCACCACCATAGATCCTGATTTAATTGGTTTGGAATGGGGTCCAGCAGCAGTATTGCTTTTAAGGTTTTTCTGAGAAGATTCTAGTATACAGTCAGTTCTGAGAACCTCTGCTGAGTCTATTGGAAATCTGCCCCTCCCCAAGGGACAAAAATTCCTTTTTCAAAACAGGACCTGTCCTACTGGCTCTGATATGCCTAGGTGTAGAGGTGAATTTGGGTTCTCTCTACTCTGCATCATCACTCACTGTCCTTTCATCTTAACAGTACTACCTCTCAGTTTTGAATCTCTGTTACCAGGCTTCACTATTTGCTAAATTTCTTTGTAGAAACATCTGCAGACCCTGAGATCTTACTCCTTTTTTACAGAATTTTGCATCCTGGCCCATCACTGCTCTCTCCAACACTACCACTACAGATGATCTTCTGATACTAGAGCCTCTCAATATTTTAACCTCCTGCCTGCCAATGTCCATATCCTAAGCCACCTTATCACATGGTCACACTCCAGATAAAAGTGCATATACTGTACATATACAAATTGTTTCTTGTGAGGAAACTTTCTCTTTTTTAGAGAGTTAGCATCTTCCTTACTTACACAGCACCTTTTTTTTAAATCACAAAGCAAAACTAATCAACTTACCACAAAAAGAGTTGGAAAATTCAATTCACCCTATAGATGGTGGTATGAAATAAATCACCCCTCAGGACCAGACTGCAAGCCAAATTCCATTGCTATTACCTCAAGGTATTCGAGTTTTTATATATTGAGTAATTCTTGACATAACTAGATCTTTACCAAAGATTAGATTTCTTTTGCTGTGACTAAATAAAGAATAAGATTATAATTCAATTTATTATAAAGAGGTTTGACCTATTGCTCATTGTATCATATGTGGTGAGGAAGGGTTTCTTTAGACAATTAGTCACTTTTCCAATTAAAATAAATGTGTTTCAATCATCATGTTCCATACAGGAAAAGAAAAAATGACTTTAATAATTGCACTTTGCATTTCTATAGCCACTTTCATCTAAGAAGCTCAAAGCACTAATTTAATTAAACTTCCAAATATTCCCTTGAAGTAGGTGTTATTATTTCCATTTAACAAAGGCATAAATGAAGTCACAGAAAGATTAACTCCTTTGCCTATGGCTACACAGTGAATTAGTAAGGAAGGTCAGAATAAATACTGGAATCTCAGACAGATTTTCCTCTATTGTCTGAGCAGTTTCTCAGAATCTGTACTTTTTCCCAAAGTTCTGTCGATTTGACTCCTGCTTATAGTGGGTGCAGTGGGGATTTAATTCTTCATGAGCTGGGATAATTGAAGCATAGATGAAACAAAATGAAATGTTTTAGGTTTTCATTGTTGTACTCCATTTTCTGGAATGATATTCTGTTAAGGTGAATTCTAGTGGTGTTTTATTCCCTTTTTATTCAAACACTTTTAATCAACATATTCCCTCTTTTTTTTTTTTTTTGTATAATTAGGTAGCCTAATCCCAAAAAGCAAGGCTGTTTGCTTTTAATTAGGAAATGAATTGTGCATCACAGTTTCATGGGAAATTTTCAGAATCTCTACCTAATCTTTTCTTAATAAAACGGATCTCATGGCTGCTCTGTTTGCATTAGTCACAGTACATGCTGTACGTGAATTTAAGGAGCGTATTGAGCAAACAAAGTTAAAATATACCAGGAAGTATTATCCAGGAGATGAATATTTAGACATTTTCAAGGGCAAAATACCATCATCATATTAAATTACTCTATAGAATCATCCTGTCTATTCCATAAAACAGTTTCTTACCATTTCTTTCTAACCTTTCAAACAAGGAGCCAGAAGACCTTCCAAAGCAAAATATTTTTATAAAAACATGTCTAGTCTCAATTAGTCACATTAAATTCTACAAATGTTGAGGCCAGTGAGTTCAAATGGATAAACTCAAGATACATACTTCTTACCTTTAAGTAGTATATTAAGTAGCATGGGCTTCCATAATAGAATACCATGGACTGTGTGACTTGAAGAACAGAAATTTATTTTTCCAGTTTTTGAGGTTGAGAGTCCAAGATCAAGGTGCCACCGAGTTGGTTTCCAGAGAAGTCTCTCTTCCTAGCTTGCAAATGACTGCCTCTTTGCTATGTCCTTACAAGGTCTTTCCTCTAAGCTTGTGGAGAGAAAGAGAAAGATGTCTGCTGTCTCGTTCTCATCGTAGGGACACTAATCCCATTGGATTAAGGTCCCACCCTATGACATCATTTGGTTTTAGTTGCCTCACCAAAATTCTTGTCTCCAAACCACCACACTGTTGCAGGAGTTTTGAACTCCACTGTCAGCTTAAACAAGCCACCTCAGGTTCTTGTCCCACGACCAAGAAGATTAAGGAATGTGGACACCAAAAGGATGAGTGAAAGAAGGAGTTTATTAAGCAATAAAGCTCTCCAGAAAAAGAGAGGGGGCTCCAAATGGGTAACAGGTACTAGGAGTTTTGTTTGGGTTTTTTTTTTCATTTTTATCTTATCTTTTCTGAGGGCATTTCTCTCATTTACATCTCCTCTGCCCCTTACTTCCTGAGACCCAATTTTTATTGTGCATGTGGGTCCTTGACCAAGGTTACTCCATCTTGAATGTTACCCATAAGTACCACAGAAAAGCCCACTGGGGGAGGGGATATAAAACTACAATGCAAATGCTATATTAATGATATTATATTAAACCAAGATCAAGTTAGGACATTTAGTTAACTTACTGCACCTGTGTTTAAACAGCAAAAAGTCACTTTTAGCAATACATGCTGGGTTGAGAGGATGCTCTTAACCACATTTTAAGCCAACAACCATATAATGAGGTGGTGCAAGAGGTGTTCCCACAGGTGTTACGTCTCCTTGAGACCCTCCCTCTCTGCCTAACCAGCTTCTGACTATCTCCTCTCTCAACATGGGGGATTAGGGCTTCAACATACGGATCTTGGGAAATCATAATCTAGTCCTTAGCAAATAATTTTTGTCTTAGTCAATGAAACAGAAAAAAGAGCTCTGTTACTAGGTCAAGGAACCCATACACAGAGGGATAGCACTGTTCAGGGAAGACATAATTTAACATTATAAAATCAGCATGGATTTATTTTTTTAATCTTTATGTTCTTAAAAAGAAGCAAAGTTCTTTTGTGGTTCATTGCCAAATGTCAATTCAAGTTCCACTTTTCAGACAATGTGCTCTCCCAACCACTCCACTCTCCAATGCAACCCCTCCTCCAGGCCTAGAAAGCTCTTCATCTGAAGTCCACTCTTCTCTGAGTATGTTCAAAACAGGTCCATGGCAACTTTCACAAAGAAGTCATATCTGTGGCAGAAATTGTACTCATACAATAACTCTAAAGATCTGAAATGTAATCCTAGCTCTGACATTCAATGATGCTAGATAATCTCAAGAACTATACTGAACCTCTTTTCCCTCCAGCTTCAAGTTACATTACTTTCAGATTCAAGAATATCCATGATTAAAAGATTATGAGCACTCACATATATGCGTCGGAGGAACAGTGGTAAATTAAACTGGCACATTATAGTAAGCATTAGAATGCCCCTCTTTTCCTTGTCAGCAAATGGCTATATATTTCAAATACAGTGAATCATTAAGAATCAACTAGAAAGATGGAAGGATGGATGGAAAGAGACATGATAATTGAAATATGAGTACCCTTATTTAGGCCTGAATAATATGCAAAACAAGAAACCCTTAAAAATTCCCGGTAATTTTTTATTTCTGTTACTTAGCCTCACTGAAGCTAATAGTCTTTATGACTTTATACAGCCTAAATAATTTTAGATGGTTATTTAGTCATTCATGAGGTATTTTTTCTAAAAATAGTTCCTATTTACACTGCATTTTGTATTCCCTTTTATCTGTTCATGTACTACTTTGCAAATACCCCCATTGTAGCAGATTTTGCATTGTGTTATTATATTAGTTATATATGTGAGTTATTTGTAAGTTGTCTTCCTCATATATTGTAAGCTTCTTTAAAACAGCAATCAAGTCTTCATTTATATGTTTCCCCAGCAGTAGTTGTAATGCCTAGGACACAGTGTTACTTAAAATGTTTAAACATGTAAAAAGATTCCTCCAAAATTGCAAATTGTAATTTCAGTTCCTTAGATGTCCAAAGTGTCTCTTCTTGTTTTTAGAACTACCAGAGAAATAAGAAGTGGCTATAAAGTATTCAAATTGCCACTACTTTTTTGATAACATTTTTGTTCCTTAGGACTCCACATAATTTAAGTCAGTCACTCTTTAAATTAAAGGTCTCTTATTCAGTTGTAAAATGTTTGGTTTTATAAATTAGTATGAGTATAAAACATGACACTATATAAAGAGGTGGTACTTACTGATTGATGTATGAAGTTTCAAAAAGTTGATTATCAATGATCTGTGGAAGTATTATTTCCAGAATTTGACTGTTTTAAGTGTATGTGTTTTTTAATTTTCTGTCTAAAGAACATCAGAAAGCAAGAAGAAAGCATAGCCAGAGAAAGGTCATCCAAAAAAGCTAGGAAAGTCAATATTCTGTATCCCCTCAAAAAAAATGTCATCAGTTTCCAGAATGCAGTAACCAAGAGGAAATTAGAACGTACCACTGACAGTCTTCATACATGGCAATAATCTGATTATGACCCTCATAAAGTCAGCCAAACCCATGGAATAGTCCTAGATTATAGCTGAAAGGAATTTGTTTTTTCAAAAAGTATATATAATTTTAAAAGCATGTGGATACTTTTAAAAAGGACTTCTCACACAAAAACACCTTGATAGTAGATAGTATTCTGTCTCATTCTATACTTGACAAATGGGCCCTATGTAGGTCACAATGACAGCCTAAGCCAATGGTTTACTAGTGTGGCTTCTAAGTCTAACAATGTCAGCAGCATGAGGGAACTTGATATAAAGGCCAGTTCTTGTGCCTTTGCACCAGACCTGCTGAATCAGAAACTTTGGAGTGAGGCCTAGTAAAGCTAACTCAATTTTGGCCAAAATTTGAGAACTGCTGATCTAAACTCATAGAGTCAGATGGTGTAAAGCCTTGATTTCAATGCTTTTAGCCCCATCTTCTCTTCATGTCCCTTTATTTTGGTCTTGATGGAATAAGTGATTATTGTATGGATGTCATTAAAAATAGCTTTGGGAATAACGATTATCCTTCTGTCAGATTCTTTTCTATCAATGTCTATTTTATTAGCTTAAAAGTTCTCTTAGGTGCCTTTATGCTCACTATGATGCATATAAGGAGATCTGATTTGCAGTGGAGAGTTCTTATCTCTCTTTTTTTTACTACATTCTTCATATAAATCATTCATTTTCATGGGTCCTCTCACTTCCTCTGATTCTCTCATTCCATTTTGGTCACTTCCATTTTGTCTCTTTCTTTCTGTCCTCTTTAAATTAATTGTGATCATTGCTTACACCTGTGCAAACCCAGTCTATCTTATTGAATGAATTTTAATGCCAAGTTGTTTAGATAGAATTTGAAACTGCAAAGGAGATTTATATCTCAGGGAGCATCATCTGGAAAAGGCCCTAATTTATTTTCACAGTTAGGTAAAATTTAGATCTCTTGTGTCTGTACTACCGCCCAGAAGCAGCAACAATTATATTTCACAGGCCAGTCTGCACAATTAATTTAAACCAGACTCTAGACATCAGGTGCTTTTTTTATCCTTACCTTTCCCCCCAGGAAAGATTTGAATATTTTGTTCTCTAAGAGAAAAGAAAAGGAAATTAAATTAGACCATCACAAAAATAAATGAAGCCAGAATGTCTTTCCACGTCAATAAGCTATGTCCATTGGCCAGGAAAACTTGACCAAACTACTCTTTCCATTGCGCTAGATAAGATAGACACATATGCCCTATAATGCAAGTAAACAGTATATTCCCTTTGGAAGTTTGACTGATCCCCAGAAACCATCACCATGCTTCTCTTATATTTCTCTTTCTTTCCAAAGATGTCCCAGAGAACAGAAACATAGCCAGAGAGTTGTTGAGTGGTCACAGCTCTAAACAACCCCACTGAATCAGCCCTTCCCTCACACACTATGGCACCATCTAAACTCTGTCTGGCTCAATCGTGTTGACCTCTACACCATGTAGAGTCATGTAAGTCAGAAGAAGGGCATAGGATTCAGAGTCAGAAGACTTGCCAAGTTCAAGTGCTGGCTCTACCAACCACCAGTCAGGGGACACTGCATAAGCTCTTAAATGCTCAGAAATTTAGTTTTCTCAGCTGTCAGCTGGGAACCTGATTCTATCATTTCCACACAAGGAAGTTTGAGGATGAAATGTGAAACAGTTCTCAAATAGAGGTGATTTTTGACCTCCAAGACATTTAACAATGTCTGAGATATCTTTGGTTGTCATAACTGGGAGAGGGTGGGTGGGGGCTTGTGGATCTAATGAGTAGAGACCAGGAATGCTGCTAAACATCCTACATGCACAGGACAGTGCTTCAAAACAAAGAACTATCCAGCCCCAATTATTCATAGTGTTGAGCTTGAAAAATCCTGGGTAAAAAGGTATTTGTAAAACTACTTTGTAAACTGAAAGAACAGTTATTCAACAAATACTTATGATGTGTCAAGCACTGTCTTGGGAGCTGGTTACTGTACTCATTTTAAACCTAAAAGCATAGAGATAAGACACAAAATTTAGGTCAACAAGCTTCAGTCAACACAAAAGAACTCCTCCTAATCTATTTATTTGACCACCTAGTGTCTTTAATGTAGCATAAGTGGTGCACAGTTTGCTTGCTTAACTGACTCATTCAAAATAAATTCCAAAAGTCCCTTGAAAACTGCCAATTTTTATCCTGTGCCAAATATATCCCCGTGAGGTATTGTCCAGACATCCCCCCCCCATTCCAGGCTTTTTTCCTCTCTTCTCTCGGAAAGTCACCTCTGGCCAAGGCTGGCTCTGAAGAATATACATGTTTCCAATCATGATTCATGGGATGCAGGTGACCAAGATAAAGGATATGCATATTCCCAGTAATGGGTCTTGGGTTGCAGGTGATCAAGCAATGTTGAGAACAATATAGACAGTGCCCTTAATCAATGTGATTGTAGACACCATATAACAATTTGAATAACTAACTTACTTGTTTGTAAAACTGCTTGACACACTGTCCTGAGATGTGGGCTCTTCACCAACCAGCTGCTAGAGGTGCCTCCTATAAATTCTAATAAGCCAATGCCTTTCCCTGCTGTACCTCCTGGTGACTTACTTGGGGTAAGAAAAGAACATTACACGCAAGCCCTCTCAGATTTGGGGTTGACAGACACTGTTGTGGTCATCCAAGAGTTAATAATCTGGTGTTCTTATGTCAGACACTGCCGTGGTCATCCAAGAGTTAATAATCTGGTGTTCTATCTTGAACTGCACTTACGATAGTGATATAAACAAAGCAAATATAGTGAATAAATAACCAATTGTGTGATGGTATCATTCATTTTTCTGGATCAACAAAAAAAAGTTGAGTGAAATATCAAAATTTAATCATGATTAATAATAATAATTTACACTGATGTACTTAAAATATGCCAGTTTAAACTTATGTCAGTTCATTTAATCCTCACAACCAACATTTGAAGGTATAATAGTTGCTCCCATTTTACCTGTAAGGAAACTGAGAAACAGTGAGCATAGACAAGTACTTTTCCCAAAGTCATACAACTCCTTAGAGACAAAACTGGGATTTGAACCTCAAGGTAGTCTGACTCCAGAGTGCAAGTGCTTTATCCATCACACTATTTATCATCAAAGCCAGGAAGCAGCTAAATCCATTTTATCTAGCAAAGCCACAGGGATGGAAGGCATACAGCACTACTAAAATTAATAAATTGGCAGTAGTGGGGTCCTGCCAGGGAAGAAAGGGAGGGCACATAACATCAATAAGCGTACCTGATCTCAAACCAGGCGAAGTGCAGACCAAAGGGAAGCCCAAACTTTACCTGTACGATGACCACTTGTATACCTAATTCTTAATTGTACCCCACATCTTTAAAATTAAAAAAATAAAAATAAGGCAGGCTTGGTGGCTCAGCCTGTAATCCCGCGCCTTTGGGAGGCTGAGGTGAGTGGATTGCCTGAGCCCGCCGGTTCGAGACACGCCTGGGCAGTGAGACCTCATCTCTACAATAAATCAAAAAATCAGCCAGGCGTGGTAGTGTGCGCCTGTAATTCCGGCTACTTGGAAGGCTGAGGTGGAAGGATAGCCTAAGCCCAGCAGGTGGAGGCTGCGGTGGCCGGGAGCGGCCATTGCACTCCAGTCTGGGCGACAGAGTGAGACTCCAACTCAAAAAAAACAAATAAATAAAATAAAAATATATAAATAAATAAATACATCAGCTCAATTCAGGAAAATATTGAAATAATATAAGTTTGAAATAGTGAAAGTGGATAGTGTTCCCAAAACGTCATCGGGAGCTGCCAGCCCGAAAAGGGTGCAAAAATATTTGGACAAAATCATAATGCTCCCAGTGAAGTCGTAGCACTTCAAAACACCGGGGTCCTTTGGTTTTGATCAAGCTGTTTAAATGGCCAAGTCCATGACCTTGTTGTTGCAAACATATGCTCTCTGCAGGTGACATTTCAGTAGCTTTCTGAAAAAGGAATGACTGCTTTCACTTTGCTCCTATAAATGGGGCAAAATGGCCCATTACCTCTGGTCCCTGTAACAGGAGACTTCAAAGGCAGACTAAAAGGAGAAGGAGAACCGCTCATCCGAATGGCAAGCTGCCGTGAGCAGACAATCGTCATCCACACACACACCACACAGGGCTAGGAAGGACAGGGCTGCCTGGCCCCAGGAGTAGTCAGCTCTGTCTGCATTCCTGTGTCCTCTTTCTCCTGCCAAATGTGAGTGTATGTGATGCAAATCCTTAACTGAGAAGCTGGTACCTTTTTTATGGAAACACGCCCGCATTTCTTTCCTTTGACCCCAAATTCACAGTAGCTCAGTTCAGTGTCCAGAACTTCAAAAATAACAAAACCGAAAAGAATCATTTCCTGGTAAGAAAGCACTGGGCTTCACTCAGTCAGATTTATTACCTGTTAAAATGATTTAAAGTCAGTTGTTTCATTCTGGCTATAAAATTCATTTAAGATCAAGTCTGTTTTTTAAAGAAAATCTGCTGAGAAAACAGAATGTACTCAGATTTATTCACGCACAAGAATTCCATTCTAACAGTGTTGATGATATGGCTCGTTGACCAATCCTTCAAAACAGAACTATGAACAAAAAGCTTGCTACACATCACATAATTAGCCCATAAAACAGATGTTCATTTCTTTACAAAATGTGAGCATTTTTGAAAAATATCACTTTATTTTTTATTTAACTCTAACATGCTCAATGGATATGTATTTTATGACACTGAAATAAAATTTTACTCAAAATGTTGGCCAAAAAAAAAAAGCCATATATTGGAGTGACATCTACAAATGCTTTAAACTTTGGAAGATTCTGCATAAATGCAGAGACAGTTTAATTTGCCAAAGTCACACAGAGACTAAAATTTTTCCAGCCCTCAAGTAACAATTACAGGTAAAAAATTAATAAATTTAACACTAGAGGGATATGAAACTTTTGAACATTTTGGGTTTGGGGTGGTGGTGATTTATTTATTTATTTATTTATTCATTCATTCATTCATTTATTTGTGACAGGACTTTGCTTTGTTGCCCAGGTTGGAGTGCAACGTCACAATCATGGCTCACCACAGCTTCAACAGCCGCAGGCTCAGGCAATCTTTCCACCTCAGCCTCCCAAGTCGCTGGGACCACAGGCACACACACCACTATGCCTGATTATATATTTTTTTTAATTTTTGTAGAGAAGAGGTCTTGCTATGTTGCCCAGGCTGGTCTTGAACTCCTGGGCTCAAGTGGTTCTCCCACCTCAGCCTCCTAAAGTGCTGGGATTACAGATCTGAGCTACTGCACCCGGCTTAAATCTCTTAAATAGAAACTAACCTACACCTTCTCCTTATAACTAGTATATGGGGTAGCTAAGCAAAAATCATTTGTTCCAGTTAAAAACCAAGGGTCAAAAAAAATAGATAATAAAATAAATAAATAAAAAAAACCAAGGGTCACAGATACATGGAATTTAAGTAACTTCCTAATAATCGGTAACACTTACTGGTAGAAGTGAGACTTAAACTTTGTCTCTTGAGTCTCAGTTGAGCTACTGTCCTATTGAACCAGTCATCCTGGGTCGCCTGGGATAAGGTTTTCACTTGCCTGCTGAGAAATGAGAGCATTAAATGCAATGATTTTGCAAAGTTAAATAATTTTCTGTTTCAAAAGATTGTCTTTTATTCTTCCTATCTTTTTTATGAAGATGGTCTTTTCATAAATTAGATGATAGTGATACAAAGATGATAGCTGTTTGTATTTCTAAATGGTTTTTCTTGACATATCAGTCTGAATTATATCAATTGCATATATGTAAAACCTAAGTCAAACTGGTTTAAGTTAAAAAGAGAATTTATTGGCTCGTGTAACAAAAAAAATCCGTTGTCATAGTTGAAGATGTGGATGCAACTGAGATTCAGTTGATGCTTTCAAAACTTCGTCTCTCTCTCTCCATCTCTTGGCTCTGCTTTGTTTTTTAAAAGGCTTTATTCTCTGATTTGACATGATGGCCTCATCAGAGTCAGGCTTACATCACCCTCACTTCTAATCCCACTAACAAGACAGACAACTTTTCTCTTCCTAGCAGTTCCACAGAAGTCTTACTGGATGCAGGTAGGCCTTATAACTAACCCTGAACCAATCGCTGTAGTCAGAGGTACGGTGGTCTAATTGCCAATCCTGAAGCACAGAGATAGAATCAGACACTTATGATCAACATGGAGTAAAAATGAGAAAGAGCTGAATTCCCTAAGTAAATCATGGTGCTGCTATCAGATAGAAAGTGAATAATTTCAAATTAAGCAAAAACATCAGCTATCCAAAAATCTTGCTAAAATAATATATTCACCATGCAATAGAAGTTTTCTAATGTTCTACAAAAAGTTATAAGCCCTTCAAATCCCAGAAACTAGAAACCACTATACTAAACTACATGGTCTAATAATGAGTGCGCTTTCAGGATACCTACCAAGTAATCACCTAAGAATCTTTGGAAATCTAAGCATCTAGTAAGACAATATACTAATATGGCTGCCTTTTCCTCAGGTATTTAGACATCTCAAAGTCAAACTTTTCTTCACTAATAGACAAACACATCAATTAAACTCCCTCTTTCAAAATTTTGAACTACAAAAGCAACTCAGCTATTGAAAACATTGTTGCCAGTGAGCTATATTTTAATCTATGCTTACCAAAATTGAGAGAAGAGCAGAGAGAGAAACATCCAGCCATCATGCTGGCACAGCCTCCTAAACCAGATTATGCTTCCAGGGAATGAAGAGGTTCCAACTAGATACCTGGTATTGTTTGAAAACTGTATTTTCTCAGTGTTTGGTAAGTAAAAAAGTTTTAGAGTTATGATGCTTTTAAAAAATGGAGCAAGAGCATCATTTAAAAAGAAAAAATTATATTTGTAATGAAAATTTGGTCCAAGTAATTATGGCTATATTAACCCTAAAAAAAAAAAAATAGGCAGAGTCATCCTTCAAAACAACCCCACCATTTCTTCTGTGTACGCTATATACTGCTTCATGCTCTTGAAAATCCCTAAAGATAGCTGGCTTTGGAACACCAGCCAGAGATTCAAGGTGATGTGAAAGGGTCCAATAGGATTTATCTCCTGAAAAATATACTTTCTGTTGGCCCTAGAGTCTTCACAATATCTAAATGAGAATTTTTTTAAAAAAAACAAGTATTTCATGTAGAAGCCCTAATATAACAGAGCCTGAGAATCTCTTCCTATGGATAACCTAGATAATTGATGAAGATTCTGAAAGTCCAGACTTCTCATTTTTTGTTGCTTCTAAAGCTATTATCAGACTAATTCCACTCAATACTAACTATTTAAATGACTACTTCTTAGACCCTAGTCACTCATTTCCTCTTTAGTCACCAGAAATGTGGCCCCTGTTACCACCTCATTACTAAAAATACTTTCTTGGTGACTAACTTCTTGGCAGTCCTCATTCTTTTTGACACTTTTCAGTATCTTATTTTTTGTTCTAATCATTCTCGTTTCCCTTATGCAAATAATCCATCTCAGTTTCCTCCCACATTTAGCTTTTCCAGAGGAGTTTATTTCTCCTTTTTCCTAAATGTAAATAAAGTTAAAGAAGCAGATATTTTCTAATATACATTCTTCTGTTCAGGAGTACTTTGCAAAATACTCAAGCAATAAATGGAATTGAATATTTAAATGGAAGGCTCAAAATGTACAATAAATATAATTGTGCAGATTAATGAGTTGACTAATTGAGGGTTCAGCATAAGACTACTAACCTTGCTTCCTTCCAGTTAGTTTGACAAGATCTTGAACTAACTGAAAACTGTTTTCATATTAGGTAGACAGTAAGCTCCTCAAAAGTAAAAAAGGGAATCCTGCTTTTTGTATTCCCAGCACCTAAGCAGTGTCTGGTCCAGAGAAGATAATAAAAAGCTTTAAAAAAAAAAAAACGCCAAATGTCTAGGGCATATGATAGATATATGCAGGAAAATAATGAAAGTACTAAAAAGGTTTGTGGGGGAGTATTGATCCAGATACCACAGATTTGGGATTCATTCTGTTTATAATGGAGAGCTCTTGAGGGGTTTTGTGCAGAACATAATATAATACAAATTATTTAATACATGTGAAAGCACTTAGAATTGTGTCTGCATATAATAAGCCCTCTGCAATTGCTTGCTATTATTATTACTGTCATCTTTATCTGAGCAATGTTTATTATTACTTTTATATGAATTTCTGCCTAATGTGTGCTGACTCATTTTTATTAATGTTCGCATTCACATGCTTAAAAGTTTGACTTTGCTTTTAGTATTTCCAAAGCACTTTCACTGCAAAAACAGATCGCAGGAAAGCTGCTCCCACTTCTAGTATCCCACTCTAAAAGAAGTCTAGTGGCAAAGTCAACCACCTGCTTTAAACTCTAGAACTGACTCCAAGTCAAAAAATCACTCAGCTTCAGTCTGTCACCAAACATGAAAGGTTCAGCTTGAAAGGAGCCCCACATCCACCTTGCACCATGGACCATGAAGCTTGACTGAACCGTGGTGGCGGTGTGCTTGCATGAAAAAGATGAGTCTGAGAGTGTTTGCCGGGTGATTTTGGAAAAATGAAGAGACGACCACAGAAAAGGGCCACTCAGGGAGCTGGATAAATGAGCAGGCAGCTTGACGCAAACAATGAAAAAATTAATCAGGCTTTGGAACCATTTTATTCTAGTTTGTATTCTTCGGGGATAACTTCCTTAGTAGCAGCTAAATAGGGAACCCCAAGGCTTGCCAAATATCCCATTTGAATTAGCATATATTTGCATATATTGACATCCAGAAAGATGCACCATTAGACTACCAAAAGGGTGTCCTTCCACGTTCTCAGGTAGGTCATTTTTCCTCTGTGGCTGTGTGGGCCACCAAGGCAGCAAGTGGACAGGAAGACTGGCCCAAAAGATCAAGGTTCACCTTCTTTTTCTGCCACTGAGGATTGGTACTGTTCCAGGCAATTCATTCCTTTATTCCAGGTTTTAATTTTCTCATTTAAAATTAATGAGGGAATGCTAGAAAACCTCTAAAATTCCACATGTTTCTAAAATTCTGATTTGTATTTACCACATTTTTCCCAGAGGCATGTTGTTGAATTAAGTTACAGATTGGCAAATTACAACCCAGAGGCCAAATCCTCCCATCACCTGCTTTTACACATAAAGTTTTATTGAAACACAGGTACACTCATTTTTTATGTCCCGTCCACGGCAGCCTTCCCACCAAGGCAGAGTCCAGGATTACAACAGAGACCAAAAACCAAAGCCTAGATTTTTTTACTAGCTGGTTTTTTAAAAGAAAGATTTTGCTGTTTCCTGATCTAAGTGAAAGTCAACAGACATTTCATTTTCTCATTTATTTCTTATGCTAATAGTGTCTCCTACATATGAGTAAGTTGAGAGGCCACAAATAAAATTCTCAGCTGAGACAGCATGCACAATTATTTGTTCTGCTCAACAATATGTGTTTGTTACAGCAAACAAATGACAAGTTTGTAGCAATTTGCTCTGATGTTCAGACCCTCAGAAAGTGTCATGTGAATGCTATTGTCACGTCCAAACCAGTTTTCAGGACATGTGTGGGCAGAGTCTGAACTGAAAAAAACAAAACTGTCATTGTATTCCAAACACTTGTCTTGCATAACCCGCTTGAAATAAGTCACTATTTGTTTTCCGGGTTATTCTGGTGGGCTTTGCGAGATGAGAAATAATTCTGCATCAAAATCTCCCCATTCTCACTTGAATGACACCTTGATTAATTGTATGAGTTCCATAGTGAATCCTACTCTAACTATATATAAAAAAAAGAGAGTGATGTTAAAGCATGCAATGAATCGGAAAGGACTTAAAGAACATTAGCTAGGCAATGTATATAAAATAATTATAGATTGATTCATGTCTGACTTGACAGTTGACTTTAAGTGTGTCTCTTCTAAGAACATTACATAGAAAATAAAAGCAACTAGTCAGATTTTTTTGTATTTTTTAAATGAGGCATAGTTGGGAAAAGTGAAATGTATGTCTTTAGTCCTTTAGAAAATATCTTCACTCAGATTAAGCTTTAAAACATCGCAAGTGGTAAAGTTTCTCCTTGTGCAAGTTGTTCTTTTTTAAAATTCCTAGGTTTTTGTTCTTGTTTCTGCTCAAGTGACAACACTTGTTCTTTCTTACTTCGTTAGATGTTTCAGCTTGTTTTTCCAACGATCTTGATTTTCAGCATGGTGACTTTGAGAAAGTTATCCAACCTCACCAAGCAAGCCAAGGATTTCACATCAGATATGAATAATGATAGCTGCTCCTTCATAGGGTTATTGTGAGAAGTCTATGTGCTAATGCATATCCCTGATATATAGCACATCTTTACAAACATCATTACTCAGCTCATCTCCACAAAAGAGCAATCAGACTTTCTTTCTCCATTGCCATATCCATTGGTTGTTAAAAACTGTAGTATCATTTTAATCATTCATTTCATGGAGTTTCGTCACTTGTGTCTTTCAAGTGTTGAGCTGATACCTGTCGATCAAATTCTATTTGTGTTGAAATTTTTTCTTATCAATTAAATTTATAAGTTCATAAAGTGGAAATGAGACTCATTCTCAAAAATACTATACAGGAAGTCCTGCTAATGAGATTCCAAAGATTTAAAATGTTGTGAGGCCAGCAGTCCATGAAAGCCTAGTGGTTCTGTTACTTCATCATTCTTGACAGTAACCTAAGTGGTGGTTAATTATTTTCTACTTTCCTGAATACATCAAGTGTAAATCCACAGAATATATTAAGCAAAGTCAATAAGCAGAGAGGAACAAAACACTTAAAAGCCTTACATCTAGACAGGAAGGCCGCTCTGACGATATGCATTTAATCATGTCTGTTATTTTTAAAGGTCAGCATTACAGTTCAATTAGTAGCTCTATTTGTTAGATGCATTTTTCTTAATGGAATTATTCATCTCAGCTTTTAAAACATGCTCAATCCTCAATTAAATATATCTCTTAGAAGGAATTCCCATCAGATCTCTTCATCTGACTTCAGACTTCTCATTAAAGTTGTCACTTAGTAGCATCAAGTCCCATTATTGCTCAATAATGTCTAACTCTTTTCATAAACATATAACACAAATAACATCTTTGCATCAACAGGTAGATAAGACCAACAGAAATTATATTTACAGAGGTAAATAACCTGAGCTATCTGGTTTTTTTGTTTTTTTCAGCTCCAAAATAAATAAATAAATAAATAACTTGCTGACTCTCAAAGTTAATCCCAAATGAGTCAAAGGTTATATCGTAGACTTTAATATTCTTTCCAAATAAAATAATTTTAACAATATGAAGGCATATGAGACTTACTTTACTACTATTATTAAAATAGCTTGTAATAGCCTGTATTGCCATAGAAGTCATGAAAAAATGAGAATCATGCAAGAAACATCTTTAAAAATAGGTATAGAATAATAAGATCTAAGGAAAGTGAGACAAATAAAGTGAAAAAGGGATGACGAAGCATGAGTGACAGCATTTGCCATAATTTTTAGCCTTCACATATAATAAACACGTAAAAGAAGCAGAGGAAGATAAACTTTAGGTAGAAAAGCTTGTTTCTCTCAAATTCCATGCTCAATGAAGTCAAGAACTAAAATTTTATTTTGTACTTGGAAAAAATCCAGTAAAATTAAAAACAAATCCCAAAGACACAAAATATTTTAACTATCCAATGATTTCATATCATACGTAAATTCTAGAGAAATTCAAGATATTTATTTTCATATCAAGAGAATTGATTGGTCAGCATAATCTAATGCAAGAACAGTATTTTTGTCATTTGCTATAATTAACCATTGGTCTTACTGGCACTAGAAACATGAAATAAGAAGTATTCCTTGGGCTATTATTCTTTGAAGACTCTACAATCTGACTACAGTCAGACATATCAAGGACCATGTCTGTACTTTTATCTGGAATTGACTATAAGGATTTCTATTGATTCAAAATTGATATAAAGTCTTGTGAGAAGCAAAGGGGAAATTGTGAATTGCACCATAGACCATTAGTATAAAATTTTGCCTCTACTTTTTTAATGAAACAAAATTTAGTTTAATTTTAAATATGTCAATAAAAGAAAACCAATGTTTGAAACCACGTTTGAAACGTGGCAGTCTGGACCAATACTTTCTTGACAATACAGATGGAGTTTAAAACAAAAGCGCCTGTGTGAGCACATGAAGTGAATGTGTGTGGGGGTAACGATCTATGGTACAGAACTTTATATAATCAGAATTCCAAGCTTAAGGTGTTTGAAGAGTAAGATCATTTATTCGACTTCTGAAAATATTTTTTTTTGTGAATTTTCAAAGACAAACTAACACCAAACTCAGACCTATTTTTAAAAGTCCATGCCCTTGCCCCTTGGAGTTATTGTTTCTTCTGAAGTTTTTTCTGAGCACACCCTTATGTTTTCAACCAACCATTTCCAAGAAACCAGTTTTCACCAGTCCAGTTATCTGATTGGTTGGCAGTTGTTTTCCCTGGCTAGTTGGAAAGATTAGCAGTGCCACATTGAAAGAATTGGTGGTAATGAAACCAAACTACCTGCCTAATGACACAATTTAGATCTCATTAGTAGACTGTGCAGCTCAATGTATAAGGGCTGTTACAAGAAGATAAAAGGCTGGAATCTCATCGGAGGCCTCCTCTTTCAGGCCTAAGTCTGTTCTAGTCAAAATAGAGATGTCAGAAGTGCTCTGACCTTACTGGGTTGTAAGGAAGAAAATAAATCAAGCAGGATATTAGCTAATTAATCAACAGCCAATATTTACAGAAACATGACAGACACTTGCACCTTGTAGTATTCAAACCTTGTATTCACATTTCTGCTACAAGCACTACTTTTTTTAAAAAAAATTTTATTTGAAAGATGTGCAGTACAATTCAGGGTTTAGGTATACAAATGTTCATTATGTACGTACCCTTTTAGATGAGGTGTGTCCCCCCTCCCTGGCAGTTTCCCACCACTACTGATCCCTTTCTTATAGTATTATGATAATTGTTCAAGGTCTGTTTATGCATGAGAACACATGGTACTCTGTTCTTTGTTTCTGAAGCACCACTTCTTAAACTGTGTTCACATTATTTATTTAGCATTCTTTGCCTCTCCTTTTGACCACCAACAGGCTTCTCAAGAGTAGGGACTTGATTTAACTATTTTTTGTATCTGCTCCAAAAATGTAGGCATTCACTGAAAGTTAAATGAAAGAATTACTGAATGAATGACTGAAGCATGCTAACACCTAAAAAGTAAAATGTGTTGAGGGGGGCTGGAGGGAATTCACGTGAGAACTAGGATACATGAACCACAGTTACATAGGTACACACATTAAAGAGACATTTCTAATTTGTGTCCACTAGAGAGGCTCTTGGCGAAGATGGATCGTCTTTGAGCCAATCGGTCCTAAGATTGAGTGCCACCTGGTCGTTTTAAGGAATAATTTAAGCTTTGAGTCTATCTTTGTTATATAGGTAAACTGCTGGAAAACAGGACCCAAAATTGTAACAGCTCAGACATGATAGGCATGTATTTCCAGTTTACACTTATGCCCTGAGTCCAAAAGAGGCTCTCCTCGACCCAAAGATCTGGGGATGCAGCTTCTGAGCCCCTATCCTGTTGAGTGTTGCCTGAGTGGTAACTACTGAGCTGCCACATTCAAGGAAGAGAGAAAGCATGTGCAGGAGGCACACACCAAAGTTAGAGCCCCCCCATAACTTTTCCTTCAGGACATTGGGGAAAATTAACAGAAGGTTATATCTAAATGCAAGTAACTGAGAGAATGGGAGTCTAGCTGTGTGACAGGCAGAGTCCTGTTATTATGGAGAAGAAAAATGGATTTGGTGGATGGCTGGAAGTCGCTGTCATACTTATTTTCTTTAGCTCTAAAAATAAAAATAAAACCATACATGGTGGTCTACATCTATAATCTCAGCACTTAGGAAGGCCGAGGCAGGGGAATCACATGAGGAATAGGAAATAGGAAAAGAGGAAGTCAATCTATCTCTCTTTGCAGATGACATGATCGTGTACCTTGAAAACCCAAGAGAATCTGTCAAAGGTGCAGTGAACTCTGATCATGCCATGGCAATCAGCCTGAGTGAGATCCCTTACTCAAAAAAATTTTTTTTAATAAGGAAGGAAGGAAAGAAAGAAGGAAGGAAGGGAAAGGAAAAAGGGAAATTAAAAATAAGAATAATAGAATTAAGATCATACTGGTGTCTCTAGAGTGAAATGATAAAAATCAAGAAATAGGTTAGGAAACCAGGATAATAGAAAATAAAAAATACAAAAACCTTGCAGGATATCTACCAGTGCCCTTGATTCTAAGAAGACATTTTTAAGGGATATTTTCCATTTACCTAAGTAGTAAGAGCTACATTATATCTTATTTTATTCTGGATAGAATTCTAGAGTTCCAGATGATGCATAAAGTATCTTCATTTATTCACTTAATTACCAAATACTCATGGCCCACCCACTCTGTGCTACAGTCACACAGCACAGCCATGAGCAACATTCCTATCTTCAAATACTTAGATACCAGGTATGGCAAGGATATTTTGGAGCATCATTATTTATTATCTTTTGCCATCTGGCATTCTCAGAAAATTTCATTTTTTATATTACCCAGCTATGAGGATATGATAAACACCAAAATTCTGTGTTTTGCTTGGGTCACACAGATGATTTTTCTAATCCTTGATAATCATTGTGATACTGTCTATTAAACAAGAAAAACACAGCATGCATGAATGTGGTTAACCAGGGTTCTGACCCAATCTGGGAGTGACTGAGAATGTCTCCTTTAGGGAGTGGCATGTCAAGTGCAGCCTGAGGAATGACTCCATGGCTTCTGGGTGGCAAGGTGAGGATGACAGAGCTCTCCAAGCAGATGAGCTCATATGGAAGAAGTTTGGGCACTGGTCAAACTGAAATAAGGCCAGTGTGACCGGAAGGTGTAAAGAGAGAGGAGGATATTTTGAAGCGAGCTTAGACAAAGCAGATCATACAGAGACTTAAAATCCATTTCAGGGCTATGGAACTTTATTTGAAGCACAACTGAAACCTACAAGTTATTTTAAATATAAGTATAGTGAGTTGAGATTGGCAGTATAAAGCATGATCTAGTCATTCAGCCATGTATTAAAGGTAATGCAAAATAGATTCAATAGGACCACTTGAGAGATGTTGGCTGTATTCTG
This sequence comes from Cephalopachus bancanus, assembly GCA_027257055.1. Lineage (NCBI taxonomy): Eukaryota > Metazoa > Chordata > Mammalia > Primates > Tarsiidae > Cephalopachus > Cephalopachus bancanus. The sequence continues at coordinate 5,934,353 of JAPVLO010000176.1, read as the reverse complement.
GGTGAAGAACCATTTTGTGCTTGGACTAGAGCAGTAGAAAAGAGAGGGAGTGACAAGGTAGAAGAGATAAAACCCAATAATTTAGCGGAGTAAGAATAGGGAAGTGGAGGTGAGGGAGGAAAAGGTTAAAGAAATATTTTACCAATTTCAACTTGAGCAGCAGGTAGGTTATTTACTGATGTCTCCTGATTTAGGGGACATAGAGAAAGAAATGTCTCAGGGAAGAATGGATGTTTAAAGAAAAAGTATAGCATCTCATACAGATTTGAGCAAGTGGCTTCTTTCTTTCTTTTTTTCCCCTGTAGTGTAATGCCATGTGCTATCCTTTTGTAGTTAGAAAAAATATTTTAAAAATCAGACATAGGCAAACATGTCAGGAGTAATCTCATGTACTATTCACCTTAGAATAATACTTGGGAAAGTATGGGAAAAGTAAATAACTCACTGATTAACAAAAGTATATATACTCTTACATTTTAGAATTTCACCACTCCTCCATCATCTTTACAATCACTACTTTAAGAATCGAAGTACACCCCTCCTGTTCAATATAGTATTGGGAGTCCTGGCTAGAGCAGTCAGAGAAGAGAAGGCAATCAGGGATATTCAAATAGGAAAAGAGGAAGTCAATCTATCTCTCTTTGCAGATGACATGATCGTGTACCTTGAAAACCCAAGAGAATCTGTCAAAAACCTCCTTACACTGATAAAGGACTTTGGCAAAGTCTCAGGATGTAAAATAAATGTGCAAAAGACAATCGCATTTCTTTACACCAATAACAAACAAACAGAAACCCAAATAAAAAGCACAATTCCATTCACAATAGCCACACAAAAAAATGAATTACCTTGGCATTTTCCTAACCAGAAGCGTGAAAGACCTTTACAATGAAAACTACAAAACACTGCTCAAAGAAATCAAAGATGACACAAATAAGTGGAAAAATATCCCATGCTCATGGATTGGAAGAATCAACATTGTGAAGATGTCCATCTTACCTAAGGCAATCTACAGATTTAATGCAATACCCATCAAATTGCCAGCAACATTTTTCTCAGACCTAGAAAAAACAACACAGGAATTCATACGGAAACATAAACGACCAAGAATAGCCAGAACAATCCTCAGCAAAAAAAAAAAAAAAAAAAAACAAAGCAGGTGGTATCACATTACCAGACTTCAAACTTTACTATAAATCTACAATAATCAAAACAACTTGGTATTGGTACAGGAACAGACATATAGACCAATGGAAATAGAATTGAGATTCCAGAAGCAAAACCTCAATTTCTCAACCAACTCATCTTTGACAAAGCCTCCACTACCTACCACTGGGGAGAGGAGAATCTATTCAGTAAATGGTGCTGGGAAAACTGGCTGACCACATGTAGAAGATTGAAACAGGACCCCTATCTATCCCCATACACAAAAATTAACTCCAAATGGATCAGAGACCTAAATGTAAAACCTCAAACCATAAGAACCTTAGAAAATGAAGGACATACCCTCATGGAAATTGGAACTGGCATCCAATTCCTGAAAAAAAACCCAAAACCCACAGGCCATAAGAGATAAGATAGACAAGTGGGACCTCATTAAACTTACAAGCTTCTGCAAAGCCAAAGAAATCATCAAGAGAGCAGGGAGACAGCCTACAGACTGGGAAAAAGTATTTGCCAACTCCAGGTCTGACAAAGGCTTAACATCTTTGATCTACAAGGAACTCAAATGTGCCGAAAAGAAAAAAACAACCCCATTATAAAATGGGCAAAAGATATGAACAGAAACTTCTCAAAGGAAGACATCTGAGCAGCCAACAGACACATGAAAAAGTGTTCAACCTCACTAATCATCAGGGAGGTGCAAATCAAAATCACACTGAGATACCACCTAACTCCAGTCAGAATAGCAGTTATCAATAACTCAAAAAATAACAGTTGCTGGAGAGGGTATGGCAAAAAAAGAACACTTCTACACTGTTGGTGGGAGTGCAAACTAGTGCAGCCTCTGTGGAAAACAGTATGGTGATTCCTAAAAGCTCTAAATATCAACCTCCCATATGACCCCGCAATCCCCCTACTGGGAATATACCCTGAAGAACTCAAATCACTCTATCGAAAAGATACCTACACACGTATGTTTATTGCAGCATTGTTCACATTAGCAAGAACCTGGAAGCAACCATGCTGTCCATCAAAAGAGGACTGGATTAAAACAATGTGGTACATATACACGATGGAATACTACGCAGCCATAAAAAGAACAAAATCATGAATTTTCCAGCAACTTGGATGGAACTAGAGTCTATAATACTGAGTGATCGCTCACGGAAACAAAGATCTGAGTATCACATGTTCTCACTCATATAGTGGACCTTGAACATCCAACGTAATACTATAAGAAAATGACTGACAGTGGTGGGAAACTATGGGGGGAAGGGGAAGGGAGACGGAATTAACAGTAGTAAATATCTGTCTGGGAATGGGGAGACACCCCTTATCAACAAGGGTGCCTGAACTAAGCATATTTGTATACTTAACCCTTAACTGTACCCCACAGTACCATAATAAAGAATATTGATTAAAAAAAAAAAGGATATTACTCTATGAGGTAAAAAAAAAAAAAAAAAAAGAATCGAAGTAAAATTAGTTTGGATGGTTCCACAATAGTATAGGATAAACTTATCTTAGTATCTTAGTATCTGCGATCTTCACCTTCCATATCTGTAAAAAGATAGCTCTAGTCATTCCTACTTTACATTTTGGTAGTTGGAATTAAATAAGATCATCTACACGAGTTCTACCACATTGCAAACATTCAGAAAATTAACTGTTATTATGGTAATATATTAATAAGAACATTTTTTATCAAGTAAATTCAAAAAAGTTATCCATTTTATGCTAAAATATTTACTTTCCTCTATTCAATATTAATAACAAACTGACACATTTTAACCTAATCATAATACTTTACAACCAGCAGCTTATATGTTTCAAAGTATTTTCATGTATATTGGTCTCCTTCAGCTTCACCATATCTATGTGAGATCTTCATGCAGGAATTACCATCCACATCTGTTAATAAGATAAGAAAAAAACCTTAAAGAAAAATTCATAAATTATATAACTAGTTTAAAGAAGAGTTGTAACTATAATAAACCAGGTCTTCTGATTCTTGGACCAGCAGCAAAATAAAGCCCTACATAGAGTCTGCTGAGAAGAGAAGTTGTCTTGTGTGGATAGAATATAATTTGCTCATACAAATCCTTTTAAAGGTCTCATCTTTTTCTTAGTTTAATGCTGCATCTTCGCATTCAAAAGCACAGCCAGCAGTGCAATTTGTGAACTGCATTATGCTAATTTTGGAAAACACCTGGGATTTTGTTTCAGAACGTTTGATCTCCTCTAAATCTGATTCTTGTCAGTGAGCTATTGACTAGAGTTCATTTGAGAAGGAAAGAAATGTTATCATTATTATATTAATATACTTTATTATAATAGAGGTTATATTACTATACTTGTATAATAATATTTTTGCAATTGTAGACTGTGAGAACTTTCATTCAGTAAATATTCATTGACCATCTATTCATCAATAAACATATAATACTATTTATTGGTTATTAGGCTAAATACTAATGATTCAAAGACAAATTAGAAATAGCCCTTGACCTCAAAATCATCCTAATTCCAAAAGGTAAAGAGACATATAAACAAATTATTTTAACGGATTTTCTACCATCACATTTCTCTATATTAAAGTATTTTTAGCTGCCTATTTCTTCTGGACTGAGAGCTGCTTAAATTATCATAATTTCCTAGGATAATTGGGAATCTAAAAGGATGGGGAAGAAGCATATAGCAGCCCAGAAGACCTATGTTCCAAGCAAAGGAGGCAGAGAGTACAAAGATTGTAAGATTTGAAACTATAGGTTCTGTAGAAAGAATTATGAGTAGGTCAGTATGGCGAGAAGGTAAGGTTTGTGTTGGAGACAGTAAATAGAAAGAGACATTTAGTAGGTGTTAGTAGGTGAAGCTTGGGGATGTGTGTAACTAGTTTGAAATCTTCATTCAGTATAAGAAGAGCAGAGTCTGTGGACAGATAAGTGATACTGGGTTGGATGTGATGTGTTACTCCATGGGTTCTCTGGCTTTGCCACAGAAAGGAATTTCAGAGTGAGCTCAACATATGCTTTCAGAAAGAATTTATTAGAAAGAAAAAGATACACTCAAAGGAGAGCATGGATCCCTTAAGAGAAAGGGCATATGGTTGCCTTTAACAGGAAGCTTTACATACTTTTACAAGAATGATTAAAGCAACCATGAGCTAGGAGCAGAGGGCTGCAGTATCTGGTCATGAATATTGATTACCATCTTTCAACCCCTGAGTCCACAAGGATATTTTAAATAATGAGAGTTACTGTCTAATCAGATTTGGAATTTTCTTAAAACATCATGTCTGTGTTTTGGGTATCTCCCTATTGTTTCTGTAATTTACTGCGCTATTAGTGTCACATTTCAATACAAATGGTTAATTCTGATATGTCTGGTCAGTCAGGTGAAGGTCGTAAACAGATAAAAGAAGATGTCTGAATGCTTACCTATTTTAATTTAGACATACCTTAGAAAATCTGTGTAACCACTTCTAAACTATGCCAACTATTCCTGTCTCAACAAGGAATTCAAATCTAGACACATTATCTGTACAACTTTTAGAGGATTGATAGATCATTGGATATACAGGTCTGTAGTTCCAAAATTAAAGATTTAATCATTTATGAGTAACCAACAATCAATGTGATTTTCGAAGAAGAAAATGATTACTACTAAAGAAGTGTTGTATTGTAAGAAAAAAAATACTCTCTCTCTTTTTTGATACCATCAATAATGTTGCTAGTCCTTGAGAAATCTTATAATATTGTGCCAAGAATTCAAAATTTTGAAGTGCTAAAAGAAAAAAACTTAGATTTTCTTTATGTGCTGGCATTGGAAGAAAAGGGACATACGTCATCTCTATTGCAGTGGTTACAGAAATAATTTGAAGTTTAAAAGAGCCAGCCTTCATCTGAAAATGCCATTGCAAGCACACTAAGTGAAAATGAGACTCCTTATGTTTCTCATTCAAAATCTTAAAGGAAGAAGAGAGAAGAAATAAGTTGTTGCATAAGTATGCTTCTAGTTCTTTAAGGTCTCTAAAATACTGGTGTGCCTTTTTTTCCTCTTTATACTATTTCTCATCAGAAATGTATCTTATGACAAATTAACATCATTCTTGGAGCTTCACTTAGAGGCATTCAGCCTGAATTGCTTTTTTCATAATTGTTCATGGAAACAATTTCCCTGATTATTTTATGAGGGTTTTACAACTATGCCAGAAGGATAGAAATAAAATAGAATCCATAACTCTCATCCTCATATTTTAAAACAAAGCAGTGAAAATGTCATTGTAAGGATAACACAAGTAAAAAAGATTAGATTTTATAACTGACCTTAACTTATTGGGCTTAAAATTACATTTGTTTTACTAGGTTAGTCTAGAAAGCATAATTCAATAAAACATGCCATATATATATGAACGTAATCTCAAAGGATATTTAATCCTGGCTTCGACAGCATTAAATCAAAAAGAATCTTAAATGAATCAGCAGAAACACTCGTGAGCATACTTTTTTTTTTTTGACCTTTTATAAGTACATGAGCCGCAGGCATATAGTCTCACTGAATCTAGAAACCATTCTGAACTGCCACCTGAAAGAGTCCAAAGATAAATGAAAGAAACAACACATCATCTTGAACAAGCTCACTATTTTTTCTTTACCGAGCTCTCTTCTCCCTTCTCCCAGGGAATGATGAGTCAGTATTCAATGGTTAGCATTAGAAGCCATGCTCTTTTCTCTACATATGGCTCATTACATTAGTGTACATATCACTTTTGTAAGCCAGAGAAGGAAAAAGGAAAGGTGATGGTGGATTATAAGAAAGATAGAACTACAAACCTAATGTATTTCTTGAATTTCACATCTCTATATGAGTCAAGAGAGACTGGATGTCAATTTGTTCAGCATGATTAAAATGGATTACAATTTGGGATAAATGACATTTGGGGTTAAACGCCAAGAAGCCACTATTCAAGGAAAAGTTAGCAGCATCGTTTGAAGCTTGCATGAAAGGCAAGACTTATAAAAGCCACAAATGTTTATTATAGTTATCAATTATTGTTGTCAATATAATAGTTGAATGCCTGGAAACCAATCTCTGTAAAGGGTCATCACCAGTACTAGCAGTGCTAATAATAATAATAACTAACCACTACTGGCAATTTAGTATGTGTTTGGTGCTATTCAAATTTCTTTACATGAATTATACCAGTTGATTCTTAAAATATCATAAGAAATGGAAAATGTTATCTTCTTTATTTTACAGATAAAAAACGAGGCACAGATAAGTAGTTTCCCCAAAACTATACAGTTAACTACTGAGGGACCTACCCAGTAAAAATAAAGTGTTCTTTAAAGAATAGAGGAAATTCTCTATTTTAGATATATAGCAGAACAGATGTCTTTAAAAACCTAATGCAAAACATTGAGAAATGACCTATAAGGTACACTAAACATCATTTTAAAGACATCTCTGAATTCCTAAGAAACTAAGAGAAATCCCAGAGGCAAAATCAAGAAGGAACTGAAAACACGAATAGTGAGTTTACTCTAAAGTCATGACTAATCTCAGATGATATATCAATTCCAATCAGATAGTCTTTGGCTTTCTTGCTAGCTATAGAACAAACAGCAAGAGCTTAGGTCTCACAAAAGGTGGAGTATTTGAAATACACTTCTTATGACAAGTGTATGCCTGATCTGTCTCTAGCCTTAGCAAAATTGTAGATGAGGAAAAATAGTTAACAATGGGGAAAACAAGGAAATTTTAACATTTTTGTATTTATCTTAATTAAATTTTAATTTATACTATCTGCAAGGGCCAAGAGAAAATTAACTTAAATCGAAGCTTCCTGAAGAATCAAGGGTAACCATTCTGTGTTCTCAGATCAAAGAGTCATACACACACACACACACATACACACAAAAGAACTCCTGGAATTCCCAAAGGGGAAAAAAAAATTCCTTGTTACATATGATCTAACTGTTTATGATACAAAACACTTTAAAAACATAATAGAAAGTCAATAGAAACCAATATCATACCTAGGCATACTATAACATCACATAGTATAATTATAAGATTTAAAATATGAAAGAAACATTTTTAAATAATTGTATAGATTTGAAATGAAACAAAAATAGATCAAAAGTTTTTAAAATTTTTATTTTGAAAAAGTATTTACAATTTTAATATTTTAAGGCTTTTTTTTTTTTTTTTTTTTGAGTTGGAGTCTCACGTCTCACTCTGTTGCCCAGACTGGAGTGCAGTGGCCGCTCCCTGCCACCACAGCCTCGACCCGCTGGGCTCTGGCGATTCTTCTGCCTCAGCCTTTCAAGTAGCTGGAACTACAGGCGCAGGCTAATTTTTTGATTTATTGTAGAGATGAGGTGTCGCTGCCCAGGCAGGTCTCGAACCTGCGAGCTCAGGCAATCCACTCACCTCAGCCTCCCAAAGTCGCGGGATTACAGGCTGAGCCACCGAGCCCGGTTTAAGGCATATTTTAAATAGGTGGATAGTATTTCCATGAATAAAATATTATGATGAATATTATAGATTTAAATCCATGTTCAGATTAAACAGCAGGTTATAAATAACTAAAATAAAATTTATGAATTAAAAGATATAAATTAAGAAACTATTGATAATGCACACCAGAAAAACAATGAGCTGGAAGATAGAAGACAATTAAAAAGTTTAATATATGTGCAGTGGTACTTAGATAAGAAAATAAGAAAAAGAGATATTTTAAAAAGTAATAACTGAATTTGCACAATGAAATGCTGCTCAATAATTAGAATAACGATTTGGCAAAATAAGTCAGATACAAAGGAATATGTACTATGCATTTCCATTTATGCAAAGCTCAACAATTAGCAAAACTCATCCTTGAATATATAATTCCAGACAGTGGTAACACCTTGGTAGGTAATGACTAAAAGGTAACCTGAAAGAGGCATCTGTAGCTCTACAATATTATATTCCTGAATTTTTGGCCTGGTCAGATCAATATATGTAGTTTGCAAAAGTTCATTAAATTGTACATTTGGAGGGAGAGAATTGTACATTTTTATGAGCACTTTTCTGCAGCAGTATTATATGTCAATAAAATGTTTCTTAAAAGTTTAGGATTTTTCATGATTAATGAAATATACAAATCATTACATCCAGGCAGTCCAAAAAATTTTTCAAACAGGATAAATAAATAAAAATTGTATCTGGCAGTATCATAAAAACTAAAGAAGAAAAAGATGAAAGAAAGATTTTTGAAGAATCTAAAGAAAAGAAACAAATACTAATTATATTCAAAAGAATTTCAATACAATTTAAATGATATTCAGCAAAATCTACAATGGAAGTTTGAAAATAATATTTTCGAAATTTTGGGAGAAGATAATTGCTAACCTATACTTATACCCCATCACAATAATCATTTAAGAATGAAAATAAATTTTAAATATTTATGCATAAGAATTAAGTATTTATCCTCACAATAACCTCACTAAATGTACAAAATGTTTTTATTTTCCCAAATGAAAAACATGATGAAATAAAAGAAATGATAAGGCTTTAAACATTTTAATAGCAGATGGTCAAAATATATAAACAAAAACACATATAATTTTATTTTTAAGGAGCTGTGTGTAAGGTAGTCAGTTATCTAACACAAATGTAGTTAGAAGTCCAAAGAGAAATCAGAAAGAAAATGAAATGAAGCAAAATTTGAAGAGATGGTAAGTAAGAATTCCCATTTTAGGAAATGCAACAATCCATATATTCAAGGAACACTGGAAAATTTAAGCACAATAAAATCAACAACAACAAAAACCACATCCTATCTCATCATAGAAAAACTTATGAAACAAAAGGAGGAATCTGAAACTAAGACATAAAACTTAAGAAGATATTATCCAAATGAATGACAATTGATTTTACAATTGATTTCTCAAGAGAAATAATGGAATCCAGTTAACAATGGAACAAAATATTTAAAGTTCTAAAATAAATGTCAACTTAACATTTCTACATTCATAGAAAACAACTGTCAAAAATACAGGTTAAATGAAGTTGCTTTCTCACCTAACAAAACAACAAAGGTAAATTCAAAGAATGGCACCAGTAAACCAGCACAGAACGTATTAAAGAAGAGTTTACCACTATATCAGAATAATCCAAAGTGGAAACCCAGAGATATCAGAAGGAATAGAGAGTAACAGAATAGGTAGATATGTGAAAAAATATAATACTATTACTACAACTCAATAATTTTTAAAATGATAGTTTACTTGATTGAATCCCTGAATATAATTTGTTGACAGCTCTCATTTCTTAGATCATTAACTGTTGTTTACCATATTCTAACTGCCACCAAAGATTTATTCTATGCAGTATGAGAACGCAATATTGAGTAAGGTGAGTACTCTCTTTGCTTGGTTAATCTTTAGCACCCTATCCCTTCACTACATAAATCTCCCAAGTTGTTTCTCGTGGCTTATATGAAGTCCAAGGTCACTATAAAAGGACTTTGGATTTTGCTGCTTGGTATTTGTTTTTGTTAAATTACTATATTCCACATATAAAACTTCATTTCATGGGCACTAACAATGTGCAAATGTCCCATTGTACTTCATGGAAAACACTACTCAAATGTGACACTGTAACTGAGTTCTGGGAGAAATGTGCTATTCTGAAATATGTTTCACTTAAATGTGTTCTTCTATGTAGTTGAAGAAAAGATGCCAGTATTTCAAATATTTTTGCAATAGTTGAGAATGACCCTAGGTCATTTGTCTCTTTTATCTTAAAAAGTTTTGTGAAATGAATAATTACTTTGAATTTAACAAGCTATCTCAAAAATACATTAAGAGAAAACTGTTTATCATACATGACTGTTCTGGATTTTAAGCCTGTGAATGTATTTAGGATATAATGTTATAGGCCCCAAGGACATAAAAAGTTTATCAACTCTCCACAGTTATCTCACACTATAAGAATACAAAACTGTATTTTCCTCTGGTCATGCAGAGTTAGAGGGTTGTGAATACTAAATACACAATGTCAAATATGTCAAAGTTTTCACAAGTGAAAACTGAGTAATAATAGTTTACTACAAAAGGGGGCATGGAAGAAAAATAGTCCTGGCCAAGAAACTTTGACAAATTCTGCACACTTTAATCAAAAGAAGTAAATAGCATAATACTGGTCATAAATTAGCATGACTAATCCTTGTATTATATAGAAATTTATTTTACGTTATACAGACATAATAATGACTTATCTGACACCTAGTGCATACTGTACACAGTGTTTCTCATGCATATTTCACCTAATCTTCCTAACAACATTGTTAAGTAAGATGAATTGCAATAATGCATGTAAAATGCTTAAAAAAGTACTGAGCACATAGTGCCATATAAAAGTGAGATGTTATTGGTTTTTATTTTTATATTAGTATGCATTTCATAGGAATTCTAAGGATGAATCGAGATACTTCTGTATCATTTAGTCAGGTGCCTAGTTCATGTAGTAAATTCTTCACAACATTTAACCCTGTTATTGCTGACATTATTATTATTATTACCATTATTATTTCCATTCTAAAGATGACATTAAGTCAGAGTCTTGCTTAAAGGGGTACAAGTATTACATTGAAGATTCAAAATAGAAGTTCAGTTATCATTTTCTGTTTAACACTTTCTTCCAACACGTCTATTATTTCATTTGCTTTGAACACAGAGGAAGATTTGGAGTTCATAGTTACTAGTAGTTTGTACTTACTACTTACTAGAAATTGAGGAGTAGCATCTAAATGTGTTTGCTTAATGCATCAGGCACTCACTCAAAATGTTTTGTGCTGAAGCTAAATGGTGAACAACAACAAAAGCCAAACAGGCAGGATTTCTGTTTTTCTGATCCACACCCACTCACAGAGAGAAAGTATTTTTCAAAAACTTAAATTGCATAAATGTTTACTTACAGCCGCCATCAGTGCCATGATAGAGATGTATATGGCATTACAAGAACTTTTAGAAGGAATCATTTATCTGGTTAAAGGGGTAAGAGGTTACTTCTCTGAAAAGTGAATATTGGAAGTTGCATTGGTTGGGAGTTGAAGACAAGATATTAGCTAGGCTGGGTGGGTAGGGGAGGACAAGTGAGTAGACAGAAGGCACAGTCTGAGGGAGAAGAAAACTTGCATTAGAAAGAGGTTTATAAAAGTCTAAGGCAACTGCTCCAAATAGAGTGGGTTGGAATGTAACATTAAAGTGGTCTGGAGATGTACTTATATGACATGCTATACAATGCTGTATAGAAAATGTTAAATATTTTGTCCTCTATTCTAACAGTTACAAAAAGCCAAAGTAACTTAATAGGGCATGAGTGGGAAGAAATGCTATTCACGTTTCAGAAATATCACTCTGGTTTCCATGTATGAATTAGAAAAAAGTCAAGAACAAGTGTAGGAAGACCAACCTAAAAACTACTACATGATGCATGTAAGAATTCATGGTAACTCGAACCAGTATGCTGGGGCTGGTTCAATGTACTTATAAATTTTTTAATATTATTTGAATATTCAAATTCAATCCTATTTTAATACCAGGAAATAGCATGTTTTGAGTACCTACAGAATGCCAGGGACTGCAGGTATACATACACACACACACACACACACACACACACACACACACACACACACACAGAGTTCAAATTCTCGTGTATCAAGATAAAGAAATCTCAACCTAATACAGATGAGAAAACTGAGGTTGACATGACTAAGAAAAATACTGAAGGCCATGTAATTTTAATGGTATTGCTGGCAGAGCTGGAATTTAACCCAAATTCTGTGTCATTCCAAAGCCTCTTTCTACAATGCCCATCCACTGCTCCGGTTTGTGGTCGTGAATTAGACGAAGTAGAATGGAAGTAAAGGGTAAAAGAGGAAGAGTTAAGCAGAAATGAAAGATACGAAGTATAAGTAGAATACACATTCTTTATGTGAAACCTCACCCTCATCCTGCATTCATTTCCAGCAGAATTTCACAAGCACAGGCCCAGGAAATCACTGCATATGTATGAAAACAAGTCATATTCAAAAACACCTTTTCATTGTGTTTCCCGGGGGGCAAAGATGAACTACCACACCTGAATCTATGAATCAAAACCAAGCATAACTTTGTGACATTAATATGTAAGATTTCCAAGGCTGAAGAAATAGTAGAATACCAATAACGAGAAATGTGATGGCACATTATCAGAAAACTTCAAAGTGGCTTCATCTCAGAGAATGAGTTATTGAAATCAATTCTATCTTAAACAAGACATTATCTCTAATGGAAACAGAAATCTTCTGCTTCTTGATCTAAATCCCAATATGCAGAACAAGCATAAGAATTTTATGAGGATTAGAGATTAGGAAAATTGACTCTGTTGAAACAGTCTAATAATATGAAAATTCAGAACCACAGGGAAAACTTATATTTTGGAAAGTGAATAATTCAAAATAATTGATCAGTTATGAACTGAAAATAAATATTACAGAAAAAAGAGACATAATCTATGTTTCCATGTGACTGTTAACCTAGGAACATAATTTCCTTTGATGTTAATATATTCAATCTTCATCATCTGAATTTGTAAAGTGGAAAAATACTTTTTGACAAATTAACTTGATTTTCAACTCTGGAGAATGAAGTAAAGTAATAAATAAAATAAAATGCATTCAATCCTAGGATATCAACATTTTAAAATGTGTGACTATGTTTCAGATAAACTTGTATCATTTGAAAATAAACAAAATAGAACCAGTTAATAAATTTGAAGAATTATCACCAACCACTCCATATATACTTTTATAACTTAAATTATATATTTATTATATGTCTCTGATGAGCCAGGCAATGTTTTAGGCTAGAGCTAAGCAACTGAAAAGATCATATGAATAAACAAAATAGTCAAATACCCCTGCACTCACGGAGTTAATATTTTCAACACAGGAAGACATTAATATTTTCAGACAGGAAGACAGACAATAAGCATAATAAAGGATATCTTATAGTCAGTTAGAAGGTGATAAGTTTATGGACAAAAAAAAAAAAATAGAGCACAGTAGAAGAATGTCCCGCTCATCTTCCCAACTGTTAGCCCGCTATCACAGCCCCAGGCTCACCATTAAATCCTTATCTATAGATACCAGAGGAAGTAGCTACATAGAGGCACCCACTTGCCATAGACGTTTCCATGAACAACTTCAGATTCCCTCCAGTGGCTGGGTGTACTTGGCTGTTTAACTTTTTGTGCAAAGCTCCCTTTTCACATACTTGCATCCCTGGTTCTCCCATGTTCATATAAGACTCATTTCCTATAGCAAGTCCTAAATCCCATAAGATCACAATAGCTCTGCTCCCTCAGCTGAACGCTAACCAATACACAAACCAACATTCACGGTGCAATCAGAATGTTCTTTCCAAAGTATGACCATGTTCTTGACTTGTTAAAGTCTTCATTGGTTGGTTTTCTTCAGGATAAAGTCCTAATTCTGAAAAATAGCCTACTGGGTCTTTGTGATCTGATCTCAACATATCTAAATAGACTTATCTATCTTATATTCAAAGGTAGAGAATTTCTATCCTCTTTTCAAACTCTCTCTCATCTGTAGGTCATCATACATGCCTTCTACCTCCCTAGAACATTCCCCTCAGTTTTCAACTATTACATTTCTTATTATTCACACTTCAAATGAAAGATCACTTTATTAGAGAAACCCTCCCAACAGTAACATTACTAGTCGGATATATCTCCCATCTAGACACACAGAGTCCCATGATTCCTGTTCTGTATCCTCTTACCACACTTGATTAAAATTATTAATTTGATATGTCTTCCCCCCTAAATAATAAGCTCCAAAAAGACAACAGCCACGTCTGCTTGTTTACAGTTTTGTCCCCTGTGCCAACACTGTTCCTAGGGTAAAATAAATTCTTCATCAACGCTTGTAGAGTGAACAGATGTCTAAATTAATAAATCAGAGTTACATCAGTTATCTATTCCTGAGTAAAACATTACCACAGACTTAAAAGATTAAAATAGCACACTTTTAGCCCTGGTATGGTGGCTTAAGCCTGTAAACCCAGCACTTTGGGAGGCCAAGGCAAGAGGATTGCCTGAGCTCAGAGGTTCAAGACTAGTTTGGGCAACTTGGCGAGACCTCGTCTCTACAATAAATCAAAAAATAAGTCGGGTGCGGTAGCACGTTCCTGTAGTTCCAGCTACTTGGAAGGCTGAGGCGGAAGGATCGCCTGAACCCAGCAGTTCAAGGCTGCAGTGGCTGTGAGCATGCCACTGCACTCCAGCCTGGGCAACAGAGTGAGACTCCAACTCAAAAATAAAAAATAAAATAATGTACATTTATAATACCATAACTTCTATGGGTCAAGAGTCAGTTCAGTTTTACCAGATCCTCCTCTTCAGAGCCTCTCTCTCTCACATAGCTATAATCAAGTTGTTAGCCCAGGCTACCATCTCATCTGAAAGTCTGACTGGGAAGGATCTGCTTCTGAGATCACATGGTTGTTGGCAAGATTCCATTCCTCCCAAGTTCCAAGTTGTTGGATTGAGAGACTCATTTTGGTTATGGACAGATGCCAATGTCAGATCTTTGCTATATGGAGCTCTCAATATTGCAACTTGCTTCATCAAGGTCAGCAAAAGAGAGAGTCTTCTACCAACACAAAAGTTAGAATATTTTGAAATCTAATAACAGAAGAAACATCTTCTCAACATTGAGGTATTGTGTTAGTTAGAGGCAAGTTATTCAAAGGAAGATAATTCTACTAGGTCATGAACACTAATAGGTGGGTATTTACTAGGGGACCAACTTAGAGTTTGTCTCCTATAACAGATATGTGGAGAAGTTGTGATGGAAACTCTAAGATGAGTTTCTATTGACTGTCAAGTGTTTGTTGCAGCATTGGCTCAGGCGAGCCTAAAAATTCAGTACAAAAGTAGTCAGAAGACACACTGTTTGAATTAAGGTTGCCTCAGAGTTCTTAAATACATCTTTGTCTAAACCTATATAAAAATACCTGAGGGTGATAATTAGTAGGAGAAAGAGTTTAATAATGCTAGTGATACTATACAAAATAGAGCAGAAAGGAAAACTTAAGGAGTGAACCTGTCGAATGGTTTACAACCACAATTGCTTAATTCTTATTAATGATATACAGAGGCTACACATCAGCCCTGACTCTGAATTCATGTTCCAGCTCTGCTCAAAACTGAAACACTATTACATGCACTGGCATCCTGACCATGGTGGGAAGTATACTTCACCTACAGGAGGCATCGTGAGTTACCTGGCACTGAGCTGAGATGTACAGAGGGTGCTGAAAAAAAGTATACACATTTTAAGAAAGACAAAAACTGCATTAAAATTGTAATACTCAATAAGATGAATACAAGTCATGTTTGACTTCTACAATTATAAGAGGTGCTCATTACTTACAGCCATCAGTGTCCAGAGACTTCTGATTATGGCAAACATCTCTTAAAATGTGTATACATTTCAATTTTTGACACCCCCAGGATAATCCACTTCTGACATCATTGATTGGGTACAATGAGGCACTAAACTACAAAAATAATCTATTCCAGCACCTTTATCTTATAGATGAGGAAACTGATAGGTTAACGACTTGCCCAAGTTTACACAGTAAGTTAATGCCTTAACTAAAACTAAAATTCAGGTCTCTCATCCATTTGCTCATTCTTTACACAAAAGCTTGTTTCACTTCTATCCACATTGCCAGAACTAGGAGCTAGGGATGCAAGAATTAAGTGGTTATGATTAGAGATCAGCTTATTGAGGAATGACAACACTGATTTTTCCCTAGAGAAAGCTTTACATTGGAGATCATTCGAAGTAGGTATTGATCAACAAGTAGAAATGTTGCAAGTAATTAGGACAGTATACTAGGCACTCCAGTAAGCAAGAACAGCATGAGCAAAGGCATAGAGGCTGTGACGAGTATGAGCACAGGGGGAGTTTTAGAGTGTTTAGAGAATGTGGCAATAGAGTCAATGAGGCGTGCTCACAATGATTCCCCATATTATGAAGATTTTCTTATCTTTGGTTTTTGAAGAATAATTTTTCTGTTGACTTTTCAACAGTAAACATTGTACAGAACAAAAAAGGAGATGTTTAAAGAATGACAAAATCCATTAATTTTTAGTGAAATAAGATCATACTTGTACTTTCTCCTCTTGGCTTAATATTTTCAATTCAAGGCAAAAGTTGCCTTGAAGTCTGCAATCAAGAAAAGTATGGGAGAAAAACCCATAAGTTTCAGAGCTATAAGTATGTGACCAAATGTTAAGAATCACAAAGCAGATATGCTTCTGCTTTCTGTACCAGAAAGGTGCTATATTTTCAGACTTAGTGAGTCTATTACAATGTCAGAGAGTGGGGAAAGATGAAGTGAGATCAAATGACATATCTCTGCTGAAACAAGCCAGATCTAACCCAAAGATGCTCTGTAATTCATGAGAAATCGGACTAAAGTTCTCAGATCTACCACTTTAACTAAAACAACAAGTTAAATCAGGAAAGCCATATATATAAGGGTATGCAGTAGTTGACATTTTCCAACTGAGCTGACCAAATCAAAGTTATCTGATGCTACATAGACAACCTTATTAGAAAAGATGTTCACTTAATATAACACACCCCAAAGGTCTTGCATATTCACATAAAGTCATCTTGAATCCTGCTGTATATTCAAGAACCATAAAATAAACTTTTTATATACCTAAGGTGGAGGAGGTCAGTTTTGCGGTAGAAATTTAGACTTACATGTGTTTTACAAAAAGTAGTGCCTTACAGTCTTCAAGGACCAAAACACCTGTGAAAATTAGAGGAAGTTGACACATTTTGTGCATATCTCATGTGTTGATTCCTCTGATCTTGTGAAATAAATTTATTATCCTCATTTTACAAATGTAAAAACTAAGAATGAAAATATGTTTACCATCTTGTCTAGTCACAAGCAAATGAAGTCCTTTTCGTTTTAAAATGTTTGTTCCCTGCCTCTGAGCTACTGCGGCTGTGAGTTGAAGAGAGTGAAAAAGGAGCCAGAGGGCACTGATCTGATTGCTAACTGGGTTGGCCAACTTTCCTGGTTTGCCCAAGACTGGACTGGTTTAAGCACTGAAAATCCTGTATCCCAAGAAACTTCTCAATCTTTGGCAAACTGAGACAGTAGGTCACCTTAACACCTCTCCTCTGGAATTCATATGGAGTAGACATCAACAGGGCCCCCTGTAAAGCAAGTGCAATCAGCCAGAGAGAAGAGGGGCAGATTGCTGAGAAGTCTAACTGCTTTTGCTGTTGGTCCTTTTTCTGACATATTTACCTTTACATTTCTTGGGTCTCATCTTCTCCTTTCCCAATTCACCTTCACTTCACCTGGGAGATGAGCTCACATGACTCATGGAATGCATTTGAAACAACTTAGACAGTGTCATGAGTGCTTTAAACAAATAAGGTGAATTAGCAATCATTAGCACAAGAGTAATTTAAAAATGAAGACTGATGCTAAAAAGGTACTTGCCCAGAGAGGTCTGTACTTCCATTTAAAGAGAACTGGCTGGCCTCCTGGCTCAGGACCGCTCATGGCAGACTGAGTAGGTATTGGCTTATGCCATGTGCTGTTTGGCGCACTGGGCAGGTCTTCAGTTCCCAACTGGCTCCATCCCTGCCTTATTACCGTGCTTGAAAAGCTGCCATGAGTTTTAAGAGGATGCTCTAAGACAGGACAGGAAAAGGAAGAGGCAACAGGATACAGAACAGAAGAAGCTTCATCTGCAGTCTGGCAGAGAATCAGCCCTGTCCTTGTTGCAGATGCAGACAATGTACTTTTCTAGCAGTTTCTGCAAAGGTGAACTACAAGCCCATGAGTCAAAAGTATTACACAGTTACTTGTTTTGTAAGGTACTAGGTCTAAGCTCATTTAAAATGTTAAGTCAATATACGGAAGAAAAGCTCTTCCCAGACAGAAAACTATGCCATTTTATTTAAAAGACAACTTTACTGGGTGGGTCAGTTCTCTAGAGGCATTATAGCTGTTTTCATTAAGTCAAAGGTCTCCACTCCTGCTGGAGTTTTTTTGTCAACTTCAGATGACCTCTGTTGGATGGCATGATATTATAAAATAGTTATTTTGATCCTTGGCAGTGTTCACTCCCTCTTTGCATAACAGAAAGAACATTTGCATCCTAGCATAATGAGGACAATTTCCAAGTCTCAAGTTGAATATTTGGCCTTAAGGAAAAATCTCTAAGAGAGAATTGCATAGACAGCTTTGCATCAATATTTTGTAACACATAGTTCATTACAAGAACACTTTTTAATATGAAGAATCTGTTGCTGATATTGTGGTTCATAATTCCTAAACCACAGATGTGCATACTTTGCATCTGTCAATATGTGGGATCACAAATTCTTTATTTACACTGCCTTAGAAATTTGTAGTTGTGCTATGTGTATAGCTACTTTCATAGCTAACATCAAATGTAGAAAACAGGATTATTTATAAACAAGTTTCCCAAGTAAAAGGATGATCTTTATTTAAATATATTAAATAATACTGAATTTTTTTTAAATATAGCCAAATAAGGCTCTGAAAATCACAATGTTCATAAGCATAATTAAAGCTCTCAGATCTCTGGTGAAATATTCAAATAACTACCAACAAAATTATTTGACCTTAGAATCCTATTTAGCATTATTACTATGGAACTCATTTAAAAAATATTCATAAGGATCAATTATTCGCAATCATGCTGATGTTATAAACTCAAACATATAGAGTCACTGTGATTATTGATATAAACTGGTCCATTCTGAGAGTGTGCTAGGTGTCCCTGGAAAGCTGGAGAAGTAATCAAGACATCGTATGACATCAGATTCTAGGTCAGGGACGGTAAGAGGTTGAAGCAACAGTCCAATCTCCTGAAATGGATTTACTTTGGGCAATATGGTGGCATACTATGGAGCCCGTTAACACTTTCAGATGAATGGAATCTGTTTGTTTCTACTCTGTTGGTTGAATTCAATACACTTGTGGAATGTTAGGAAATTATATGCTAAACTAGTGCATGACGGACTCATTAGTTTAGACCTAAATGACGAAGCAGCAGCATCTCAGAGGATAATGGGCTCCCCTACAGCTGGTAATGGTATTCTCTGAAGGTCAGTAGGCATCCTTCCTGAGACCATGATTGGGAAAATACCACTGACCATTGCACCAATCGTTTTTGACCTACCAGCCCACCTAGGAAACACTTTGATAAGATGGTTGTTGAGAAGGAAAATTAATATTCATTTCATGGTCCATCTGTGATTTGTAAGGGCTTTTACTACATCTTGTTTTGTTTTACTGGATATAATTCTATCTGCAATCCATCAGAAGATATATAATAAGACAAATTAGAACAAGGTTTAATTCTTTACTTTAGGCACTAGAGAATTCTCAATTGCTAAGTTAGAAAGAAGGTACTACAATAAAGATCGCCAGGCATAAAATACAGGTATGATAATACCATATTTTACATATTTATGTTTTAAACTCATTCATCAAAAGTGGTAGAAGTCTTATATATTGCTAATAACCCTCTGAGAAAACACTCTTCTATGAGCTGCTTCATTAAAACTATGAAATTCTAAAACTCACTACAGCAAAATACAATAGAAAATGACTCTCAGGAGGTATTCTTCTCATTACAAAGTGGTTCAATCCTTAAAAATATGCTTTTTGGGGTTGGGAGTGGTGGCTCAACCTGTAATCCCAGCACTTTGGGAGGCCGAGGTGAGAGGATTGCCTGAGCCCTGGGTTTCGAGGTCATCCTGGGCGATTTGGTGAGACATCGTCTTTTCAGTAAATCGCACAAAAAAATTAACTGAGCGTGGTGGCGTGCATCTGTCGTTCCAGCTACTTAAAAGACTGAGGCAGAAGGATTGCCTAAGCCCAGCAGGTCGAGGCTATGGTGGCCGTGGTGTGCCACTGCACTCCAGCTTGGGTGACAGAGTGAGACTCTAACTCAAAAAAAAAAAAAGTTGGAGTCTCACTCTGTCACCCAGGCTAGAGTGCAATGAAAATATGCTTTCTGTTGGCACAGTATTGAAAATAAATAGCTAGTACAGTAACTTCAACATGATTAAATCCATCAGCTATAACATTGCACTATTAGTGAACTCCACTTAAAGACAAGTATTCTGATTACAGTTAGGATCACAAGAAAATAACTCTTTGTAAAAACATATATATTTCAGTACAATAAGTCAAATAATTATTTGTCTGTGTAGCTTTAACAAATCCATAGTCAATAGTTTTATAATAGGTAATTTTTTAAATGTGCAAATAATGTTAAAAATTTTTACTAAGGTACTAACTTTAAATTTAATATATGATTAGATGTAAAAATTAACAAAATTTTCAAATTTATATTGTTTGGTGCAAATATATTGAGGACATATTGTACACATAGAACTATCCTAGTCAATGGAGAGATATTGGTCAAAGGATACAGAGTTTCAGTTAGAAGGAGTAAGTTCAAAAGTTCTAGTGTACAACATAGTGATTATAGTTAATTACAATTCATTGCATACTTAAAATTGCTAAGAGAGTGTATGAAGGAATGAATATATTAATGAGCTTAGTTTAGCCTTTGCACAATGTATATACATATAGTAAAACATTATGCTGTACTCCACAAACACATATAATTTTTGTCAATTTATAAATTAATCGATTAAAGCTTACAAAGAAAAAAAAGAACTATACCAGATAAGGCTTGTTACAAAAGTTAATAAATAGTATCCCTTTTATAAAATTATTTTCTAGTAACAGCAAATCATTTTGAATACAGTAAAATCGCTTTGATGGATGAGACATCTTTCAAATACTTGACTTAGAAGTTGAGTGACATAGTGATGGAGTACATTCATACCTAACTCTACAAGCTTTTTAACTTATGTCTTTTTCCTATTCTGCAGTAAATATATAAATTCATCGTAAAACTATGGTGTTGTGTTTTGAAATTCATAAAAGACAACTTTTAGACACATGCTTTGGATCTAATGTCAGTTTTATGACTCTTTCTGCAAGTTTGATTTTCTGGAGTTAAAAAAATAAATAAAACGAGTCACATTTCAATTCAATCAAACAGCATGAAATATAAAATGAACTGTCTGTAGTTTTTAAAGCCAATAACCTGCTCTTTCTTTCTTTCTTTGAGGTCTTTCTTGCACACAACCCAATCTTGTTTTAGCTTCTTGAGCAGCCAAAAAGCAGGACGCTAGTGAGAACACTGCTGGGAACAGTAATTGAATGAATCAAGCCTGAATCCGTACCTAGTTCAGGTCCAGCAAATAGATGACGTTTAAGAATAACTGTTTCTTCTTTGTACCATATTAGCCGCAGTGCTTTCCTTCAGTGTTATGCAGTGTTCTGAAGACAGTCTCCCGTATTTTCAAGCAGCACTTGGCTGCAAGACAATTGCTTAGCATTTCTGGCTTGTTAGTTGTTGTTTTGTTTTCCTTTTTCCATCACAAACCTAGCTTTTTAATATAAGAATCTGACCGTTTCAATCAAGTCCATCTAAAATAAGACTTCAAATGCATATGTATTTTTGTTGTTGTTGCTAAGAATAAGAATGGAATTGATTTTGCTTTAGGAAATACATAGCCAAGTTAAACTCACAAACTATGACCAAACCTATTTCCAGAGATCTTACAAAACCCATCTGTATTCTATAATAGGATCTGAGAACTCGATGCCCTGGTGGAAACAAGAAGATATTGAAAATTTATACAAAATGTGCAGTGGGATATAGCGCTTTGATTTCTTTTATACCCCTTTCTAGTAACTTGATTGAAGAACATGTGACAACTGACAAAAGGGAAAATAAGTAAATATATGAACATAAAGTTCCAACAAATTACCCTTGCCATGAAAATCTATGAAGCTGCTATAGGAGACAGCTCAGATTAACAGACTAACCTCACGACTTAGAGAACCAGGAAGCAGGAGGGTGCTGTCCTTGTCTTCTAGAGGAGAAACGATCAAACGAGAGGTTTAAGGACAAGATCCATCTCACTCTGTCCTGAGTTAGACATTTGAGGGGATCAGTTTGCCTTGGTGGCAGATAAGCTAGAGTGAAAACACCTCTACACTCAAATTTTATTTTGAAAATTTCAAAAGTCAATTGATATCAATGCATAAGACAAATTGTACCACCAAAGACATGATCCTGCTGGCTTAATATAGATATGCTTACCGGAGAAGAAAAAACTCTGGTCCTACGTGAAGGATGTTATTATTATTGTATGAGGAGTGTTTGTAGGTTAGAGATACAGTTAACAGCTCTGATGGTTAAATGCATAATTACTCTTTCTATCACTCCATACCCATCTCTTAGCTAACACATCCTGTGACTGATACTACTCAAAAGCACAATCACACTACACATCATCCTGTACATGGCCCCTAGCTCAGAGGACCTGAGAAGCTAGGAGGCAGGTCGTCTACCACTATTTCTTTGCTGCTTTCTCTTATGGGCTTGGGGGTTCTTTGTGACACAGGGCAGCTGCTGGTGGGTAAGAGACAGCAGAGTCAGCCCGAGCAGAGAAGCTTCCCTCAGGGTCTGAGTCGTCAGAAGAATAAGACCCTTCCTTCCAGGTGCAGAAAGTACGTGCTTTTCTGCATGACTGTTTCTTAGGTTCTATTGATTTATATATCAAAACGTTTAAATCTCTACCTGTCACTTGCTTATGGGTTTATATATTTTACTAAAGAAAATCTTCAAAAAATATGATGTGGTCAAGTTTCTCATTTTGTTTGCATCCATGTTAACTGAATTATTGGAGACACATTAAATTCTAACGAAATTAAGACACGTGGAAATTAAGGCAGCAAGTACCTGGGTTTCCCCTTGGGACATTTTATATTTGAGATTTTCTCAAATCTCTCACCTCAGAGTGGATTGCCTGAGTCCGCGGGTTCGAGACCCGCCTGGGCAGCGAGACCTCATCTCTACAATAAATCAAAAAATCAGCTGGGCCTGGTAGCGCATGCCTGTAATTCCGGCTACTCGGAAGGCTGAGGCGGAAGGATCGCCAGAGCCCATCAAGTCGAGGCTGCGGTGGCCGGGAGCAGTCACTGCACTCCAGTCTGGGCGACAGAGCGAGACTCCAACTCAAAAAAAAAAAACAAAAAAAACAAAAAGTCTCTCACCTCCCCTGTTCTTCCACCTCCCTCCTCCACGCCACCACTATCTTAGTGCAGGCTCTTAGCAACTCTCATGTAAGTTGTCACAATAGCTCCCAGGATGCTATCCCTGCCTGTGGTCCCTCCACTGTCCAGATGATCAGCATCTGACTCAGTGCCTGAAATCCTGAGAAAGTCTTCTTCTTTGAAAGAGTAAACAGTCCTAAAATGTGCCCGTGTATGTTGTCTCTACCCTCTCCACCACTGAGCTAACCAAAACCCTGATCCTTCTTCCCAGAATGCAACCAGAAGGCCTGGTCTTTTGTGCCCTGACAACACTGAAAGGCTGAGTGAGAGCTTCCTTCCTTCACCCAGTCATGTCTCACCCATGTGACTTGGCTCATGCTGTTTCCCCCAATCAGAACATCTCCCCCTCCTCTCCTCCCTTCTGCCCGGCTCTCTCTACATATCCTTCGAGATTTTACTCAGTGCCATTTCCTCCAGGAAGATTTTCTTCCCCCTAACAGTGGCAGGAGTCTACTTTGTGTTCCATAATACCCTGTGCTTAATAATCCATTTCCTAACCGTCTCCTCCCTAGGATTGTGAAACGCTAGTCATGGAGAACTGTCCCTTAGTTTGTCCTGTATGCACGGCTTTAACACAGTGCATGGAACCTAAAAGGAAACCAAGAGATATTTAATAAGTCAATACATAAATCAGTAAAGGAAAATGTACAATTGCCAAAATAATGACTTTTGGGCAGAGGTTTAGAATTTCTGGAATAATTAAGAAGGTTACCAGTTACAAAACTCACATGAGATTATTTTGAAGGCAAATCCAGCTTCATATATCTGTGGGGCTCACACCTGCCTTTATCACAATTTTCTTTTTAAATTCTGCACAAGATGTGGAGCTTGAATCCATCAGGACATCTGTGAATCTCTTATTACATTACTCTGAAAAAGATTGCTTTGTACTTTACATATGAAAACTGCTTTTTTCCTCCTCACTAAAATCCCAAAAGTACTTCTAGAAAACCTAGATAAACTTAATTTATCAAAGACACGGGGGGGGCTAACATATTAAAAGAAAAGTGCAGGTGAAGATTTCTGAAGTATATACTTCAGAGGAATTATTACATTGTAAATATAAGCCTCATTTTACAAAAGAAAGCTCTCTTCCAGAAAGTCAGATTTTTATGTATTCAGAATAACTTTTTTTGTTTTGAGTTGGAGTCTCACTCTGTCACCCAGACTGGAGTGCAGTGGCCGCTCCTGGCCACCGCAGCCTCGACCTGCTGGGCTCTGGCGATCCTTCCGACTTAGCCTTCCGACTAGCCGGAATTACAGGCACACGCTACCACACCTGGCTGATTTTTTGATTTATTGTAGAGATGAGGTCTCGCTGCCCAGGCGGGTCTCAAACCTGCAGGCTCAGGCAATCCACTCACCTCAGCATCCCAAAGGCACGGGATTACAGGCTGAGCCACCGAGCCCAGCTCAGAATAACTTTTAAAGCTAAAAAGAGCATACTATTCTTCTAGGTCAGTGACTCTAATTATGACCTGTATCATAATATTTGATCTCTACTTTTTCTTTCTGGTCTCAAAGCCGGTATCTCCCACTCTTTACGAGACAGTTTCATATAAAATCCTGTGTCAAAGCATTAATCATATTAATAGTAATATGTCATTATCAGACACCTACCTAGGGCTAATATATGCCAGAAACTGTTTTTGAGTGATATGTGTGTGTGTGCACTTATTCATACATATACACATGATATATAACTAATTCAGACACAAATATATGTACACAATCATTTAAACTTCAAACCCCAACTGTATGAGGTCGATACGGTATCATTTTCTCCTTATTTATTTATTTAGAGTCAGAGTCACACTCTGTCACCCAAACTGGAGGTCAGTTGCATGATCATGGCTCAGTGCAGCCTTGACCTTCTGGACACAGCTTAGCCTTCCAACTCAGCCTCCCGAGTAGCTGGGACTAAAGCATGGGCCACTACGTCCACCTAATTTTTTTTATTTTTGTAGCAACAAGGTCTCGCTGTGTTGTCCAGACTGGTCTTGAACTCCTGGGCTCAAGCAATCCTCCCGCCTTGGCCTCCCAAAGTGCTAAGATTATAAGAGTGAGTCATCACTCCAGCCCTTTTTAAAATCAAAGATAAAAATGAGGCACCAGCCAGGCTCGGTGGCTCAGTCTGTAATCCCGCGCCTTTAGGAGGCTGAGGTGAGTGGATTGCCTGAGCCCACGGGTTTGAGACCCACTGGGCAGCGAGACCTCATCTCTACAATAAATCAAAAAATCAGACGGGCGTGGTAGCGTGCGCCTGTAGTTCTGGCTACTTGGAAGGCTGAGGCGGAAGGACCGCCGGAGCCCAGCAGGTAGAGGCTGCGGTGGCCGGGAGCGGCCACTGCACTCCAGTCTGGGCGACAGAGTGAGACTCCAACTCAAAAAAAAAAATGAGGCACCAAAAGTTTAAGAATCTTGCATCAGGCCACACACTTTATAACTGACAGAGGTAAGACATGAGCTAGGCACAGGAGCCTAGGGTCTTTGCATTGACTGCTTCACTCACCCCTGCCCCATGCTCTTTTGACACTGGAAGTATGTGAATTATAGACACAGGCACATCAGGGTTCATATCAGAGCTCTGCGACATTAATTGAGGGAATTTGCTATCACCAATGAGAATGTGGTCACTTAATTTTAACTAAGCTGTGCAGAAGGCAGGATCCTTATCTATAAAATGAAATTATTAAATGTCCTAGTGTTGTCTGGAAGATAAAATGAAACAATATGTGTAGCTTCTAGCACAGTGCCCAGTACATAGTAGGTGGTTAATAAATATTAACTCCCTTCCTTCTGGTTGCCCCTCAGATACCCCAAATGTAAAATATCATAAGGTTGAACCCCAGATACTTGCTGCCCCTTCCACATGTACTAATTTAGTGAGAATTTAATGTGTATCCAATAATTCAGTTAATATGTATGCAAGTACAGTCCCTGACTGTTCTTCCTCTCTCCCCACCACATTAAACCTATCATCTATTTTGTTCATCAACTAGGTATTCTTCTGGTCAGGTGTGGTGGTTCATGCCTGTAATCCCAGCATTTTGGGACGCCAAAGTGGGAGGATTGCTTGAGACCAGGAGTTCATAGTGAGGCCTAGGCAACATATGGAGACTTTGTCTCTACAAAAATTGAAATATTAGCCAGCTGTGGCAGTTTGTGTCTGTAGTCCCAGCTAAGGCAGGAGGATTGCCTGAACTCAGAAGGTCAATGCTATGGTGAGCCATAATCATGCCACTGCACTCCAGCCTAGGTGACAGAGTAAGACCCCAACTCAAAAAGAAAAGAAAAGAAAAGAAAACCAATAACAAAAAGCAAAAACTCTAAGTATTTCGCAAATCTCTCACCTCCCAGGTTCTCCAGCCTCCATACCACCACTATGTTAATACAGGCTCTTAGAAATTCTCACATAAGTTGTAATAACAGCTCCCAAGCCTATATCCCTGCCTGTGGTCCCTCCACTGCCCAGATGATCAGCAGCTGCCACAATGCCTGAAACCCTGAGATACAAACGTGGACCGAGTATTTAATGACCATCATTGTTTCCACAATGCCAAAAGGGTAAAGGCCAAGCAAGTTTGATTTTCTCCTGTCTTAGCAAACTAAGTTCCCATTACTCCATTCTCCACACAGAAAACAAAGCAAAACCATCTAGTCATTTTTCTAACCTGACAGAAAGTGATGTGCTGGTTGGTTTCCCTGTCTTGTGTGCCTGTTCTTCCTCTCAACTGAAAAGACAGTTGAGGCCATGCTTCTCTGTAAGCTCTGGCCCCCTCCCCAAACTGGGGAAGGTGAATTTCCCTTTTCTTTCTCTCTCTAATCTACTTTCTAAATAAACCATGTTTTCCAATATAAGTAAATGAGTGAATGGATGAATGAATGAATAAATAAATAAAATAAAGGACCATTGAGCTGGGCACCAAAACTCTTACCTGTATTCTCAGCAATTTGGGAAGCCAAGGCAGGAGGATTACTTGAACCCAGGAATTGAAACCAACCTGAACAACATAGTGTGACCTCGACTCTACAAAAAAAAATCAAAAAATTAGCCAGGCATGGTGACACACATCTGTAGTCCCAGCTACTTGGAAGGCTGAGGTGGGTGGATTGCTTGAGCCTGTAGTTGAGGCCGTGGTGAGGCATGATCATACCACTACACTTCAGCCTGGGAAACAGTGAGACTCCAACAACAACAACAACAATAACAACAAAATCAAAACTTCTGATATTAGGTAGCAATGCATTGATAGATATACAGATGAATTGATAGGTATTGCCAAAAAAGGGACTTGCTGACTCCATGTATACAATTTTTCTCCTAACATATTTTCTCATGTCTTGGGTTCTATAACTCAGGAAGGAGGTGGTCTAAATATATACAGGAGTGCCCAAAAAATGTGTACACATTTTATGTATGACATTAGCTCAAAAGATGGTGTTAATCAAACAAATGCTAGTATCATCGTGGCGATAGGCAGAACAGTCATATAAAATGGTGGAAGCACAGTTGAACAAACATCATACTACACATTTCTACCGTAATTCAATTCATCTTCAAAAAGCAATACATAGATAACATCTCTTAAAATGTGTATGCTGGTAACCCCTGTATGTAATCAGATTTTTAAAAAAGACAAGATGACAAGCCCTGAGCTTAACAGGTTATCAGGGTAGACATAAAACATTGCACTAACAATCACAAAGAGATATGAAAACCAAAAGCTTTCACTGGCATTATAAATAAAAGCTTAGGGAATGCCATATTCTCTTGCTTGAACCACATTTTTACTGTTGACAATATCTAGTGGATGCAGATTAGCAGTGAATGGCCTGGAATATATTCCACAAATCTCATCAGAATATAAAGGCTCTAAAACGTTTTGATATAATATTTTGACTAACTCCAGCCACAAACCGCTAATTCTGAAATGCAAGGGCTACACTAACCAAAACATGCATACAAACAAAAACTAGCTCAACTGCATTAGCATTATGAACAATTTAACCCAGAGCTGCCTTCCTCTCAGCTTCCCCTCTGTCCTTTCTGTGCTTAAAAATACTTGAGGTTGACTGGGCGTGGTGGCTCAGCCTGTAATCCCAGCACTTTGGGAGGCTAAAGTGAGAGGATTGCCCAAGCCTAGGGGTTCAAGACTAGCCTAGGCAACTTGGTGAGACCTCATCTCCACAATAAATTCCAACTACTTGAAAGGTTGAGGCAGAAGGATTGCCTAAACCCAGCAGGCCAAGGCTGCGGTGGCTGTGAGCATGCCACTGCATCCCCACCTGCATGACAGAGTGAGACTCCAACTCAAAAAAAAAAAATACTTGAAGTTACACTGGATGCAGAACTGTTGATCTATGTAAAGAGGAGTGTTGAAAGCTGAAAAGAGAGCACTGGTAAGATGCCTGTGTTTAGTCTTTCCATTTCCTCCATTATGAGGCAGAACTTCTAATGAAATTTGACCCACTTACCAAAGTCAAGATACCATCATCACCTGAGACTGAGCCATGTCCACTCACAGGGCGCAATCTATGAATGACCAAGGTGCTTGATAGATGGAGCTAAGGGCTGAGATACAAAAGCACCTTTTAGGGCTGGATGCCAGCATGCAAGGGACTCTAGAAGTGACTGAGGATGCCCTACTCAGGGCCTACCCACCTGCTAGAAAATGAAAACACTGTGTTCCAGAGTAAGTGGGTGGAGTGGGCAAAGGTCATGGGGTTTCTGAAAAGGCTCAACAATCAATAAAAAGGAGTCTTTGCTTTGAAGACTCAGAAGAAAAATGTGATAGAAGACATTTTGGAAGATGCTTAAGAGGGTATGGGCTGTATGTAAGAAAGAGACTGTCCAGTGTGCTATAGAGACACAAAAGAATGTGATTGCCCTTAGAAAAACACTTCAAAAGCTCGGTCCTAGTGCATAATTAGAGCCCAGCAAGATGACTAAGAAAACAGTAGCATCACCACAACTACTCAGATGAGTCTTGGGAAATCCTCTCACAAAGAAGAGACAGAAAACAAAGATATTAAAATGAGTAAGGATAGCAAAAACACGGAATCAACCATGCTGCCTATCAAAGCTGGACTGGATAAAGAAAATGTGGTACATATTCACAATGGAATATTATGCAGCCATAAAGAAGGACAAATATATGGACTTTACAGCAACTTGGACGGACTTAGAGTAGATGGTACTCAGTGATCTATCACAGAAACAAAGAACAGAGTACCATACGTTCTCACTCAACTAAGTGGACCTTAAACAATTATAATACTATAAGAAAGCATTTAGCAGTCATGGGAAACTGTCAGGGGAGGGGGGTTGGGATAGGCAATTGAGGGAAACTACCAGGGGAGGGAGGGACATACCTCATCAACAAGGGTATCTGCATAATCAATGTTTGTGTACCTAACCCTGAATTGTACCCCACACCTTTATAATAAATAAAAAATTTTTTAAATGAGTAAGGGTAGGATAAATGTAAAATCACTAAAAATAGAAAGCTAGTCTAACAAATATAAAGGTTCCCCAGGAAAAGGCATGAAAAATAGAAGAACACTGAATAACGAAAGAACAAGAAAATGGCCTTTCTAAACTTAAGAATACTTGAGGTGGCACATCAAAATACCTCACCAATTTATAGGGAAAATTAATGAAGAAACCTGTGGCAATTAAGCACACAAATTAAAAAGCAAAAGAATGATTTGGGGTTTCAAACAAAATAAGGTTATAGGTTTCTTACAAGAAAATTACTGAATCAATCTGACAGAAAAAAATTCAAGAATGAAAATCACACTTCAGACAAAAGCATATCTGAAGAAAATTAGAATTGCCATATTAAAAGTTAGAATAACAATACTTCACAAAATATTAACTTCTTAACTAACTCACGTCCCTAGCATATAAGCCTTATTTTCTGAAGGAAGTAGAGGAAAGGTAAAACCTAGGTCAGTGATGTCACAGGTCAGTTTGAAACCATATCACAACCCTGGTATGAGGGAGCATTGGCCCTCCCATCTCTCACACAGGCAGAAAAGGAAACCCTCCACAATGCTTCTTTCTTTGTGGACCCACTTCTGAGACCAAATCTCCCATGGGGAAATCATCCTTGTACAAGCAGATGCCAACTGGAGGAGGAGCTTGGGAAGGGGAAAAATAAAGATATTAATTAAAATATTAGATAAGGATAAATGTACTGGATTAGACTAATTCAGTTATTCATCTCTATTCGGTGAGAGAGAAAGAGAGAGACAGACACAGAAAGAGACAGAGAGACAGAGAGAAGGGGAGAGGAGAGGAGAAGGAAAGAGAGATGGTAAGGGGGCTGATGTTGGTTCATAAGATTCTTTCATGTGTAAATTCTATTAAAAAAATCTACTTTCTCTTTGCACACTGCAAATTGGAGTATAGTCCAAGTGACAGGGCATGCCTCGTAGTTAAAAACAGATACTGGAGTCACACTACCTGGTTTGGAATAAAGTCCTTAACTTCTCTGGGTCACAATGCTCAGATATTAAGTGAAGATTATAATGCTTATTACATAAAGTTGTGGCAAAGACTAAATGGATATGTACATGTAAAGTGCTTAATGTTTGTAGTTAATGTTAATAAATGTATGTTCTGGTTACACTGATATCCAGGAAAATAAATGTGTTCTTCAATACTCTCTGGTTTGACTCTTTGAAAAGACTCTAAATTGGAGTACAACAGGAAAAACACTGATGTGATTCACATAATAGAGTGGCAAAAATGTAAGTACAGAAGTACAAAGGGGTCAAAAATATCAGAAATAATTGAAGTCAGGGGTTTAGGCACTACAAAAACTCTCTTAACTTCTTTTAGAAAGTTTATCCTCCCAAGTCAGCAACCAAGGTGATGGTTCCCACAGAGTTCAAGTTTCCATGCCACATCCAACCACCATGGACAGGAAGGCAAGATTCATTTAAAGATGGCAGCTCCCACTTGCATTCACATGGGTAGAACAGATAAAGAGGGTTACTATGTATATAGTCTTTATTTCATGCCTGGCACTCTTTTATGCATTTTATATTTGCTGATTCATTTATTTCTCATATTAAGCTGATGAGATAGTACTATTTCCACTGTATAAGAGGAGGAACAAAGACCAGAATAATTAAGAAGCTTACCCAAAGTCATACACCCATTTATTGGTGAAGCTAACGTTTTAAACCAGCCAGAACACATGTCAACTTATTCTAACATCTAAGCTCAGATTCACCCCTGACACCTTGAAATAGATACTGTATAGATACAAGAGAAGTGCATAAATATTGACAATGGTCATCTCTTGGTTACAAGATTATGGACAGATTTTTAATTTTTTCTATAACTTCCTTATAGTCCAACTTACTAAAATGTACCTTATTATTTTTAAATCAGTTTTAAAATAATAAGGCTTATTTTCAGTAGATTTTAAAATAATCTCCAAGATTGAAGACTAAGGCAATATACTTAGCTCTACTAGTATATAGTATATAGAGATCAACCTCTTATAGGGAAAAGAAGAGAGACATCAGGAGACAGGGATACATTGACAGATGATCCAGGTTGGAGAAGTTGAAATCCAGAATGTGGGGGGCTCCTTGCAAGATGGTGACAGAACAGGTCAGACTGTGAGACTGTCCCCAAAATCGAGTGTCCATAAAGACTCTCTGCGTGAGTAGGTGTGTGCCGGTGGGGGGTGAAAGCCCTTCTGAGGGAAGATATAAGTTCATGCACCCGTGGCTCTCCTTTAGAGGTGCCTGCAACCCACCACCTACCTGAGACTGGAGGCCCAGGCATGCAGAATCATCTGCCATTCTTGGAACTCTTTTGAGAGGAGGCAGCAGAGAAGAGCTGCCCCTCACCTCCTGGCACCCAGTCCACACTATCAAACAGCAGACCTGACATGAGCAGGAGGAACCGTGGAGAAGGCAGGTCATGGAAATCTGGATAAAGCTCCAATGTTGGTGATGAGCCACTGAGGAGCACCATCTTCTCAGTCCCAGGATTGAGTAGAGACTTGTATTACCCTGCCCAGCTCCACCCAACCTCCATCTTGGGACCCAGAGGCTATCCTCCCGTTGGACTCGGAGAGACTGATGCCCCTCCTCCATGCAGGAACAGGCATAGACATGTCATATCTGAGTGGGAGACTTGACAGAAGCAGCAGCAAGTAGGGTGAGTCTGGATCTGATCCATCCTTTTCCCACAGTAGTCCATGAGGCATCTGACCTACACTGAGAGTGGAGGAGAGGGCTGGAGACCAGACCAACTTTGAAGTCACAGGAGGCAGCAGGAATTGAACAAAACTAGAGGATCTGCATAAGAAAGAATAAGAGATTAAGCAAATAGAAACAAGAGCTATCCTCCCTATCACTAAATAACAGAATTAAAGAAAAGGTAATAAAAGGGAGGGAGGAGGAAAACCTACACAAATGAAGAAAAACCAAAGAAAGAAGATGAGTCTCACACAGACCCTGGGTAGGTCAGCTACTGAGAATACAGACTTTGGAATTCAAGCAACAAAAAGTTCCCAGAATGACTGGTCTCAAACCACAAACTCGGATATCAAGATATTAATAGAGAGCATAAATAGAAATGAAGAAAGACAAGAGGAAAGAATGGAGGAGTTGATAAGTGAGAGGAAAGAATGAAGGAGTTGATAAGTGAGATAACAGCAATAAGAAATACAGTGAACAAAATAAAAAAAATTGATAAGCATGGAAAGCAGAATTGACCAAGCAAAAGAAAGAATCTCAGAGCTTGAGGACCAAAATATGGAACTAACCAAACTGTTAAAAACATAGAAAAGAACCTTAAAAAGACAGAACAAAACTTTCGAGAGATGAGCGATTATTTCAAGAGGCTGAACCTAAGATCAGTTGAAATCCCTGAGGCAGATAGAGAGACAGAGATCACTCTGAAAAAAATTTCATAAAATGATCCAAGAAAACTTTCCTCGTCTCATCAGTGAACATTCAAACACAAGAAATTCAGAGAACCCCTGCAAGATAACAAATGAGAAGACCGACTTCTAGACACATAGTAATTCACCTACACAAAGTAGGTATAAAAGAAAAAAATTCTAAAAACAGCAAGAGAAAAAAAAATCAGACTACCTACTGGGAAAGACCAATTAGAATGGGAGCAGACAGAAACACTTATCTACAGAAACACTTCATGCTAGGAGAGCTAAGCTATAAAAAAATTTTAAAAGATACAGAAGGTCACTGCATAATAATAAAAGGTTCAATCCAACAACAAGAAATATCCATACTAAACATATATGAACCCAACAGAGAAGCATCAATTTTCGTAAAACAGCTTCTAGGTAAACTAAAAAAAGATATCGACTCTAACACTATCATAGTTGGGCACTTAAACACCCCACTAATAACACTGGACAGATCATCAAGACAAAAAGTCAACAAGGAGACTTGGAACCTCAACATGACACTAGACCAAATGGATTTAATTGATACCTAAAGAACACTCCACCCAACAACCACAGAATATGCATTCTACTCATCACTATATGGAATGTACTCTAAGATCAACCACATTCTCGG
The DNA here is from genome assembly GCA_027257055.1 of Cephalopachus bancanus. Lineage (NCBI taxonomy): Eukaryota > Metazoa > Chordata > Mammalia > Primates > Tarsiidae > Cephalopachus > Cephalopachus bancanus. The sequence continues at coordinate 5,900,268 of JAPVLO010000176.1, read as the reverse complement.
CCATAAATCAAGCATAAACAAATTCCATAAGATTGAAACTCTGCCATGCACCTACTCAGACCACAGTGGAGTAAAATAAATATGAACACAAACAAAGTTCCCACCAAAACCCACAAAAAGATGTACACTAAACCCCATGATGCTGAACAACTCCTGGGTCATCACAGAAATCAAAACAGAGATTAAAAGATACCTGAAAGCTAAAGAAAATGAAGAAAAATCTTGCCAAAACCCCTGGAATGCCATGAAAACAATACTAAGTGGGGAATTCATAACCCTATGAACACACATGAAGAAAATGGAAAGATCACACATTAACAGCCTAACAAATCACATAAGGAAACAGGGAAAGGAGACCACCAAAACCCTAACTTCAGCAGAAGAATCCAGATCACAAGAATAAAAACCCAAATCTGGGGCACAGAAGACAAAAATATAATACAAAAAAAAAAAAATCAATGAAGCCAAAAGTTGGTTTTTTGAAAGAATAAGCAAGATTGATGGGCCCCTAGATAGACTAAGCAAGAAAAAGAGAGAAAGACCCCAAATAAACACAATCAGATGCAAAAGATGAAGTCACAACTGACCCAAAGAAATACAAAAGATTATTAGAGATTAATATGAATGCCTGTATGGAAACAAAATTGAAAACCTAAATGAAATGGAGGACTTTCTTACATAACACAATCTCTCCAAGTTGAAACAAGAAGAAATTGAGACCAAAAAATAGACCAATAATAGCCCAGGAAATCAACTATAAGAAAACTACCTACAAAAAAAAAGCCCTGGACCAGATGACTTTTCAGCAGAATTCTATAAAACATACAAGGAGGAACTAATAACAATCCTATTGAAAGTATTCCAGGTAATCAAGAAGGATAGAAGTCTCTCAAAATCATTTTATGAAGCTAACATCACATGGATACCCAAACCAGGTAATAATCCAACAAAGAAAGAAAACTAAGGCCAATATCCTTGATGAACACAGGTGCTAAAATTCTCAACAAGATTTTAGCAAACTGGATTCAACAACACATCTCAAAAATCATTGAACATGATCAAGTAGGTTTCATCACCAGGATGCAGGGCTGGTTCAACATCCACAAGACCATAAATGTAATTAAATACATCACAGATGTAAAGACAAAAATCACACGATTATATCATTAGACATGGAAAAAGCTTTTGATTAAATCCATCACCCCTTCTTGTTAAAAACACTCAAACATCTAAGCATAGATAGAACATACTTCAAAATAATAAGCGCCATCTACGAGAACCCACAGCCAACAGACTGCTAAACAGACAGAAATTGGAACCATTTCCTTTGGAAACTGGAACAAGACAAGGATGCCCACTCTCACCCCTCCTGTTCAACGTAGTATTGGAAGTCCTAGCTAGAGCAATCAGACAAGAGGAGATCAGGGGTATCCAAATAGGAAAAGAGGAAGTCAAGTTATACCTCTTTGCAGATGACATGATTCTATACCTCAAAAACCTAAGAGAATCTGTCAAAAACCTCTTTGCACTGATAAAGGACTTTGGCAAAATCTCAGGGCATAAAATAAATGTGCAAAAGTCAGTCACATTACTATACACAACAATAAATAAACAGAAACCCATATAAAAAGCACAATCCCACAGAAGTGGCAGAACTTTACAATGAAAACTACAAAACAAGGAAATCAAGGAAATCAAAGATGACACAAACAAATGGACAAATCTTCCATGCTCATGGATAAAAAGAATCAACATTGTTAAGATGTCCATTCTACCCAAGGCAATCTACAGATTTAATGCAATGTCCATTAAATTACTAGCAGCATTCTTCCCATACCTGGAAAGAGCAATACAGGATTTCATATGGAAACATAAAGGACTATGAATGGCCAAAACAATCCTCAGAAGAAAAAAAAAAGCGGGAGGTATCCTACTCCCAGACTTTAACCTTTATATAAAGCAACAATAATCAAACAACCTGGTATTGGTACAAGAACAGGCAAATAGACCAATGGAACAGGATAGAGATTCCAGAAGTAAAACCTCAATTTCTCAACCAACTCATCTTCGACAATGCCTCCACCAGCAACCACTGGGGAGAGGAGAAACTATTCAGTAAATGGTGCTGGGAAAACTGGCTGATCACATGCAGAAGATTAAAACAAGACCCCTACCTATCACCACGCACATAAATCAATGCTAAATGAATCAAAGACCTAAGCGTAAAACCTCAAACCATAAGAAGCTTAGAAAATAGAGTAGACACCCTTATAGAAATTGGAACTGTCAACCAATTTCTGATCAAAACCCCAAATGCCAATGCCATAAGAGATAAGGTAGACAGTGGGACCTGATCAAACTGACAAGTTTCTACAAAGCCAAAGAAACCATTGAGAGAGTGAAAGACAGTCCACAGATGGGAAAAAATATTTGCCAACTGTATGTTTGACAAAGGACTAATATCTAGGATCCACAAGGAACTCAAACATGCCAAAGAGAAAAAAACAAACAGCTCCATTGCAAAGAGGGCAAAAGATATGAATAGACACTTCTCAGAAGAAAACATATGAGTAAACAACAGATACATGAAAAAATGCTCAGCCTCACTAGTCATCAAAGAAATGCAAATTAAAACCACCCTGAGATACCAACTAAATGCAGTCAGGTTGGCCACCATCAGTAACTCAAAAAACAACAGCTGCTGGAGAGGATGTGGTGAAAAGAAAACACTTCTACACTTCTGGTAGAAGCACAAACTAGTACAGCCTCTGTGGAAAACAGTGTGGTGATTCCTCTAAGACCTAAAAATTGACCTCCCATACAACCCTGCAATACCCCTGCTGGAACTATACCAGTCAAATCACCCTATGAAAAGGATACCTGTACATTCATGTTTATTGCAGCATTATTTACAATAGCAAAGACATGGAACCAACTGTGATGCCCATCAAAAGAGAACTGGATTTCTCTCAACTTTTGCCCTATCTGTTAAATATATGCTATGTCATTAAATGCTTTTAAATCTAAAAAAAAAAAAGTGTACATATACATGATGGAATACTACACAGCCATAAAGAAGGACAAAATTATGAACTTTGCAGCAATGTGGATTGACTTAGAGGCTATAATACTGAGTAATCTATCACAGAAACAACCAAGTATCACATGTTCTCACCACAAGCAGACCTTGAACAACTATTGTAATACTAAAAGAAAGGGATTGGCAGTAGTGGGAAACTGCCAGAGGAGGGCTGGGGTCAGACTGGTAGTAGTGGGAGTTTCCCTCAACTGTCAGTCCCACTCCACCTCCCCTGACAGTTTCCCACCACTGCCAATCTTTTTCTTATAGTATTATAATAATTGTTCAAGTTCTGCTTATGAGTGAAAACATATGGTACTCTGTTCTTTGTTTCTGTGATAGATCATTGAGTATGATCGATACTAAATCCATCCAAGTTGCTGCAAAGTCTATACGTTTGTCCTTCTTTATGGCTGCATAATATTCCACTGTGTATATGTACCACATTTTTTTTGTCCAGTCCAGCTTCAATGGGCAGCATGGTTGGTTCCATATTTTAGAGCTGCGACAAACAGGCATGTGCAGGTATCTTTTTTGTAGAATGATTTGAGTTCCTCTGGGTATATTCCCAATAGGGGAATCACTTGGTCATATGGAAGGCCAATTTCTAGTTCTTTCAGAAATCACCACACTGTCTTCCAAAGAGGTTACACTAGCTTGCATTCCCACCAGCAAAGTAGAAGTATTCCTTTTTCTTTGCATCCTCGCCAGCATCTGTTGTTTGTTTTATTACTGATGCTCATTCTTACTGGGGTTAGGTGGTATCTCAATGTGGTTTTGATTTGCATTTCTCTGATGATGAGTGAGGCTGAACACTTTCATGTGTCTGTTGGATGTCTACATATCTTCTTTTGAGAAGTGTCTATTCACATAGTTTGCCCACTTTTTAATGGAGCTGTTTGTCTTTTTCTTTTTGGCACATTTAAGTTCCTTGAAGATCCTAGACATTAGGCCTTTGTCAGATATACAGTTGGCAAATATTTTTTCCCATACTATGGGCTGTCTCCCTGCTCTCTTGATGGTTTCTTTTGCTTTGCAGAAGATCATGGTTTGATGAGGTCCCACTTGTCTGTCTAATTTCTAAAAGTATGGGCATTTAGGCTTCTGAATAGGAATTGGTTGCAAGTCCCAACTTCCATTAAGGTGTCTCCTGTGTTTTCTAAGATTCTTATTGTTTGAGGTTTATGTTTAGGGTTTGATTCATTTAGAGTTAACTTTTGTGTATGGTGATAGGGAGGGGTCCTGCTTCAATCTTCTGCATGTGATCAGCCAGTTTTCCCAGTACCATTTACTGAATAGGTTCTCCTCTCCTCGGTGGTTGTTGTTGAGACTTTGTCAAAGATGAGTTGGTTGAGAAATTGAGGCTTTGCTTCTGGAATGTCTATCCTGTTCCATTGGTCTCTATGCCTATTCTTGTACCAAGACCAGACTGTTTTGATGACTAGTCTTATAGTAAAGTTTGAAGTCTGGAAGTGTGATACCTCCTGCTTTGTTTCTTTTGCTAAGGATTGTTTCAGCTATTCGTGGTTGTTTATGTTCCCATATGAATTTCTGTATTGCCATTTCCAGGTCTGAGAAGAATGATGTTGGTAACCTAATGGGTACTGCATTGAATCTGTAGATTCCCTTTGGTAGGATAGACATCTTAACAATGTTGATTCTTCTTATCCATGAGCATGGATTATTTTTCCATTTGTTTGTGTCTTCTTGGATTTCTTTGAATAATGTTTTGTAGTTCTCATTGTAAAGGTCTTTCACTTCTCTGATTAGGAAGATGCTGAGATATTTCTTTTTTTTTTTTTTTTTGGTGGCTATTGTGAATGGGATTGTGCTTTTAATTTTGGTCTCTGTCTGCTTGTTGTAGTTGTATAGGAATGCAACTGTCTTTTGCACATTTATTTTGTACCTTGAGACTTTGCCAAAGTCTTATCAGTGCAAGAAGGTTTTTGACAGATTCTCTTGGATTTTCAAGTTAGGATCATATCATCAGCAAGAGAGATAATTTGACTTCATTTTTTCCTATTTGGATACCTCTGATTTCCTTCTCTTGTCTAATTGCCTGAGCTAGGACTTACAACACAATGTTGATCAAGAGGGGTGAGAGTAGGCATCCTTGTTTTGTTCCAGTTTTCAGGGGGAATGATTCCTGTTTTTGTTCATTTAGTAATATGTTAGCTGTGGGTTTATCGTAAATGGCGCTTATTATTTTGAGGTATGTCCCTTCTATACCTAGGTGTTTGAGGGTTTTTATCAAGACGGGATGCTGGATTTTATTCAAAGCTTTTTCTGCATCTAATGAGATAATCATGTGGTTCTTATTATCACATCTGTAGATGTATTTAATTACATTTATGGTCTTTTGAATGTTGAACCAGTCCTGCATCCTGATGATGAAGCCTACTTGGTCATGGTGGATGTTTTTTGAGATATGTTTTTGGATCCAATTTGCTAGAATCTTGTTGAGGATTTTTGCATCTATATAAGGGATATTGACCTGTAGTTCTCTTTTTTTTTGTTTGATCTTTACCCAGTTTGGGTATTGGTGTGATGTTAGCTTCATAAAATGATTTGGGTAGAATTTCATCCTTCTCAATTGCCTGGAATACATTCAATAGGATTGATATCAGCTCCTCATGATATGTTTTGTAGAATTCTGCTGGAAAGCCATGTGGTACAGGGCTTTTTTTTGTAGGTAGTTTTCACATGACAGAGTCAATTTCCTAGGATATTATTGGTCTATTTAGTGTCTCAATGTCTTCTTGTTTCAACCTGGGAAGGTTGTGTGATGGCAGAAAATCCTCCATTTCATTTAGGCTATCAAGTTTGTTTCCATATAGGTGTACATAGTAATCTCTGATGATCTTTTGTATTTCTTCAGGGCCACTTGTGATTTGATCTTTTGTATTTCTGATTGTGTTTATTTGGGCTTTTTCTCTCTTTTTCTTGGTCATTCTGGCTAGGAGTCCATCACTCTTGTTAATTCTTTCAAAGAACCAACTTTTTTTTTGTTGATGTTTCCCATGTTATTTTTATCTTCTGTGTCTCATATTTGGGCTCGTATTTTGGTGATTTGGATTCTTCTGTCAAAGTTGGGGTTTTGGTGGTCTTCTCTTTCCAGCTCCCTTACATGATTTGTTGGGCTCTCACCTTCTGATCTTTCTGTTTTCTTGATGTGTACTCATAGAGATATAAATTCCCCTTTTAAAACTATTTTCATGGCATCCCACAGATTTTGGTAAGATGTTTCTTTATTTTCATTTGTTTCCAGGAATATTTTAATTTATGTTTTGATTTCATGTGGACCCAGTAGTTGTTCAGTATCATGCTGTCTAGTGTCCGTGTCTTTGTGGGCTTTGGGGAAATTTTGTTGTTGTTGATATTTCTTTTTATTCCACTGTGGTCTGAGAATGTGCATGGCAAGATTTCAACCTTATGCAATTTGTTTTTGCTTGATTTATGGCCAAGAATGTGATCAATCTTGGAGTATGCTCCATGTGGTGATGAGTAAAATGTATACTGTGGTTATTGGGTGGAATAATCTGTAGGTATCTATTAAGTCCTTTTGATCTAGTGTCAAGTTTAGGTTCTGGATCTCCTTGTTTATTTTTTGCCTCATTGGTCTATCTAGGACTGTTACTGAGGTATTCAAGTCCCCTGCTATAATAGTGTCAGAGTCAATATCTTTTTTTAGTTTACTTAGTAGTTGCTTTTTAAATGCCAATGCTACTGTGTTAGGTGCATATATGTTTAGGGTGGATATTTCTTGGTGATGGATTGAACATTTTATCATTACGTAGTGTCCTTTTGCATCTTTTTTACATTTTTGATAGCTTAAAGGTTGTTTTGTCTAATATTAATATTGCAATTCCTCCCTTCTTTTGTGATCCATTTGCCTGGAAACTCATTTTCCATCCTTTAACTTTGAGTGTGTGTGTGTCCCTTATAGAGAGATGAGTCTCCTGGATGCAACAAATAATTGGGTCATGATTTCTTATCCAGTTTGCCATTCTGTGTCTTTTCAGTGGTGCACTTAGCACCATTAGTCCATTCACATTCAGACTGATTATTGAAATGTGATTGTTTATTGCTGTCATGAGGTTCTTTTAAAGTTTTTTCTTTGTTTACTTGTTTTCTTTGGGCTCTGGGATTGTTGTATGTGTGTGTTTTCAAGTTTCTTTTTGGTTGTGCTGTGTTCTTTGTTGATTCTGTGCTCTGCTGTTCTCTTGAGGAGAGTGTGGTCATTCTTTTTTTTCTTTCTTCTCTGTTTAATATCTTTTTAAGTGTCTCCTGTAGAGCTAGTCTGGAAGCTGCATAATCTCTTAAGGATTGGCTGTCTGGAAATGATTTTAATTCTCCATCACTGTTGAAGCTGAGCTTGGCTGGATAGGAAATTATTGGTTGAAATTGCTTATGTTTGAGGACTTTGAATATAGAACTCCAGTTCCTTCTTGCTTGAGGTCCTTCTGCCAATAGGTCTGCTGCTATTCTAATTGGTTTCCCCCAGCATATAGTCTGATCTTTTTCTCTTGCTGCCTTTAGGATTTTTTTCTTTTGTGCCTACTTTGTGTAGGTGAATTACTATGTATCTAGGGGTTGGTCTTCACAATTGATGTCTTGTGGGGGTTCTCTGTATCTCTTGTACTTGGTTGGTCATATCTCTAGTGAGATGGGGCAAGTTTTCTGGGATTACCACCTAGAATACTTGCTCCAAGTTGTTCTCCATTTCTCTTTCTTATTCTGGGATACCAATCAAGTATAGGTTCAGCCTCTTGATATAATCACTCACCTCTTGTAGGCTTTGTTCTTTCTTTCTGAGTCTTCTTTCTATGTTTTTTACAGATCAGGTTAATTCCATACTCTGGTCTTCAAGTTCTGAGATTCTTTCTTCAGCTAGATTAATTCTGCTTTCCGTGCTTGTCATCTTGTTATTTATTTCCTCGATGAAAGTTTTTATTGCTAAAATCTCTGTTACAAGTTCTTTCAGTGTTGTCTCTTGTCTTTCTTGAGTCTTATTTACTCTTTCCATTCATTCCCTAATCCCTGTCATATTCTGAGGCCAGTCACTGATAAGTTCCATTGTTTAGGCACCAAGATATGATTTTTTAGGAGTTTTGTCTTTGGTACACTTGAAATTGGCTGTGGTTTTCCTTTGGTTTTTCCTCATTTGTGACAGATCTCTTGTTTTTCTCTTTAGTTCTGTTATTCAGTATCTGTAGGAGAGGCTTTCCCTTCTGATATTTGCTCAGCCCTCTATTCTTCCCTGATCCAAGCTCTGGATTTATTCTATTTTGAAATAGAATGGTGGATGGGAAGCTTTGTTGTCTCTTGTAATTTTTGAAATTTGACTAAAGTAGGGGATAGGTGGTAGGATTCAGAAACTACTTGCAAATAACAATGCTCACCTATTGTGGTATGTGTTCCCTGAGACCCACTCCCCACTACCACTCTCTGTGATGATACAAAGCAGGAACCAATGGAAAAAACAATTGAACACACACAGACACAGACATACACACACAACAAAACAAACTGGAATAACAACAAAGTGTAACAAAACAAACAACAAAAAAACCCGACAAAACTGAACACACACATACATGCCTCTACAAAGTGAATAAAGAAAAATAGAAAGACTGGGGGAAAAAAAGGAATTCAGATCAAACCCTCACACATATATTGAAACACACCTTAAAGTATAAAAAATAAAATAAAAACTCAGAAGAACAAAAGAGCAAAAACAAACTAATAACAACAACAAATTTGAAAAATGAATGCTCAGTCATTCATATATACACATAAACATAAAACAACAAATAAAAGAAGAAACTGAAAAAGAAAAAATAAAATTTGGTGGGATGTAGATGAAACCCTCGCACACAAAGGAAAAATATTTTTAAAATAAAAGAACTAACAAACAATTTGTCAAAGAATTTTTAAAATTTTTTTTTGAAAAATTAAAAATTAAAAAAAAGCCCTGCCCTCTTGTGGCAGGCTCTGTAATTGCTCCTCTAATCAGGTCGCCTGCAGAGCCACCTTTCACTCTCTCCTCAGTGTCCAGAGCAGGGAAGGAGGAGGGACAGTGGAGGTGGATGAGGCTGCAGTCCTCCCCTCCCACTCTTATATGGTCAGGGAGAGCTCCTCCCATGAGGAGGTGCAGGGTTGTCTCTTCCCCAGGTATGTACTCGCAGGGGTTCCCCAGTCAGTAATATTCTGGAATGGAGTTCTCCTATTGCAACTGATGGCCAGGCTCCACCTAGGTTTTTCCCACTCAGTTGTGACCCAACTCTGTGGGTCTGATGTTCAGAGGATTGCTGGGGAGGAGAGGATTTGTGTCAACCCCAGACTCACCACTGATCTCTTTGGAGTCCTTCCTCATCCTTTTCTGGCCACACCCTTGGTGTTGCAGCTGGATCAGAGCAGAGAGTGTGGTGCCTGGAACTCAGCACTCCTCAGGTCCCTCCGAAGTTTGTGCTTTCAGGATATTCCCTCTGGGTCACAGTCAATCCCTGAGTAGTTGATCTGCCAGTTATAGAGATCAGATCTGTTGCTTCATGGTGAGCAATTCAGAGCACTTCCCAGCCCCACTTTCAAGATGGTGGTGGAGTGCCTCTCTCTTCTTCTTCCATGGAACTTTGCCTCTGGACTCCCTCTACAGCTCCTGCTGCCAGTGCTCTACCAGGCACTGATGTGGTGAGGCAAAACCCGGAGCTGGCAGTCTCTCCTGCCAATGGTGAGGGAAAGCCTGGGGCGACAGTCTTTCCCCACTGTTTTTCACAGGAAAATTCTGTCCATTGAAAAAAAAATGGCACTCAGCTTCTGTGACCTCAAGAGCCAGGGACCAAGCAGAGAAGCTGGAGCACCAGCTATTGCACCAGGGCCTAGCCACTTGCTCTCAATCCCCCACTTGGACAATCTCTCCCAGCATTTTCTTCCCAGGAAGGATATGGTTGATTTTTTAAAAAAAGAAAGAAAGAAAGAAAATGACCCTCGACTTCTGCATTCCGGGAATCCCTAGGGTCCAAGCCCAGCAGCTGTGACACCAGCCACTGCACCAGGAGAGCCTGGCCACTAGCTCCCTAGCCCTCACTCAGTCAGCTACTAACATACCCACTCGCTCACTAGCACATACACAAAATCTCCCATACACTCACTCACTCACTCCAAGACTCACATAGTCTAACTGGTTCAGCCGTCATCTTCCCCCTCCAAGTTCATAGTATTTTTATGATCTCACATAAGTCAGTATAACAGTTGTGATACTAATAAGTAATACAATTAAGTTCACAGACACTTACTGCTACTAAGCACTTGTATTCAAAGTTGATCACACATAGGACATGTTGGGTCATTATAGTGACCATCTAACTGCCTGTTCTAGTCACAGTGTCTAATCTACTAACTTGTTCCTATAATTTTCATGATGTCACCATTGGCCAACCATTACTTATTGCCTCCAAAATGTGCTGCTTTACTTCTAATCCACAGCAAAGAAGACATATAGTGTTAGCCAGGCCATCAAATTTAGATTATTAAACAATTCCAAAAAGATTATTGAAATATTGAAAACACTCTAGTCACAAATTCTTAAAGATGTGAATAGCATATTATTTCTCTTGTAGATTTAGATAAACTAGGAGAAAGTCTGTTCCTAAATTGTTTTTAATAAATGATCTGTTGTTGAATCATTTGAAAGACTACTTAAAAGTTCTGTAACAAGCCGGGCTCGGTGGCTCAGCCTGTAGTCCCACGCCTTGGGAGGCTGAGGTGAGTGGATTGCCTGAGCCCACGGGTTCGAGACCCACCTGGGCAACTTGGTGAGACCTCATCTCTACAGTAAATCAAAAAATTAGCCGGGTGTGGTAGCGCGTGCCTGTAGTTCCAGCTACTAGGAAGGCTGAGGCAGAAGAATCGCTGGAGCCCAGCAGGTTGAGGCTGCAGTGGCCAGGAGCGGCCACTGCACTCCAGTCTGGGCGAGAGTGAGACTCCAACTCAAAAAAAAAAAAAAGTTCTGTAACAGTATTAGTTTAAAGGCTTTATATCTGAATTGAAAATCCAATCTGTCTGTTGATTTCTTTTTTCATATCTTCTCCTTGAAATTCAGTATCCACTCTTTATAAACCTTTACTGGCTTTGAAGGTGAATAGGATATCTTTTTGGGTTTAAATATCTTTCATGCTAATGCCCTAGTTTTAGCTTAAGCCTTTTGTTTTTCTGTTTGGTTGGCAGATGGTATTCCATTGCTTCTGTGAGGCATTTTGATAGATGCTGAGTATGTGGCAATGACTGAGACACAGCCTTCATCCTTCAGAAAACTTACAGTTATGTGGAGAAAAAGAGTCTAAAAAGAAAATGCAATAAACTGTGAGATATGCACAATGCAATAAGTACACTGAGGGAGTCAGAATCAATTCAACCTAGCAAATCAAAAAATTTTAGAAAATAGATGTCACCAGGACCTTGAGGGTCAGTCATAATGACTTACAACTGTGTAGCACTCCTTATGGGCAAGCCCTTCATATTTCATTTTTTTAAAAAAATCCAATTAGTTTTATATTATCATTATTGCGACATACCTAAGTCAAGTGACTTGACAAGGCCATTCAGAACATAAAATGTTAGCATTAAAGCACAACTCTCTGAAGGGGAAGTAAAGGTTTAGAAGAACGCGAGAGGGCTTGGTAATCAGGGCAAGCTGCCTTTGAAATACTGCTTTGCCACTGCCGTGTGAGAAAATTCTTCGTCCTTTCTGAGCTTCGGTTTCTTAATTTATATCATAATCTTAGCATCAGGGTTACTCACTTTACATGAGACAACAAATGTATGTGAAGTGTCTATCACTGTGTTAAGGAGAATAGGCATTCCGTTAATCGGTGTTTTGTTTTTTTGAGCAGAAGACAGGAGTTGGGGTGATGACATAATAAATTAATGTTCTAGAAAGATTAACTAGGACAGCAATGTGGAGCATGAATTAAAATATCAAGAAGCACAAGAAATGTATGAGGGTCAGGAGTATGTTGTAATAGTCTAGCCATAAGAAGATGAAGGATGGAACCACGGTCATAGCATTTGAAATGAAGAGGAGGAAAAGATGATGAGAAACATTCAAAAGTAGAATTGTCTTGATGATTGACTGACTGTCAAAGAGTGAAGAGGGACAGAATAACCTGACAACCAATATTTGGGCAACTGCTGTATGGTGCTGCCAGGAGTTGAGAGAGGGAATACAGATGGATGAGATGGTTTGAAGGTGGACACTCAATCCTCTTTTAGAGATGGTGATTCAGGGATGCTTTAGAGGAAATGTGTCTGAGTAGGCAACTGGAGACACAGGTTCAAAGTTAGAGAAAGATGGCAGGATTGTTTATTTCCATGTTAGATTCAAGTCATAGATGAGAGGCAAAGACATGCTAGAAAATGAGATCAACCAGGGAGATCATATAGATCAGAAATAAAAATTACTAGACTAAAAGTCTAAAGAATAGTAATATTTAAGGGTCAGGTAGTGAGGTAGGGTGAGAGGAATCTTGAAAAACCTCAAACACGACTAGTCAGACATTTAAAAGAAAAATAAGGAAAGTGACCTGGCACAGAAACCAAGAAAAGACGGACTTAAGAGGGAAAGTCAACAGATAAATTACCACAGAAAAGATTAAAAAGATGAGGACTAGTGTAAGGTCATTAGTAAAGCTTTGACAGCTTTAGTGAATTGAATGAAAAATAACTTGTTGGGGGAAAAAATCAGGAATCAACAGAAGATAATGAGCATGAACAAATACACAGACACAGGAAATAGTAAGATGTGTTTGGTAAATATTGAGTGAACAGGACCATCTTGACCCTAACTCATTTTTGTCCACAGTGAGCAAAAGCACTCCTTTTGAGAAGACACAACTCTAAAAGTGTCCAGGTAGGCAAGAGTGCAGGCTGAATTTCAGCTACCTGATATTTCTGCTTTGGGCAATGCACATCCTGTGCCCCAAGTGACCAGTCGCATAGAATTGAAATGCAAGGTACAGAAATGGCAGCGCTAGGACACAAATATGGAAAGGCAGCTTGTAGATCACCCCCTGGGAAACCATGAAAGCCAGCTGAGACTTTTGTGTTCAATTTAGGAGACAATGGGGAATAATCTGTGTCTGTGAGGTTCACTTAAGGAAGATAAGCCTGGCAGCAAAATGCAGATAGTGGGAGGAGGGAAATCAGGTGGTGGGGAAACCATTTAGGACATGATTGCTATTGGATAGCTAAATGCACAGGCTCGTTTTCCCTTTGATCTGATTTAAGACATTTTAAATAAAGTCTAAGGGGGAGAAAGAGGTCAGAAAAAGCACAGTGTTTATGCACAGAGCTTTGGTTTCCAAAATGTAAAGAAGAATTAGCTCCTCAAGGAGCAAATTAAGCCGATGCAGAGAAAGGCAGTCTCATCTCACCTTGGCAATGGGATGTAGTGCCCTGCTTTTCCTCCTCTCCGAGGAGCTACCATTCTTTGAAGTACTATTTGTGGCCTTCCCTTGAGTCTTCCTCATGTTTCCTGCTACGAGGAGCAAGGTTGAGTCCTGGAAAGCCAGAAATTTAAAAAATAAGAAGTTTAGTCAAAACAACTAACATGGCCTCATTTGGGTGGCTTCATGCTCATGGCCTGTAGCTCCTAAAATGACCACTGACCTGTAATTACTTACTTGCTTGAATGAATCAGTTAGTCTAGTTTGATAAAGGCAAGATAAAGAAGTAGAAAGGAGAGGAATGAGATTAATTAGAAAAAGAAAAAATAACATTAGAATAAATGAAGACTTTGAGTGTCTATTGTGTACCTTGTTCCAGTTGACACACTCTGTAATCCTGATAACAATCCTGCTATTATTATCAACATTTTACAGATAAGAATTCTGAAACTAGAAATGTGAATTGCCCAATTATAATAATGGCAGTAATTTAAAGACTCTGGCAAATCATTAATAAGAAAATGAAAAATATTAACATGACATTACTACTAAACAGCAGTTGAAATGAATACATTTATGAAACTGCAGGGTTGACACATATTATTGGGTTAAAAAATGTACGTTTTAAAAGAATATGTTCAGAATTAAAACATATAGGTAACATTTATATATGCATGTATTTGTATGTATATATATTTACATATATATGCTATGTATACATGGAATATATACAATCAATTGAAGTGTGTGAGAAAATTGTCTAAGACTGAAAAACGCTGTCCAAAATAATTAGAGTGAATAATGCCCAACATTCACACACAGAAGTGTGCCTGTTCTCACCAGCCAGAATTCACAGTACATTGGGTAGATTACCCAGGAAGGTATTGCCGCAATAATGGGAAATTAATTCTAAACATTGCTCCTAACCTACTCGACAAATTATTTATATGATTTGCCAGATTCAAAAAGAGCAAACTGTTTTCAAGTAGTCAAAAACAAACTAAAGAAGATGTATAGGCCAGGCACGGTGGCTCAACCTGTAATCCCAGCGCTTTGGGAGACCAAGGTGAGTGGATTGCCCGAGTCCACAAATTCGAGACCCACCTGGGCAACTTGGTGAGACCTCATCTCTACAATAAATTTTTTTAAAAAATTAGCTGGGCGTGGTAGCACACGCCTATAGTTCCAGCTACTTGGAAAGCTGAGCCTGAAGGATCACAGGAGCCCAGCAGTCACTGCACTCTAGTCTTAGACAATTCTAGTCTGGGTGACAGAGTGAGACTACAACTGCAAAAAAAAAAAAAAAAGAAGATATATAGAAGTGCAAAATTATCCAGCATCAAAAAAGGGAAAATGCACAATGTCTGGCTTCTAATTAAAGTGTATTAGGCATGTGTAAAAGTCAGGAAAGCACAGTCCATAAAGAAGCAACTAATATATTAATTAAAATCAACCCAGCATTGGCATCGACATTAAAATTAGCAAATGAGAACATTGAAACATTTATTATAACTGTATTCCATATGCTCAAAAAGTTAAATGAAGACATAGAAGATATAAAAAACACTCAAATTGAATTTCTTGAGATGAAAACTACCACACTGGAAATTTAAAATACACTAGCAAGAACGACAGCTTAGACATTGCAAAAAAAAAAATGGACTTGGATACATAGAAGCATAAACCGTCTAAAATGACACATACAGAGAAAAAAGACTTGCTTTCTAAAATGAAAAGAGCATCAGAGAGTTATAGAAAATTTAAGTTTGAGTCCCCAAAGTGGGGAAGAAGAGAGGACTAAGATAATATTTGTATACTAATGACCAAAATGTTTACAAACTTGAAAAATATTGATCCACATATCCAAGAAGTTTGATGAGCCTCAACACAAGAAACATAAATAAAACTACACCAGTCCATATCTTAATTGATTTGCTGAAAACCAGTGATAAAGAGAATAACTTAAAAGCAGCCAGAGAAAAAGGATATATTATGCAGAAACACATCTAAGGATTTCATTAGATTTCTCATCAGAAACTATGCAAGTAAGAAGACAGCGGGGCAACATCTTTAAAGTACTGCAGCAGTGGGGAGGGGGCAAGGGGAACACCCCATGAATACACCGCAAAAAAGATGAAGGCAAAATAAAAATGTTTTTAGACATACAAAAGCTGAGATAATTCATCACCTGTAGACCTGCACTACAGGAATATTTTTAAAGTACTTCAGGAAAAATCAAAATAAAAAACACTATTCATGCTTTTATGCATACACAACAAAACATATTAATTAAAAACATAGAATCTGAGGACAATCTGATCACTTTTTAACTGTGTGAATTGGGGCAAGTAACTTTAAAGGGCTTCAGTTTTCTCATAAGTAAGTTGGGCGTAATGACAGTATTTACTTCAAAGGATTGTTGTGAAGATTATGTGGTGTGTATGTGTGTGTGTGTGTGTGTGTGTGTGTGTGTGCCTTTCAGAAAAATGACTAATGACTAGAATAATAAAAGCACTATAACTGTTAGCTATGATTTATGGTTATATATATCAGTAAAAATACACGAGCATGAGTGAGGATAAACAACCTCACCAATAAAAAGTGCCAGAGGAAGAGACAACTGAAGATACTATTTTCCTATGACTGAGTATTGATGAGTGAGGAATGAGTGATGGACTGGAGCAACACTATCTTCCCTATCTCTTGGGAATAAGAGAAGAAGCATAATAAGAGAAAGAGAGGAGATGCTCTTTCTACTCCAACTACATGCAAGACCAGCTAAAGGTGAGAATCCAATCAACTGTGCTTACCCTTATAATCACTTTGGAAGTCTAACACCCAGGGACCATGAACCCATGAGGATGAACACTCCTTCTCTTCAGAGTGACCGGGAATGAATTCAAGCTTTGAGCATCATTTAGAAGCTACTGTGGTTTGAATGTGTCCCCCAAAGTTCAAGTGCTAGAAACTTAATCCTCAGTGCAATAGTGTTGAGAGGTGAGACCCTGAAAAGTGATAAGTTCCTTGGGACTGGCTTTGTCTGGGTTTCTGATAAAAGATGTAGTTTGGCTCCCTTTCTTTCTTTCTATTGCGCATGCTTTCTTGTTTTCTACCTTCTACCATGGGATGGCACGGCAAGGAGGTCCTCACTGGTCGTGGGCCTTCTGACTTTAGACTTCCCAACCTCCAGTACTGTAAGAAATATATCTCTTTTCTTTATAAATCACCCAGTCTCAGGAACTATATTATAGCAGCACAGAATGAACCAGGACAGATGCTTAAACACAAACTATTGCCAGGCAGGAAGTTCTTCATTCTCAAGTCTGTGAATGAGCTTCAGGATCCCAGGATTCCTTTGAAATTGTATTGAAAAAGAATATATAGAAGCATTGGGGGGGTGGATGTGTGTACGTGTGTGTGTGTGTGTGTGTGTGTGTGTGTGTGTGTGTATGTGTGTGTGTAGTTAGGAAAAAATTTCATAGTCCTTCATCAGATTGTCAAAGTAAAGACAATCTATTGTAACCCTAAAGTAGTCCCCCAAATAATACAAACTACTGAGTCAAGAGAAAGCTGATTGAAACCAGGAAGAACATTAGTTAGGTTGTCTAACTGCAAAAACTAGTTCTATGCTTTAAAGGCCCGTGGGATTCTTATCTTTAGTTGGTGTTATTAAACCAACTAAAATTTATTCAAGGCATTAGAAGGTAATTTATCAATTGACTATGAGAAGCATATTTGCTATGAAATCTGAATTTTAGAGATGGTATTCACAGCATTCTTGCTGTTATCATCTAATTTTAACAGGAAACTGTGATAATCCCAAGGTTAAATGGATAAAATTAGCACTGAATGCATTTAGACAGCCTTATTAAACATCTCCAAATTAGATAGTTGGTGAGCTTTTCCTACTTACAGGATAATCTCGGCAATGGGAACAGAATACATACAATACTTTGACCCTAAGGACACTCATCTATCTAGGCAAACTGGATGCTTCCCGATCACATTGTTTGGGAGCTGCATTTTTTGTTTGTTGGTTTTTTTTTTTTTGGAATACTGCCTAGACTGTCTTCAATCACTACCTTTTTCTTTATATCTGTCATTATCACTTGGGAAGGAAGAAAAAGCAAACTCTTGGTTTCATAATGCAACTCTAAAAGTACAATACTTTTTCTTTTACTCTCAAGACCTAAGAGAATGTTCATGTAAATTTAAGTACCAATCCTAACAATAACCTTATTATTACCAAAGCAAGAATGTTCCCAGTGGTTACAACTGAGTTTTTAATACTGCATAATACTTACTACTTGAGTCCTTCACAATCTGATTATATACTGTCCCTCCCTCCTCCCTTCATGTATACATCTCACCACCCACTCCTCACCATCTGCCACAGAGGAAGGAGAAACTAGGTGTGCACATATGCACACATTAAAAATTAATAGATTTAAGGTCTGTGAGGTCAAGATTGTGATTGCCTCACCAATTACTCCTAGAACTATACACCTATAAGACAGCCAGAAAATCTTACCACTAACTTATAGTTGACCTTAAGCAAAGAGAAGAAACACTCTGACATAAAATGAGAACAGGATTTAGTGTGGAGATGCTCATTTGCTTTATAATGGTGTTTTGAATAGCATATTAATGATGATAAATCTTTAAGTGGCCAAACCTTAACCATGTTGAATCCTTTCAATGAACTCTTTCTATATATTGCTTATTGAAAGAAGAGTCTGGGTATTTCCTACCAAAAGCTATTTAAAGACTCCTCTGATATTTCTTACAGATGCTAAGTGCAGAGCTGTGGAATCATTCTAGCTATGCCTTTATGGGATATAGCTGTGCTTTTCTATCTCTCTTTGCCTACTGGAATAGGGAAGATCTATGAATAGAATTTCTGAGTCATTTCTTATTTGTTCTGGGGGAAATGGATCAAGGGCTGGAGGAACATAGTAAAATATTAGCCCAAGGGTAGCACTGCCATCCCTTTGAGCTCTGTGCTACTACAACCATGGCCTATAAAGCCCTCGTCTCAGAAGAGCCAGAAATTCCACAGATAACAAATAAAAATGACTCCATGGCAGGCACAGTCCACATAATGTTTACACTGCATAAAAATGAAAAGTACTGAATATGAGGAATATGAGAGCTAGGGGAAAAAAACCACACAAAATGAGTTTTTCATTCCAGCCTACTGAGAGAGTGAGAAAGTGATAGACTCAGAGACAGAGAAACAAGTAAAAGACAGAGAAGCTCTTCAGTATACACCTTAAATTTTCAGATATAGCACACTGTAACAAAAAATTAAAATGAGAACTTGGTTTAGAAAAGAAAAAGGTGATAAATAGCACAGGTAATCCCCGTCTTCACCCTCCTGTCACCCCAACAACACCTGACCCATCATCCTTTTATCCAAATAAATATGTTTCCACTTTTTTAGGGAAGATAGCATAATATGGAGTTAAATGTTAATGCAGCTCTGTCATTAACTAGCTGACAATTAACCAAGCGTAGATAGATTGATCATCTTCTATAGACCAGAACTCTGCTAGGAACCAAAACTCCTGTCCTGCAATGAGTTACAGTGTATTCTTTTAACAAACACTCATGGACGCTATCACCACTGCAGCACAGCAGGCACTTGGAAATGTAATGGCAAATAAGGTAGTCATTGCCTCTGATCCCATAAAGGTCACGCCCTAATCCCAAAGACAGACTATAAGCAGTTTATCACACCCTTATTCATGACAACAGTGAAGAGACTTCATAGTGCGCATGCTGACTGCCTTGACCTAATTACAAGAGCCAAAGCTTTTATTCTTATTAATAGCTTAAGCTTTAGAGCTGCCCAGCCACCCCCCTTCTCCCAAGTTCAAATCCAAGCTTCACTTCTAGCTTTGCAACATCAAACAAGTCACTTAACTTTTCTAACTGCTCTGGGCCTCAGTTTCTTCAGTAGCAAAATCGAACACAAATGGAGCCCTTTTTTTTGTCGGCTTGTGGTGAGACAAATGAATTAATATATTTTAAGTGTTTGTGACAGTGTCTGGTACATAATAAAGCTCAGAAAAATGTTAGCTGTAAATGCACTTATGAGACGATATAGAGTTAGGGAGAAAGATGGGGAAAGTAAGAAGGAGAGGAAGGGGTAATTCCATGCATCAGAAACAGCATGTACAAAAGTCCTGAAATAAAAAGCAACACACATTTGAGGAAATAAGAGAATAGCAAATGAAAATAGTACAAGATTGGCCTAGGGATATAAGAATGGCCCAGATCCAACAAGGCCTTGCAGAATTTTAGATATTAATGCATTTGGGTAGTATTAAGAGTTTAAATTGTGAGAATGACATGGTTATATATTCATTTTAAGTAAATCAGTCCCCAGTGTGAAGAATGTAGTATCAAGGGAAAAAATGAAAGAAGGTGACTGGAAGGGCTATAGCTGTAATGTCAGTGAAAGGTGATGATGTCTTAGCTTTGAAAGATAGGGGGTTAGATGAAGAGGTATATAGAATAAAGATGCAGCTTGAGATTGAATAATAATTGCTACATTAATAAATCTACCCTAATTACTACATGAATTAATCAGATGTCAAATTTTTCTAACTGGATGGATGATGGTGCCATCCACTAAAATTAGGAAGCTAAGAACACTAGATCTGAATGAAAATAAATGAATTAATATCAGGACATGTGCATTATTTTTACTAGGGCTACTATTAAAAAAAAAAAAACCACAGACAGGGTCACTTAAACAACAGAACTTACTTTTCTTACAGGAGCCTGGAAGTTGAATATCTAAGTGCCAGCAGCAGTAGTTTCCTTTGAAGAATCTCTCATTGGTTTACAGACAGCCACCTTCTCACGGTGTCCTCACATGGTCATCCCCTGGTCTGTATGCCTGTGCCCTTATCTCCTCTTCTCATAAGGACTCCAGTCATATAAGATCAGGGTCCACTGGTGATCCCATTTTAACTTAATTACCTCTTTAAAGGAAAGGGCCTCTCTCCAAATACAGGCGTATTCTGAAGTTCTGGAAGTTAAGGGTTCCAACACATGAATGTGGGGGCGGGAATTCAGCCTATGACGTCATGTTATGTTTTGGGGGAAGCTGTAAGAAAATCCATGAACATGCCAAATAAGCAGAATATATAGATCTGGAGTTCAAAGGAAAAATCTGGGACAGACTGAAAATTAATGTGATGTGTGTATTACTGTTAAGTGAAGTTTGGGCTTGGATGACATCCTCAAATATATATATATATATATATATATATATATATATATATAGAGAGAGAGAGAGAGAGAGAGAGAGAGAGAGAGAGATGGAGAATGAAAGAGGGATTGACACTGAATGTTCAAAGAGAAGGAGGAAGAGAAAGAGAGGACTAGGAAGAAAAAGAGGAGGAAGCAGAGAAAGAGAAGTGAGTGGAAAGGAGAGGAAGAATTTTACAAATGGAAGAACCTTAAAATGAGATTAGGCAGCAGCAGCCAAAAACTTAAAGGGAACAGAACAGAAAGGGACTATGGAAACCAAAGGAAGGTGGTGTTTCAAAAAAGAACGGAGGCCAATGAAATGAAAATGCAAATAGCATAACTCTAAGAGGAGATACTGATAAGTAAAGAGATAAACAGTCATACAGTGCAGCATTAGAAACTGAAGCAGTGTTATATGGGCACGGAAGGGCTGTGTTTATTTATTTAATACACATTTATGGAGTGACACTGTCTTTGGCATTGAGAGTATAATGTTAAAATAATAGAACAAATACCTCTTCTGTTGGTCCAATCAGATTTAAACGCAAATGATCAAGCATTTTTTTTTAAAGTATGCATGCTATAATAGGTGATTGTCTGACTTTGAAAAATTAGAGGTGTTTGGTTTTGTTGTTGTTTTACAAAAAGAAGCAAACAGAGGGTGGAAGTAGAGATGAGTTATACCTAAGAGAGGTAACAACTAGTCACATTTCATCTCTATGAGTTATGGCAGAGCCCAGTGTTGTGGGAAACAGAGGGACATTCAACATCAAGAGAGCTGTAACAGAAAGGATGAAGAAAAGTGCATAGAAACACACATGTTGAAGTCACCTTATGAAAAAATTTCCATGCCAAACCAAGAAATTTACATTTTTTCTATACAAAAAAACAACAGGATTTTCAACAGAAGCAAAATGGTTAGTTTTTTGTTCTATAAAAAACATCATTTACAGTAAGCTAGAAAATGGCCTACAGTAAACAGAAATCGGTGACAAGCGTACCTCATTAGGATTCTGTGGCAAGTGTCCAAAGAGGAGGTTAAGAAAGTTGTGCTGAGCTGGTGGCAATAAAGACATGGAAGATGGAACTAACTGGACCGACATTTCCTAGATAGAATCGTCATATTTATTTCTAACAAGAGTAGGCAGGGACAAAAGGAAAAGTCAAAAAAATAAAATAAACAAGGTAAATGATGAGGCTATTACTGGAAGACACAGAATGTAACTGAGAGGAAGATATTTTTTTTTAATAGCCATACTTCTTTCAATCTTATATGTCTTCTCCTTGCAGTCAGGTTGCAGTGGGTCATTAGTGCTACACCACTCACAGTTGCATTGTTAAGACAAAAAAGCAAAGAGAAAAAATAATTTTTACATAGAACTTTAAAATGTACACTACCAAGATTTGTATGGAAAAATGTTAAATTGTGAGATTCTAAATTTCGATGATCAAAAGTCAGAGCCTTAAAAGATAAAGGACATAAAGTTAAAGTCTAAAATAATAAGCATAGAAACATCTGACTGTGGTCAGAATTAATTTTCTTCTCTAACTACCAGAGTTAAAGGTATAATTGTCTGGAGCTGATGAAGAAGAAAAATGTCAGAGAAGAAACTAATATTTATATACCTATATGGAATTCTAAGAGGTAGACCTCCAAATCTACCATAGAGGAAAACCTTTTGGTGGGAAAGGTGATGGTAAAGGCAGTAAGTTGCTCAAATTAAAAATTTGAGAGCAGCAGATATCTAGAAATAGTTCAGTTCGGCATTAGAAGAATACAAATGAAGGCATACATCTCCCATGTCCCCAGAGTGGCATGAACAAGATTCAGAATATTTTTATGACTATATTGGAGGTCTCAGAAGCAAAGGCAGAGGACCAGAAGAGCTGTGTTGTGTTATAGATGACTGGAGAGTAGCCAGTCTGGATGAGAACTAAAGACTGAATAGAAATATAGCCATCCCCGCAGATGCCCACAGGGACAGACTTTGATGACCAGCCATCAACATTAATGAGGCTGAAAGCTAGCACCACAGGGACAACCACAGACCTGAGACAGACCCCACTTTCCCTCCCTCCCACCATGCCCATTTATGCCAGTGGAACTTAATTGTGACTTCAGACAGGAGTGACAGAGGAATAAACTATGAATCAGCTAACACTAATCTGCAACTTCCTACTTCTAGGCAGTAAGTTCGGTTACAGAAAAAGAAATATATTTTTTGTAAACTTCAGCAAGTAACAAAAATGTAAATCTAGGACTAAGAAGAAAAGCCTGGGCCAGAGATGCCAATTTGGGAGTCATCAACACACAGAGGATAAATAAAAGTCACAATAGCTGTAGGTGAGATAAAGAGTAAGGAGAACAGAGCCCTGAGTGCTGGGAAAGTGTGAGAAGAACAGAAGCAAAATGGTGTGGTCTGAGAGGAGAACCAGAAAAACACACTACTAGAAATGGCAAGGAGGCCAAGGTCACCAGAATCAAGAAGTTGCAAGATCATATGGAATGCACTGTGGATATAGGCAGATCACCCTTGACATGAGCAAGAAATCATGAAAATGATAACAGAACCCAGTTTCGGTGAGTTCAGGCAAGAATGAGGGATTTGACAAAGTGAATACAGTGGATGCAGGCAGTATTTTGGGGGAAATGGTGCAGAAAGAAAGAAGGGAAACAGGAAAGAATTTCAAAGGAGATGCTCAAATAATGAATGGTATGGGTTTTAACCTGGCCTTTAATTTCACTGTGAAGATTTGATTTGCTCTGTTTTGTGGATGAGGAAACAAATTATGATTGTCAATGAAAAAAAGGGAGAGAAAGACAGTTGAAAGCGTTGACTGGCTGCAAGAGTAGTTGCGAGAAAAAATGTTGGAAGTGCAAAGTAAAAGACTTGGCCTTGGAATGGATCAATGTGAAGAAATACATGAAGTTGCAATGAATGTCATAACGTGTACATTTGGAGGGAGTGAAGAAGTCAACTATGAGGGGAGTACCTCCCAAAAAATGAAACTATTTTTTGGAGGGCAGGACCCTTGTAGTACAGGTTTACCCTGCTAGGTAAGTGTTTTAAGAACCCATCGGCATCAGTATACCAGCTAGTGTTGTGAGAGGCTACATTCAGCTTCAGTGATTTTTTTGGGGGGAGGGGGTGAAATTTATTTCAAAGTGTTTGCCCAATTCATGATGGGTAATTTACGAGTGCACCTGTCCACATGATGCTGAGTGTTCAGCTGTTTTGACCAATACAACATGACCCCACGACTCACCCTCCCTATTCACCCGATCTTACCCTGAGCGACGTTTTTTGTTGTTTTCTCAGATGATAAATGTCTTTAAAGGAAACGTTTTACCAATGTGGAAGAGGTGAAATAAAAAACGATAGAAGCACTAAAAGGCATCAAAGTTGATGAGTTCAAAAATCTGGTTTGAGCAGTGGAAAAAGTGTCTCTATAGGTGTCTTGCTTCAAACAAAGAGTACTTTGAAGATGACAGAAGTTTAAACATGTAAGAATAAATACACCATTTTTTATAAACAAATTCTAGGTTTTGGGGGGTCCTCCTATGTGAATTCCACTTACATTTTTCCTAGGAAGAGCGTGAAGAGTTATCAACTGAATGTAAAGAGGAGGAGAGGAGAAGAGCCCAGGAGCACTCTAACATAACTAGGAATGAATAAAAGACTAATGACCAATTCTGAGGGCTCAGCTGAAAGTGAAGCCCTAAAACCTTAGTGTCATCTCAAAAGCATTTTTTGCAACAAATTTTATTGGGCATTACAAGTGCAATGGTAACTAAGACACAGCTTCCTATGGCCAGGTTGCTCTGTGGCAGGAAACAATAAGCAAAAAAACAATTGCAGTTCAGTGTGATGAGCCCTTTAGAAGAACAATAAACAGGGTGCTGTGGATGAACAACTAACTTTTATATTAGAGTAGACTTCACAGAGGACACAACATTTTATTTAGGAATGAAGGAGGATATTTTCTAATAAAATGAGGGGGGAAATTTCTAATTACAGATGTAGCTTATAGAAATCATGGAATTACTAAAGGAGTTGGCAGTTTTAGGTACAAATTTTATGTGGTTCTATGATGAGGAAAGGGGGAATACTGGAGATTATTCTAGAAAGGTAAAACTAGAGGTTTCAATAAATTATTTCTCAAGTTCTTATTGTTTTTCTTCAATGGTTTTGTGATTTTATGTATCCAAGTCATAGGAAAGGAAGACTCACCGCTATCATAAAATAGTATATTTGCAGTCCAATAGTACAGCATGTCCAAAGAAAAAGGTAGAAAAGAAAGACTCCACCATTACGTTGTATAAAGTAAATTAATTCTTCATAATTAATATCAATAGCTAGATAGAAATAAATCTCTAGATAACTAAGATAGAAGGACATATATATACAGACTTTGCAGCAAATTGGATGGATTTGGAGTCAATCATACTCAGTGATTTATCACAGAAACAAAGAACTGAGTTTCGTATGTTCTCACTCATAAGGTGACCTTGAACAATTATAATGCTATAAGAAAGCAATTGGCAGTAGCGGAAAACTGTCAGGGGAAGTGGGGGGCAGAGACTGGCAGTTGAAGGAAACTACTAGGGGAGGGAGGGGCATTTCTCATCAACAATGGTACCTGCATGATCAATGTTTGTATACCTAACCCTGAATTGTACCCCACATCTTATAATAAATAAATAAATTTTTTAAAAATTAAAAAAAAGTTTTAAAGATAGATGATGCATAGATACAGATACATAGATACATAGATGATACATTAGCAGACAGGTGACAGAGATACTAACAGATATGTTTTCTAAAACTTTTGTCACTTTTGAATGTCTTCTTTGGAAATGATAGTTAAGACCATGTGGCAGAATCATCAGTTGAAAAGAGAAAGAAAATATTTTGTTTGGCTGCAAACAGGAAGATATTTATGTTGATACATAAGAGAGTCATTTGAGATAACAGCACACCAGATGGCAGTAAGTGGTCTCTGCAAAAATCTATTGTAGTTTGATACCCAAAAGTACTACAGAGATGATCCTCCCATAGAGCATCATTGCAGTGATAAATGAGAAGGGAATCTCTGAGAACAGTATGCCTAAAAAGAACGCAGTGCTATAGTTCCAGCACTATAGATCTAAAGATATAAAACAGTCAAGAAAAGAGATCTCTGAACTATCTTTGTTCATCTGTCAGGGTCTAAGAGCCTTCACGCTCTGGGGATTGTGTTATAATTCCAATCTAAACAATCTCTTCTGCAACATCAGCTAATTTTATTTTATTCTATTTCGAAAAAGTAAACTGCCACCTCTACATATGCTTTCATTTCTTTTCAATTCAGAAATGTGAACAACATTCCTAAATCATGTTTAGATTTACAAAAATGAAACGAGCTAATCTCAGGTCTTCTCATGCTTTCTTATTTTGAAGTCTCATAGTGGATATTTCCCATGCTAAATGCAGAATTCGTTTTAATAGTTCATTAGTTATCACTGCTATGTTTTAAAACAATCCTTCAAAATTTAGTGGCTTAAAAATACCATTTTATTTAACTTAGTAAGGATTATTTAAGTCTGGAATTAAGAAAGTGTACAACATTGCTGACCCTTCTCAGTCCCATGACATCTGGAGCATCAGTTGGAAGAATGAAATGACTAGGTCTGGCTGGAGAACTTGGAGTAAAGTTACCTAGAGTCGTCTTCACTCACATAGATGAGGGTTGAGTTAGGCACATTGACAGGAGCACTCACACACAGCCTCTCCTTTTGGTCTGGGCTCCCTCACAACATGGCCACCTCAGTGTGTACTCTAACTTCTTACATGTGAGCATGGCTTTTAATGACTGGCCTCATAAGTCACACAACATCACTTCCACTGAATTCTGTTAGTTACAAAGGGTCACTAGGACTGCCCAACTTCTCCATAAGAAAATGTCACAGAATTTGTGGACATGTTTTTAAACTACCACAAACAACAACTAAATAATCAATCTCAGAATTTAAAACAGACTCTTCAAAGAAAAGTATCCAATGTGCAAAGAAACTTTCAGACTTTTTAAAAGTCACATGGGCATTCCATATCAAATTCTTATTTGTTCTGAGTGAATAGGTAGTGGTGCTCTGAATTTACCTAAGTGTCAATTAAACATTCTCAAAGAATTCAATTCTAATAAAATATACTCAGCACTACATGCAACATAAAATCTCCTAATGCATTTATTAAAAAACATTTTTAAGACAATGCTCATAATAGCACTTAGAGTCACTTATATAAAAAGCTTATGCTAGAAATTCCTTTAAGAATTTAGTAGTGGGGAAAATTTGTGTGTCTTTTGGACTTAGCAGGCTTCCTCCTTTTAATAAAGATTGTATAACTGCTTTGCATGGGCAGTTTGGGAGTTATCTGTCTAATTTTACTCTTCAAATGAAATTTATGTTAATACGTGTAATTTAACATCCAAAATTTCTTCATTTTACCCTTTTCTGTTTCTCATGATTTTCAACTATTCCTATTTTATCAACCTTAAAGTTTATGTCCTAATATTGTAAGACACTTCAAATTCTTTTAAGAAAACAAATAGAGTATACTAAAATTGAAATGAATACTTGCCATTAAAGTTATTCTGAATATCATATAATTTCCTTGATAATTCCAAAAATTTTAACAGCTTATAATATCTCAAAATCAGTGTGATGAACACTTATTTTCTTTTGAAGTAAATTAAAAATCTGGGAAGAATTAGGCTAAATCTACACTAGCCTTGTGATAAATCTTGGAAGTTTTTTCACTTTAATACTGTATCTGATATATATTTTCCATCTGTTTTACTCATAAAAAAAATTAGAAGGTTGGAATCCTGAGTCTGGTCATTCTTCTCCTCCGTCATTCATCAGACTCATCACCATCATCATCATCATCATGTCTTTCTCTGAATATCAGTTACCTCATTTCTGAAGATTGATAGGAGAGGAAAAAATTAGGGATCTTTGACCTTTTAAACTTTTGGATTTCAGGTTTTAAAAAAGATTTGCATATGGCAGGGGAAAAGGAAGCATTGATTTGCCACATGTAGAAATTTCTTACCCTTATGCTCAGAATCCCCCACATGCACATTAATACTGTAGGGAAAGAAAATAAGGTTATTCTTACTAAGTGATGAAGAAATATCATGTTTAAACATACACTTTATGCATTATAATTTTTATGATCCAAATTGATTATTACTAGTGCTTATTTAAAAAATAAGATTTTTGTTCCTTTATTATTTGAGGTTATTTTATAAAAGGCATATCAAAAATTCTCATGCTTTATTTGCAAACAACTGACTAATAAGATCAAAAACTTCAAAGTACATTTTAAAATTTTTTGTATTTTAAAATAAATGTTGGATTTTCATTAATCAATATCAAACTTAGCTGATATATTTCTCTAATTTTATGATCATTCAGTAATATGAAATGTGTAGATTTTATTGATGCACATATTATAGCTATATGAATATATTTCCACTTATATTCTCTAGGATATATAATAGAATAAAACTAGTAATATTCTTGCTTTGGGCAAAGCCCTGTTCTAACTATTTTACATACATTAACTCGTAATCTTTTGGAAAATGATTTAGCATGTATATATGCTGTTTTTAGTTCCCTGTTAGGGAAGCAGAATTTTGCTAACATCCTCACTATTCAAAATCCAGAAGACTCTATTTTTACTTCCATTTAACGCTTCCTGAGTTTTGTTACTTTAAGCCAATACTTATAAATGTGGGGGTGGAAATCATTGTTTCCTAAATCCCAATTATCCATGTGGTTTCCACCCATCTAGCAGATTCAGAAGCAAGCAGGTTTTAGGATTTATAAGTGTATACAGGACATTGATCCAAATATAGCAAGCAATGAGAAAATTATCTTTGTTTTCTCTTCTAAAAGATCCCAAATCTTTCCTATACTGGTTTTAACAGACATGTAGCCCATACTAAAACTGCTTTAGTAGAGAAGTATTCTAAAAGTTCTAGAACCATCTTCCAGATCTCTTGTTCTCGCCTTAAGTTTTGCAGTGTGAAACAGACAGAACATGCACGACTATGAATCCAGGACCCATTTCATCGTTAAAGCATTGAGCAAACAAATCCAACAATTCTGATTCAACCAGTCATAAGATCAAGATCAGACCTTGGGGAAACTGACAAGGGTGGTAAACTTTGTTTATTGGCTGTCAGAGCAAAAGCCCATCATTGCTATCAAATGTATTTGCAGTCCATGGTGGAATGCAGTGATGAGAAGCGCAAGCTCTGAATAGGCAGAGACAGGTCGGGAATGAATCCTAGCTCTGCCTCTGGGCAGCGGGTGGCCCCAGCCATGACATGGAACCTATCCCATCTCAGTTTATTACAGTAAAATGGGAAGAATAAATGCTGTCTCATAGACTGGTGCCTAAAACAGGGTCTGACAGATAAGATTGTGTTCCCTAAAGAATTGTCACACATTGATTTGGCCTAAATCTGCTATACGGTTTCTGCTCTCTTTCATATTTCATATAGAAAAAGATCACGACAATGGTATTGAACAATAAAAGATAATTTAATGACACTGGTGGAATGAATGAACACTATATGTCCGTTAAAGTTTAAAGACCTTCAAAGCCTTGAAGAGCCAAGAAGTGCTGCAGGAGCCTTCACACTCAGCTCTCTCTCTCTCTTACTTTTTATTAAATCATCTTACAGAAAACATCTCTGAAATTGAGTGGCACTTTGGTAGCATCTTACTAGTTAAATAAGGAATGTACTGCAACTCTTAAATTATTTCCAACTCCAAATTCTAGAAGCCATATGTAAAATCCCAGAACCTGGAAAATTTTGACTTTAGTGACCAATTGAGTTCTTGAAATTTTGAAGTGACCTTCTGGATAAGAACTAACTTAATTTTGTTCTTCCAGGACCAAGACAGAAGGGTTCCAACCCAAAGATTACCCACTCAACTCCTACAGTGCACAGTCTCCTAAAATTCCTTTAACAACAGACAAAATTATTCCTTCCATAATTAGCGATGAAACTTAGACACCTGTGAAAGCTAACATTTATTGAGCATCTACTACGTGGCAAGACTCTCATGGATTCCATATTTTAAGTCACTTAACCAAAAACATAGAAACTGCTATTACTTTGTTTTACACAGAAAGAGGCACTGAAAAGATAAGTTACAAACACAACATTACAACACTGTAAGTACTGAATCTGGGATTTGAATCTACACAGTCTGGTTCTCGAATCTCCTGCCTTTAACTACTCTGCAAAATAAGGTACAGAAACCTTAGATGATTTTTCTGAGATTTTGCTGAAGGAAGACGGAGTCACAATTTGCTGAAATAGGGAGTAACACATACTGTGAAAAGGAGAAAACAATAGGCTAAAAAGAGGCTAGAGGTCCCAAGCAAATGCTTCAGTGACTTCACAGCTTTGTCAGAGGCTATCCTGGGCACAGGATCTTCTAGAGGTTATCTTAGTATACTTCTTTCTCAGGAACTCATTCATAATGGCAGAGAGTGTGAAGCGACCACCTGGCATCTAGCCTCAGGGTTTCTTTTCCCCAGCACTGAATTAGCACTTTGCTTAAAACTACACTTTAGGCTATCATTCTTTCCTGATAATTTATTAGTCTGTAACATAATCCATTTCAGAAAGTGCTAAATAAATATAGCATAATCATTTTTTATGAATTTTCTGTTATCTCTGTAATAGACTATAGGTAGGGCTAATGAACATTTATTACTCTCCCCGGTCATACTCACAAATGTAAATTTTAAGTGCTACCTAATGTCCTATTTTTTTCCTAAGGTAAATGCCGGGTTGTTGACAAATATTTTATTAGAAATAAGCTATGCATGGAATTAAATAATATTCTATTTTCTCTTCAACAAACAAGAGCTATTTTAGACTGGATTCTAATGAGCAGCGTAGCTTTCCTACGGGGTTTGCAAATCTTGGAACTGTATAAATCACCATTGGAAACTCATTAGGCTACATACTCTATGACTCAAGAGCCCCCTTTCTTAGGAAATGGAGAGGAAGATGGTGAGGAAGAAGACTAGGAATCAACCACCTCTTTGGCAAGTGTTCAGTTCAGGTAAAGATTAGCACAGGGTATGTTGGTCTCGAATCCTGATATGACCCAATGTTAATGACAGTCTCGTTATTATTTTTCATTGATAATGCTTTCTGCAATCTGATGAGGAGGTCAGAAATACATACTCTTAACTATCTCATCCACCTTACCAATTTTAGGTTCACTTATCAGTGACTGGTTCACTGCATAAAGAATGGCAAATGTGATGCTAAGCCCGAGAACTACATGTCTTTTTGGGTCAACTTTCTTGCTTTCTAAACCTACGTTGTAATGAAATTCTATTTGAACCACTTTTAAATATTTTTCTTTGGTAACAGTGAAACCCAGAAACAAAGTTATTACTGTTAAGATGGTGTCCTATGATTCCATCTTATATATATCATACACATTCTAAATCAACCGTGTTATGATTATAGAACAAGCATCATTTCTCATTCATGCGTTCATTCAACATTATCTAGTTGATGCAAGGCACTGTTCTAAGGAATACAGAGATGTGAGCAGGATAAAGTCCCTTCATTCTTCAGTGTTATATTCCAGAAGGAGGAGGAAGACAGCACTCATATACAAACAAATAGCATAACTTCAGCGGTAAAAGGACCATCAGAAACGGTTGAAGCTGTTCATACTTTTAGTATGGCTGTTAAAGAGGTCTCTCTGAGGAACTGACCGTTTAAGACCTAAATGATGAAATTGTCTAACACATCAGGGAGAAGAGGGCTCCAGGTATAGAAAACTGCAAATGCACATGCCTGTCCTGTCAAGAGCACTGAGGTCAATGAAGCCGGCACGGAATGAGAAAAAGCGAGAACCACTGGAAATACCTCCTCCTTTGTGCAGAGTTTATTTTTTGAGTTAGAGTCTCACTCTGTCGCCCAGACTGGAGTGCAGTGGCTGCTCCCAGCCAGCGCAGCCTCTACCTGCTGGGCTCCGGAGATCCTTCCACCTCAGCCTTCCAAGTAGCTGGAATTACAGGCATGCGCTACCACACCCAGCTAATTTTTTGATTTATTGTAGAGATGAGGTCTCGCCTCCCAGGCAGGTCTCAAACCTGCGGGCTCAGGCAATCCACTCACCTCAGCCTCCCAAAGGCGCGGGATTACAGGCTGAGCCACCGAGTCTGGCTTGTGCAGAGTTTAGAGGGATGGGATAAAAATGTGGAATGGTGTCACAATGAAAATAGAAAGTCTTGGGAGGATCTTACAAAAAGTAGTCATATGATTTGGTATACACTTTTAAGAAAACTCCCTTGGCTGCTGATTGGAGAATGGGCTTGGGGTTTGGAGGATGGGCACACGAGTAGCAGTTGAAAGATCAGGTCAGAGAGTTCTGCTGTCATAAAAGTGAGAGATGGTGTTGACTTCCCCGGTGCAGTAATGATGTTGAAAAGTAATCAGATCTGGGGAGTCATTCAAGACAGCACCAATAAGACTTCCTGATGGATTATATAGGGTGTTAGAGGAACTACATCACATGGCATCAGCACCAACTCCAGGGTATAAAGTCCTCACTGAGTTGGTCATTGAGCTACTTCTAGTGTGGAAAAAAATGCTTAACTTTTTAGCAAGAAAAAAACCACACAACCATAGATGTCATTGAGGGATGCCATTTTTGTTTGTTTGTCTGTTTGTTTTGTATTGCTACGAGTTACAAAAATTATACTTAGCGATCTCTAAATGTACTGAGTACAGGTCAATTTCTTTAAGTGATTGCTTTCAAACTCTTCTAAATAAAACTTATTGTAAGATTCTAAGAGTTTTTTCATTTTCATCTGTTTCACTCCTCCAGCATTAAATGAAAATGCAAAGCTCTCAAAACATATGTGGTAGCATATTGGATTCTTGATGTGTAATTCTTCACTGATTTCATCATAAAACCTAATTTCTAGATTCTTGCCAGTTAAAGTGTTCTGTATTCATTTTCTCTTGAGCTTTTTGCTCTTGCAGTTGAATTCCTATTCTTTGGAGACAATGTATACAACTGTTAAGAACAAATTTTAAAAGTGACCATTTTCAGTTAAACATTTGACTTATATCAGAATGTGAGAAGGTCACAACTTGTCAAGTATGCCAGCTACTGTTAATATTTTATTGATTTTAGTGAAAACCATTTTAAACGGTGCTAAGTATACATCTTATTGTATTTCCTAAATCCAGACAGATGAGTTGAGAATAGGGTACCATTTTCCTGATTCCCATCAGGATTAGTTTCACGTCTGGGCAATTTGGTATGTGGTCATTAATTTGTACTGAAGGTGATTGAAGGAACAAATTAAAGGAACAGTTCTCTGAAATGTATGGCTACACATATTCTCATGATCTGTAAAAAATGTTTGCTTATTGCATCACAAGCAGTTCTTTTTACGAAGTACTCCACAGGAGATATACTTGTCTCATTAAAATCTTAAAATTCACCACTAACTATACTTTTCCAAAATAAACAATTTTTTTCCTTATGACTGCAAGAAAAAAATAACTCAGCTTTCCTTTATTCATAAGCTGTTAAAATTATTCCAAAATATTTTGAGTTTCACAGGTAACACATGAATCATTACAGAAAGCATGTTAGCATTATTTGTTTCTCTGGGTTTTTTACTCTAGGTTATATATATTCCTGGTTATGTTTATTCTATGTACTCGTTTGAAATTCTGGAGAAAAAGACAGACTGGACAAAGTTTTTGACCTTTCTGGATCTCAGTTTCCTCATGCTGAAACTTGAGAGTTGCATTACAAAACATTCAAGATTCTTTATAGGTGAAATATGTAATTCAGTTTCAGAAACAAATAAATAATTTGAGTATCAAGTCCTAATACAGAAACAGCTACTTTGCCTGCATATAAAACCAGATCTTGCTTCAGGAAATGGAAAATCCAATTCCTGCCCTATTGTGTTGGGCTGCAAAGTCACACTTGATTACAACCGTACTCTTGAGTGATGTATCTGAGTTCTTAGATCTCATGTGGTTATCAGAGGGTTATGGTTTGCCAGCGGTATTGTAACCTACACCTAAGTAGTTCAGTTTATAATTGATCCAAAATATATGGATAAAGAAAAAAATGTTTTGGCATCAATCACAAATCTTAGGGAAATATTTTACTTGGGGTTAAACTATTGGCAATTGCCTCTATTCTCTACTTTTGTGAATTCAGAAAAAAAATCATAAAGTAAAACTGTTCCTAGACCAGATACTGGCCTTATCATGCAAAGCTATACATACACAAAAACAAATAAGAGATGTAAATGAGCAAAAAATGTAAAAGAAATATAAGTCTGTAAATCAACAAGGAGTTATAAAGTAATGCAGTATTTTTTAGAGCTACTTTATGCTGTGCCCATGCCAGCAGCTCAATCATGGCTGGCTCCAAGTACTAACTATATTTCACTACTATACATCTCCCTCCAAGGGTTTTTCAAGTGATTTGCAGACTGAGAAGTGTCGGAGACAACAGCTTCTGAGCTTCCCATGGTACTGCAGTCAGAGTAGGAACAGAGAAACTGCAAGCCAACAGCCTCAAGGACTGCGTCTTCCACTCTGTCTTTTTTGAAGACTAATTATTGCTTTTCACACCTTTAGGCTTTTCTCCCCTGCACCCTGTATAAGGAGAACCTATTACATTTTATGCCTTGGGATTCCAGCCCAACTTGTGAACTCTGCCATTAAGCCAAATCTTTTCTTTGCCTGGTTTTGCCCTATTCCCTGCTTCCTTTCAGGCAAGACATTCACTTTAAAGGAAGTAAAGATAAAAACTACACTTTCCCTCTGGATAGTAATAAAATAGACTTCTGTAAAATTTCATTTTTTGCTCCATATTCTTTATTTACTATCTTTTCTTGCTAATTCTGATATTTCAAATTATTTCATTGAAATAACACTGCAAAAGCAATGCCAAGTAGCCAACTGGAAAACTACAACACAGATGCCTAATCACTGACTCCACACTAATTTCTTCTCATTGCACTCTTTTGGTTAGGTTCCCACACAGAAACGAACAGAAAAAGATTGTCCACATGAATATTTTAAGTAGATTTGGAGGTTTATAAGGCCTCCAAATGTGAGTTGATTGTGTGACATATGTCTATATGCATGCATGAGTGGAAGACAGGTTATTAATTATGACTGTCCATTATTTCAAATTGAATTGACAATAATATACTTTCACATCAATTATTTCTACGTGAATAACTTGGGTTGGGGGGGCAAAAAAAAAAAAAAAAAACCTCGCCTCAAATAAACTAAA
This sequence comes from Cephalopachus bancanus, assembly GCA_027257055.1. Lineage (NCBI taxonomy): Eukaryota > Metazoa > Chordata > Mammalia > Primates > Tarsiidae > Cephalopachus > Cephalopachus bancanus. The sequence goes on along the minus strand of JAPVLO010000176.1, from coordinate 5,865,110 downwards.
TTTAGGGAGAGTGTTTTTAATTATCTTTTCCTGAAACACAAGAATTTTCATCATGTAGTGTATTTTGTGATTTAAAATAGTTACATTTTACATCACTAATATATATGTGCTGAATAAAAAGTTTAAAATTGGAGAAAGTCATCATAATTGTTAATAACCCAGAATTCTATGAAAAAATATAACTTTACCTGTGCAACAACCATTTGTATGCCTAACCTTGAATTGTACCCTATATCATTAAAACAGAAATTAAAAAATATTACTTTCATTGAGTTTATAAAATATCCCCGAAGAACACTACATGTGAAAATAGATCACTCTTATTTACTAATGTGGAGGTAATTTAGAGATATAAGCCAATTATTTTATATTTCTTTTTTTATATAATTGACATTTTTTATTATGATATTGTGGGGTACAGTTAAGGGTTAGGTATGCAAATATGCTCTGTTCAGGTACCCTTGTTGATAAAAGGTGTCTCCCCATCCCCAGACAGATGTTTACTACCATTGATCCCATCTCCCTTCTCCTCCCTCCCCCCCGTAATTTCCCATCACTGTCAGTCATTCTCTTATGATAATTCGTTGGGTGATCAAGGTCCATTATATGAGTGAGAACATGTGATACTCAGATCTTTGTTTCTGTGAGAGGTCACTCAGTATTATAGACTTAATTCAATCCAGGTTGCTGCAAAATTCATAATTTTGTTCTTTTATATGGCTGCATAGTATTCCATCATGTATATGTACCACATTTTTTTAATCCAGTCCTCTTTTGATGGGCAACATGGTTGCTTCCAGGTTCTTGTTATTGTGAACAATGTTGCGATAAACATACATGTGCATGTATCTTTTTTATAGAGTGATTTGAGTTCTCCAGGGTATATTCCCAGTAGGGGGATTGCAGGGTCATATGGGAGGTTGATGTTTAGAGCTTTTAGGAATCGCCACACTGCTTTCCACAGATTGCACTAGTTTACACTACCACCAACAGTGTAGAAGTGTTCCCTTTTCGCCACACCCTCTCCAGCAGCTGTTATTTTTTGAGTTGTTGATAATTGGCATTCTGATTGGAGTTAGGTGGTATCTCAGTGTGGTTTTGATTTGCGTCTCCCTGATGATTAGTGAGGTTGAACATTTCTTCATGTGTCTGTTGGCTGCTCAGATGTCTTCCTTTGTGAAGTGTCTGTTCATATCTTTTGCCCATTTTATAACGGGGTTGTTTGTTTTTTTTCTTTTCAGCATGTTTGAGTTCGTTGTAGATCCAAGATGTTAAACCCTTGTCAGACCTGGAGCTGGCAAATACTTTTTCCCAGTCTGTAGGCTGTCTCTCTGCTCTCTTGATGGTTTCTTTGGCTTTGCAAAAGCTTGTCAGTTTAATGGGGTCCCACTTGTCTATCTTATCTCTTATGGCCTGTGTGTTTCGGTTTTGTTCAGGAATTGGATGCCAGTTCCAATTTCCATAAGGGTATCTCCTTCATTTTCTAAGGTTCTTATGGTATGAGGTTTTACATTTAGGTCTCTGATCCATTTGGAGTTAAGTTTGTGTATGGAGATAGATAGGGGTCCTGTTTCAATCTTCTGCATGTGGTCAGCCAGTTTTCCCAGCACCATTTACTGAATAGGTTCTCCTCTCCCCAGTGGTAGGTGGTGGAGGCTTTGTCGAAGATGAGTTGGTTGAGAAATTGAGGCTTCGCTTCTGGAATCTCAATTCTATTCCATTGATCTATATGCTTGTTCCTATACCAGTACCAAGCTGTTTTGATGATTGTAGCTGTATAGTAACGTTTGAAGTATGGTAATGTGATACCACCTGCTTTGATTTTTTTTCCCGAGGATTGTTCTGGCTATTCTTGATCGTTTGTGTTTCCATATGAATTCCTGTGTTGTTTTTTCTAGGTCTGAGAAGAATGCTGCTGGTAATTTGATGGGTATTGCATTGAATCTGTAGATTGCCTTAGGTATATGAACATCTTCACAATGTTGATTCTTCCAATCCATAAGCATGGGATATTTTTCCACTTGTTTGTGTCATCTTTGATTTCTTTGAGCAGAGTTTTGTAGTTTTCATTGTAAAGGTCTTTCACATCCCTGGTTAGGAAGATGCCAAGGTATTTCATTTCTTTTGTGGCTATTGTGAATGGAATTGTGCTTTTTATTTGGGTTTGGGTTTGTTTATTATTGGTGTAAAGAAATGCAATTGTCTTTTGCACATTTATTTTATATCCTGAGATTTGCCAAAGTCCTTTATCAGTGTAAGGAGGTTTTTGACAGATTCTCTTGGGTTTTCAAGGTTCACAATCATGTCATCTGCAAAGAGAAATAGCTTGACTTCCTCTTTTCCTGTTTGGATACCTCTGATTGCCTCCTCTTCTCTGATTGCTCTAACCAGGACTTCCAATACTATATTGAACAGGAGGGGAGAGAGTGGGCATCCTTGTCTTGTTCCAGTTTTCAGGGGAAATAGTTCAAATTTTTGTCCATTTAGGAATATGCTGGCTGTGGGTTTCTCATAGATGATTTTACTATTTTGAGGAATGATCCCTCTATAACTAGATGTCAAGGGTTTGTATCAAGAAGGGCTGCTGGATTTTATCAAAAGTTTTTCCTGCATCTAATGATACAATCATGTGGCTTTTGTTTTGACATCTGTTGATGTATTTAATTACATTTATGGTTTTATGAATGTTGAACCAGCCTTGCATTCCAGGGATGAAGCCCACTTGGTCATGATGGATGATTTTTGAGATGTGTTGTTGAATCCGGTTTCCTAGGATCTTGTTGAGAATTTTAGCATCTATGATCATCAAAGATATTTGCCTGTAGTTCTCTTTCTTTGTTGGGTCTTTACCTGGCTTGGGTATCAATGTGATGTTAGTTTCGTAAAATGATTTGGGGAGAGTTCTATCTTTCTCAATCACCTGAAATACCTTCAGTAGGATTCAGATCAGCTTCTCCTTAAATGTCTTGTAGAATTCTGCTGGAAAGCCACCTGGAGCAGGGCTCTTTTTTGTAGGCAGTCTTCTTATTACGTAGTCAATTTCCTTGATTGTTATTGGTCTATTTAGGGTCTCAATTTCTTCTTGTTCCAACCTAGGTAAGTTGTGTGATGACAGAAAGTCCTCCATTTCCTTGAGGTTTTCAAGTTTGTTTCCCTACAAGTGTAGATAGTAGTGTCTAATGATCTTTTGTATTTCTTCAGGGTGAGATGTGACTTCATCTTTTGTGTTTCTGATGGTGCTTATTTGGGCTTTTTATCTCTTTTTCTTGGTCAGTCTAGCTAGGGGACCATTGATCTTGTTTTTCCTTTTGAAGAACCAGCTTTTTGTTTCATTGATTTAATGTATTATCTTTTTGTCTTCTATGTCCTGGATTTGGGCTTTTATTTTTGTGATCTGGATTCTTCTGCTGAAATTAGGGTTTTTGTGGTCTTGTTTTTCCAGCTTCCTTAGGTGACTTGTTTGGCTGTTAATGTGTGATCCTTCCATTTTCTTCATGTGCGTTTGTAGGAATATAAATCCCCCTCTTACTACAGCTTTCATGGCATCCCAGAGATTTTGGTAAGTTTTTTCTTCATTTGCATTTGTTTCCAGGTATCTTTTGATCTCTGTTTTGATTTCATCATTGACCCAGGAGTTATTTAGCATCATGTTGTTTAGTGTCCATGTCTTTGTGGGTTTTGGGGGAACCTTGTTGGTGTTAATGTTTATTTTTATTCCACTGTGAAGCAAGAAGTTGCATTGTAAAATTTTGGTGCTTTTAAACTGCCTTATGCTTGATTTATGGCCAGTTATGTGTTCAATCTTAGAATACGTTCGATGTGGTGGTGAGTAGAATGTGTATTCTGTGGTGTTTGGATGGAGTGTTCTGTAGGTATCAATTAAGTCCATTTGGTCAAGAGTCAAATGGGGTTCTGGGTCTCATTGGTGATTTGTTTTCCTGATGATCTGTCTAGGGTTGTGAGTGCGGTATTAAAGTCCCCAGTTATGATGGTGTTAGAGTCAATATCTTTCTTTAGATTTCCTAGAAGTTGCTTTATGAAAGTTGGTACTCCTATGTTGGGTGCATATATGTTTAGGATAGATACTTCTTGTTGATGGAGTGAACCTTTTATCATTATATAGTGGCCCTCTGTATCTTTTTTAATTTTTGATAGCTTAAATGGTATGTTTTCTGAGATTAGGATCGTGACTCCTCCTTTCTTTTGTGTTCCATTCACCTGAAAACTTCTTTCCCATCCTCTTACTTTGAGTCTGTGCCTGTCCTTTCTAGTGAGATGGGTCTCTTGAAGGCAGTATATTATTGCCTGGTGATATTTTATCCATTTTGCCATTCTATGTCTTTTCAATTCTGCATTTAGTTCATTCACATTCAGGCTAATTATTGTTATGTGAGAGTTCGTTCCTATCATAGAGTTCTTACAGAGTTGTTGTTCTTCCACTAAGTTTTTTTGTCTTTCTTTTGATTTTGGGGTTGGTTCATGGGTATTTTATTCTTTTTCCTGTACTCTTGTGAAGAATGTTGTTCTTTTTTCCATTTCTTCTATGTTTAGTACTTTCTTAAGTGTTTCATGTAGAAGTGATTTGGTTGCAGAATAAGTTTTTAGGGATTGGATATCTGGGAAAGATTTTAATTCTCCCTCGCTGATGAAGCTTAACTTGGTTCAGTAGGTTATTCTTGGTTGAAATTGTTTATCTTTTAGGACTTTGAAGATAGGGCTCCAAGCTCTCCTAGCCTGCAGGGTTTCAGTAGATAAATCTGCTGCTATTCTAATTGGTCTTCCATGGTAGGTGATTTGGCCTTTTTCTCTTGCTGACTTTAGGATTTTTTCTTTTATGCCTACTTTGTTTAGGCAAATTATTATGTGTCTAGGAGTTGGTCTTCTCATTTGTTGTCTTGCAGGGGTCCTCTGAATCTCTTGTGTTTGAATTTTTGCAACACTGACGAGATAAGGGAAGTTTTCTTGAATGATCTCATGGAAAGTTTGTTCCAGTGTGGTCTCTGTCTCTCTTTCTGCCTCAGGAAGATCAATTACTCTTAGGTTCAGTCTCTTGAAGTAATTGCTCGTCTCTTGAAGGTTTTGTTCTGTCTTTTTGAGCTAGTTTTCTGTGTTTTAGTTCTATATTTTGGTCCTCAAGCTCTGAAATTCTTTCTTCTGCTTGGGTAATTCTGCTTTCCATGCTTATCAGTTTGTTATTTATTTCATTCACAGTATTCTTTATTACTGTTATCTCAGATATCAGCTTCTTCCTAATTTCTTCTTATCTCTCCTCAATTCTTTTTAATCTCTCCATTAATGTCTTGATATCTAGGTCTGTAGTTTGGGACCATTCTGGGGGCTCTTCATTGTTTGCATTCCAAAGTCAGCTTTCTCATTGTCTGCCCTCCCAGGGGTCTGTGAGAGACCCATATTCTTCTTTTGGTTTTTCTTCATTTGTGTAGATTTTTCCCTTTCTCCCCCTTTCCCTCCCCTTCTTTAATTCTGTTTTTCAGGGAAGGTGGGGTTGCTTTTGTTTCACTTGTGCAATTTCCTGTTCTTCCTTATGAGGGTCCTCTGGCTTTGTTCACTTTTGAGGTTGGAGTGTGGGCTGCAGGCTGTACTTATTGCAGTTTTTAGGTTTAATTGAGGGAGGGCTGTGATTCAGAATCTATATGCTGATTCCAGCATCCACCCACAGGTGTATGCTCACACTGGAACCTATTTCCCATGGCCTTACAATCTGTCTGTGCAGCGGTATGTAGGTTTGGTCCCTGGATCAGAATTTGGTACAAAAGAGGAAGGTAATGGAGGAAGGGGGTGTCAGTAGAAAGTTTAAAAGAGAGAAGAGTGAGAGAGAAAACATACGTACATACCAACTAACAGGTGAAAAAGAGACACAGGTTTGGAGAGAAGTGAAAAAAACATGTGAGCCAAATTCCCTAAAGGATACTGGTAGCTACACAGAGACAGACCAATAAAATCATGAAACAGATAAGTCAGAAAGCAAACAAAAGTGACAAAACAAACAGTCAAAATGATAAAAATCAAAAGTCAAAATAAGAGATCAGACTAGCTCTGGAATCTTTCCTGAGTGTCTCTTCAGCTCTGATCTCCAGCCTCTCCCCTTTGTTTTCCTCTTGGGCAGCTAGATTTACTGGCAGCTTGGGTTTGTTTTTTTAGCCTGCTGCCTGGGAGGTCTGCAATGTTCCCTTTGTCTGAGTCTGCAGGGGAGGGGCTTTGTCTCCTGTTTATGATGTTACCTTAGGAACCGAGGTGGAGGCTGTTGATAGGTGGGCAGGGCAATGCAAATCTTTGCCTGGAGAATGGCCGAGGTGGCAGTTTCACTTTTGTTCTGCTCATCTTTTCTCTCTGCTCATCTGGGTCCCTGTGTATTCCACTGTGATGGACTGAGCTGGAGTAGGAGGCACCGGGGATCAGCCACACAGCTGGTCACTGGATCGGTGGTACCACCAGCAGGCTGGGGTGGAGGAGGGGTTTGGGAGTTCCCTCCTCTGGAGATGAAAGTTTCCGATCAGCACTTCATTGCGCGCTGAGTGCCTCAGTCAGGGTAGGCCCAGAGCTCCAGAGCTCCAAAGCTCCAGAGGACAGGTGATGGATGGCGAGATTGGCCCTGGGTCCCTCACAGGGTACTTCAGCCAGAAATGGGACTGGTATCTCTGAGGGGTGGGTGCCCAGAGCCTCCCTGGGTGATCAGCCACTTGGTGCTGGGTGCTCGGTGCTGGGTGAGACAATGTAGTCAGGGAAGGAACTGAGACCTAGGACTCCTGTGCTGCAGGAGTCACATATAGTGGAGCAGCAGCAGCCGGGGGCTGCAATATCCGGCCCTGCATGGGACCAAAGGTCCCCAGACCTTGGACCAGTGAGGCTGTTGGTGGGCACGGGGGTGGGGGAAGAAAAGGAAGAACTCACATTCAGAGAATCTCACAAATCCACCTATGCCATCACCATCTTACCACAACTCCCATTTATTTTATATTTCATGTCACATAGTTTTCCCACTCAAAGTAACTCTGATGATTTCTTTTTCTTTTATTTTTTCTTTGTTCCACAGAATTAAAATTTCAAGATTTATATTTTAAATTCAATAAGTAACAATTTCTATTTAACTTAGAAATCAAACGCCTATCTCAAATGTTAAATTAGAATCAACAGGAAGGTGTTATTTCCTTAACATAGATTCATAAAGCCATCTCCAAAAACAATGATTCAGTTGGCCTGAGAATGATGCAGAATTCTGTTTTGTTTTGTTTTTCAAGAAGATTTCAAGTCTTTTCTGACTAAATTACCAGTAAACAATTTGATATCTTTAATTTATTCACAGGAATTTTGAGTTTTCTAACACAAATAAAAATTAGATGCCTGAAATTAAGAAGGTAAAAGGAAAAGAAAGCTTAAATTTAATTTAAATTTCAAAAGAAGTCTTTGGAGAGATTTTTGAAATGATAAAATTGCTTGTATTGTACCAAGTCTTCCAGATGAAACAACATAAACTCTAGTAAAGAGATAAAACAGAAACTGGATAGTAGTCAACATATAGAAAAAGAGGAACAACACTGAGTTTCTCATTTCTGTGGCTCTTTATCTTTCATTGGCATTCTTTTGGTTAGATTACCACACAGAAACGAACAGAGAAAGATTGTGCACATTGGCCCCATTTAACCCTACACAGGTGACTGAATGTTGGTTAGAAACACACAGTCTTACCAATTTGAAGAACTGGAGGAAAGAGCTCAGGGTAAATGGTAGCTTGAAGGTAAGGGGGAAATTCCACAAAAAAAGAGATCTATAGGATTTCAAGACTTTTTACATGTTATAAATGGCACAATACAGACTCTAGGTACACTGTGGAAATCAAATATGTGCATTGTAATTTTTAGAGCAATCTCTAAAATTGATGCAAAAAATATATTAAAAGTTAATCGATACATTAAAATAAAATTCATAAACATATTTATTCAATTAAAAAAGATAAGGAGAAACACAGGCAAAAACCATTAGGACAAACAAAATAAAAACTGAGATGTAGACTTAAACTAAAGCATATAAATAATTGCAATAAATGTAAATGGATTAAACTCTTCACTTAAAAGGCAGAGATTGCCAGAATCATTAAAAAAAATCAAGACACAAAATATAAAGATAAGACTATATAGAAGAAATATAATTTAAAATTTTATTTTATTTATAGTTATTTGTTTATTTTTTTGAGTTGGAGTCTCACTCTGTCACCCATATTGGAATGCAGTGGCCACTCCCGGCCACCGCAGCCTCGATCTGCTGGGCTCCAGCGATCCTTCTGCCTCAGCCTTCCAAGTAGCCAGAATTACAGGCATGCACTACCATGCCCAGCTGATTTTTTGATTTACTGTAGAGATGAGGTCTCACTGCCCAGGTGGGTCTTGAACCCGCGGGCTCAGGCTAAAATTTTATTTTAAATAAAAATAGTCATTATATTACATAGTTATGCTATATATAATATGTTAATATCAGATAAAGTAAACTTTATAAGCAGAGATAAGGTGCTAATGTCAATAATTTTGTTGATATAATAATGACAAAAGGGTCAATTCCTGCCAAAACCATAACAATCAGAAATATGTATGCACCTAATGAATGATTTCAAAATGCATAAATAAAAAGTTGACAAAATTAAAGAGAGAAAAAGACAAAGATACATGGTTGGATGTTTTAGCACCACTTTCTCAGAAATTGATATAATTATTTTTAAAAATCATCAAAGGTATAAAAAAATATTGAACAACACTATTAACCATCTTAACATAATTCACATTTATAAAACATAACACTCAATAACTGCAGGCTGTATTTTCTTTTCAAGTATACATGGTATGTTCAACAATATAGAAAATATTCTAGGCCAAAATAATTACTAATAAACTTTAAAAATACTGAAGTCGTATAGCACAAGTTCTCTGACAATGTGGATTAAATTATAAATAACTAACAATAAGATATCTAGAAAAACCCTACAATTTGGAAAATAATTGTAAATAATACAATGTTCAAAGGATAATCCAAGGGTCATGATTTTAAATAATCTTAAAAAATGAAAATATTTCAATCTGGGTTTTTTGGGAGGAAGTTGTGGGGGTCTTGTTTGTTTGTTTGTTTTACATCAGGGTCTCACTGTGTTGCCCAGCCTAGAGTGCAGTGGTATAATCATGGCTCACCACAGTCTCAACCTGCATTCAGGCAATCTTTCTGCCTCAGCATATAGAATAGCTGGGACTACAGGCACACCCCACCACAACAGGCTAATTTTTTTGTGGAGATGTGATCTCATTATGTTGCCCAGGCTGGTCTCGAACCCTTGGCCTCAAGCAATTCTCCTGCCTCAGGCTTCCAAGGTGCTAGAATTAACAGACATGTGCCACCACACCTGGCCGATAATAAAAATACTAGTATCAACATTTAAGGATATTTAAAGTAGTATTTACAGGAAAGCATATAGTTTCTAATGCTTATGGTAGAAAAATCAAAGTTGTAAAATCAACAAGTTAAAGTTCCACCTTAAAAAACTGGATAAATAAGTGCAAAGAAAACCAAAAGTAAGATGAAAACAATGAACCAGAAAGCAGATAAATAACAAAGAGAATGAACAAAATTAATAAATCCCTAGATATAATTAGGAGAATAAACAAAAACAAAAATGAAAACCATGTTTATGCATGATTAACACCCTATAGGTTTCTATCACAACTAATTAACATAACTTCACTAATATAAGATATGCATGTTATTTGCATTTAATAGTTATCTCTTCATATTCACTTTTGAATAAGCATGCATTCAGGATTTAACTTGAAATAAAAAGTTTCATTATATGCCTTGAATTTTTGAAATTCTAGCAGTCAGTTGAAATATAGCCATATGTATTTTTGCATGAGAGAATTGCTTAAATAATTAATTTTGAAAGCTGTTACATTTATGTATAAAGCACTTCTTAATCTTCCAAACCTCACATGGTGGCTCATGCTTGTAATCCCAGCACTTTGGGAGACTGATGTGGGAAGATAACTTGAGGCCACGAGTTTCAAATCAACCTAGTCCCAACGTAGCAAGATACTATCTCTACCAAAAAACAAAAAAAAATTAACAGAAGAAATTCCAAGTAGCTAAATAGTAAAATAGAATGACAGTTAATACAAATATTAAGAGTGTACTAGCTAAATGACTTTTTAAATTATTATACTCTTTAAACCAAAAATTTGAAAATTCAGATATTTATAAAAAGCAGAAAAAAAGATTATACCTAATTCTAATATTTGTAGAATTATTTGCTGCACTATCATCCATAACATTAAGCAAAATAACACATTAGAATTGAATCTGATATTTAGTTGTTTAATTCCTGTTCTAAGTATTTTGTGATAAACCCTATTAGAAAATAATTGACTTCTGAGGACAAATTCAAAATAGAATACCTGCTTGCTCCCTCAAATTGTATCAAATTACAAAACCCTCCAAAATGTATGCATGAGGATAATCATAATAAATTCCTTAAATCATGCATAAGAAAGACTATAGGGAGTATAAAGAGAGAAAAATGAAGCACTCCAAATATCCTTATTAATTAAGCTTTGAAACAACAGACATTACCATAATACTTTAAAAAGATATTTCTCAAAATTCTGAGTATCCCTATCAACATTTTGCAAAAAAAAAATCTTTTAAAAAGATATCTATAGGTGTAGAAAATGACTTTTATGACTTATCAAAGCCATACATTTTTCTAGAAAATATGTTACTTCCCAGGTGAACTTGGTCAGATTAGCCTCCCTGCCCCCCTCAAAACCGTTAGTCCCTAAAACTTAAAGCATAGGGAAGAGAGAGAGAGGAAGAGAGACAAAAAGATTTTAAAAGGGGCTAAGCTACATGTCTAGTTTTTCCTTCTAAACCCCCTTCTCCCAGGAATGAAGCTTTTAAAATGACAGAGAAAAGTCAAGTGTGTTGCAGTGATTGATGTCCTCCTCCATGGAAGAAAACAGAGTATGGAAAGAAACACTCCTCCAAAGTGGTTCTCAGGCCTACTTAGTGCCTGAGCCTATACCGGGTACTGAGAATAAGGAGAAAAATCAAGGTAAGTCCCTGTCCAGGAGGGACAAACAATGTGGTGAAGAAGGTAGTTCTGTGGACAGAGCCATTTAAACCCTTTGGCATTGTTTCCTTGCTTCCTTCTGCAACCTCCACCCGCTGCAACTTGGGCCCATCCCAACTGCAACACTGCAGTTACTCTCATTGCTACATACGAAACAAACCCGATGAGCCTGATTCTGTCCTCTCTGTCCTCCTTGTTCAGTTTTGTGAAGCCACTTATTCCTTATTTTTTTTTTTCTGCCCCTCTGGTCATTCCTTGCTGGTATCTTTTATGAGATGATCTTTTTCTGCTTTCTCCCACTAAATGTTGGTGATTCTCAGGACTTTCTCCTCTGCTCTCTTACTAGACAAACCCATTAGCTGCCATGATTTTGTTCACATCATCTTCATGTACACCAATAAGAGAGAATTATTCCAAGAGCAGAAATGGAGGGATAACTAAAATGGCTTAGGTCATAGGTCAACAAATTTTATAAGATGAAACTTAGGTTCTTGAATTAAATATTTACTGAGTCCAACAAAATACATGTACTCATTCACCTGCAGATGTTAGTCTATTCTAATTTATTATCAAGCATCATTCATGTTTTAATCAGCAACAATTTGGTATTTGAACCTGAAAAATGAAGCACCTTTTACCCACATAGATATAGAAGGACCCTTTAAGAGTTATTGTTGTTTTGTTTTCATAAGTGAATTAATTAATTAATAGCAGATGAATTATGAATCATGGCAGCATCTTTTAAATAATATTGAGTAAGCCATGATAAGTTCTTTGTGATTGACTGTGTGTTTTCTTCCCATTTGCAAAAGAATGTTTTGTGGGCATGTTGGGTCTCCAATTTCAAGTTTTTGATTAATCAGACATAATTTTCTGGAGATCTGGGGCAACAGGGTTTTATGAATTCCAACCCAAAGCAATTTCTGGATAGTTAGATATGAAGTAGGGTAGGCATGGCTCTGAGTTCATAAAATAAACAGGTCTGTATATTGATGGAACTTAACTAAAACTTAACTAACTATAATAAAATTAAAAGTATGGAGAAGAAAGTGGGGTAGCTTCTGATAATGGGCCCTGCAGATCCACTGAGCATGCAGTACATCCTGGGGGCTTTTAATAGCAAGGACCTGGGGAGAGAAAAATGACAAAAGAGTATAGCATGGAGGATTAGCAGGAATAAAGGTGAGATGATGAGATCAAGGGAAGACCAAGAGCCCTTAGTTGAAGGATTTAACCCATTTTCTTTTCAGGTGAGTCTCTAGAGAAAGTAAAATGATGGGTCAGAAATTCTGGATGCGTCCTTCACGATCTGCAAGCTTACATTTTCATTCAGCTATGGGGATACTGAAGCCTAGAAAGGGTTAGTAGCCGTCCTGAAATCAGATAGTTTTAAACATGAATAAATAAAATAAATCTTAAAAGAAAATCATGGCTTAAAAAAAACTTTTCCTAAATTATATTCTATTGATCACAGCAAGGTTAGTGATAGCAATATTATACATGATAACTTATGCGTCTCATACCTCAGCTATACAGGCAGGCAGTACCAACCAACCAAGCAACCTACATGGATAATCATTTTTAACTTCACCAGTGCGGTGGACCCATGATGAACTCAATGGTAATTCTGATGTACTTGCTTGCCAAAATAATTCTGGGTCTGATATATTACTTTCTATTGCTGCATATCACATTACCATGTGTTGGCTAAGAGTTTTGTAGATCAGAAGTCTAGAATGGTATGACCAAGTTCTTTGTTCAGGGTATCACAGGCCGAAATCAAGGTATCAACCAGATTGAATTCTCATCTGGAGGTTCTGGAGAAAACTTCTCTTCCAAGCTCATTCTTGTAGTTAGCAGAATTCTGTTTCTTCTGGTTGTAGGATGGAGGTTGCTGTTTCCTTGCTGGCTGTCTACTGAGGGGGTACTCTCAGCTCCTACAGGTCACTCATATTTTTGCTACATGACTTCCTCCTTATTTTCAAGCTAGCTATAGCAACTTGAATCCTCTTCCTGCTTCAAATCTCAACCTTTTCTGTCTCTCACTTTTAAAACCAGATTTAAATGACTCATATGATTAGGCCAGGCCCACCTGGATAATCTCCATTATTTTAAGTTCAGCTGATCTGAGTTCTCAATTGTACCTGCAAAACCTTTTTTAGCCATTATGTATCACATGATTATGAGAATTATTGCAGAGCATGCACATCAGAAAGCAGAAAACTTGGAGTCCATCTCAAAATTCTACCAGTCATACATGCTAACATATGGTGAATCAGACTGATTCGTGATATTTATTGAATAAGGAATTATTAACAACAGTTACATGCAATGTCATTGACAATGTGACAAAAGCTATAAGTGATTTAGAAATTATTTGCATTCATGTTTTGCTTATGCCTTTTGGATGTAGTTCAAACTAATTCTAATAGAGCATGATATAACAAAATTATTAGCTGTATGCAGAAAAATGTTGGGTCACTTTTATCATTATTTTCCAGTCAAAAGCAAAAATCAAGACTTGCAGGAGATTTTGGAAAACTAGGTTAAAAAGTAACTATCACACATTAAAATCTGCTTAATAAAATATTAATACTGTATGTTGTAGGAAAAAAATAGCATATTTCACTTAAAAACCTAGACTTGTTTGTTGAGAAAATTATTCATACACTAGATTAGACAAACTATGTACCTTGAGACTGCAACCATTTCCTAAGTGCTAACTTCTGCTAAAAATATCCTCCTACCATTCCATCAGAAGATGCTGATAGTGCAAACAGTAAAAGCTGGATGCAGATAGGAATTCAGACAAGATTTTCCTAACTTAAATGACAATCACGTTGCTCCATTGCTTTATTTTTCGCTCCAGCGTTTAAGAACGCATTCTCTCAAGAGATAATATAAAGTAGCAAGTGTCTGCAAATATATTAGGATAAAAGTACAAGAAATGAAAGTAACCATGAGCCTGCTTCTGAACACACACGCAAAGCAGTTCTAGTAATACACAAAACTTCTAAGTACCAGATGGCATGGCTGGGACAGCAGCAACAGCAATGATCCCATCTGAGAGGGCAGACATAGTGAAGAGCAGTTAACCTTTCACGACAGTTGACTGTCATTAGAGAAGGAAAGCTAAACATGTGGTAGGAACATTCTAATCCAGAAGTGACCTCTTCTGGACAAGGTAGCTGAAACAGATATTGCCCCACCCTTGATGTTCCTTAGTGAAAAGTGAGAATTTGTGCTGAAAAGTTATAAATTCTGGAGTCTAATGTCAAATGTTCAAAAAAGATCTATTCAAAGTATTCATAATGGTAAACATTTTAAATAGAATTTTACATTTAATTTTGAATAAACTTTGGCCAAAAGGCATACTTGATACAAGTCTAGTTTTAAATTCAGTTTTAAAATCATCCGACATTTCTTCAATTTTTTAAGACAAGTCTAAGTTAGCAATATTACACTACGAATTTCTGATCATGAATAAACTAGTGAAAAATTGTACTTGTTTGGTCTTTACTTGATGAAGGGAAATTTTTATTTTACAATTAACAACAGTACTCAATGTTTCCATTCATTCAAATTATCTGCAAGGAAATGCCAAAGTAAAGCCAGCATTGTCTCAGCTTTTTAGTACTTATAACACAGTTGAATTTATATTTACTGTTAATATTTTGTGTGCAGAAACACAAGAAATAATGTTTTTCTAAACTTACTTTGCATTACACTTTACCCATGAAATTAAAGAAAAGCAACTTTAGAGACCAAAGAATAATGCCTTTCAGTAAGGCACTTATTTGTGGGCAATAGAATGATTGGCAGGTTAAAAATTTTTTTTCATGTATTTATAAAATGGCCATTTTGGGTCATAAATATTAAAAACTTGGAAAAACAAATGTTTTCCTTAAAATTGAGTGGAACTAATTGCGCAATTACATTTATATTAAGATCAAATATTAAATTAAGCTTATAGTTTCAAAAATCTGTGTAATACATATTGCAAACATATTAATATACTTTATATCACTTTACACATGTATAAAGAAACAAATAAGACTTGTCAGAAAAAATACAAGACTTGCCAGGCACAATGGCTCACACCTATAATCTTAGCACTTTGAAAGACTGAAGCAGGAGGATTGCTTGAACCCAGGAGTTCAAGGCCAGCCTGGGCAGCATACTGAAATCTCGTCTCTATTTTTAAAAATTAAATTAAATTAAATTTTAAAAAATAAAATAAGGACTTCTCAAGAATTTTTTTAAAGTTCATCTTACTTAAAACACTAAAATGGGACTTTATTCATTTTTTCCTTGAATATATTTAACAAAATGAAGAAAAATTAGACAACCATTAAAGAATCAAAGAAACATGGAAGGATAATATATGATATTCTCTGTATTTAAATAACAAGTAAACATATAGGATTCTAAAATATTCTTAGTTCATCCTTACTGTAACGGGTGTGATTTTTCAAATTGCTGCCCTCTAACTTTAAAATTCCACATCTTGCTGCATTATACCTCAGTTGGACTGCCAATTATTTTAAAAGGCTATTAAGAAAAATGAGCTTTAAAAATATTTTTACAGTTTCACGTCTATTTAAAGGATTCAGCTAAAATAGGCAGAAGTCTTCAAAAGTAGATTCTAACCAAAATTCCGAAGAGTCAATGACCCCTTCTCCTAAATAAGCATGTGAGAATGGTGGATTCGTTAAATTCGCTTTAGGACTAACAGATAATGGCTTTAATCAGATCACAGAACAAGATATCAAATTAGACAGAGGTTCTACTGTTATATTTTTCAATTTACTTGTTTAAAGAACAAGTGTGGGAGGCATCTGCAAATGCTATTGCAAAGCAGATACTGAGACTTCTGAAGTGTTCTTCCTATGGACGGTCGAAAGGCAGCATCACAACAAATTCAGTTTACAGTTCTTAATTGGCTTGCATTTGTGATTCTAGATCAGGCAACACCTTATTCTGTAAATAAAATGAGTGTTTCCATGAGCTGAGCAGAGGAGGTTGGCTTCGTAGACAGAAGAGGGCTGAGGAAGGCAGAAACAGAACAAAAAGCAAATTGGTCGTTTCAAAGTTATTTTCCTTGTAAGAGTTAAAGCAGAGTGGACTTCCTTATCACACTGCCTAAACTTGGCCTATCAAGGGATTTGGCTATTAACTGCCTCTTGCCTGATTCCTCAGAAGGTCAGATCAACAACTTAGTTTTGGCTTGGTGGCATGGAACGTCAGCACGAGTAACTCCATTTTGGTTTGGTCTGTTGGACCTAGGGCAGGAGTTCAGCCCAAATCAAGGATCCCCTATGAATTTTATTTAACAATAATAAAGTCAGCTAAGTTTTAAAAGGAAAAGTCATTAAATCACATGAAACGACATTGACAGGCACCATATGCCTCAGCAATCTTCTTAGCCCTGTACATGGCAAACTTTGCTGGGTGAGACTAAATCCCTTTCTGAAGATTCTGGAAAGGCTCTTTCCCTGAAGTTCTGCTCTCCTCCAACCTCCCTCTATCCCTGACATGTACTTATTTGCTTTTCTAGTTCATTTGACATTTGGCATTCCTGTAGTTTAGTCAGTCTTTAATAATATTTTCTACCATAATATTCCTGTTATGATGACTTGAAACACAATCCTGTGCCTCTGGTATTTATGATTTTCATTTAGCTCTGCCTTTTTGGGAGAACCCCAATTCCAAACATTCTGCCCTGTCAATCTCATAAATACACTCATAGTTATCAAGCCATGTGTCCTGGATTTTGGTTTGTAAAATAACATCTTGGCATTCTTGGTTGGGATTGGAATTTTTTTTTTCCTCATGGAAATGATGTCATAAATTTTAGTAAGACTCCCAGGCCAAAGCTCATTTAACTCATAATTGAATACAATACAGATAATATAAATAAATTATTTCTCAACTAATTTATGAGCCAAAACTGATTTCATAGTGGACAAAAGATTAGGGAACATCTCAATATGGTGGGCTAACAGGGGTGATAAGTTAACAACAAAACAGATCAAGGCAGCAGGTCATGGTGGGAAAAAATACCAGGAATTGATATTAGTTGTGCATATGTAAGTTGGGCTTCTTCAGATTGTAATTAACAAAAAATATAACCAGATCCTCTCAAGTAACAAAAGTTTATGATATGGAGTATCAGGGAAGTACGGAAGAACAGAAAAGAATCTGTCACCAGGCAGCTGCAGTTGTGGAAAAAATCTGGAGTGAGTCTGAGAACAGAACAGCATGGGTATCTCTCCAGACAGGAACAGCTGCAGAAATCTTGTCATCTTTTTACGCCCTGTGCAGCAATTAGGTGACTCAGCTATTCTGTGCTGCCTTTTTCAATTTCTCTTATCAGTCCTTCCTCTAAGTTTATTTTGCCTTAAAAATGTCCCATCAAGAACATATTATTGCTTCAGACAGTCCTCACCTAATACACTGGTGGCTGCTGAGTGGGCTTCCATCCACTCATCAGACAACCTCATTTTGGAATGCCATGAATCTTTAATCCAGTCAGTTGCAGTGAGGTGGCCATATGTCCTAGTTTGTCCTGGTTTGTCCTAGCTTACATCTATTATCCTGGTGTCAGTAATAGCATCCTTTTCATTCTCAAAGCTTTTGGTTTGTATACAGATTATATGGTTGCTCTATGCAGGATCACATTGAACCAAAGCACAAGATTTTTAGGTCGGAAAATGCCTGCAGCAGGGCAAGTACTGGCATGTACCCCAACCATCTGTCCAGTCCAGTAGGCTATCTCCTCAGCAAGGGTCAGTGCATTACATTGCTGAACTTTAGGACTGATTGTCACCCATGTATGCAACTCATCGGTTCTAGATGCAAATGTGACATTCGTGTATTCAATATGCTTTTTATGAAGTACCTCTTTGTTCCAGGCACTATTCTAGGCACTGCAGATGCAGCAGTGAACAATACATACAAAGATCCCCATCCTTGTGGTGTTTATATAATACTAACAGAATTTTATAATTATGGCAAATGTTTATTGAATACGTCTATACACCGGGCACTGTTACCACCATATTAATTAAATACATTATCTCATTGTGTCCTCAAAATAAATTCATTGCAAGAGTCCTGTTATCATCACCATCATCATCATCATTATCATCATCATTGACTGAGCCAGAGAGAAGATTAAAAACTTCTATGAATGGTGAGCCTAGGGCTTGAACCCTGACAGTCTATTTTGAGTCCCTGCTGGTGATTACTATATTATACTACTTCTCTGTTTGCAGAAAGTAGTCTCCCTCTTAAGAACTTCCAGGAAGTGTAGAAGATTGTATGAGTCTAAGGGAGGCAAACTCCACTAAAAATGCCAAAGAAAATTCAATGTGGAATCTAGACAGCCCACCAATATTCTGATCATATTTTTCCATTTCTAATACTGATATGGACAGATTTTTGTCCATTCTATGAAAAAGCCTTTGCAGACTTGTTGTCCATTAGCACTACATGCTTGAAGGTTACATTTTCCTTAGATTGCAAGTATGTGCTTAGTCATTGTTCTCCAGTCACTATCTCATTGGCTTGGCTGACTTCTAAGACATTTTCAGGTTTAGCTGCATGTGGCTGAACCAATTTCCCAGCTGTGTGAACACTTAGGCTTCTGCCTTCCAACCAAGTCACTAGCTTAATTGCTACTTCACCTCTAAAAATTAATTTTATGTATTAATCAATTAATATATGTTTGTTGTATATAATTAATATATGTGTAGATATACAACTTCTTATTTTCTTTCTTCACTGTAATTGTTCATTATTTCCAAGAAGATCGTTTTCAAGAATTGTAGGGCTTCATGCTAAGAATCCAAGACTGAAAACTAACCAATCCAACTCACCTAATTAATAGAATTAAGAGAAAAAAATTGATCCCTTCAATAGATACAGAAAAAGTAACTAATAAAATTCAGTATGCACAGTCACAATAAACTAGGAATTGAAGGGAACTACCTTAATATGATAAAAGCATCCAAACAAAACCTTTAGTTAACTTCTGACATGATGAACTAATAAATTTGTTTGCCCCCAAATCAGAAATAAGAATATCAGCTCTTATACTTTCTTTTTCACATTGTAAAGAGGTCTTAGCAGTTCAAGAAGGCACAGGAAATAAATAGGTATAACAACTGAAAGGAAAGAAGTTAAACTGCCTCTATTCCAAGACAATAGAATGTTTATGTAGAAAACCCTAAAGAATCTATAAAACTTCTATAATTAAATTTAAAATTTAACATGATTGTGGGATATCAGATCAATATATAAATATAACATCAAGTCAATATAAAAATTCAACTGTATTTCCTTCTAAAAGCTGGCAATTAGAATTAGGAACTAACTTTACAGGATAATAATGCTTATAATAGCAACAAAAAAATATTTTGGAATTGCTACTAATGTGCAAGAACTATGCATTGAATACTATTTTAAAGATACAGAGAGAAATTAAGGAAGACAAATAAATGAAGAGGTAAACTATGTTAATGGATTGGAAGACAGTATTGCTAAGATACCTATTATCTCTGCACTACCAGTGACAGTTAGGCAGGGTTCAGCTGCTAAACAAGAGTCATGAAACCCAAAATAGCAATGTTTATTGCAGAAAAAGGATATAATATAATGGCAATTTAAGAGACTTTCAGACACATTTAATATCCTAAAGAAGACAGATGCAAACTCCAATTGTCTGCCCTCTGTAAATTTCAAAGGAAGACGTGCTTTCTCTCTTGGATCAGAAATCATCAAAATGTGAAGGGAACACCAAGAACCAGGGAGTCTGAGATGGAAACTTGACTGAGATTTCTTATACCTTGCTAGTTATATCAGCTTTATTTGCTAGGTAACCCCGCCCCAACAACAGAGCCTTTCAAGAATCTAAGACTTGACAGTAAATCATCTGTGTAATTATTATCAACAAAGCCGAAAAGCTGGTATACACAATCCTGAAATTCCTTGGGTTCATTACTGTAGAGCAAAACTAGTAATTAATATGTTTCATGATGTGGCAGATACTTTGGAAAATCAGCTCAGACCAAATTCAGAGCTGCTACAATTAACCTTCATATCACACTCCCTCGATAGAACTAGAATCAACACCATTTCTCTAGAACTTTTGCAGATTTTCCATTGACATTGACACATATTTTTAAATATGGTAGAAATTCAAAGTATCTAAAATATTCAAAGCAAAATTGGAAGAGAAAATGTAGCTGAAGGCCTCACATTACCTGATTTCAAGACTTACTATAAAATCACAATAACCAAGATAGTGTAGAGTTGACATAAGTAGAAATAACTGTGTCAATGAAATAGAATGCAGAGTTCAGAAACAGACCCTCTCAAATTCAGTTAACTGATTATTGACAAAGACACCAAGGTAATTCAACTAGAAAAAGACAGTCATTTCAACAAATAATGCTGGAATACTTAAACAAACATATTTTTTTTAAATGGGACTTACAGTTCCAGGACAAGGTAAAGTAGACACATTTCTCCCATTAAGTATAGCAAAAATGCTAAGCATTATATCTCTCTCTCTCTCTCTCTCTCTCTCTCTCTCTCTCTCACACACACACACACACACACACACACACACACACACACACATATACAAATCCAAGAAACAAGACATTAGTGAATTATCTGCACTTCCTTTTTGTCTAATTCAGAATTATAAAGGACAAAGTACTGATACATACAATGAGAATAAATATCAAAAAATTATACTGAGCAAAAGAAGTC
Source organism: Cephalopachus bancanus (assembly GCA_027257055.1). Classification (NCBI taxonomy): domain Eukaryota; kingdom Metazoa; phylum Chordata; class Mammalia; order Primates; family Tarsiidae; genus Cephalopachus; species Cephalopachus bancanus. Next base: position 5,844,211 of record JAPVLO010000176.1, on the reverse strand, counting down.
AGATAAAAAAGTATACACACATTTATTGGAGTTCTAAAAAGGGCAAAGCTAATTTATGGGGATAAAAATCAGAAGAGTGATGTCTCTTGGGGAGTGGTGGTTCACTGGACGGGGGTCAAGGGAGTTTACTGGAATGATGAAATATTCTATATCTTAATTCGAGTGGTGTTCTGGGTGTATACATTTGTCAAAATCCATCATTTCAATATACGATTAAAAATGTGTGTACTTTATTGCACATATATTATATCCATAAAAATTCTAACAGTAAAACAAATTCTATTTTGTAAAACTTTGTCATAACTTGCAAATAAGTTTAATATGTAGTGGAAAATCAGTAGAGAAAAAATATATATATAGGAAAGAGGAATATGCTTATGAATATTCATGAAAGAACACTCACTAGAAAGAAATATACCAAAATATTAATAGTAATTGTTCTGAGTAATAAAATTATGAGTGATTTTTTCTTTTTTTATAATCTAGCACTTTCACATAGAAAGAAAATATTGAATAAGTTTGTGAGATCTATTGTACATCATGGTGATTATAGTTAATAGCAATATATCCTACACATGAAGGTTGCTAAAAGAGTAGATTTTAAGTGTTCTCACTACAAAAAAAATAAGTATGTGAGGTGATGCATATGCATACTTAGCTATTCCAAAATGTATACGTATATCAAAATATCATGCTGGAAACCCCTTTGGGTCCCCTCCCACTATGGGAGCTTTTCTGTCCTCTCAATAAATTCTTTTTCACTTAAAAAAATCATGCTGTACATCAAGAATATTAAAAAGTAAAAATTATTAAATATTAATTTTTTTAAAAGAAACAAAAGTTACAATTGTTTTTCCTTCTACTTGCCAAATCTGAATTACTAGAAACTTTTCAAAATATCGCGTTCCAACAGTTTCAGTTATATCACTGTCTCCCCCTGGTGGTCTGGTTGTTAGTATTTGGCCCTCTCAGTAATATCATTGAGTATTCATTTTGCCAGTTGTAAACCGTGTCATTTCTGTGCCTGACAATTCATCCCCATGTTCAACATCTTCTGTATTTATGACTCCTTCTTGCCGACTCTGTCCCTCTTCTCTTTGCTTCCTGGATCCTTGTCCTTTCAAGCAACCAAGAAAATTCCAGAGATTAAAATTTTTTAAATGTAGATAGTTGAGACCGAAAAAGATTATGCAAAATTTTCAGTAGTGTGTATTTAAGTTGCTCAACGTGATTAGGCAGGTTTTTCTCAAGCTGCCTCCCCCAAATGCAGGATGATGTAGTCTTAGCCCCTGATGACTTCATGCCAAAACATATACCTCTGCCCTTCTCATAAATGCTGAGTTCTCTTGTATCATTCTTTTCATATTTTGCAGGTTTCTGTTGTCAAAATTTTGGTCACTCACCTCACTACATACTCCCTGCTTCAAGATCTTTCTGTATGTTATTATCCCCAACAATCTTGGCACGCAACTAATCTTATAATGCAACTACAAGCTTCAGGGTCAACAGAAGAAATACTAAAGTAGTAAGGTGACTTATTCTGGAATTATGCAAAGAAGAATTGATAGGTGGAAAGAAGTTAAATATATCGTAAGTCCTCACTTAATATCATTGATAGGATTTTGAAAACTGACTTTAAGTGAAATAATTATAAGGAAACCAGTTTTTTTCATAACATTGTAATAAAAAATAATTGAACAAAATGACATTATTTGAGACCTACTTGTATGTCTTTGACTTCAAGTTGCAGTTTCCTATTGATGGCATTGAAGACTTAATGTAGAAGTCAGATCCAATAGTCAACAAATATTAACTTAAGTCTTAATGTGAGAGGACACAAAGATGTAAAAAATAGACCTGCTTTCAAAAATTTACAATACAGCAGAGGCATAAGGTATAAAGGCCATTAGTGCTTATTTAGTGTCATGTACTGTGCTGAACACTTTAAATCATTTAACTCTCAAAATAACAATAATTATCACAACATCATTCCCATTTTACAAACAAGGAAACTAACATTCAGAGTTCAATAACTTATTCAAGGACACGTGGCTAATAACTGAAAAATTCAGAATTAAAATTCCAGTAATTTATCACTCTAAACTGCACACGATGACAATACATGAGCCAACGTGTAACTTTCTTAATCTCTTAAAATTAATATTTTAAAATTAAATGTAAAAGACTTTAAACATTTACTAATTTTTCTATTTTGGCACATAGCGGCTAGAATATAATGGATTATTCAGAATACCTTATAAAGTGCATTAGGTAATTTACTAATAGATCAAAATAAAAAATTATTAAAAGTCTATTATGTGGTAAGCACTACACTATCTTTTTTATGTATAGTAACAAATTTAATCTTCACAGTCACCTATGAACTTATTATTATTATACCATTATTGCAACTGAGAAACTGGCCAAGTTAGGAAGTGCAGCCAATGACCATTCAACTATTAAGAGATGATGCTGATATTTATACAAAAGCTGACAAAAAGACTTGAGTATTTCTTTCCACCACACTATTATCTTCTGGGACGTTAGCAAATTGACAAAGTACTTCTATCCCAGGGAAAAATTCCCATATACTCACACACATTTCTCTTGTGAAGCTGTCTGGAGTTGATAGTTGCTGTGTCTGATGGGTCGGTCTCCTTTGTTTAGTCCTAACATTGCCCAGGAGGCTCCCTTTCAGGAATTGCCAGAAGCGTTTCTTCTGCACCAGATCTTGTTCTCCTCCCTGATCTGAAGGACTAGGCAGTTCACTTTCAGCAGCACTCTCAGGTCCCCTGCCTCAGCTAAATGTTCCCGTTCTGAAAATAAAGAACCCACTAATACCTGATTGGTAATTGAGAGACAAATCTTACTTTTCCTCACCAAAGCTAAGTACAAGTAGAACAATTCTTCCTCTAACTAGGAATTCTTCCTCTAATTATTCTTCCTCTAATTAGGAGGTATTTTCTCCTAATTAAGTGGGAAATTAAAGCTTGTCACTTCTCAGCTGATTTTCCTAACTCTAACTGGTTAGTTATTTATTAAGTACCAGCCAGACACTGCATTCAGTTTCTTTCTCTAGAGTATTTTTATTTTTTGTCCCAAAACAGAAAAAAATTACTTTAAACCAACAATTGTCTTGTGTCCAGTGATGTGAGTGGGAGATACCTAGCCTTTCCATCGTATTTACTATGGAACAAAGTCAATAAAGAGGAACAAGCCTAGCAAACCTAGGCTCAAAATCCAGCACCATCGCTTATTTTCTATAAGACATTTGGCCAAATACTTAACAACGTCTTTGAGTCTCACTATCTTTATCTGTAAAATGAAAATTATATTACTTAATGCTTACCTCATAGAACTATGGTAAGACTTCTAGAAGAAAATGTATGTAGGGTACTTAGCACAAGTTCTGGCATAATGAACATTATGAACATAATGTTCATAACATAACATAATGAACATAATGAACATTCTGATAAATGTTCATATTTATCAAATGATTAGTATCTCTCCCCATCCACCCTTTTATTCATGCAAAGTCAACATAAATTCCTTATGTTTCCAATTCAAAGCCATCAATTAATACAATCTTGACTAAAGCTTTTTTCTATCAATATTATTTTCTGGAAACCTATAAACACTGTCAAAATATCACACAACCCTATATATATGTACAATTAATATAAACCAATAAATTTTTTAATCTGCTAGATTAGCAGGACATTTTTAAAAATCAAGTTTTAGTGTTGTTTTATTCCAAGTATCTGAAAAGACACAAGAATATATTTTAGCTAGCATGCAGAGAGAGACAGAGAGAGAGAGAGAGAGGAGAGAGAGAGAGAGAGAGAGAGAAGAACATAATCCAAAATATTAATAATGATTATCTCTGGGAAGTGGGATAACAGGGCACTTTACTTTTTTTCTTTCGTTAATTTCTGTAATTTTTTTTTTCAAATTTTTTTCTCATTTTTTACAAATGAGCGTGCATTATTTTGCAATTAATAAAACTATTATTTTTGAAAGAGTAAAAAGATACAGTATTTAAACAAATTTGAATTCCTTTAGAATACAAGCCAATATCAATAACATGGAAATTAAACTGGAAGATAACATGAAACTAGAGAGAAAGCTAATATGCTGGATGCTAGATTTAGGGACTCAAAAAGAGTTCATCAAGTTCTAATTATGGGCTGAATATAACTGGAATTTAAATGGATAAATTAAAAAATCTAGAGCAGAAGTCCAAAAATATAGTAACACTTGCATAACTTTTTGAGGGCTTAATTTTCTATAAGACTCATAGAATCAACATTCTATCTGTATCCTAATACACAACAAAAAGAAACATGTTATTAAGGCACATGCTCTATTTTAATTCATCTTCAAAATATGGAGATGGCCCCAAATTATTCTACCTATTCGGCATTACTAAGTGTAAAGTACCAGTACAAGGAAGATTATCCTATTTTACTCTAAGTAAATCAGAGCAGACTTCAGTGTAGTTTAGGGTATCAGAGTGAATGGTTTTGGAACACCAGAATAATTTCCGAGGAGAGCGTTTGAGAGGGTGGGCAGATTCAAGGCAAGGGCACATGAACTGTGGCTGAAGCTCCCAAAGAGAAGGAAACCCTGTATTAGACATAACAATTTACCTCATACATTACGCTGAAAAGAAATTAGACCTTTTTCTATGTGCCCTAAGGAGCAGCACAAAAGACAATGAGTATAATTTTCTGGAAGCTAGATTTCATTTCAACAAAAAACTCCCTAGCAATTATATCTATTATTAAATGTACTAGAGTGTCATTTTTAAAAGTTCAAATCACTGGTGATTTTGAAACAAAAGCATTAGGGTTTTCTCACATCAGAAAATGATCTTCAGTGAACCTTCCAACTAAAAGTCTATTATTTTAGGATATGGGTTTTATTTTTTAGATCCATCATCTGGGAACTTTTATATACAAAATATACAATTATATATATACTGGAAAAGTTATAAAGAAAAGCATGGACTTCAGTGATTGGTTCTAATTGATATCCCATCATTGTCATATGCTTTAATTTTTTTTCTGATTTCTTAAATTGTTAATCCATCACCTAGCAAATGATAAGTAATAATGCTAACAATGTGTTAGGTTTGTGTGCCAGTGTCATGGGAAAGATGCAGAGAATTGCACAAAGAGTAGGTTAGAAAAAAAGGGTGGATCCACCTTTTCAAGACTGGAGGGAGAGGGGGCCAGACACTGAAGAAGCACTTGGCGCTGAATGTTCGAAGCTGGGTGTGTATAATGCTTCCTTTAGAAGGCTGGGAGCAGGAGCATTCCTGTGAAATGTAATGGGGGGTGGAGGTGGGTTGTTGTTGTCATGGCGATTAGCTGCCCAGTGCAGCAGTGGCCCGAGTTTCAGATAGTTGATCACGTAGAAAGGGAGAGAAGCCCAAGGTCTGTAAAACAAAGTTTCAAGGCACAAACGTTAATTTTCAAATGTCTTTGGATTTAGGGGACAAAAAGACATTTAGCTGGGAGTGTATTGTTCATGGGTGAGATAGGAAGACTGGGGTAGAAAGACATTCTTAAGAAAATGGCAAGAGGGCTAGAGCCAAAAATATGAGCCAAGGCCAAGCCCCCTTCTGGCAATGGCTGAGGTAACTCCATTTTGGCTTTTTGTCCTTTCACAATGCCTAACATGCAAGAGTACTTACTGTGCTAGGCACCATGCATATTTTTTCTCCACTGATAATTTGATTTAATCCTCATGACAACTCCAGTCCTTTAGCATACACATACTCCAAACTATACTACTACTATACCTATTTTACAGAAAACAAAGAAATTGAGTAACTTTATTATGTGCATTGCTCTGTATACTGCTACTCAAAACACAGAATAAAAGCCTAATTTCTCTCTGGCAGACTATATGAGGTCAATTATGTTGTCTCACAATTCAGCAACATAAGCAATAAATGGAACTATCAGGAGACCCACTCAAGACATATTCTAAAATCTAAGCTCTTCATTTTTCTATATTTTGATATAAAACAAAGGAGGGAATCACCAACAATTTTTTCCATTACTACAAATTTCAAAACAAAATTTTGACTTAAAAAATAAAGTAGTTTTTAATGCATAATTTATAAATTTTCTCCTTACAGATATTAATGGCCTCTGATAATTTTCTCCTTACAGATATTAATGACCTTTGGTGTATAGAAAACAATTTTGCAACAAGATTGACTATTCATCATTGAAGACAAGTGTCTGAGACTTCTTTGTAATTTATCATTGACACATATAAAAATCCTAAGCTATCTTAAGGGAAATTAACAATTTCTAGCCATAAATTTCCAGAAAAGTATTCAATTCTGCATACATCTCAAAACTCAACTAGCATCCACAGTTATTGCTTTTTTGGCCCAAGGCAATTTTGTATTTACCGAGTGCGAGTACATGAGAATATTTTCAAGACACTCGCTTTAAATGGTAAGTAAGAGATTTTCCTAATCCAGAAGAGCTCAGAGTCTTTAGGAATCACAGTATATACAAAATTATATCACCAAAATGAAGCAAGCAATAAAATAGAAGTCAGTTCAGGGTGCTACATGGAGCACAAGAATGAAAACTATATTCGCCAAGACCCTTAGTTAAATAGTACAAATTAAAAAGTTAAAGTCCTCAAGCCATAATAAAAATATTAAAGTTTGTGAGAGAATATTAGAATGATTCTGAAGGAACACACAGAATCCAGAGGAAAAAAAGTGCAGGAAACAAAGCCATTCTGTGTGTATCAGAAATTGGACAGGGAACTCAGCAATCATTAGAACTCCGTCTATGATGGTCTTTAATTTCTTTTAATGCAACAGGCGTTTGCCATCTTAATAGCCCGATAAGCAACAGGATCTTCCTGTCAGAATGACTTTGGTGAAGGAATCTGCTGTGCCCCTTCTCCTGCAGTCAGCACATCCCCAGCTGTAGAAATAGGAAGTAGAGAAGGGTCCTAACTTTCCCCCAAGAGAAGTTCAGAAATCCTCCGAAAGAAGGACGGGGCAAAGTCTCTAAAAAGTAGTAAGGCTTAGTCTTAATCTTGTGCTGAAAGAGGAAATTAAAAATAAGCAAAGATAACTCAGCAAGAATCAATCTGATATAGAGTTGGAGTGCAGTTGGAAGTGGGGGTCATGGGAGATGATGCTCAGATAAGTTTCAGATAAGGATTGGGTCACGGAGGACCTTATACACCATGCCCCAAATAAAAAATGACTGATGAGGGCCAGGCGCCGTGGCTCATGACTGTAATCCCTGTAATCCCTTTGGGAGGCCGAAGTGGGAGGATTGCTTAAGACCTCAAGCTTGAGACCAGGCTGTGTAAAATAGCAAGACCTTGTCTCTACAAAATTTTTTTTAAAAAATTAGCCAGGCTTAGTGGTGCATGTCTGTAGTCCCAGTTACTGGGAAGGCTAAGGTAGAAGGATCACCTCAGCCCAGGATGTTGAGGCTGCTGAGAACTGTGTCCATGCCACTGCCTTCCAGCCCCTCTTTTAAAGTCTTTGATGATAATGATGATGATAATGATGATAAGTAATGAACTTCCATGATCCAGAAGTCTACTTGTTTAAAATTGTCTATTCTATCTATGTCTAAGATTTAAAGAGCAAATGCACATTATGTCCATCACAGGCAAAATTTCTTTGTTACCAAAACCCACATCTCTCTCCTTTTATTCATCACCCCACTCTTCCTCCATCACACCATTTCTCTCCTCCTGGACCCTCGGCCTCATCAACTCTGATGGCATCATGGTCTGCACAGCAGTGGTGGCAACTGCAGACTCCTTCTTGGCAGAGTTTAACTGCTTCAGGCAGTTTTCTTTCTACCATCCATTTTAGCCGAGGACATAAAATTCACTGAGTTTGCTCATCCATCCTGCTGCTGCCTCTTACTTCAAATCTGTCCTTCATTGTACCCAAAGAATTGCTCAGGAAGGAAGTCTTTCATGAGGCATGGTATCATATAATAAATGGAACCAGTGGGGAAATTAATTTGTTTCAGCTGCTTTAAAAATCCACATTTGTGTTTTGTGCCTCCTTTCAAACTCAGCCTCCCTCTACTTTATAATTAATATTCCAGAGTCTTGATCTCAGAGTGTATACCCATCACAGGAAAATTGTGCTGTTCTTTCTTTTGATATTTTTTTGTTCGAACGCCAAACACTACTGCGCAGTCTTCTCAGGGGAATTCTATTTCAGCTCCAGAAAGTTGTTAACATAAGGCTGAGCCTGTAATGTGACCTTATTATGACAGCTTGTTCAAAACTACAAAAGACAAAGGACAGGGAAAAGTTTAGAAATCGTGTCTGTTACATACACACATGGTCCCCACAATATGCTAACTTTGGAAATGGTGGAGGCTACAGCCTTAGAAGAAAACTGAAAGACGTCAACCACTCCTGGGTCCTTTCAGCTGTTTCAACAGATAACAGCTCTCCACAACTAAATATAAATCTTACTGTTAAAATACAGAGGTGGCAATTATTCAGACAGGAACGATCCTATAAAAATACTGAACCACTTGATTCAAATTGGTCAAACTTTTAGATTAATTAAAAATAAACTTTGGTATGGAATTCTCTTCACTTGGGAAGGTAACAAAAATAAAAATAAAAATCTGTATGATCCTGCCTTGTGGAAAAGCTTGAAGCATTTTATAGCAGACATAGACTATATACATGTCTCAATCTCATGAGAACAGAACACAAAATGATACAAGCACATCTATTAAAACTATATAAAACATATGAATGTCAATTAAAATGGTGAAAGATTAAAAGCAATCAAAATATCCAACAATGGGGAAATGATTATGACGTATATTCATTTCATGAAGTGTTTTATACTTGTAAAAAATTACACTAATGAAAGTTTGTAATAAAATGCATTCTAAGCAATAACATGTAAGACCAAACACTATAAAGTTTGTAATAAAATACATTCTTGGCAATAATAAAAAGTAAGACCAAACACCATATATAAAGTGGAATCATATTGTATAAATAAAATATATAGAAAAGGGGTACATTTCATTAAGTTTTTTATTAAAAAATAATAAAATGTTGGTAAAATTATATTTAAGGAATAGTTTGTCAGCATTGGTTAAAGGTGAAGAGGCCCATATCCTGCAACCCACTAAGTTCTTGCTAGGTATACAGTCATAAGCAATTTCACATGTGTACACAAGGACACAAGTTCAAGCATGTTCACTGCAGCATTGACTAGCTGCAAAAAAATAAAATAAAATAAAACCAGAGAATAAGCTCTGTTCTTTTAAACAACATCAAACTCAATAAATCAGAATTGCATGTATCAACATAGGAAGACCTCAGAAGCATAGTGCTGACCAAAAAAAAAAAAAAATTGCAGAAAGTACATATAGTATGACATTTTAATAAGGATTAAGAGGACCTTTTTACAACTCAACAGTAAAAATAAATAAATAACCCAAGTTAAAAATAGAAAAAAATATATAAAGGCTCAGTTGTACAAGATGAGTAAGTTCTAGAGATTTGTTGTACAATTTTGTGCCTATAGCTAACAATAATTTACACTTTAAAGTTTTGTATTACAATAAAAAATTTTAATTAAAAAATCAAACATCACAGTCTTAATGATCTCTGGCTATTATAACAAATATCATAGACTGGGTGGCTTAAAAAACAAGCATTTATTTCTCACAGCTCTTGAGGTCGGGAAGTCTGAGACAAGGTTTCAGCAGATTTGGTATCTGATGAGGACCCACCTCCTGACTTGTAGACAACTGCCCTTTTGCTGTGTCCTCACATGGCCCCAGGAGAGAACTTTGATCTCATTGTCCCTTTAAAGGGTGCCAGTCCCATCATAGCCTCATGATCTCATCCAAATCTAATTTTCCCCCACAGGCCCCTCCAATGGGAATTAGTGCTTTAACATAAGGATTCAGTCAATAGCAATCACAAAAAATACTATATATTGTCTCTACATATATTACATAAATACTACATATTATCTATGGAGAGACACATAGACTTCGTCTATTGTTTTTATGTTTCATTAAATTTTCTTAATTGAATGCAAAGCAAAAATGGTTATATTTGAAAGGGCTAAGTTGTGGGACTTTGGGCCCTGACTACATCTTTTTTTAATAGGCTTAAATATTTCATAATGACAGATAAAATAAACTACACTTTAATATATGTAGAATGAGAAAATAAATACATTTCATTGTTAAAACGTAGACAATTTTTATATTATTTTCTACATTGTAAAGTTGCTGTATTTTTAGATATCACAGCTCATTGTATACAAAAGGGTAGAAGTAGTTTTACTTATAAGTTGTGTTAAAATGGTCAGAAATAGAAGGAAACAAATATATTTGCACACTGAAAGATAATCACATAGTAAGTTGTAAATTATTAAGTGAAAAATGCATGAACCCAAGAAACTGAAAGTCTGAACAATTTTTTAATCTGGGTAATGTTTAATTGACCAGAAGGCCATATAGAGTGTGTTTGTGGGTGTGGGTTCTGTACTGTATTGGTTCTATCAAGGTTTAAATTCTAGCTCTATCACTTAGCTATGCACCCTGGGGCAAGTTACATATTCTAACTAGGTCTCATGTCTTAATTGTGGAGAGTATGAATAATTACTTCACAAGTTAATTGAGAGAAAAAATGAATTAATACACATAAAATGCTTTAAAATGTGCCTGGCTTTTTTATCATTTAGATGCTAGGTCAGAGTTCACTCCCTCAAAAAGGACCTCACTAGAAATCCAATCTAAACCTCCGTTCACTCTATCACAACTGCCTTTTAAAAAAATCTTTGCAGCACTTGACATTTTCTCATATTATTTAAGGTACTGGTTTGTTTATTTAGCATTTTCTACCTCCTTCCAGTATAATGCAAACTCCATGATACAGGGCCCTTCCTCATCTTCTTCAAGGTCAGTTCCTGAAAATATTTTTACTAAATGAAGAATAAAGAATACATCTCTAATAGTGGGGGAGTCTTAATGAACTTGAACATCTATTCCTAGATATTCTTCCAAATGTTGTAGGAGTCAGATATATCCAGTCCAGATTTTGTCAAAAAGCTGGCATACTCATGTTGAACCATTCAATGACTCCCATACCAACAGCACCTTCAAGAGAAACTCTTTTCACTCACATCCCTATCTGAAGTAGCAGAAAGAAGCAGCTGCGTTGAGTGCTAGGAACCTGTCTACTAGCCAAAACAGATGAACCAGGTATGAACAAAAGAAGCTCCAGATATCAGCAGTGCTTAGCCAATCATATCCTCTCCAGGGAATTTGAACAAAAATGCACAGAGACTGTTGCCAATTAATAATAACTGCTGAAGCTAGGAGGTCATGACGTAGTGACAGAGCTGAGAGGTCATATTAAGCCGGTACATTTTGAGAAAACAGAAAAGAGAACGCTAGGAAAACTAGAAATAAGAAAGATTCCATGACTCCAGAGTGATAATAAGAATGCAGTCACATCCTGACTTTCTGGTACCCAACTCTACTAAAATATAAAATGTGAACTTGACCTTAGGATCATGAGGAGCTTCCGTATCTCATGATAAAACCTCCTGTTTTACTAGTTTTAAAGGATGATTGGCCTTCGCAACAAGAAGAACTTTGACTGGAATGCCATTAAAATTTTAATATTTTTTCAAGTGCAAAAGTTATTCAAACTCATAGAAAACAGGTGATCGCTAAAGAAACAGCCAATGAACAGCAATCAAGTGTGTGCAAAAAATCCTAACAAAATGTGACTTTTACATTATAAATATATTCATGAAAGGAGGGATTGCTGTGAAGTCAAATGGGCATTAAAGTCTTAAGAGGTAGGTACGGTGCCCTCAATGTCTCCAATTCCTTGGCACTACTCAAAAAAGTTCTGAGAGCACAATAGCTTCTCACTAAACACTTTAAATTGATCTCAACACTTAATTTCTCCCATTTTTTTAAGCTTTTTCTGTCACGTGCCTATTTTTCTATAAAAAATGTGATTTGCTTTAATATTTTTTTACAACACAAAATCTTAGCCCAAATATCACTAACAGAGGATAGCAATTATCATCCAAAATATTTTCATTCTGCTAGTTTGTTTTTCTGCATCAAGCAAAATATAACACCCAAGAAATGTGGTAAGTACAGAGTCTAAATCATTGTGAGTACTTGAGTTTAAAAAGCATCAACACACTTCTTTGAATATGAAGAATAAAAGAAACCTGAAAAATCACTTCTTAGAAGCCACAAAAGTAGTTTAGGAAAGTCACAGTCTATTTTCCAAGAGGGTGAAATCAGAAAAACAATACGTTTAGCATAAGGATGGAAATGGAATGCCAAGGGCTATTTATTTTAAAGATGGAGTGTTATGAAATAGTTGATAAAATATGAATGCAAATTATCTGAGTTTCACTCTGAAACATGCCAATAAAAACTTGGCTGACTGAACATTATTTCCTATCATACAGATTTGAACATGTGGAAGATACACGATAATTTTTTTTAAATACAGAATATCTTATGTAAATCTGGACTCTGACCTCCCAGAAGCATCAGAAATCTTCCCTGACTTTGTTACTTCCATGCTTCACCGTTCTGTTATCCAGAGAACACAAATAATTACTCACTGTTAAGAAAGTGATAATTGGCCGGGCACCGTGACTCACGAACTTTGGGATGCTGAGGTGAGAGGATTGCCTGAGCCCAGGGGTTCAAGACCAGCCTGGGCCACTTGACAAGACCTCATCTCTACAATAAATCAAAAAATTAGACAAGCGTGGTGGCACTATACCTGTAGTTCCAGCCATTTGGAGGCTGAGGCAGAAGGATTGCCTGAGTCTAGCAGGTTGAAGCTGTGGTGTCTGAGAGTATGCCACTGCACTCCAGCCTGGGCGACAGAGTGAGACTCTAACTAAAAAAAAAAAAAGAAAGAAAAAGAAAGAAAGTGACATTTGTGTCATTATGCAGTTGAAAGTGTAAGTTCTTTTAAAAATGCTAAAAATGAGGATGACCATGGTGATTCACAGCAGTAATCCGAGCACCTTCAGAGGCCAAGGCGGTAGGATTGCTTGTGCCCAGGAGTTTGAGACCAGTGTACATAAGGAGACCTCGTCTGTACAGGAAAAAAAAAGTTCCAGCAACTCAGGAGATTGAGGCGGGAGGATCACATGAACCCAGGGGGTCGAGGCTGTGATGAGCTGTGATTGTGCCCCTGCACTCCAGCCTGGGCAACAGAGTGAGCCCCCAACTGAAAAACAGATAAATACACACACACACAAAAATGCTAAAAATGAAAATATGCTAATAAAGTTTGTCCTTTGTTTCAAGAAGAAACATAACTCATTTAAATTAAAAAATGACATCAATATATTATATTTAGGGTTATATAATGAATCCTCACATCTATTTTGACTAGGTTGATTAGGTAAAATAAACTAAAGTCTTGAACATGAATACCTTTTTCCAGGATTCAAAAGTTTATCCCTGGTCTCCTAGAACTAATGAGTTAAAAAAGCAAAATACTTCATAAATCATCACTTAAACCATCAACAAAATGTATTCAAAACCCTCTGGAAGAGATGTTAAGGAAACTCCAACTTTGATTAACATTTAAGTTTAGTAGAATGGAAAGCTTATGAAGGTCTTTCCTTAATCATAAATTTGCGTATAGATAGAAGGGGCCTTACTTGCCTTGTAGAAGACAACCAAAGCAAAGAGAAGCTTCATGTAGATAGAGTATAGTAGCTATAGCTTGCTCCAGCAAGTTTTAAAGAATTTCTTCTCCTTTCCATCAAATAACCCCTAAAGTGTCATATTCTTGTTAGTTTCCCCAGCAAAAGCAAGAAATCCTCTATTAAAAATTTTATAGCTGAGTAAACCAAGTCCCAAAGCACAATAAAAATACAGCAAAAGGAACAATAAGTTGTCACACTGTTACTTCATAAAATAAGTTTATTTCAGGTTATTTTGGGCTTTCTTTAAAATAAAATTGATTTGTGACCAGAATTGACCCAAATTAGGCTCCCAATATTTTTCTGCTCAAGCTATAACACTGCTTCATGGGTTGACTTCAATAGAAAAATCATAGTTATTCCTCTAAAACCTAAGACTTAATTAGATTTTTAAGGGCTTTCTGTATCTAACCAAAGCTATCAGATTTTTTTCCTGACAAAAATGTGAATTCGTTGCATTTTAAATTCTTCCAGAATATCTCTTGGTAGAGGTTGTGGTGAAGAAAATATTCAGCCACTCAACTTAGCTTCCAAGGAACAAAATAAGACAGGCACATTCATTTATGGTCCCTTCTATACAGTGGCCTTTGTAGTTAAACCAGTTGACTGCAAACATAATTCTTCAATTAGAGAACATCATCCTTTGTAAAAAGCACCATGCTTAATAAAAATTTTTCAAGTAATTTACCCATAAATAGAAAGCACATTTACTCTTGAAAGTAATAAAACATCTGCATTTGAACCCAAAGATTTCAATTCTCAGATTCTCTAGAATAAAAATAGTGCCTAGAAGAAGGTCCTAACTCAGTAGACCTGTTGACATAGAATGATCTTTAAGTACAGACAAATCAAAGTATAGAAAACTAGGATATTGTCAAGTGCTAACTTCCTGAAATATTATCAAAGCAACTTTTGACAAAATAAACCTGAGTTTATTTATACCATGTTACCATGTTAATAAAGTCTTAGAAAAGAAATTCAAAATTGATATGTTTATGGGGTTTTAGATTCCAGTTTAATGTGGGTCTCTCACTTCATAACCTTGGTTAGACTTAGTAAGCTTCAACAGGTTTCAATAAGTTTCAATAGGTTATTTCCAATAGGTTAGAGTTCCAATAGGTTAGGTTAGTATTTGCCCTGACATAGCAGGGCAAAAATCTTCAGGGAAGTTCAAATAGTCTTGGGGAGTAAACAGTCATTAGAAGCTATTTATTGAAGAGTTAAATAGTTTGATGTTCACTTACATAGATTTTTTTTCAGGAAATTCCTGGAATAAATAATAAAGTTCTTTGCAGCTTTTCTCTTCCCAGGCAAGAATTTCTTGGAAACTAAAAGCAGTAGAGGAGTACATTCATGTTCTTGTAGACAGTTACCTGAATGGGTGAGGATAGTTGACTTCCCAAGGTCCCTAAAAGCAACGTTCAACAATATGTTATCCAAACTGAGAAATCATAGAGACTCAAAATAGCCTATATTAATAATTGTGTTGGGAGAAAAAATAAAAGCTAGGATGCTCCAGGGTGAAGCTGGTTGTGTATTTACCATAGATGACAACAAGACTCCATACTTTCCAAGAACATAGTCCACTTTCTTCCAAACCTTTCACTAAATCTATGTTGCTTCATAGATGGGCCACCTTCTGAAAATAAGGTATCTCACTGACTTTCAGCACACTGAGGTGTAGGCCTACTGCAGCCAGAAATGTTGAGACTCTGTCCTACCTTAATGTCACTTCCTACATGGTACCAAAAGTATCCATAAAGGAAGGCTGGTTACGTCATCTGTGTAGAAGAATTTTTGCTTTTTCAGACTATTTCTGTTCAGGTCAGGTACAATATGGCATAATAGTTAAGAACACAAACTAGCTAGCTCAGGCATTCAAATGGTGGATGTGCTCAGTGAATATGAGTTCTTCAACCAACCTGTGTCTGCATTTCCTTATCTTTAATATGGGAATAATAGTAGTCCTTATACATTAGGTCATTATAAGGTTAAAATGAACTAATAAACAGGAAGTTGAATAGTACTGTAGTAAAGTGTCAGCAAAGTATATCCTGGGCCCAGTGTCTATTTTCATACAACCTCCAAGCTAAAAATGGGTTTTACTTATTTTAATAGTGAAAAAAGTATTAAAAAGCACAGCATTTTGTCTATGGTCATACCACCCTGAACGTACCCAATCTCATCTTATCTTGGAAGCTAAGCAGGGTCAGGACTGGTTAGTGCATGGATGGGAGAAAAACAATATTTTGAAACACATAAAACTTATAAAAAATTCAAATTTCAATGTCCATAGTTGAGCTTTGTTAGAATACAAACATGCTCCTTAGCTTATTTATTGCCTTTGCAGCTTTTACACAGCAATGGCAAAAGTACTTGCAGCAGAAACATGTGGCTTGGCCTTTTACAGAAAAAGTTTGTTGACTCTTGCAGTGCAGTTACTGCCAGTGTTCGGATCAGATTCTCCTATTTTTCTAAATCAGGGTCTTACTGTGTTGGCTAGGCTGAAGTACAGTGGCACTCACCACTGCCTCTACCTCCTGGGCTCAGGCAATCCTCCCTCCTCAGCCTCCCAAGTTGCTGAAACTGCAAGCACATGCCACCACACCTGGCTAAGTTTTTTATTTTTTTGTAGAGAAAAGGGGTCTTGCTATGTTGTCCAGGCTGGTCCTGAACTCCTATGCTCAAGCAATCCCCCAGCCTCACCCTCCCAAAGTGCTGGAATGACAAGTGTGAGCCACTGAGCCTAACCTCAGATTCCCTTTCTTTGCCAGTTCTGTGTGTCTCTCCTTGGACTTTTGCATACTTCTATTACAAACTGTCTCAGTGTGACTCTTTGGAGAATTTTCCTTGAGCTATTCGAAATACTGTGACTGCAGGCACAGGTCTAGAAATACCTCAGAGTTTACATTTATTTATCCCATCTTACCACAATCTAATACAGTTGACTAAATGATATGGGAGTATATATAACTCCCTTGCCTCATATTGGAATACATTCTGAGGGGTAATTTATACTTTAAGGATACTTTTATACTTCAGATACTTTTTATTGGGACATGGCTTATTTTTCAGCTTGCTACTACAGTATTCTGCCATGCTGTAAAATTGCAAGGTTGAGTTGTGCTTGTCTTTTTTTTTCATCGCCACTACCTTTTTCCTTAAAAAAAAGAAAAATTGTGGGGTCAGGCATGATGACTCACACATATAATCCCAGCACTTTCAGTGGTTAAGGAGGGAGGATTGCTCAAGGCCAGGAATTTGAGACCAGGCTGGGCAACATAGCAAGACTCCCAGCTCTAAAATAAATTAGCTGGGCATAATAGTGCATGCCAGTAGTCCTAGCAACTTGAAAGGATGAGGCAGAGGATCACTTGAGCTCAGGAGTTCAAGGTTGCAGTGAGTACCACTTCACTCCAGCCTAGGGACAGACCAAGACCCTGTGTTCCCCCAAAAAATTGTAAGAAGGAATATTCTAAACTGGGTACAATCTGAATTTTTTTTTTCATTGCTGTGAAACAAGGATTCCACACTATGTCTCCTCATCTTACTGTTCCCCAGGATTTACTACTTCATAGTTTAATACTCATGGTTGGATGATTTCATAAGTTTCATTTCTCCAGGTTGAGTCACTCAGCAGTTTCTGACTATTTATCACATACTGGAACCTATGCTAACTACTAAGTACACAGTGAATATAAAATGGCCCAAGCATTAAAAATTTCACCTTTTTGTGAGGGACTTGCCACATCATCTGCCACTAGGAGTGGGAGTGGATCTTCCCCTGCATTTCAAATCTTTGGAGTGCCAAGCACAGTGATGTGCTGAATAAATACTTGTTAAATGTAATTGTGTCTCATCATTCTCAAGAATGGAAATCTATCCAGCCAAGACAGCAGTTTAATTTCATACATAATTTCTAATAAAGAAATTATTGACACAAAACCCAGCATGATATAATGTCACTTGGAAGGGGCTCCAGGTTGAAGACCTGAAATCCTGACTCCTTCTTCCCACTCTATTAATAATTCCCTAGGTGACCCTAGACAATACTTTTTATTCTCTGTAGCTCCATTTCTTCAGCTATGAAATTAAGATGCCAGACTAAATTATTCATGAGGTTTGTTTCAGCTTTGAAATGCTGATTCCTCTGAATCTCCAATTGCTTAGCAATGCCTAACTTCTCCTGAACTAACAGACCTCACTTTAGAGCCCTATCCAATAATATTACAAAAGTTAAACTACAGAATTTTTCAAAGTGATAAGCCTTAGTTTTGAGGCAGAACCAATATGACCCATGATTCATTCTGCCTAATGTCTCAGACATAAAAATATCTCCCCAACCTGTTACTTAACTTTCAGCCATTTCTTTAAAAAAAAAAAGGTTTGCAATAAGTTCTGAAAATCTGTAAATAGAACCAAGATTTGTAGACTGAACCATGTTCCAATCAGTGCTATAATTTTCTGTCCTAGAAAATTGCCTAATTGTATCACTTTGAGATATTCTTTAGATTTAAAAAATGTTTTAACATATTCAAACATGTTACTTTTGTTTTTAGCCATCTTTGCCTTTTTTTTTTTTAGGTCCTCAGCCCTCAATATGAGTCATAAGGTGAATAGAGATGGCAGAACAGGATTTTTAAGCACTCATCTCACTGCAAAAGGCATCCATTTGAACAACTATTTGTGCATGAAAATATCTTCACACAAGCTAGGGAATTTAGGTGACAGATTATAGCACCTGGGTGGAACACAGAAATAAGGAAAGATGTATTAAAGAGTGTGATTACATTACCCACATCACCCTTACCTCAAGCTCAGGCAGCACAGTGCAAAGAAAGATACCTTTACATAGAGAAAAGAGAGTTTAGGAAGCACCCAATTTTGCCATAGACCTCAGCACTAGGCCTGTTCAAGTAAACCAGCACCAGGCTGGTCCCTGTGAATCCAGGCTCCAAAATCTCCCCAGCACCAGGCCAGCACAAAGGCCCCATGGTCTGGGGCTTTCCCAGACTCAAAGCAACCATTGCAACTCCAGAATCCATTCCACCCTCTGAAGAAAACAGAGACACAACATACCAAAACTTCCGGTATACAGCAAAATCAGTGCTAATAGGAAAGTTTATATGGCTAGATGCCTACATCAAGAAGATAGAAAGATCTCAAATAACTAGTCTATAGGAAGAACTCAAGTAAACAAACTAATGTTGTACCTAAAGGAGCTGGAAAAAAAAGTAACCCAAAACTAGCAGAAGAAAAGAAATGACCAAAATCACAACAGAACTAGATGAAACTGAAACTCAGAAAAGCCTTACAAAGAACAAATGAAATGAAAAGTTTGTTCTTTGAAAGTACAAACAAGATTGATAGACCAGCTAATAAAAAAGACAAATTTTAAACAATCAGAAATGGCAAAGATGACATTACAACCAATCCTACAAAAATACAAAAGATCCTTAAAGGCTGCTGTGAACATCTTTATGTGTACAAACTAGAAAAGCTAGAGAAAGAGGAAACATTTCTGAAAGCACAAAATCTCTCAAGATTGAAATAAATTGAAATTGAAACCCTGAGCAGACCAATTCCAAGTTACAAAATTGAATCACTACTAAAAAACCTACCAACCATAAGAAGTCTTGAACCAGACAGATTTACAGCCTAATTCTACAACACATAAAAGGAGAGCTGGTACCAATACTACTATAACTATCCAAAAAATTGAGGAAGAATTTTCTAATTCATTCTATGAAACCACTAAAATCAATATCATCCTGATACCAAAATATAGCTAAGACACAACAGAAAAAGAAAACTATAAGTCAATATTCCTAATGAACATACATGTAAAAATACTCAACAAAATACTAGCAAATCAAATCCAGCAACTCATCAAAAATCTAATTCCTCATGATCAAGTGGACTTTATTCCTGAGATGCAAGGATATTTCAACATATGCAAATCAATAAACATGATTTATCACACAAACAGAATTAAAATTTTATCATCTCTATAGACACAGAAATAGCATCTGATAAAATCCAACATCTCTTCATGATAAAATTCCTCAACAAATTAGGCATTGAAGGAATATACCTCAAAGTAATATGAACCATCCATGAGCAAACCACAGCCAACATATTGAGTAGACAGAAGTTGGAAGTATTCCCCCAAAGAACTGGAAGAGGAAAAGGATGTCTACTCTCACCATTTCTATTAAACATAGTACTGGAAGTCACAGCCTGGGCAATTTGGCAAGACTTTTTTTTAAAGGCATCCAAATTGGAAAGGAGAAAGTCAAATTATCTCTCCTATCTGATTATATGATTGTACATTAAGAAAGCCCTAAAGGTTTCACCAAAAGACTCCTAGACCTGATAAGACTTTGGTAAAGTTTTAGTAAACAAAATTGACATACACAAATTAGTTTCATTTCTACATACCAATAACATTCGAGCTGAGAACCAAAGAACTCAATCCCATTTATAACAGCCACAAAAAAAGATAAAAATATCTGGGAATACATCTAACCAAGGAGGTGAAAGATCTCAACAACAAAACCTACAAACCACCACTGTAATATATCATAGGTGATACAGACAAATGGAAAAGTGTTTTATGATTAAAAATTGGAAAAAATCAATATTTTTATGTTCATACCACAAGTCAATCTACAAATCAATGCAATCCCTATCAAATTAGCAACATTGTTCTATAAAGAATTAGTAAACACAATTCTATAATTCATATGGAAGCAAACAAGAAAAGCCTGAATAGTCAAAGCAATCCTAAGCAAAGAATAAAGCCAGAGACATTACGTTACTCAATCTCAAAATTTATTACAAGGCTACAGTAACCAAAACAGCACATTACTGAAAACAAACAAGCAAACAAAAAACCACATAGGCCAATTGATCAGAATAGAGAACCCTGAAATAAAGCTCCACACCTACAACCAACTGATCTTTGACAGAGTCAGCAAAAATCAGCAATTAGCAAAGAACACCCTATTCAATAAATCATGCTGGGAAAATTGGCTATCCATTGGGAGAAGAATAAAACTGGATCCATATCTCACACCAAATAAAAAAAAAACTCAAGACAGATTACAGACTTACATGTAAGACTTCAACTATAAAAATTCCAGAAGAAAATCTAGGAAACACTTTTTGGACATTGACCTAGGCAAAGACTTTATGACTATGTCCACAAATGCAATAACAAAAATTGACCACTGGCACCCAATTTAAATAAACATCTTCTGCACAGCAAAAGAAAGCACAAAAATGTAAGCAGACAACATACAGAATGGGAGAAAATATCTGCAAACTATCTGGCAATATCCATGATCTGTAAGAAATTTAAACAAATCAACAAGAAAGACCAATAACAAATGACCCCATTGAAAGGCAGGCAAAGGACATGAACAGGTAATTCTCAAAGGAAGACATAAAAGTGGCCAATAAACATGAAAAAAATGCTCAACATCCCTAATCATCAGAGAACTGCAAATCAAAATCACAATGAGATAATATCTCACACCAGTCAGAATGGCTAGTCTTAATAAGTCAAAAAACAACAGATGGTGAGGTTGCAGAGGAAAGGAAGTGCTCAGACACTGTTAGTGAAAATGTAAATTAGTTCAGCTCCTGTAGAAAGCAGTTGGAGATTTCTCAAAAAACTGAAAGTGGAATTGCCATTCAACCCAGCAATTACTGGGTATCTATTCAAAGGAAAATAAATCATTCTACCAAAAAGACACCTGCACTTCACATGTTTATCACAGATTCTATTCACAATAGCAAAGACATGAAATCAACCTAAGTTCCCTTTAATGGTGGACTGCATTTTTTAAAAAGTGGTTCATATACTCCATGGAATACTATGCAGCTATAAAGAAAATAAGATCATGTCCTTTGTGGCAACACTGAGGCAGCTGGTAGCCATTATCCTAAGTGAATGAATGCAGAAACAGAAAACTAAATATCATATACTCTCAGTAGTAAGTGGGAGATAAATATTGGATACACTTGGACACCAAGATGAGAACAATAGACACTGCAAAAACCTAAAGCAAGGAAAGTAGGAATGGGGGCACACTGCTGAAAAACTACCTGTTGTGCGACCCATGTTAATTGTCATGGAGTTGGGTTCAATAGAAACCCTAATCTCACCATCACACAATAATCCATGTAACAAATCTGCACATGTACCCCCTGAATCTGAAATAAAAATAAATGCAAACATTCAGGAAAATAATTCCCACTCCCTTTCCTAGCCTGGTGGGCACCTTGCTCTGTTGTGCACTACTACCTTTTGTAATGAACATATAAAATGTTTACTTCTTCTCATGATAAACATCAATTAACAGTCCCTGCTCTAGTCCCCAGTTGTTCATCTTCCCCACTCCCTTATTCTTTTTAAAAAATATCCAGTCACCTCTGCACAGATCAAAACTGAGTTGAGTTTAACTGGACTCTCTTTCCCTATTACCATGTGAAGGATGGAAGACTATGCCACTTCAAAATATGCCACTTTGGCCTAAGAGTTATTTTGAACTGAAAGCAATGGGGAGAAAAGAAGATACAAGAAAAGTGTACTGCTTTCTATTACATAAAGATAAAATCTAAATTTGCATAAAGACAAAATCAAATTTGTAAAGGTGTCCCCTTTCCCTTCTCTAAAAGGAAGACCAGAAGCAAAACACCATAGACAGTTTTAAACCCTTATTAGCCTGGAAGGCAACAGAGGAATCTCCATAGAAAAAACTTCACTAACTATTCCATGTGACTCATTAGTTTTCCCCATATAGTTGTCTTTCCATAACTCACCACCCTAGAAACTCAAAGTCTTTTTTCTTTGTCTTGTCATTTTTCCAGGAAGTATTGATTTTTTGACAGAATGCTTTATAAACCCAGAATGCTTTATAAACCACCTGGCCTAGTCCATTAATGTTCCTATAACAAAATGGTACAGACTGGGTAATTTATAAAGAATGGTACAGACTGGGTAATTTATAAAGAATGGAAATTTACTTTCTTACAGTTCTGGAGGCTGGGAAGTCCAAGATCAAGGCACCCAAAAATTCAGTGTCTGGTGAGTTTCTGCCTTTTTTCTGTTTCCAATGGTGCCTTGAATGCTGTATATCCTCTGGAGTGATGAATGTTGTGACCTCATATGGTAGATGGGTAGAAAAACAAAAAGGTAAATCTAGCTCCCTTTAATTATTTTATAGGATTGCAGACATTCATAAGTGTGGGGCCCTCATGGCTTAATTACCAACTAAAGGCCACCCCTGTTAGTATGGTTGCCCTGGGGATTAAGTTTCAACATAAATTTTGGAGGGGGACACAAACACTCAAACCATAGTACTACCTCTTTGATGTACTCATCTCCAAGTTCTCCCATGTCTATGTAATATTCATGTGTTAATAAACTTCTGTTTGTTTTTCTATTGTTAATCTGGCTTTTGTCCATCTAATTTTCAAGGCACCAACCAAAGAACATAAGAAAGGTAGAGGAAAAGAACAGTTTTTTCTCCTTTATACATGATGATTGCTGAATAAAGTCTATCTTTACCACTTTGCATTTATCTTTGACACTTGCCAGATGATGTTTTACACCAGGAACACAAAGAAAACCCTGTCTGTTATTGTACCAGTAGCAGAAACCAAGGCCCAGGACCCAAGGGCTTCCTGAAGAGAGCTATGAAAGGTCAGAGGAGTCAAAAAATGTTTTCTCTATGTGCTAACAGTGTCAGGCATCAAAAGGAAGCAAACAACTAAGTGTCTGTTTGAGAAATAAACCCCCAAATGTTAGGGCGACTGCCTTCTATCTATTTACCTAAAGACAAAACATAAATTTGCAAATTTAATGAGTGGTAATAAGAGTGAAGATTATCTTTTTTATCATTTGTGTGATTTTTAATGTTTTAACTTATCAAGCACAGACAATTATTATATGGTTAATAAGAAAATGTATAATAGCAGAAGACAGTTTTAAAAACTCAATATCAAACAAAGCAGCAATGAATGGCAGAGAGAGAGATCACCAAAATGATAGAGCTGAAGCAATTTGGCTTTCTTTGTCATTCTCCCCACAAAAAAACAAAGACAACTATTCTGTGCCAAGATTATCACCAGAAATATTCAATAACTCAAAATCAAGTCTGTGACAATTCATGGGGAAACAGAGAAGTGAAAAGCTGAAGAAGATAATTAAAGAAATGAACCTCTTAAGCCACAATGCTTTTCCCATGAGCTAAGCTGCCAAGCACCCCACAGAAAAGTCCCCTCAGATTCATGGTTTTTACACTGGAAAACGTGAGATCAAGGCAGATAGCCAGGTTTCCCACCACCTTGGGTTTTTTTGTTGCTGTTGTCTGCAGGAAAATTCATTCCTGCCACAACTCATGAGAAGTATTGTGAGTACCTACAGGGCAAAACAAAAAATCCTGAGGACAGCTAAAGACAAAACATGGAGATGGAACTAGCATCACTCAGTGCAGGAAGCTCAGTGGCTGCTCTTTGTCTTGACTGAAAGACACCCCAAAGCAGAGAGGCTCTTCAGCAGCATTGTGCTGTAGAAGAAATGCTCCATGGAATTTTCTGTGCATGAACTCCAGCCAGCCTTCTCAAATACCTGTTGTATACCCATTGCCACCCATTCATGATGAGCAGACTCCCAACTTTGCAAGAGCCACAACAAACCTGGACTTAGGGTGTTATCTAGTGCCATAAAGAAAGCAGAAATCTCTGCTAAGGGAACCCAGCAGCCAATCAACACAAAATCTACAAAAACACGTATTCCAGAAAAACTCATCCAAGTCAAGTAGTAGAGAATGGAATGAATAATTAATTGTTTTGTGCAATTTTATGGACGCATGTCCATAAAAATAATAGCAAATGGGAAGCCATGACCTCTCCAAATGAACAAAATGAGGAGAATATGACTGACCCTAATATAATGGCAATGTGAGAACTCTCAGATCCAGAATTCAAAAGCAACTTTGAGGAAACTCAGTGAACTGTCAGAAAACACAGAAAAGCAATTAAGGAATGTATAATAGAAATTTCAAAAAGAGATGAAAATAATTTTGAAAAATTAAATAGAAAATCTGAAGCTGAGAAATAGAATAGACTAAAAAGTGTATTGAAGGGTCTCAACAGCAGAATTGATCAAGCAAAAGAAAGAATTAGCAAACATGAAGACAGGCTATTTGAAAATACATACAGGAAAAAAAGAAAAAATTAATGAAAAAGAATAAAGAATGCTTACAAGATTTAGAGGATATCCTCAAAAGAGCAAATCTGAGAGTCACTGGGTTTCAAAGGGGACTAGAAAAAGAGTAAGAGGCAAAAAGTTTATTCAAAGAAACAATAACAGAAAACATTCTAAACCTACAGAAAGATATAAATATCCAGATATAGAAAGGTGAAGGATTACCAAACAGATTTAATCTAAATAAGAATATCCCAAGGACTTCCAGCAAGATGGCAATGGGACAACTGGGTCTGTGAAAACCTCTACAAAGGAGAACTGCAGTGGGTCTCTGACTCTCATCCCTGGGGCTATGGACTGCAACATTGCAGCCTGCTCTTCATACGGAGCTCGGCCGTTGCCACCGCTGGGGCATCGCAGCGGTCTGGACAGCCACTGCAGCACAGATGCCACCGCCGCAGCCACCACCGCTGGTAGCACATCGCACCACCCGGGCCACAGGCGATCCACAACTTCAATCCTTGAAGCCCCTTCAGGGAAGATCTGCTGGGATCGCTGCCACCTATCCTGCGACCGAGACGTCCTGCCCGCTGTAAATCTCCTGCTGTCTGCTGTGAGGCAGGCAGCCATCTTGCCATCTTCAGTTTCTGCGGTCCCTGTCTGGCCCCACCCCCTCTGGGGTGAGCAGCTGAGATAGCACCACCTGCTGGTGATTCAAGGTAACAACACAGAAACAGGAGAAACAAGCTTGATAAAGACATAGGCCAGAGTGGTGAACAGAGGGTGATCTGAACTGTCCTTCACAGCAGACCAGAGACAACTGACCCTAACTACAAACTAATTTACCAGCTTGAAAAGAAAGCTAGAAATCAGACCTGAAAGGACATTGGACTTAAACGAAATGTCTCAGAGTGTGCTTCATTAATTCTGTTAGTTTAATGACTTAATTCTATTCCTAATGTATTGTTCCTGTTTTTCTTTTTTCCTCTTCCTTTTCTTCTCTTTTCTTCTCTCTTTAAATCATATCTTTGTATAGAGGAACAGCACACTAATAAGGTGGCTGGAGAGCTGGTATGTCAGCATCACTATATGTTTTATTTTTGTTTGTATGAGAGTTGGTTCATCTGTAGCTGTGGTCTATTGTTTTTATCTGTTTCAGTATAGGCCTCTCTCTGTTTGTTAGCACACTCGTTTGTTTCCCACCTTACTCTTCTATCTCTCCACCCCCCTCTTCAATCCACTGTCTGCTCCATTCTCTCCCCTCTGCTAACCACATTTTATTTCAGGGAGTAAACCTACAGCACCACTGCATGGACAGATTCCAAGGCAGTGGGAAGTGGGTTCCAGATTATTCACACACCTATCAGCGAATACCAGGACCTGCAGATAGATTTTGAATCAGTTTCCCCCTTAAGTAAATCTCAAAACTGCAAAAAGGACCACCCCAACCTACAGTGCAACTCCAGAATTGAACAAAGTAAGAGGGCATACATAAAGAACAGGAGATTGAACAAACAGAAGTAAAACCAATCCCTTGACCCCCGAATAACAGAATTAAAGAAGACGGTGATGTGGAGGGAAGGAAAATGTAGGGAGGGGGAAAAACTGCACAAATGAAGAAAAACCAAAAGAAGAATATAGATCTCACACAGACTCCTGGGAGATCAGATACTGAGAAAACTGATTCTGGAACACAGACAATGAAGAGCCCCCAGAATGACTGGTTACATGCAACAAACTCAGACATCAAGACATTAATGGAGAGAATTTAAAAAATTGAGGAGAGACAAGATGAAAATAGGAAGGAGCTGATGGCAGAAATAACAGCAGTAAAGAATACTGTGATGAAGCTGGGCTTTGTGGCTCAGCCTGTAATCCCACACCTTTGGGATACTGAGGTGAGTGGATTGCCTGAGCCCACGAATTCGAGACCCGCCTGGGCAGCGAGACCTCATCTCTGCAATAAATCAAAAAATCAGCAGGTCATGGTAGCGCATGCTTGTAATTCCGGCTACTCGGAAGGCTGAGGTGGAAGGATCGCTGAAGCACAGCAGACGAGGTTGTGGTGGCCAGGAGCAGCCACTGCACTCCAGTCTGGGCAACCGAGTGAGACTCCAACTCAAAAAAAAAAAAAAAAAAGAATACTGTGATGGAAATGAATAACAGACTAAAAAGCATGGAAAACAGAATCAGCCAAGCAGAAGAAAGAATCTCAGAGCTTGAAGACCAAAACACAGAACGAACCCAAACTGTCAAAATCATAGAAAAGAAACTCAAAAAGACAGAATAAAACCTGCAAGAGATGAATGATCACTTCAAGAGACCGAACCTAAGAGTAATTGGGCTTCGTGAGGCAGAGAGAGAAACAGAAGCCACACTGGAACAAACATTTCATGAAATCATTCAAGAAAAATTCCCTCATCTCATCAAGGATAAAATAATTCAAACACAAGAGATTCAGAGAACCCCTGCAAGACAACAAATGAGAAGACCAACTCCCAGACACATAATAATTCACATAAACAAAGTAGCTACAAAAGAAAAAATCCTAAAGGCAGCAAGAGAAAAAGGCCAGACTACCTACCAGGGAAAACCAATTAGAATAGCAGCAGATTAATCCACAGAAACCCTTCAGGCTAGGAGAGCCTGGAGCCCTATCTTCAAAGTTCTAAAAGAGAAACAATTTCAACCAAGAATAATCTGCCCAGCCAAACTAAGCCTCATTAGTGAGGGAGAATTGAAATCTTTTCCAGATATCCAATCCCTAAGAACCTATGCTGCCACCAGACCACCTCTACAAGAAACACTTAAGAAAGTACTGAACACAGAAGAAAAAGAAAGAAGAGCAACAACATTCTTCATAAGAGTACAGGCAAAAGATTAAAAACACACATGAGCCAACTCCAAAACCCAAAGAAAGACAACAAAGAAACAGGAACAACTCTGTAAGAACCTTATGACAGGGATCAACTCTAACATTTCAATTATTAGCCTAAATGTGAAAGGACTAAATGCACCACTGAAAAGATATAGAATGGCAAAATGGATAAAATATCATCAGACAACAATCTAGTGCCTTCAAGAGACTCACCTCACTAGAAAGGACACCCACAGACTCAAAGTAAGAGGATGGGAAACAAACTTTCAGGTGAACGGAATACAAAAGAAAGGAGGAGTAGCGATCTTAATTTCAGACAAAATACTCTTCAAGCTATTAAAAATCAAAAAAGATACAAAAGGCCACTACATAATGATAAAAGGCTCAATCCATCAACAAGAAATATCTATCCTAAACATATATGCACTCAACATAGGTGCGAAAACTTTCATAAAGCAACTTCTAGGAAAACTAAAGAAAGATATTGACTCTAACACCATCATAACTGGGGACTTTAATACCCCACTCACAACCGTAGACAGATCATCAGGACAAAATATCAGCAAGGAGATCCAGAACCTCAATGTAACTTTGGACCAAATGGATTTAATTGATACCTACAGAACACTCCATCCAAAGACCACAGAATACATATTCAACTCATCACCACATGGAACATATTCTAAGATCGACCACATGCTCGGCCATAAATCAAGCATAAGCAAATTTAAAAGGACCGAAATTCTACCATGTACCTTCTAGACCACAGTGGAATAAAAATAAACATTGACACCAACAAAGTCCCCCCAAAACCCACAAAGACATGGACATTAAACAACGTGATGCTAAACAACTCCTGGGTCAAAAATGATGAAATCAAAACAGAGATCAAAAGATACCTGGAAACAAATGAAAATGAAGAAACATGTTACCAAAATCTCTGGGATGCCCTGAAAGCTGTAGTAAGAGGGGAATTTATATCCCTACAAACACACATGAGGAAAATGGAAGGAACAGAAATTAACAACCTAACAAGCCACCTAAAGAAGCTGGAAAAGCAAGACCACAAAAACCCTAACTTCAGCAGAAGAATCCAGATCACCAAAATAAAAACCCAAATCCAGGACATAGAAGACAAAAAGATAATACAAAAAAAATCAATGAAACAAAAAGTTGGTTCTTGGAAAGGATAAACAAGATCAATGGTCCCCTAGCTAGACTGACCAAAAAAAATGAGAACAAAACCAAATAAGCACAATCAGAAACACAAAAGATGAAGTCACATCTGACCCTGAAGAAATACAAAAGATCATTAGAGACTACTACGTACACTTGTATGGAAACAAACTTGAAAACCTTAAGGAAATGGAGGACTTTCTGACATCACACAACCTACCTAGGTTGGAACAGGAAGAAATTGAGACCCTAAATAGACCAATAACAATCAAGGAAATCGACTACATAATAAGAAAACTTCCTACAAAAAAAAGCTCTGGTTCAGATGACTTTCCAGCAGAATTCTACAAGACATTTAAGGAGGAACTGATACCAATCCTACTGAAGGTATTCCAGGCGATTGAAAAAGATGGAATTCTCCCCAGATCATTTTATGAAGCCAACATCACATTGATATCCAGCCAGGTAAAGACCCAACAAAGAAAGAGAACTATAGGCCAATATCTTTGATGAACATAGATGCTAAAATTCTCAACAAGATCCTAGCAAACTGGATTCAGCAATACATCTCAAAAATCATCCACCATGACCAAGTAGGCTTCATTCCTGGGGTGCAAGGCTGGTTCAACACTCATAAAACCATAAATGTAATTAAATACATCAACAGATGTCAAAACAAAAGCCACATGATCATATCATTAGATGCAGAAAAAGCTTTTGATAAAATCCAGCACCCCTTCTTGATAAAAACCCTTGAACATCTAGGCATACGGGGAACATACCTCAAAATAGTAAAAACCATCTACGAGAAACCCACAGCCAGCATACTCCTAAATGGACAAAAATTGGAACCAATTCCCCTGAAAACTGGACTAGACAAGAATGCCCACTCTCACCCCTCCTGTTCAACATAGTATTGGAAGTCCTGGCTAGAGCAATCAGAGAAGAGGAGGCAATGAGGGGTATCCAAATAGGAAAAGAGGAAGTCAAGTTATCTCTTTTTGCAGATGATATGATTGTGTACCTTGAAAACCCAAGAGAATTTGTCAAAAGCCTCCTTACATTGATAAAGGCCTTTGGCAAAGTCTCAGGATACAAAATAAATGTACAAAAGACAATCGCATTTCTCTACACCAAAATGAACAAACAGAAACCCAAATAAAAAACACAATTCCATTCACAATAACCACAAAAAAAATGAAATACCTTGGCATCTTCCTAACCAGAGATGTGAAAGAACTTTACAACGAAAATTACAAAACACTGCTCAAAGAAATCAAAGATGACACAAACAAGTGGAAAATATCCCATGCTCATGGATTGGAAGAATCAACATTGTGAAGATGTCCATCTTACCTAAGGCAATCTACAAATTCAATGCAATACCCATCAAATTACCAGCAACATTC
Organism: Cephalopachus bancanus; assembly: GCA_027257055.1. Taxonomy (NCBI): domain Eukaryota; kingdom Metazoa; phylum Chordata; class Mammalia; order Primates; family Tarsiidae; genus Cephalopachus; species Cephalopachus bancanus. The sequence goes on along the minus strand of JAPVLO010000176.1, from coordinate 5,813,759 downwards.
TTCTCAGACCTGGAAAAAACAACACAAGAATTCATATGGAAACACAAACGTCCAAGAATAGCCAGAACAATCCTCAGCAAAAAAAAACAAAGCAGATGGTATCACATTACCAGACTTCAAACTTTACTATAAAGCTACAATCATCAAAACAGCTTGGTATTGGTACAGGCACAGGCATATAGATCAATGGAATAGAATTGAGATTCCAGAAGCAAAACCTCAATTTCTCAACCTACTCATCTTCGACAAAGCCCCCACCACCTACCACTGGGGAGAGGAGAACCTATTCAGTAAATGGTGCTGGGAAAACTGGCTGACCACATGCAGAAGATTGAAACAGGACCCTTATCTATCCCCATGCACAAAGCTTAACTCCAAATGGATCAGAGACCTAAATGTAAAACGTCAAACCATAAGAGCCATAGAAAAGAAAGGAAATACCCTCATGGAAATTGGAACTGGCATTCAATTCCTGAACAAAACCCGAAACCCACAGGTCATAAGAGAGAAGATAGACAAGTGGGACCTTATTAAACTGACAAGCTTCTGCACAGCCAAAGAAACCATCAAGAGAGCAGGGAGACAGCCTACAGACTGGAAAAGGGATTTGCCAACTCCAGGTCTGACAAAGGCTTAGCATCCTGGATCTACAAGGAACTCAAACGTGCTGAAAAGAAAAAAAACAAAGAACCCATTATAAAATGGGCAAAAGATATGAACAGACACTTCGCAAAAGAAGACATCCGAGCAGCCAACAGACACATGAAAAAATGCTCAACCTCACTAATCATCAGGGAAATGCAAATCAAAACCACACTGAGATACCACCTAACTCCAGTCAGAATGGCAATTATCTACAACTCAAAAAATAACAGCTGCTGGAGAGGGTGTGGTGAAAAGGGAGCACTTCTACACTGTTGGTGGGAGTGTAAACTAGTGCAACCTCTGTGGAAAGCAGTGTGGCGATTCCTAAAAGCTCTAAAAATCAACCTTCCATATGACCCCGCAATCCCCCTACTGGGAATATACCCTGAAGACCTCAAATCACTCTATAAAAAAGATACCTGCACACATATGTTTATTGCAGCGTTGTTGACAATAGCAAGAACCTGGAAACAGCCATGCTGCCCATCAAAAGAGGACTGGATTAAAAAAAATATGGTACATATACACGATGGAATACTACACAGCCATAAAAAAGAACAAAATCATGAATTTTGCAGCAACCTGGATGGAACTAGAGTCTATAATACTGAGTGATCTCTCACAGAAACAAAGATCCAAGTATCATATATTCTCACTCATATAATGGACCTTGAACATCCAATGTAATACTATAAGAAAATGACTGACGGTACTGGGAAACTATGGGATGGGGAGGAGGACGGGATTAAGAGTCACAAATATCTGTCTGGGGATGGGGAAATACCTCTTATCAACAGGGTGCCTGAATGTAATGTAATTGTACACCTAACCCTTAACTGTACCCCACAAAATCATAATTAAAAATATTGATTGTAAAAAAAAAAGAATATCCCATGGTATACAGTAATCAAACTGAAAGGTCAAGGACAAAGAGAGATTTCTAAAAAAAGAAAAGAGGCAAATAACATATAGGATCTCCAATTCATCTAGCAAAATATTTCTCAAAAAAAATGAAAGAACGAAAAAAGAAATCCTCCATGCTAAAAGGAAGTGGAATGACATATTCAAAGTGTGAAAAGATTACAACTGCCAACTGAGAATACTGCATCCAGTAAAACTACCCTTCAGACACAAAGGAGAGGTAAAGTCTTTTGCAGAAAAAAAAAATACTGAAGGAATTAATCACCATCAGACCTATCTTGCAAAAATACCAAAGGAAATTTTTCAATCAAAAAGAAAAAAAAGTTAATGTGCAAAAAATATATATTTCAAGTTATAAAACTCACAGGCAAAAGTAAGTGCACTCACACATTCAGAACACTCTGTTACTGTTAATTGTGATGTATAAACCACTTATCTCTTTACTTTAAAGACAAAACAGTAAATCTCTTAAAAATAATAGTTACAACACTTTATTCAGAGAAAAGCAATAAAAAAGATGTAAATTGATATAACAAAAGATCAAATGTGGAGGAGATAAAGTTAAAATATAGAATTTTATAGTTTTAACTTTGTTCCTAGTCTTTTAAACAATAAAACAAAGTTGTCATCAACATAAAACAATTTCTTATAACTATAACATTTATATAAACCTTATGATATCCACAAAGTAAAAAGAGAGGGGTTATAAAACAGTCAGAAAATAGGTAACATAATGGCAATAGGAAGTCCCAACCTACCAATAATAACATTAAACAAGAATGGCCAAATTATTCAATTAAAATACACAGAACAGATGACTGAATTAAAAAAAAAAATACATGCTACCTACAAGAAACTCACTTCACCTATAAAGACAAACATGGACTGAAAGGGAAAGGTTGGAAGAAGATATTTTATGCAAATAAAAGCTAAAAGAGCATGTATGTATGTCAGATGAGAGAGAAGATATTTTATGCAAATGAAAGCTAAAAGGGCATGTATGTATGTCAGATGAGAGAGACTTTAAGTAAAAAATTATAAAATTAGACAAAAAGAGTCATAATATAATGATAAAAGAATCAATTCATGAAAAGAATGCAATGATGGTAAATATATACTCACTCAACACTGGGGCATGCAAATACATAAAGCAAATATTAATAGATCTAAATGGAAAGATATAGTGATCCATCACAGAAACAGAAAACTGAGTACCACATGTTCTCGCTCATAAGTAGACCTTGAACAATTATAATACTATAAGAAAAAGATTGGCAGTAGTGGGAAACTGCCAAGGGAGAGAAGACACACCTCATCAACAAAGATACCTGCATAATGAACATTTGCATATCTAATCCTGAATTGTACCCCACATCTTTAAAATACAAAATTTAAAAAAAATAATAAAAGTAAATACAGAGATAGATTGTGGTACAATAATAATAGAGAATTTCAACAGCCCACTTTTAAGAATGGACGGATCATCTGGTCAAAAAAAGTAAAGAAACATTGAACTATACTTAGACTAGAAGACTCTAACTGGCATTTACAGAACATTTCATCCAACTGCTTCAAAATATATATTCTTCTCATTAGACATAGAACATTTTCCAGATTAGACCATATGTTAGGCCACAAAACAAGTCAACAATTTCAAAAAAGTTGAAATTATATCAAATATATTTTCTGACCACAATTGGGTAAAACTAGAAAAGAGTAACAAGACAAACTTTGGAAACGTTACAAATACAGGGAAAGTAAACCATGTGCTTCTGAATTATCAATGGGTCAAAGAAAAAATTATAAAGGAAATTAAAAAATTTCTCAAAGCAAATGAAGATTTAAACATAACATACTAGAAACAATGGGATACAGCAAAAGCTGTACTAAGGGGATAAGTTTATAGCAATAAAAACCTGCATCAGAAAGATTTAAGTAAATAACTTAATGATGTGCTTCCAGGAACTAGAAAATCAAGTCTAAACCAAACCCAAAATTTATTGAGGAAAAAAATAAATATCAGAGCAGAAATAAACAAAATTAAGATTTAAAAAAATGAAAAGATCACTGAAACAAAAAATTGCTTTTTAAAAAGTAAACTAAGTCAACAAACCTTCAGGTAGACTAAGAAAACAAGAAAAAAGTTCCAAAAAAATAAATTTAGCTATTAAAAAGGAGACATTACAACAGATACCACGAAATAAAATTATTAGAGATTATCGTTGACAACTATATGCCAACAAATTGGAAGACACAGAAGAAATGGATACATTTCTGGAAATACAATACACCAAGATTGAACCATGAAGAAATAGAAAATTTAAAAATACTAAAAACAAGCAATGAGATCAACTGTAGTAAAGTTTCCCATTAAAAAAAAAAAGTCTAGGGTCTGATGGTTTCACTGCTGAATTCTACCAAACAAACATTTAAAGAATTAATACCAATTCTACTCAAACACTTTTTTAAAATTTGGAGATGAAGGAATACTTCCAAACTTACACTACAAAGCCAGCATTTCCCTGCCACCTAAACCAAACAAGAACATAGCAACAACACAAAATAGAAAACTACAGACCAATAGGCCTGATGAACATAGATGCAAAAATACTAGTAATCCAAATTTATAACATGTCGAAAAGATTATTTGCCATGATTGAGTAGAAATCATCCCAGAGATGCAGTACTAGCCCAATATACACAAAGCAATAACCATGATGCATCACACCAACAGACTCAAAACCAAAAATCATATAATCATTTTAATTAATGTTGAAAAAGCATTCAATAAAATACCACTTCCCTTTATGATAAAGGCTACCAATAAGCTGGGTGTAGAAGAAACATACTCTGAAACGGTTATCAAAAAGGAAGATGTTAAACTTTCCTTATTTGCACACAACAGGATCTGAGCTTATATTTCAAAAAACCTAAAGACTCCATCAAAAAATTGTTAGGACAGATGGAAAAATTCAGGAAAGTTTCACTATACAAAATTAACATACAAAAATCAGTAGCATTTATATATGCTAACAGTGAATAATTTGCAAAGAAAGCAATCTCATTTATAATATGTAGCTATCAAAAAATACAGTTAGTTGGAAGAAATTAATTTAATCAAAGAGGTGAAGGATCTCTACAATTAAAAACTTCAAAGCATGATGAAAGAAATTGAAGAGGATACAAATAAATGGAAAGACATTCTATGATCTAGCGTTGCAGGAATTAATGTTGTTAAATTGTTTATACTATCCAATGTGATGTAGAGATTCAATGTACTCCTTATTAAAATATCAGCAACATTCTTCACATAAATACCAAAAAAAATCTTCAAATTTGTAGAAAAACACAGAAGACTCTGAATAGTCAAAGAAATTCTGAGGAAAAAGAGCAAAGCTAAAGACTTCACACAACCCTGCTTCAAAATATGTTACAAAGCTATTGTAACCAAAACACATTATTCTGGCATGAAAACAGACCCATAGACCAATGGAAAAGAATTAAGAGCTTAGAAATAAATTCACCTACACCCAGCTCATTTTCATCAAAGGCACCAAGAGCATACATTGGAGAAAGGGCTGTTTCTTCAATAAATGGTGCTAGGAAAACCACATGAGCTTAACGAAGAATGAAACTCTACCCCATCTCTTGCCATATATAAAAATCAAATCAAAATTGGTTAATTACTTACATGTAAGACCTGAAACTACAAAACCACTAGAAGAAAACATTGGGGAAATTCTTTAGGAGATTGGTCTGAGTGAAGATTTTTTTTGGTTACACTCTCAAAAGCATAGGCAACTAAAGCAAAACAGGATTAAAGCAAGCAAAAAACTTGAAAAAGAAACAATCAACAGAGTAAATAGACAACCTGCAAATTGGGAGAAAATATTTGCAAACTGTTCATCTGACAAAGGTTCAATAAACAGAAAAAATATAAGGAACACAAACCTTTTAACAACAATAAAAGAATCTAATTTTTAAAAAGGGCAAATTATCTCAATAGACATTTCTCAAAAGAAGACCTACAAATGGCCAAAAAGTATATAAAACAATGTTCAACATCACTAATTATTAAGGAAGTCCAAATCAAAACCAAAGTGAAATATTATCTTAATCCAGTTAAAATGACTGTTACCAAAAAGACAAATTGACTCTAACACTATCATAGCTGGGGACTTAAATACCTCACTAACAACCCTAAACAGATTACCAAGACAAAATGTCAACAAGGAGATGCAGAACCTCAATGTGACGTTGGACAAAATGAACTTAATTGATCCTGCAGAACACTCCACCCAACGACCACAGAATATACATTCTACTCATCACCACATGGAACGTACTCTAAGATAGACCATATCCTCAGCCATAAACCAAGCATAAACAAATTCCATAAGAATGTAATACTGACATGCACCTTCTCAGACCACAGTGGAATAAAACTAAATATCAACACCAATAAAGTTCCCCCAAAACCCACAATGACAAAAAATCAACGAAGCAAAAAAGCTGGTTCTTTGAAAGGATAAACAAGATTGATTAACTCCTAGCTAGACTGACCAAGAAAAAGAGAGAAAGAGTCTAAATAAATGCAATCAGAAATGTGAAAGATGAAGTCACAACTGACCCAAAGAAATATAAAAGATTATTAGAGATTACTATTAACACTTGACTCTGAAGAAATACAAATGATTATCAAAGATTACTATGTACACTTGTATGGAAGAAACTTAAAAACCTAAATGAAACGGTGGACTTCAATCTTGTTTATCCTTTCATAGAACCAGCTTTTTGTTTCACTGATTTTTTGTATTATCTTTTTGTCTTCTATGATCTGAATTTGGGCTTTTATTTTGGTGATCTGGATTCTTCTGCAGAAGTTAGGGTTTTAGTGGTCCTGCTTTTCCAGCTTCCTTAGGTGATTTGTTAGACTGTTAAACTTGTGATCTTTCCATTTTCTTCTTATGTGTTTGTAGCGATGTGAATTCCCCTTAGTATTGTTTTCATGGCATCCCAGGGGTTTTGGTAAGATGTTTCTTCATTTTCATTTGTTTCCAGGTATCTTTTAATCTCTGTTTCGATTTCCATGTTGACCCAGGAGTTGTTTAGATTTATGCTGTTTAGTGTTCTTGTCTTTGTGGGATTGGGGGGAACTTTATTGGTGTTGATATTTATTTTTATTCCACTGTGATCTGAGAAGGTACATGTCAGTATTACAATCTTATGGAATTTGTTTATACTTGGTTTATGGCTAAGGATGTGGTTGATCTTGAGAACATTCCATGTGGTGATGAGTAGAATGTATATTCTGTGGTTGTTGGGTGGAGTGTTCTGCAGGATCAATTAAGTCCATTTGGTCCAATGTCACATTGAGCTTCTGCATCTCCTTGTTGACTTTATGTCTTGGTGATCTGTCTAGGGTTGTTAGTGAGGTATTTGAGTCTCCAGCTATGATAGTGTTAGAGTCAATTTGTCTTTTTGGTAACAGTCATTTTAACTGGATTAAGATAATATTTCACTTTGGTTTTGATTTGGACTTCCTTAATAATTAGTGATGTTGAACATTGTTTTATATACATTTTTGGCCATTTGTAGGTCTAACTTAAGATAATTTCTATTGTATAAAGTTGTAATAAAGATAAAATAAAACAAATATACATGAATTTTAAAGAATTTTCACTGTCATTATCAAGGTGAACTTTTGCCTTCTCGACTTAAAAGGCTCTCGTGGGTCCACTCTAGTGTTGCTATCTTGTCCATTAATTCATGAAAACATGGTTTATACCCCTGACAGTCATTTTATAGACATTTAAAGACCTAACAAAGAATAAGAAAAACTTCATTTGATTTCCTATAGGATACTATTCACATGTAATACATAGCTTCTGTCAGCAACAACAATAATAATTATGAAAATGATAATAATGAATGATTCCTATAACATTATTCTGTGTCAGGATCTGGATTAAGCACTGCATATGTGCTATTTTGCATCATCTTCACAGTGATCTAATGAAATAGATACTATTATTAGAGGCTAGTAATTTGCTCAACTTCACAGAGCTAAAACCTTACAGTCCTGGCTTTACAACCCCAACTTCAAAGAGCAATCTCTTGACTACTTTGTCATCTGCAGAAAGAAATAAGAATTTTTGCCCAAGATAGTTTTCCTTTTCTTTCATAATGTTGTTCTGAAACACAAAGTACAGACTGCCCTATATCCCGGTTCTGCATCCAGGGCTTCGACCAACCATGGATAGAAAACAGGAAAAAATTAAAATTAAATAATTACAATACAAGGATAAGAAGTAATAAAAATAAAAAAATACAACTATTTATACAACTTTTGCATTCTGGTAAGTATTATAAGTAATCTAGACATGATTTAGGGCATATGGGAGGATGTGCATTGGTTACATGCAAATGCTGCACCATTTTGTATAAGAGACTTGAACTTCACTGATTCTGGTATCTGTGAAGGTCCTGGAATCAATCCCCCACAGATGCTGAGGGATAACTATATATTGATCAATGCACTGGGTCACTCTTTCCCTGAGACGTGACAGGGACAACAAAAATTCAAACTCTACAAATAAGTCTGGTTATGGGAACTGAAGAAACTTCCAAATCTGTGACTAAATTACAATTCTGATGCATGTTAAAATATCTGCTCTTCAGACACCTTCAGAGGAAAAAAATTGTCACAGCATTGTGATTCCATTTCACAGTCTCTGGAATGCAGTCAAACCAGACTGAACCAAATCTGTTGGAAAATAAATCATTACTCCACTTAACTCTTTAATCTTGTAACTCCAGTTAGTCAGAATGGAGATCAGTGCTACTCCATCTATGTACAACTGTATTTGTGTGTCCTTGATATTTGGTGATCCTATGCCCTGAGGATAATGCCTGTGCTTTCATTTAATAAAATCACATCTTAAAATGTCAAATTAATAAATTTGGGGATTCCAGAAACAGATATTTTTTTTCTTTTTAAAGTTTAAGAAATCATGTTGTCCAGTAGTTTTAAAATGTGTTAGATTTTTAATGACGGTGGATTTTAGTTTTTAAATTAGAGAAATAATGCACACATTTGTTTCTTTTGCCCTTGGAGATTACAAACACCCAGAGGCAACCCATTTTTGCAGAGTATTTGCTGTCAAGAAACAATGAAGTGCAAATGGAAGCCAATTGAACTTAGCAATTTGTTTACTCAGAAAGAAAACAGCTGGAGAAAAAAAATGGAGTATTTTAACAATTAGTCAACATGTAAGATAAGGAGCATTCCAGTATATGATCTAGCATTATAATAAGGAGGTTGCCACTTTGGGTGATAAAGAATTAGCAATTCACCTTCTTCTAACTCAAGCAAAAAATGTCCTCAGGAAAGTTAAAAAAAAAAAAGTAGAGAAACAGCTTTCAGTTTTGAATTGTATTCACTAAGTATTCAGAGTCAAAATAATTTTTTAAACTTTTACAAGATATTATGCTTTGAGTACACTGACAAATAGAAGGGTTTTGTGGCCAATGCTAATACCATATATTTAAGAAATTATAAACTAATATTGTTATCATAGGGAACTCTTCTCAGCTATATGATCAGAAGTTAAATACTCATAATCCTTTAACTATTAATGCTACTGCAATTTACACACACTGTAAGTTGTTAAAAAATGAGTTAACCTCTGCTGCGGCCCAATTATTGTCTACCAGCTGGCAATAGATGCAAAGTTTGCTGTAAATGGCACTCTCCTTTACTTTACTATAGTGTTTTAACTAACCACAAAGTCATTTCATTATGCCCCCAACCAAAATATTTCTTAAAAACTTGAAAGACACACTCAAGGGATAAACCATACACCACTGAGATAAGAGACTGTGACTATAATCCAATGAGAATCTAGGCATTGGAACCAGGAATGGTGACTACCCAAAATTCATGTCTTCACCTTCTGGCCATCTACCAGCAAATGGAGAACTTGAGCCCTTTCTTTCCAGAAAAGCAATGTATAGCAATGTCTAAACAGATGGATCAGACTTCGGGTCCTTATGAGCAACTGGAAACTAAGCTAAATAATAGTTGCATCACATAGATCCCAAGACATGTAAAAAACAAAGTCATGGTGTTGAACTCTGTATCTAGAGGGGAAAAAGAGAAGGGGAAGAAGCAAAAACTAAAAAGAGCATTGAGGACAAATAAAGAGGGTGTGCGGTCTCATTGGAAATTCCTAAATTTGGATACAACTATCAAAACAATTTGGTACAGTAGAGGTACTGAATCAGAATGACACAATGACACTGAATATGCTGTTGTTGTTATTGTTATTGTGTTGTTGTGGTTGTGCCTGAGGCTGTTGCTCCTGCTACTGCTACTATTCCTTAAGAGACTCTGATATTTCTGAAGAAAAGCATTTGAGAGACTGTAGTCTTTGGAACCCAACCTACAATGTAGCTGAGCAGCCCAGGGACTTCCAGCATCCAGAGAAATAAGACCATGTAATACGAATATTTCTTTCCTATAAAAATAGGCTCTTTTTCCTCTTCCTTTGATCCCATAGATGTGAATATAATGAGATTTTATCAAAACCACTTCATCCTGTTGTTACTTCTGCCAGAAAGATGGTGCATTACACCCTCCTGGCTTTGATGCAGACAATGAAACTTTCTAATAGATTGCCAATTGCTTTGACACAAAAGCTAGAGAAAATGTAACTTATCCCAGAACCTTGTTCCCAATCTGTCTCCAGCACTGCAGCTGTCAAATTTGGCCCTTAAAATGCCCTTGATTAAAGGAGAGAGCCAAAGAAAGAGTAATAGTCTGCCAAGTTAGGTGGCTATAATCCTCAATATTGGTAATTACACTTCAAATACATTGAGCTTTGTTGTTGAAGCTTAGAAAGTAAAACTCTGATTCATCTAAACAAAAGATGATTCAGATCTTGTGAGACTCAAAAGGCGAAGGATGTTCTGAAGTATCTCCTGCAGCTAAACTACCTTCATTTATGATTTTCTCAGATCTCCCATGACAGCTTCTGTCTAATGTGGTCATCTGAGGAAATCTTAAGCAACCACAGGAAATACTACATGTGGCTCATTTTTTGAAGGAAGAACATCAAGACTGAGGAAATCATAGGCAATCATAGAAAATGCTACATGTGGCTTATTTTTCTAAGGAAGAACACCAAATCTGATGCTAAGCTTTATTGATATAACATAAATCTGAGACCACTGCAACCTGTGGCCAGCAGCTCTGAGATTTCATCAAGAAGAAATAACTCACCTACTTCTCCTCCTCCAAATTCACCCAGAAGAATTAACACATCTGATATCGCCAATCATTTGCATCTCTATCCCATTCAAAATATTCCTTAACTTAGCAGTGGGGTTCTTGTATCTGTCCATAAAAATGCACCACTCTTCAGTTTCAGTCTGTCATAGACTCAAGAGTTAGGAATATTTATAGAACTGATCAGTAATAAAGGGCAAGCTTGTCTCTTATCAGCTAGCATATGGGTCCTTCATTTTTATTTATGGGCTTTTTTGTGAATAATAGGATGACTTAGTTTAAATTTTTATGCTGTATCGGTTCATGCTTCACTTAATCCCTCTCACAATCAATAATGTTAAAATGTGTGTCATAGCCTTTTGCTTTTCTAGTTTGTCTAACTTTTGCTTGTCTAACTTGTCACTGACATAGCAACATTGAACAGCGGCTTTGATAATTCCTGAATAGGATTCAGTACCATTCATACTTATGTCACAATTGATATCAATTAATTCACACTAATGAAACCATTTCTCAAATATTTAGGAGGAAAACAGAAAAATTCTTATTATGCTTAGTCCTTTCCCAACTTAGGCACCCAAATTAAAGCTAAATTATCCCAGACAAAAATTAAATATTGATTACAGTTTAAAAAAAAAACTCTTCTACCTAAAGTTCCATTCAAAATTTTGATTTCACACCTTCAAAGCCTCCTTCACAATCTATTTAAAAATAATCTTGAAACCTAATTTTACATTTTCAAAAGTCACATCTAGAAATCTCCTTTTCCACACTGCATTCTCCAGGCATTCTTCCAAATAATTCAGGGATGAATATGGTGAAGTTTCTGGCTTTAAAATGTCATTTCAGAAATAAATCCCACCAGAAAGTAATGCTTCCTATATTGTCAAGGATATAGTTAAATTACCTCTTAGTTACTGAAGACATTTTCGTCATGATACATACTTAGTCACACACATAGTATTCGACCAGAGGGGTTCTCTAACCTTAAGTCCACAACCATCCCTGAGTCAGAGAACCACTTCTAAGTCAGCACTGTATCACTTCATCTTTTCATGATGCCACCCAGACATATTCAGACCTTGTGTTTGGAAGCCTAGTATTTATTATTATTGATGGTAGTAAGAATAGTGGTAATAATAGCTGTCATTCACTGAACACTTACCATGGATCAGACCTCATGTGGAATACTTTACACATTATCCTCGCACTTAATAATTAAATATTTGGGGAAATCTTAATTTTAGCATTAGGACTTCCATACATTGAATATTCAAAAGGATACCTGGTTTTCTATGAAGTATTTTTTCTTAAAATAGCAGAGAGGGACTTGCCTAATGGCAAGCCACTAGTCTTCTGGAAGAGGGACAATAGATAAAAGCATGTTTGGGAGAATAATACCTGGGTACTTCCAATTGATCAAAGACTTCCTTGGATGGAAGACCAAGGAAAAAAAGATGAAAAACATTTCAAGAATAAATCTTCCAGAAGAATAACAATATCTAAGACCCAAGAAGCACATAACTATTACAGCACCCAAGTTGAGAGAAACCAATAAAAATATATTAATGTACCAGGCATGGTGGCTTATGCCTATAATGCCAGCAATCTGGGAGATTGAGGTGGAAGGATCATTTGAGGCCAGGAGTTTGAGACCAGCTAGGGAAACTGAATAAGACTCTGTACCATAATTTGTTTTAAAAGTTAGCCTGGACTGATGGCACATGCCTGTAGTCCTAGCTACTTGGGAGGTTGACTGGAGCCAAGGAGGATCACTGGAGCCTAGAGGCCGAGGCTGCAGTAAGCCATAACTGAGTTGCTGCACTCCAACCTGAGTGGCAGAGCAAGACCCTGTCTCAGAAACAAAATAAAACAAAAACACAAACAAAAGACAATACACTAATGACTGGTTTAAGAATGTCTATTATATTTATGTCGAACATGAAAAAGTTTAAAGCATACTAGGTAGGCTGTTTGGAACTGTACATATATTAACTGTGGTTTTGTATTTATTAAGAAGTTTAGTATTTAAATTCCAGAGTACTTTCACATGATGATGTTTCACTCAAGCTAAAGTGTGATGAAAGTAAAACCAGAAGCCCCTGTTTTGATTGCACTCTTTATCAGCAGTTGGAATTTAAGTAATAACCTTTCTGGGGATTCAGTTTCATCAATTGCACAGTGGAAATTAATCAAACCACTCTGCCAATATCACACATTTTTAAATACCATATTGTGTGAGATAATGGCTGAGAAAGCTCTTTGAAATGATAGAAAGCGCTATACAAATGTAAAAGGTATGATTATCATTTTGTGTCTGAATGCAATCAAATCCGAACTGATGGCTAGATACTATGATCCTTCATGAAGACAATGGACAATGTGAAACATGTCTAATACATTACTGGAGTCTCTGCCACAGTAACAGACAATGAAAAGAGTATAGTGAGAATGGACAAAAAAGATCCTTTTGAGGTGGTGTATTAAGGAAGAAAAATCAGAACGTTTTTCTTGTATCTTCATAATTGATTTAGTCATTCATTAAATCTGTAATTTCCCCTATTGGGGCATTTCAAGTTTATTTTCTATTATTCCCTGTTGAGTAGATAAGAAGAATAGAATAGCAAGTATTCATAATAAAACTAACACCTAGACTTTTTTATCTTGAGAAAAAATAACTCAATTAATAACATCAATGTTTTTTATTCTCTCTGACAAAGATTCCTTTCTTGATCAAATTTTAGTCAAGAAGAACCCAGCTTCAGCAAAAATCTTGTCAAATTGGATAACCCAGCATCCTCCACCCTTGATACTTACTAACCCTTCATGATTGATGAGTTACTCATCCTTCACCATCTTTCAGGAGCTGATCATCCTGATCTGCCTTCAGCAAGAATCCTACTGGGTCAGTTTAGTCACAATCCCCCCTTACCCTAATGTTCTCATACTAATTTTTCATTTACAAACCCCTCCACCCCATCCTTCTCCTTGGCTATAAATTTCTACTTTTTCTTGTTGTATACAGAGTTAACCCCATTCTCTCTCCCCTAGTGCAAAACCCCATTGCAGTAGTTCTCATACTATCACAGTAGTCCTGAATGTAGTTTGTGTTTATTGCTTTAAAAAGTGTCATGGATCATTTTTCCTCTTTAACTTCCCTCAATGAGAAATGTTTTTGTAACTCTTTAGTTATCCTCATTGAATTGTCTGAACTCTACAAGTATGAAAACCTCTGTCAGATTCTGTCAGAATGGAGAAAAGCCTTTTTGTCAAATACTGTCCTGGAGAAAAACTGCCCTGGCTGTAAGTTATTCGAGTGACCCAGAAACTTTCAGACCTGAACTTAATTAAAGTCGAAACTGATTTCCTCCAAAATTCTCTTTGAAGAAAAGCAACATAATGCCCAGTCTTGAATTATTTTAGCAATTAACTTTTCAAAATACAATGTCCAGGATGCAAGTTAAAACAACTGGGAATATGTGGGCACAAGAAACTGTGAGAAAGAGCCAAAAAAAATAACAGACACTAACTGAAAGACGAGTTTGAAAATGTTAGCAGGCAGCTGGAAGCTATGAAAAGTGATATAGGGAACTCTAAAAGAAAAACAAGCCACAAGATTTTTAAAATGTTAGGGTATTGTGTTAGCATATTTGTGCTGCTATAACAAAATACTACAGACTGGGTAATTTATAATAAAACAAATTTAATTTTTCACAGTTCTAGAGGCTGGGAAGTCCATGATCAAAGTGCTGGCATTTGGAATCAGGTAAGGGTCTAATCTGAGCTTCCAAGGTGACATGTTGAGGCTACAGCCTCCAGAGGGAAAGAGCAATGTGTCCTCACAAGAAAGAAGAAAGGGCAAGAGATGAATTCCCTTTATCAAGCCCCTTTATAAGGGCATCTAATCCTGTTCAGATTCCATCACTTCCCAAAGGCCACGCTCCCCAGTACAGTTGCAATGGGATGAAGCTTCAACACAAATATTTTAGAGGGCTCAGAAACATTCAAACTATAGCAGGTATCATAACAGAACTTAAGAATTTGGTGAATACAGCTGAAGAAAGAATAAAGTGTGAAGAAGAGAGGTAGCCAGATATGAAAAGCAATGAAAGTTATAAATATGTGGGAGACTTTGTATTAGAAGTAGTGGTATAAAACAGCCGTAATAATGCTTTTAAAAATATCTATTCTGTAAATGTATAGTACATATGTTATTGTTCATTGTTTTATGCAGTCACTGTTCATTTAGACCTGTTGCTATTTGCCTATACTTGTATTGTGTGAATGTGTAAGAAAATAATAGCATATGAGACATGATAAATAAGTTGAAATGTTCTAATGTCCTTGAAATGTTCTAATGTCCAGGGAAAGTCAAAGTGCATGTTGTAATTTCAGAAGTATGCATGCGCACACACACACACACACACACACACACACACACACACACACACACACTACACACAGATGATAAATAATTCGAACTAGAGAATGGAAAGTAAAAGTTATTACCCCAAATAATGAGAAAGAAAAACATAACCAGATTGAATAAGAAGGAGAGGTATGAGGAAACTGGAGTGCTATTATAATTATTTTCACATGAAAGGAAATCAAGAGATACAGAGAAAACTGATGGAATAAAATGGAGGTTTAAGGACATAAAGGAACACAATTAACCATTACAGAACTAAGGAAAATACTGTAGCTTCCAAAATTGGGAAACATGTAGAGGTGACATGAGGCATTATAAATGAGCTAACCATTCATCCTGCATCATGGAGAATCAAGTTGATAAATTAGGAAACAGTATCTAAGCATTTCATTTTCATCTGAGGTTAATTGCCCAAAAACTGAAATAAAAAACAGTTTGGTGACATTATCTTAAAAGTGAGACTGAGAATGGTAAAAAGGAAGTAGGGGACTGCTGCATTTTATTTTCCATTCCTCTGTCAGATTATTTTATACTCCAGATAGATAAAAATTCCGATTACAAAAGCTTGTATATAATTGTATAGTTTTATATTGCATTAGTATATGAACATAGTATGTTTCTATCTAATATATGCTATATTCATAACATCACAAAGGTTTTGTGTTAAATCTAATTTATATACTGTATTATATAGCATGCTTATTATACACAATATCCATATTGTATATATTTATGTTTACAGTTACATCTCCCTCCTGGGAAATTAAACTGTTGTTACCCTTATGGGCTAACTTTGTTTTCTCTGATTTTTAATATAAGATTGTTAAAGTCCAGGTCATATTCACAAGTTTAGAATCAGACAAATTAGATGCTAACTCTCTTTTCTGTCATAATTTAGCTGTGTGACACATGAAGTTTCACTTAACTTCTTTGTGTCTCTATTTTCTCATTTATAAAGTAAGAAAAATTATAGCTACTTTTAGAAGTGTTGTGATAGTTGGAGATAGTGAATTTTAAATGCTTAGCCATGTTGTCATAAAGTAAATGCCCCATAAAAGAAAATAATCATCATTTCTCTACGCTATACTATTTATTCATTTAATAAATATTTTGGGAGTTCTATCATGTGTAAGAATTTTTCTAAGACTGCCAACAGCAATTTGTAGCCTGATGGGAAAGAGAGAGACAGATGCTGTGCGGATAGGACCACCAAGGGAGGCTTCATTAAAATATTGGCCCATATAGTGAATTGTGATACGTAATAAGCCTCAGGTAAGGAAGGGAAATTCTAAGCAGAGGGAACAGCACAGATAAAAAGTGGCATGACATATTTATGTCTTAGATAAGAAGTTTGGATTTGTCCAACTCTAGAGACAGATGCCAAAAAATTATTATAATAAAAAATATATTAAAAGTATTATAAATGATATTAGAAGACCACCCTGTTGACAATGAGAAAGACAAACTAGAAGGAAAATAAAGAAGAAAAATTTGTAAGCAATCAAGACAAAGGAGAAAAATTAAGATAATATCATAGGAATCTGGGAGATAAGAGACAAAAACCTAAATTAAGTCCATAAGAAAGTGAGAAATTAAAAATTCAGAAGGTAGATACTTTGGACATTGACTTAATGTGACAGGTGAGTGAGAAGAACGAATTGAGAATGAATATAGAAACTGGGTGAATAGTAGTGATCAACTGGGATTAAAAATGCAGATAAACTCACATGTCCTAACAACCTGGGAGATAAGTGACAAAGACCTAAATTAAGTCCAAGGAAAAGGCAAAGTGAGGAATTAAAAATTAAGAAGGTAGATACTGGGGACATTGATTGACTTAATGTGATAGGCAAGTGAAAGGGAAGAATTGAGGCTGACTACCAAGTTAGGACATGTGAGTCTGAGCGATCTCCAAAACACCCAGTGCAAATGTTCAGTGGGTGACTGATTTTCTGGATCTGGAGCTCAGCAGGAAGTCTGAACTAAGGATGTGTATTTGCCTTGGTCCATGGACAATGGCTGAAAATATGAGTTCTCCAACGGAAATCACAGAAAGTGAGAAGCATGCTTACTACTTGTTTAAGAACCAGCCCTTGGGGCCCATCCATTGCACTGTACAAAACTCCATTCTTTAATTCATCAGTTTTTAAAATTTAATTCCTATTATTGCCAAAATGCAGTGGCAATTTTTACTATATGCATTATGCTATATATATAGTGTGTATATATATATATATACACACACTAGATTTTACTATATGCATTATGCTATATATATAGTGTGTATATATATATATACACACTAGACGAGGCTATAGTGTATATCTACTATGTATACACACTATATATATTCATTTACATCCCCAGACTAAATCAAATATTTTTAGGATCCCCATCCTATGTTATATCTACACCATCTCCTGTCACTAGCATAATTTCTGCCACAGAGAATGCCTTAAATACATGTCTGCTGAGTTAATTCCTCACACCTCTGGTAGCCTTTCTTATCTTACATTTGAATCACAGCTGTTTCTACAACTTTAATTCAAGCTGTTTTTTATTTCTCTGGCTCCTCTTTTATACCATATTGCATGTTACTACTCACATTTCCTTTAATAAATATATGTCAGTGTAAAGTCACCAAGTCAACCATATGGAGCTCACTAATCATGACACAAGTCATGAGAGGACAAGTGAAACTTTCAAGAAGCTCAAAGTAGATACTTCCATAGGCCTCCCAAATTATTATTGATGAACAACTCCTCAGCCAGAAATAGAAAGGAAGAGACAATGTCATTGCAACTGTAATCATCGAGGTAACTGATATTGCCATATTGGGTGAGATGATGCCCCTTTTAACTGGAATCATGTCGGATAGAGAAATGCCCTTGTCTGTGGGAATGCTTAGCCTATTCTAAGTACATTCACCATGCAAAGATTCAACCTGTAGATGTAGGAGAAATGACAATACTCCTACTCGATAAAAATTTTGAAGAGTAACACTCAGTAAGACATAAGAAATGCGTTCTTTGAAAGGTTTCCTTCCCAAACAGGCATTTTTCAAAATGTTGAATGCAACTGGAAAGAGAAGGTCACATTGAAGTCAGCTCTACAAAGGCGTTTGCTCACAAAAACACTAGCAACAAACAAATAACATTTGGGAGACAACTGTCTTGCCCCGACTATATACAAATGGGAAAAAAAGTCTTCAAATGCTTCAATACCTTCATTTTGAAATGCCTGTCAACCTCAGAAGCTTTTCCTAGTAACACATTCCTGGCAGTATTTGCACCTTGTTGTGTTCAGAGCTATTAACCAAATGTTAAATATTATGCAAGTGCCATTTGAAAAAAATTGTGTGCCTGAGATGCATTTATTTTGTAATAAATAACAAGTAGTCACAAGTAACTAAGCAGAACAGAATATTTGAAACACGAGCGATCTTTCATCAAAAAAGTAAAAGTTTAAAAGGCGAGCTTATCAAAAAACAAGTGATACATTTTTAAGTAAAAATAATTTAGAGTATGGCATGTAAATAATACAATAAATTAAGGTAGTGAAGTATGGGCAGATCCTGAATTTGGCTGCACATTGGGCACAAGTAGCAGTGGCCTATTTTCTTGTTTTCCTTGTTTAGTCATCAATAATTAAAGACAGATAGGAATTGTCTTTCTGTATCTGAAGTCAAGCTATCATTCTGAGGATCACCTGGGGAGAGTGCCATATTTTAGTCTTTTGCCAATGCAAGGATAGGCAGTGTTTATAAAAGTCAAAACTTAGTTTACTGGTGAAAAATAAATTAGCCATATGGAAAAACAACCAGAGAAATCATTCCCATACTAGTCCTCCCATTTAGCCGGTAATCAGAAGTGCAAGCCCCAGGATGTGCCTACAAGTAACATTGTTAAGAATCCCATTCAAGTTCAAGCTGTTTGTGAGCCTGCCTCTACTGTTACTAGTCACAGTGCCTTGTCTTCTGCTTAAGATGCCCCTAATTTTGCTGATTGACAAAAGTTGTAGCCGGGCTCGGTGGCTCAGTCTGTAATCCCCCGCCTTTGGGAGGCTGAGGTGAGTGAATTGCCTGAGCCCGTGGGTTCAAGACCCGCCTGGGCAGCGAGACCTCATCTCTACAATAAATTTAAAAAAAATCAGCCGGGCATGGTAGTGCATGCCTGTAATTCCGGCTACTTGGAAGGCTGAGGCGGAAGGATCACCGGAGCCCAGCAGGTCGAGGCTGCGGTGGCCAGGAACGGCCACTGCACTCCAGTCTGGGCAACTTAGTGAGACTCCAACTCAAAAAAAAAAAAAAAGTTGTTACAGTGTACATTTTCATTTAGGCAGGATACGTTCCTTGGATAAAACTCTGAAATGTTATGACCACTGTTGGCTTCAGTGATAAAGGCAGAGACGTATGAAAAAGAATTGGAATAAATATAAAAGGAAGGCAATTTCTCCAAATCCTATTAACTCACTTAATAAATAATAACACAGTCATCAGATTGCACAGCATTTTACTGGACATCAATAACTTAGTCATCTGATTAACAGATTGTTAGTGCTGTATTTGCCATGCCCCCTAGAAAAATTAAAAAGCAATGAACAAACAAGACTGCCATCTTTGGTATTTACTTGTTGAATGTCTTTGTGGTTAATGAATTTATCAAAAACAAGAGAGTGGTGGCCACTCTTCTCAGTCTCTGTTTCAGGGAGAGATCAACACAGTGACCCAGGCATTCTTTGTCTCCATTCTTTAGAACAGGACAAATAGTTAATTAAATATTATTTTTCATGGTCAATTATCCTATTTTCTCCCGTTGCAGGTAAGAGTCAGGTTTGGGACCACCATGACCTTATGTGGTCGCTAAAGATCAGAGCATAGATGAGACCACCTCAGAGCACAGTCCCTAGCTGCAATGTATAAAATCCCATGGGGATATAAATTGCTGGACTCTGGACTCACACATCCTGAAACTGAATCCTTATCCAGCCATTTACTAACCACAGAACCTCAGGCAACTTACTTGACCTCTTTGTGCCCACTGTGTCCTTATCTGTAGTCTGCGAGGATGGACGTAGTAATAACTACTTTCTGGGATTATTGCAAAGACAAATTAAATAATACAAACATAAAATGAGTACCACACCTGACACATGATAAGAACTCAAGAAAAGTTGTCTATTATTAATAGCGTCAGTATTCCCAAGTCCTAAACGCACAGAGGCTGCACAGATGGGAGTTCAAAGTTGAAACAAGGCTCACACCTACCCAGTATGTGTTGGGTGCTTACCCTCCCCTAAGCTTTTGGTGTATGTAGGATTTTCCTGGAGGCTAAGGCACTTCCTAGTCCAAAAATGTGAACTGCACCCACAATTAGGGTTCAGACCCATGCTAGAACGTGTGAGGTCCTGGGGAGGGAGGTTGAGGTAGTGGTAACTGGGAAGGGTCCTGCTAAATTTGCCTAGGAAACAAAAGGCCCTGAGATCGAAGTCACTTAAAGAAAAAAGGAACTGACCTGCCAGCAAGAAGCACATTGAGGGCATAGGAATAAAGGGAAGCTGTAATTCTGGTACGGAGGGTCATCCTTATTTGAGACTTCCATAACTCAGCTGTTTTGCGGGAGTGAAAAAAATTTAAAAGCTACATGACTAACCTCTGCAGTAATCCAGGACCCGAGCAACCACACCGCTGAGGTGCCCTGTCCCCGACCTGAGCATAAGATCAAGGGTGGCCCCAGTGTGTGAGGCAAATCAGCAGAGATCTGATCCCTGTGGGTCAGGACAGCAAGGGCAGAGCAGTGCTGTCCAGCTGTCAAAGGCAGCAGATGCAATCACCAGGATCAGCGAGCAGCGAGGTCAGCAGATCTTCAGGGTGAAAAGCACTGAGGTGAGAGAAGGAGCCTGAACAGACCTGTCAAGGTGGTGGCACAGCCCCTAGCAGCACAAATCCACCCTGAGGAGACAACTATAGCTATGTGGAAAATACCTCTTCACTGCACCCCAAAGCGTTCAGAAGAATGCACTGTTCTGGGGGACCCCATAATTAGAGCATCCACATTGGCCCTTCTCCTTGGCTCTGAGTTGTCAATCCTTGGATCTCATTTATGTCATGTCCATTGCCTTTCTCAGGAAAGCCTATGGTCATGTTTGTGGCAACTGACAAAATTCAGAGTCAAAAGTTTGATTTGACAAGTCGGTGTGTACATATTTCTGGTAGTAACTGAGGCACCAAGCTCAGAGATGTGAGAAGATCTTCTCTCCTTCAGATCCCAGAAACCAGATAATCCCTCTCCAACCAGGTTATCCCTCATTTTGTGGGTTCAGGTGCAACAACTGAGCTAAAAACAAGGTTCTGTGTTCCCATTTGGGTTAGGAGATAATTGGACAGAGTCACAAGGAACACATATAGTAGATTTATTTTTCCATTCCTAACACTTTTCCTCAAGTAAATTATAATTAAAATGAGTATCAAGTTAAATAGCAGGTAGAAAAGGGAGGTTATCAGAAAATTAGGACTATATCATGCATTATTTTCAGCTGACAAACTAGGATGTACAAGAAATAGCATTTGGAAAGTTTTCTTAAACTTAAACAAGAAAAAAATGGACACTCTGAGTCTTCATAACACAAGACTGAGAGAAAATCCAGTCTTCCACATTCTGGAGATTTCTCATATGTCCGCTTCTTACCCTAACTTGTCCCCTGGATTGAGCAATGGTTGATCATCCTATTAAAATAATCAGTGCATTGGGGGAGCCCTTCTGGTCACAATGCATTAGTCCCCACTGTTTACCTTGGAGACATATGTGGTCTCTTTAGACCTCGCAGCTTTGCTGTGGCTGTGTCATTCTTGGTCAGAAAGTCTTCGAAAAGTGTTGGAGCCTCCAAATTGGAAACTCAGTCTCTCCAGAGGCCCTCCTCAGCCTTTCCTTGAGCAATCATCTCCTCTCAGTGTGAAGTTATCCTGCAGAACAAGGGTCTGCAGAACTATCAAAGCACACAAGTCCCTATGGAGCGAACGTTTCTCCCTTTCCTTGATGCCCTCAGAAGTGATTCAAAGAGTGAATTATAGTGCAACATCTGTTATAAGACAAAACATCCTGAATTTAAAACAAAAAATGAGCCTGGCTTTCTGCTTAAATAATAGAAAAGGTGAGAGATACATGGAAAGGATTATAAAGTAATGTGTGTTATCATTTGAGTGTTTTATGTCCTTCAAAACTCTTGTTGAAATTTAGTCTGCAATTCAACAATATTGGGGGGGGGACTAACAGGAGGTGCTCAGGTCAAAAGGCCCACCCTCATGACTAGATTAATGCCTCTGTAAAAAGGGCTTGTGGGAGTGGGCTTGCTCTCTTTTGCTCTTCTGCCACGTGAAGACAAAATCTTCATTCTCACTTACCCTTCTGCCTTTTAGCAAGTGAGGATGCATCAAGAAGGTCCACACAAGAAACCAAAACTGGCGCCTTGATCTTGGTCTTTCCTGCCTCCAGAACTGTGAGAAATACATTTCTGTTCTTTATGAATTACCCAGTCTTGGGTATTCTGCTATGATACTACGCGAAAACAGACTGCGATGTGTCAAAAAATTATTCTCCTGCAAGCTAAAATTATGGTGACAGTATAGTTATTTACTTATCAAGCCCCTACATAGCATGAGTCAGATGCTCTTCTAAGCGTCTTTTAAATATGATCTCCATCCTTGTAACAATCCAGTATGTGTAATCCTCATTTTATGGTGAATTTACTAAGGCACAGTCATGAATTTACCTGTTCCAGTCTATGCTGCCAATCAGTGACAGCATCTATATTCAAAACTAGGCCCTTGAGCTCCTTAGACTCTGTGCTGACCACTGCATGTACTCCTTCTAGAAGAGAGCTGGGTCTTCTGAGGATCATGCTGTTCTCCTCCGTTTTTGCTCTCTTCCCCTGCTGCCTGCTTGCTCTGAGCCATTGCAGCTCCCTCATCTTGACCCACGATTGGCTAGGCCCAAGTTTTTGCTCCAGAATCGAGAACTCACACTGGACTTAGATCCTCTTACTTTGTTCCAACCTTTTTTCTTAGCTCCCTGCTCTGTTCTGACATCTCCATTGTCCTCCTTGACCCTCAGATTTTAAGACAGACTTGGTTTTTTGCCTTTCGCTTTCAGAATTCCCTTTTTCTCTTTGGGCTCTCTGGGTCATCCTTCTGGCCATGTTCCAACACCTGGGACTTAACTTTGACAAGAAACCTCCTGGCCAGTGTCCCTGCCAAACTTACACTTGCTTCTTGGTGCCAGGTAAAACTCCAAGAAAAAATGACATGTACTGGAACACTTAAACTCAGGAATCTCAAAAGCCTTTTAAAAATAAGCCACCATTTTTTTCTTGATAAAATAGAGTGACTTTTGTATGTTTTAGACACTTGATATTTAGAATGTATTTGTTTTTCAAATATTTATTGTAAAATCATGTGGTTTTATTTTAGTAAATTAGAAAATAAACCACGGTTTATTACCAAATATTTGTTTATATTAAGAGATTATTTTCATATTTAGCACACTTACATATGAATCTTGTAGCAATTCCTTGAGGTACATTATATAAGAGACTTTATTTACTTTAGGCCAATGATTTTCAAATGTTTTTAACTACAGTCCACAGTAAGAAAAACAAATAATGGTACAATTCAGTGCATATGCATTAAAACAAAAATTTTCTGTAGTGAAACTTGCCTTTCCTACATGCAATATACTCAGTCTTTGTGCATATTATGCTATTTTATTTTTTCAAGTAATCCCACTATTAAGTTAAGTTTCAATTTGAAAATAACCAATATCTATTGCTGGCTTAGTATCCTTTGATTAACTCATCTCCTTGATCCCTAAACACACACACACACACACACACACACACACAGAAAACATATAGCTCAAAAATATACACTAAGAATAGAACACAGTCTCTCAGAACCTAGCTGTTTTCACAAACCTAACAACTATCAGGATAGTGTGTGAGTACATGGATTTCCTGTCCCTCAGGTCCAATGGATCAATTTATCAAATACCAGAAGGCTTTGTGTAAGACTCTATCCTAAAGCAAATGGCACTGGTAAAGCTTGTTTCCTCAGTCTAAATGAGGTAGTATTGACTGTGAGACATGCATTATTTGTCAAAGGAGGGTTAAGTGATGCTTGAGGTTTAGAAGGAGAGGTATTTAAATGCTGACAAGAAAACAAAGTATAGCCTTCTTCTAGAATATGTTACTTTCTGAATTTAAAAAAAATCATACTGGATTAAGAATGTGGACTTCTGACTAATAGTTCACGCTGACTGTATATTATTTTGTCTATGATATAAAAATAAGTTACTTTGCAATTGCATCATAAAAGCATAGGGAAGAGCTTGTGACAATCTTAAGAAAGTTCTAATAATTCCCTCACTTAAATTCATCATACTCTACTTAAGTGACAAGACTGGTAAACAAGACCCTTGAAGATGTTTTCAGCATCTAGCTAGATTCAGCTCAGAGGATTTATTTTCACCGGGTAGAGGACTTTCCAAACAAGAAAAACTCAGCTGGTTACAAGGACCAAAGAGCCTAAGGAGCCCCTCCTCAGGGCTACCTCACTAGTTCTCAAAGGACCATTATGAGGGTGGAAGGTACACCAAGGGCGAGATGCTGTTGAAGATTAAGAAGCAGTTTCAGTGCAATACATTACCCTGGACTTGATGCTAAGTCTTCTCAACTCTAAGGGTACAAAATTATAAGATTAGGATAAAAGCTAAGAAACAAATGTACACAAAAAGTGGCATTAGAGAGGGCAGAGTGTAGAGTTAATGTGTTTCAGAGTGTAAAGTTAATATGAAATATAAATAAAAAAGTAACAAAAGGAAAACTCACCAGATCTCTTGGGAGCAGACAATTTCATATTTATGGCATTTATAAATGTTTTAGTGTCATAAAAACTAAAGCCTGCCATTGCCTAGTAAATTGATTAAATTTATTTAATTCATTTTAAAGATGCATCATCTGTCTTCCCTGCATTCAGTCACTCTTTTTTTCAAACATTCATTCAAAACGCATTGCCTTAGTCTGTTTTGTGCTGCTATAACAGAACTTCAGAAATTGGGCAATTTATAAAGAACAAAGATTTATTTCTTACAGTTTTGGAGGCCAAGAAGTCCCAGGTTGAGCTTCCCATTCCTGGCAAGGGCCATTTTGCTGCCGGATTCATGATAGAAGTAATGAGGGCAAAAGCATGCCCATGGGGTCTAAGGGGTAAGGAGGGTTGCAAAGATGCCAGCCCTGTTCCTCCACATGAGGAAGCTGGAGCTATCAGAAGAGAATGTCCATAGACTCCAGCTAATACTTGCCATGCTCATGTCTGCTGAGACCTGCAGTCACACATTCAGCCCTTCCTTCTGTTTCAGTAGGTGAAAAATTGAGGCAGCTATCTAAAGCCAAATCTTCCATTTTTGCACTAGATTTTCTTGCCTCTCTCCTACATCCTAAGAGTTTCGTCATCTACTGAATCATCCCCGTTCATATAATTTTTTTTCTTCTTGACCCCACTACCCCTTCTCAGGTACTCATCCATGTCTTTGATCCCCTTTGCAACAACACTCTTTGACATGGTTGTCTACATTTTTTGCCTTCCTCTTCGCTCATCCAAATTCTCTTTTAAACCCACTTTTACCAAGCTCTTGCTCCAACAACCCAGCAAACTTCTCTGGTTAATGTCACAAACGACATGTTGCTAAGTCCAATGGTCAAGTCTCAGTCCTCATCTTATTTTCTACAGTTAATCATTCTTTCCTTGATACATTTTTGTTTCAGTTCCTAAAGCCTACGTTTCTCTTGAGCCTTTCTACTGTACAAATCACACCCACTCCTTCTCAATCTCCTCTGTATTCCCATTTCATCCTTGGTTTTGAAATGCTTCTGGATTCAGTCTGTAATTGCCTCCCAAAGGAGAATTTATAGTGACACTAATATCTGATCTTTGCTTCAGCAACTCTCGCTTGCATGGGCCCATTCCAAGGATCTGGGAGGGCCCCAGAAATCTGTTCACATTTTTTATTGTAATTGACTATGATGACCCCACCCTCAACCCCGCTTTCCACTTCTTTCTATCATATTTCCTGGCATATCCAGGTGGTAATGGAGGAAACAGCCATTGTGGAGGTATGGCCAAAGAAGTGAGGTTGAGTGGGGTGTTTGTATGTGGTTTGTCATTCCCACTGATGAAGTGAATGCTATCTACCTCGTAAAGGCCTGGACGTCAAACAACACCAAGGTATGTGTATGCCGAGTTTGTGCTGCAGTATGAATGTGTTCCCAGGCACTGGAGACTGTGTCAGTGGTAGGAGGGGAAAAGGTTTAAGATATATGGGTCTATAAACGAGTCCATGGAAAATTCTTCCCATCTTTCGGTGTGTAAAATGAATACCTCATTACTGGGAATTTTTTTCTGTTAGGGATACATTCAGTAATGCAGCATGTTGATTATAAATGTATACATTTCTTCTTTGATGAGAATAATATGAAATCAAATTTACCAGAATTGCTGTGTTTATAATGTATAAATGTGAATCAGTATTACAGTCAGTATGTCTGTGAATGAAGTCATGTGTCTTATGCATCTTAGTAATGAGTGATAACAAAAATCAATTTTGATACTGTATTTCTATTTTCCATGGAAACATTTCTAAATTATATCACTTATAGGAAGTGATATAAATAGCCACCGAAAAACATTTAGTAAAAAGGTGAGTGGCCTGTCAATAAATTAATAAAAAATACTGTTATTTTTCTGAACAGTGTAATATTTTTACATTTCTTAGATTTTTAAATTATAGAGGCTGTTTTTATCTTTAAATAACTATTTACTATTGTCCTAATTTTCTATTCTGTTTCTTTAGAGGGTCCTCCACAATTATGAACTTTACAGCAACTTGGATGGACTTAGAGTCTACAATACTGAGTGATCTACCACAGAAACAAAGAACTGAGTACCACATGTTCTCACTCATAAGCGAACCTTATTATAATACTATAAGGAAGGACTTGGTAGTAGTGGGAAACTACCAGGGGAGTGGGAGGAGCACACTTCATCAACAAGGGTACCTGCCTAATGACCATTTGTATACCTAACCCTGAATTGTACGTTACATCTTTAAAATAAAATAAAATAATTTAATTCCACCCTGAAAAAAAAGAGGGCCCTACACATTGTATATGAACCAGAACTTGGAAACCGGATCCACTCTTGCAGCTTCTCTTCCTTATCTACATTTACTCCTGGTCATCCAGTCATACCTTTAAATCTCATGTCAATGCCGAAAAGTCACAGACTTCTGTCCCAAATCCAAGCTCCTCTCTGGATCTCCAAATTCCAAAGGATGTCTAATACACACCTATACTCAGCCTGCCTAAATTCAAACCCCTTTACAAAACCCAAACTGCTAACCCCACCAGTCTTTCTCATGTCAATTATTGGTTACTCCATCTTTCCTGGTATTCAGGTTACAATTTAGTAGTTATCCTTGACTTCCTTCTCTGACATTTCACAGAAAATCCCATTAATGCTACTTTCAGATTTCTAATCCAGAATCTATATCCAAACTATAACCAGACCACTCCACATCATCTTCACTGCTTCCACCTGGGTCCAAGTCACCAAAATTTCACATCTGGATTCAACTAACCTTGCAAGATCATTCTAGTTCTACCACTGTTGCCCTCCTCATTGCCCCAAGCCCTTCCCCACACACATCATAAATCAGCTCATGTCTCCCCTCTGTGAAACTCTGCCCTGGCTTCTCATTTTAATCAGATTAAAAGGTAAATGCCCTACAATGACACCTGGCACTACACCATTTGTCCTTGTCCCTCGTCTCTCTGACATTATCTCCTTTTACTCACCCCTCAGTCTCCTAACTCCAGGCGCACAAGCTGTTTTTTCTGTCCTCAAATACCTAAGCCTACAGCCTGAGATCTTTGGCTTGTGCTGTTTACTGTGTTTCAAATGCTCTTCCCTCACATATTTCCATGGCTAAATCATCATTCCTCTCAAGTCACAAATGTCACCTTCTCAGGGAGACTTACCCTTGACCAACCTATATAAATTTCAACATATTTTCCCTCCACTCCCAATACATCTAACGCTGCTTTATATATGTTTTCTATAGCATGTAAGACTACCTTGTCACATACTATATATATAAATATATTTTAAAGATGTGGGGTACAATTCAAGGTTAGATACATAAGTGGTCACTGTACAGATAAAGTTTAGTACTCATATTGATGTTATGGACCTCCCCTTCCTCCTCTGGCAGTGTCCCACATACTATATAATTAACTTGATTATATTATCATGTGTCATCTGCATCTGCATGTATCCCTGTGTGTGTACGTGCGCATGTGTGTGCACGCACGCGCGTGCACGCACACACACACACACACACACACACACACACACACACACACACACACCTGGATGTAAATTTTGTGAGTCAGGAATGTTCACATACACACCTGGACATAAATTTTGTGAGTCAGGAATGTTTTCTGATTAAATTTAGTACAAATGTATGTCAAGAGTTTATGCACTCAATTTTTGAATCTTTAAAATTTTTTTACTGTAGTAGTAAATCATGCAAATAAGAAAATCAACTACTAATTTTTATGTTTCTTAAAAATAGTAGTGGAAAGATAGATTTTATACATTATTTAAGTTTGAGATAGTTAATTTTCTTTTCTGTTTTCTATTTATTTGTGAGGTTTCTTTGTTGTTGTCATTGTATTATTATGAGGAATAGAATTGGATACGGAAGATAGAGGACAGATTTTTGAAAGAATGAATCAGACTGCAAAGATCACAGAAAAGAAGAATGAGAGGGGCTCGAACAATCTCAGCAACTGGTTTGCCATGAGCTTTCTCCCTTGAATCTTCTGTGACAACGTAGCTCCCAAGACCCCCACTCTCTGCATCTCTTCACTAAGATTTCATTTCCTTAGGAGAAAAAATAGGTTGGCCCTATCCATGGTACCTATTCATGAATTAATTACAGTATCAGAACCACTAAGACCTAAAATTGTGTACTAAGAATCAGGCCTGCAAAGGGGAAAATTGCTATGAAGTAGGCTTTCAAATGTTCAGTTCAATCTAATTTTTTTTTTTTTTTTGAGTTGGAGTCTCACTCTGTTGCCCAGACTGGAGTGCAGTGGCCGCTTCCTGCCACTGCCACCTTGACCTGCTGGGCTCTGGCAATCCTTCCGCCTCAGCCTTCCAAGTAGCTGGAACTACAGATGCGTGCTACCACGCCCAACTAATTTTTGACTTATTGTGAGATGAGGTCTCCGCAAGTTTCCCAGGCGGGTCTCGATCCCGCGGGCTCAGGCAATTTACTCACCTCAGCCTCCCAAAGTGTGGGATTACAGGCTGAGCCACTGAGCCCAGCCAATCTAACTTTTAAAAAACATTTACAAAAACAAGTGAGGAAGAACAAATACCTAGGATTTAAATTTTTTATTTTTAAAAAATTTTATTCAAGCTACTTCTAGACAGTATCAAGATATTTCCATTTTCACAGAAAAATATAAAATCTGTCAGATGTAATTTCTGAAAAGTTAATCACATCTTTATATATTTGAGAGTTTTTATTTTCAAACTTAAAAAAAATTCTTCTACAACATTGCTTTAAGGCAGGGAGCAGGATTTATTTATCAATGTATTCTGCTGTGGGCACCATTAACTACTTTGTGCAAAATGAATATATGTACCAACGTCAGAAAACACCACAATAGTAAGCTGTGAGTATGGAGTCCAAAAAAAGGCTACTTTTCTAAGAAAGATTACTTTAGATAAAACATCAAATATATCACCATACAGGTCATCCCGATGATTTCAGTACATTTGTTAAACACATAAAAATAACTACAAAGTTGCAATTAGACAGGATGAATAAATTCTGGAGATCTGTTATACAGTATGGTGACTATAGTTAACAATAATGTGCACTTGAAAATTGCTGAAGGAGTAGATTTTAAATTTTCTATATAATAGATCTCTAGAATTTATTCATTCTGTCTAACTGCAACTTTGTAGCCTTTGAACAATATTGTCCCATTCCCCCTACCTCCACTCTATGCCCTGGCAACCACCATTCTCTTATCTGCTTCTATGAACTCGACTTTTTAAGTTTACACTAATAAGTGAGATTACTCAGTATTTGTGTTTCTGTGCCTGGCTTATATTACTTAGAATAATCTCCTAGGTTCATCCATATTGTCTAAAAGACAAGATTTTCTTATTTTTAAAGACTGATTAATATTCCATTGTGCATATATACATATCCCATTTTCTTTATCCGTTCATACATAGACTGGCAGTTAGGCTGATTCTATATAATGCTGCAGTAAACATGGGAGTATAGATATCTCTTCAAAACTGATTACATTTCCTTTGGCTATTCAAGAGTGGACCTGAAAAAACTGGAATTATTTTTCAGAAGATGGACCCCTTACAATACATTCCCTAGTTAATTCCCTAATAATTCCCCAGGTAGGTAAGTGTTCTAGGAACCCGTCAGCATCAGTGTACCAGCTAGTGGCTAGCATTTGACTTCAGTAAAAAAAAAATTTTTTAGATTCTTTCAATGCATTTGCCCATTTCACGATGGATGATTTATGAGCACACCTGCCCATACAGCACTGAGTGTTCAGCAGTTTTTGACCAATATAGCATGACCCCATGCCCACTCTCTCTATTCATCCGATCTCACCTCAAGCAACTTTTGTTTTGTTTTCCCAGATGACAAAAGTCCTTAAAGGGAAACATTTTTCCAATGTGGTAGAGGTGAAACAAACAAAAAAAAAAATGGCAGAAGCACTAAAAGGCATCAAAACTGACAAGTTCAAAAACTGTTTTGAGCAGTGGAAAAAACATATCGATAGGTGTATTGCATCAAACGAAGAGTACTTTGAAGGTGACTGAAGTTTAAACATGTAAAAATGACTACACAATTTTTTATAAATAAATTCTGATTTGGGGGGTCCCCCTCACATACCCAGAAGTAGGATTACTAGAGCATATGGTAGTTTTTGAGAACTCTTACTACTATTCCATAATGGATGTACTAATTTACAATCCCCAATAGTGTGTAAGGGTTTCCTTTTCTTGCCATTCTTACTAATACTTGCTATTTTTTGTCTTTTTGATAATAGCCATGCTAACAGGAATAAGATGATATCTCATTGTGGTCTTGGTTTGCATTTCACTGATGATTTGTGATGCTGAGTATGTTTTTTTTTTTTTATCCCTGATGACATTTTATATGCCTTCTTTTGAGAAATGTTGATTGAGGTCTTCTCATTTTAAACAGGGTTATTTGTTTTCTTGCTATATATTTTAGATTTTAACTCCTTTTGAGATGTATGGTTTCCATATATTTTATTTTATTCTGTAGATTGTCACTTCACTGCTGATGATTTCCTTTTTTGTGCAGAAGTTTTTAGTGTGATGCAATCCCTTTGCTTATATTTACTTTTGTTGACTATGTGTTTGGGCTCACATTAAAAAAAAAAATTGCCCAGATTTGCTATCATTAAGTTTTTCCCCATGTTTTCTTTAGTGGTTTTACAGTTTCATATTTTATCATCTAAATGTAATCCATTATAATTTAATTTTGTGCATTGTGTGAGATAAAGATCTAACTTCTTTCTTCTGCATGTGGCTATACACTATTCCCATCACCATTTATTTAAGAGACTAAGATTTTTCCATTTTCTATCAAAGATCAACTGACTATAAATGCACACTTTGACTTTGGGGCTCTCTATTTTGTTCTCTCTATCGATGTGTCTGTTTTTATGCCAGTGCTATATTGTTTTAGTAATTATAGTTTTGTAGTACATCTGAGATCAGGTAGTGTGATGCCTCTAGCTTTTTTATTTTTGTTCAAGATTATTTCTGTGGAAAGTGTCATTGGAATTCTGATGAGGACTGCATTAAATCTACATTTCTTTGAGTAATATTATTTATTAATTCTTCCAATTCATAAAAAATGGATACCTATTTATTTGTGTCTTGTTCAATTTCTCTCGTTAGTGTCTTATAGTTTTCAGAGCTCTCTTGGCCTTCATCTTCTGCTGAGAAATTTTCTAATAACTTTATGAAGAAGTCTATGTATATAATGATCTTTCTCTTGGTGCTTTCAAGATTCTTTCTTTATTTTTTGATGGTGTACGTACAGTTTTATTATTGTACATCTTTTTTTTTTTTTAGTTGGAGTCTCACTCTGTCACCCAGACTGGAGTGCAGTGGCCACTTTCGGCCACCGCAGCCTCAACCTGCTGGGCTCCAGCAATCCTTCCACCTCAACCTTCCAGGTAGCCGGAATTACAGGCATGTGCTACCATGCCCGGATGATTTTTGATTTATTGTAGAGATGAGGTCTCGCTGCCCAGGCAGGTCTCGAACCCGCAGGCTCAGGCAATCCACTCACCTCAGCCTCCCAAAGGTGCGGGATTACAGGCTGAGCCACCGAGCCCAACTTATAGTACATCTTGATGAAATATTTTTTGGTTTTAAGTTAAAAATGATTAGAGAACATTAAGCTTCCTTCACCTGGATGTTTACGTCTTTCTCCATATTTGAGATGTTTTCAGACATTATTTCTTTAAATAAGCTTTCTGTCTCCTTCTTCAACTTCTTGAAATTCCCCCACACCATAAATATTAACTCACTAAATTCTGATTCATAAATACTGTAGGTTTTAATTTATACTTTTTTGTCTCATCTGATTGAATATTTTCAAATAAACTATCTTTGAGTTTAAATACTCTTTCTTCTGCTTGATCAAGTCTGATGAGTCTCTCCATTGCACTTTGTATTCATTCATTGTACTCTTCAGGTCTAGAATTTCTTGGCTATTTTTTATGTTTTGGTTTCTCTTGTAGACTTCTCATCTTCTTCAAGCATTCTTTTCCTAATTTCCTTGAGCTGTCTCTTTGTGATCTCTCATAGTTCACTACTTTACCGAAATCATTTATTTTGAATTATTTGCCAGTTAATTCACAGCTCTCTCTGCCTTTGATGTCAGTTACTAAAAATATCATTGTTGAGGAGTTCCAGTAAGATGGCAATGACACAGGTGGGACTTTGAGATTCTCGGAAAGTGAGTTCCCATAAAGACTCTTCCTTTCCTCCCCCAGCCCCCAGCCCACCACCAGTCCAAGGTCTGGAGACCCTCGGTCCCACGCACTGCTGGCTACTGTAGCCCCTCTGCAGCTCTGCCCCAGGCAGCCCTGGACCCAGCTGCATGGAGCTCCCAGCTCCCTCCCTGGCTACACCGTCTCACCCAACCCCAAGCCACCCACTGCCTTCAGATACCAACTTGTAGAGATATGGGTTCCCTTGCTGGCTAGACTGATCTGCCGGGCATCAGCCACTGCCAGCTCCCTTCCTGGCTGGGCGCCCAGCCCAGTCTCAGGCAGTGGCAGCCCATGGAGGCCCTCCACGCCCGCCCCTCAAAACTACAGGCTCCATCACTGGCTGAAGCTCCCTGCATGCAGCCCAAAGCCATGGCCAGTGCTTGTCCCTCGGAGTTCTGGGTCCCCGCCCTGGGTGAGGCACCCAGCCCATCTCAACCTGCTGTGGCCCAGAGAGGCTCTAGGCACCCGCCCCTCAGAGATACCAGCTCCATTCCTGGCTGAAGTGCCCTTCATGCAGCCTAAAGCCGCTGCCAATGCCCGCCCTTGGAAGCCCTAGGTCCCTGCTCTGGCTGAGGCACCAACCTCATCTCAAGCCCCATTGCCCAGGGCGGCCATGGCACTTGCCCCTCGGAGCTGTGGGTTCCATCCCAAAAGCCCAAAAGCCGCCGCTGCCCACACGGGCCCCCAGCGTCCACCCCTCAGAGTTCTGTGCCCCCACTCAGGCTGAAGCCCCAGCCCTGACTTGAGCTGCCACCCACGTGGAGGAACCCGGTGGCCATGCCTCAGAGTTCTGGGCCCCCATCTAGACTGAAGCACCCAGCCCCACCTCGAGCTGCCACCCCCGCGGAGGCCCAGGCATCCACGCTGGGCTCCTTGGAACTCTAGGTCCCTATCCAGGCCCTTCAGAGCTCCTGGTCCCTGCCCTGGCTGAAGCACCCAACACCGCCTTGAGCTGCCACTGCCCGCAGAGTCCCTACGTGCCGTCCCTCAGGGCTACGGACTTCCCCCCTGACTGAAGCACTCAACCAGGATCCAAGCCTTCACCACCCAGGGAGGTCCAAGTCTCCTTCCCTGTTGAGCTCTGGGCTCCCTTGGTGACCATACCACCCCACGCCCTAGCCACCCTGACCACTACGCTGACCAGCAAAGCCCAGCAACCTCACACTCCACCTCCCCCAACTCACCCCTGACTACAGCAGTACCAGAGAACAGCTGGAGCCTTGTGACCAGGCAGAGACTTGCAATGACTCACCCACCCAGCTCTGCCTAACCTCCAACTTGGGAGCTAAGACCTCATGGTTGTGTAAGGGAACAGTACATCTTAAGGAGGTGGGTCACCTTGTGTGTCTGTATGATTATATGTCCTAGTTTGTTTGTTGTTGTCACTGTTTTTTGTTTGTTTGCTTGTTTTCTCTTACTCTTATCTGTCTTCAGATCTATTTTCATTTATTAGTGGGTACCTCTGCCTGTTCTCCCTTTTACTCTCCTGTCTCCACCTTCCCCCTCTCCCTGTTCCATTTCTTTCCCTTTTCTTACATCATTTTGCTTCCTGGGAGCAACCAAATACCCCCACTTCATGAACAGATTACAAGGCAGGGGGAAGCAGGATCCAGCATATCCATACACCAGTCAGTGGATATTGGGATGTGTAGATAAATTTTGAATCACAGCTACCCCCTCAAATAAATCTCAAAGCCACAAAAGGTATAACCCTCAACCTACAGTCCAGCCTCAGAATCGAACAAAGCCAGGAGATTCACATAAGGAAGAATAGGAAATTGAGGAAACAGAAGCAAAAAACAACCCTGCCACCCCTGAATAACAGATTTAAAGAAGACAGAGGTAGAAAAAAATAAAAAGGAAAAACTGGGGAGGCAAATCTAAACAAATGAAGAAAAATCAAAAGAAGAATACAGGTCTCCCACAGACCCCTGGGAGATCAGATATTGAGAAAACAGACTTCGGAATGAAAATAATGAGGAGCCCCTAGAATGACTGGTTACATACTACGAACCCAGACATCAAGACATTAATAGAGAGAATAAAAAGAATTGAGGAGAGACAAGAGGAAAATAGGAAGGAGTTGATAAAGAGATAGCAGCAGTAAAGAATACTGTGATTGAAATAAATAACAAACTAATAAGCATGGAAAGCAGACTTAGCCAAGCAGAGACAGAGTGTCAGAACTTGAAGATCAAAATATAGAACTAAACCAAACTGTCAAAAACATAGAAAAGAAGCTTAAAAAGACAGAATAAAACCTTCAAAAGATGATTGATTACTTCAAGAGAATGAACCTAAGAGTAATTGGCCTTCCTGAGGCAGAAAGAGAGACAAAGACCACCGTGGAACAAACATTCCATGGAATTATTCAAGAAAACTTCCCTCACCTCATTAATGATATGAAAATTCAAACACAAGAAATTCAGAGAACCCCAGCAAGACAACAAATGAGAAGATCAACTCCTAAGCACATAATAATCTGCCTGAACAAAATAGGTATAAAAGAAAAAATCCTAAAAGCAGCAAGAGAAAAAGACTACCTACCAGGGAAGACCAATCAGAATAGCAGCAGATTTATCTACAGAAACACTTCAGTCTAAGACAGCTGGGAGTCTAATATTCAAAGTTCTCAAAGATAAACAATTTCAAGCAAGAATAACTTACCCAGTCAAGCTAAGCTTCATCAGTGAAGGAGAATTAAAATCTTTCCCAGACATTCAATCCCTAAGAACTTATGCTGCCTCCAGACCAACCCTACAAGAAACTCTTAGGAAAGTATTAAACACAGAAGAAAAGGGAAAATGAACAACAATGTTCTTCACAAGAGCATAGGAAAAAGATTGAAAACACACATGAACCAACCCAAAAAACCAAAAGAAAGACAACAAACAAGCACAGCAACAACTCTATAAGAATATCATGACAAAAATAAACCCTCAAAGATTTCGGTAATTAGCCTGAATGTGGACTAAATGCACCATTGAAAAGACACAGAATGGCAAAATGGATAAAATATCACGAGGCAACAATATATTGTCTCCAAAAGACTCATCTCATGAGACAGGACCCTTGCAGACTCAAAGTAAGAGGATGGGGAACAAACTTTCAGGCAAACAGAACACAAAAGAAAACCGAATTTGCAATCTTAATCTCAGAAAAAATACCCTTTAAGCTCTCAAAAATTAAAAAAGATGAAGAAGGTCACTATATAATGATAAAAGATTCAATCCATTAACAAGAAATATCCATCCTAAACATATATGCACCTAATATAGGAGCACCAATATTAGTAAACCAGCTTCTAGGCAAACCTAAAAAAGAGATTGACTCTAACACTATCATAGCAGGGGACTTTAATACCCTGCTCACAACCCTGGACAGATCATCAAGACAAAAAGTCAGCAAAGACATCCAGAAACTCAATAAGACTCCTGAAGAAATGGACTTAATTGATACATACAGAACACTCCACGCAAAGACCACAGAATATACATTCTACTCACCACTACATGGAACGTACTCCAAGATTGACCACATCATTGAACATAAATCAAACATAAACAAGTTTCATAAGATTGAAATCTTGCCATGCACCTTTTCAGACCATAGTGGAATAAAAAGAAATATCAACACCAACAAAATCTCCCCAAAACTCACAAAGATATGGTCACTAAACAGCATGATGCTGAACGACTGGGTCAACACTGAAATCAAAGAAGAAAGTGAAACATTCCTGAAAACAAATGAAAATGAAGAAACATCTTACCAAAACTTCTGGGATGCAATGAAATCAGTTTTAAGAGGAGAATTTCAATCTCAACGAGCACACATCAAGAAAATGGAAAGATCACAAATGGGGAAGCCTAATAAACCACCTAAGAGAACTGGAAAGAGATCACCAAAACCCCAATTTTAGCAGAAGAATCCAAATAAAAAATAACAGCATAAATACAGGACATAGAAGACAAAAATATCATAGAAAATATCAACAAAACAAAAAGCCAGTTCTTTGAAATAATTAACAAGATTGTTGGTCCCCTAGTCAGAATGACCAGGAAAAAGAGAGAAAAAGCCCAAATAAACACAATCAGAAGTACAAAAGATCAAATCACCTCTGACCCCAAAGAAATACAAAAGATTATCAGAGATTACTATGTACACCTATATGGAAATAAACTTGATAACCTAGATGAAATGAAAGACTTTCTGACATCACATAACATACCCAGGTTGAAACAAGATGATATTGAGACAATGAATAGACCAATAACAACCTAGAAAATTAACTCTGTCATACGAAAACTACCTACAAAAAAACCCTCTGGACCAGATGGCTTTCCAGCAGAATTCTACAAAACATAGAAGAAAGAATTGATACCAACTCTATTGAAAGTATTCCAGGCAATTGAGAAAGATGGAATTCTCCCCAAATCATTTTATGAAGCTAGCATTACACTGATACCAAACTGGGTAAAGATGCAACAAAGAAAGAGAACTACAGGCCAATATCCTTTATGAACATAGATGTAAAAATCCTCAACAAAATTCTAGCAAATCGGATCCAAAAGCACATCTAAAAAATCATCCACAATGACAAGTAGGCTTCATCCCCAGGATGCAGAGCTGGTTCAACATTCACAAGACCATAAATGTCATTAAATACATGAACAGATGTGAAAATAAGAAACACGTGATTATCTCATTAATGCAGAAAAAGCTTTTGATAAAATTCAACATCCCTTCTTGATAAAAACCCTCAAACACCTAGGCATAGAAGAAACATACCTCAAAATATTAAGTGCCATCTATGACAAACCCACAGCTAACATATTGCTAAATGGACAGAAACTGGAAACATTTCCCCTGAAAACTGGAACAAGACAAGTCTGCCCACTCTCACCACTCTTGTTCAATATTGTGTTGGAAGTCCTAGCCCAGGCAATTAGACAAGAGAAGGAAATCAGGGGTATCCAAATAGGAAAAGAGGAAGTCAAGTTATCCTTCTTTGCTGATGATATGATCCTATACCTTGAAAATCCAAGAGAATCTGTCAAAAAACTGACTGACACTGATAAAGAACTTTGGCAAAGTCTCAGGGTACAAAAATAAACATACAAAAGTCAGTTGTATCCCTATATAACAACAACAAGCAGGCAGAGACCCAAATATAAAGCACAATCCATTCACAATAGCCACCAAAAAAATGAAATACCTCGGCATCTTCCTAACTGAGAAGTGAAAGACCTTTACAATGAGAACTACAAAACTGCTCAAAGAAATCAAAGAAGACACAAACAAATGGAAAATATTCCATGCTCATGGACAGAAAGAATCAACATTGTTAAGATGTCCACCTTACTAAAGGCAATCTACAGATTCAATGCAATACCCATTAAGTTACCAACATCATTTTTCTCAGATCTGGAAACGACAATGCAGAAATTCATATGGAAACTAAACAACCACGAATAGCCAAAACAATATTTAGCAAGAGAAACAAAGCAAGAGGTATCACACCCCCAGACTTCAAACTCTACTATAAAGCTACAGTAATCAAAACAGTTTGATATTGGTATAAAAACAGGCACATAGACCAATGGAACAGGATAGAGATTCTGGAAACAAAGCCTCAATTCCACAACTTATCGTTGACAAAGTCTCCAACAAAAACTACTGGGGAGACGAAAACCTATTCAGTAAATGGTGCTGGGAAAACTGACCACATGCAGAAGACTGAAACAGGACCCCTATCTATCACCATACACAAAAATTAACTCTAAATCGATCAAAGATCTAAACATAAAACCTCAAACTATAAGAATCTTAGAAAACACAGGAGACACCCTTATTGAAATGGGAACTGGCAACAAATTTCTATCCAGGACCCTAATGACCAATACCTTAAGAAATAAGATAGGCAAGTGGGACCTTACCAAATTAACGAGCTTCTACAAAGCAAAAGAAACCATCAAGAGAGCAGGGAGACAGCCCACAGAATGGGAAAAAATATTTGTCAACTGTATATCTGACAAAGGCCTAACATCTGGATCTACATGTAACTCAAATGTGCTGAAAGGAAAAAAACAAACAGCCCCTTTAAAAAGTGAACAAAAGATATGAATAGACACTTCTCAAAAGAAGATCTACGAGCAGCCAACAGACACATGAAAATGTGCTCAGCCTCAATCATCATCCGAGAAATGCAAATCATAACCACATTAAGATACCACCTAACCCCTTTAAGAATGTCCATTATTAATAAAACAAATGACAGATGCTGGCAAAAAAAGAACGCTTCCACACTGCTGGTGGGAATGCAGAGTAGTGCAACCTCTTTGGAAGACAGTGTGTTGATTTCTGAAAGAACTAGAAATTGACCTTCCATATGACCCAGCAATTCCCCTATTGGGAATATACCTGGAGGAACTCAAATCATTCTATGACAAAGATACCTGCACATGTATGTTTGTTGCAGCTCTAGTCACATTAGCAAAAACATAGAACCAACCGTGTTGCCCATTGAAAATGAACTGGATTAAAAAAAATGTGGTACATATACACAATAGAATATTATGCAACCATAAAGAAGGACAAATATATGGACTTTGCAGCAACTTGGATGGATTTGGAGTCGATCATACTCAGTGATTTATCACAGAAACAAAGAGCTGAGTTCCATATGTTCTCACTCATAAATGGACCTTGAACAATTATAATGCTATAAGAAAGTGATTGGCAGTAGTGGAAAACAGTCAGGGGAGGGGGTGGAATTGGCAGTTGAGGGAAACTGCTAAGGGAGGGAGGGGCATACCTCATCAACAAGGGTACCTGCATGATTAATGTTTATATGCCTAACCCTGAATTGTACCCCATATCTCTATAATAAATAAATAAATTAATTAAAATAATAATAATATATCATTGTTCCTTTGGTGGTGTTATGTTTCCTTGATTTATCATGTTTCTTGTTGCTTTGTGTTCATCTCTGCACATTTGATGGAAAAATCAACTCTTCCAGACTTTATTGACTGGTTTCCATGGGAAAAGACCTTATAGGTGAGTGTGAGGGTGCCATCCAAGTGGGTACAGCAATTCTTGCTCTGGTGAGGGCACAGGAGTATAGTCACTATGCATCTAGGTCAGCTGAGGATGGCATAGCAAAGATTTCAGGGGTCCTCGGTGCCCAAGACTGTGAGTAATCCAGTAGCAGTGAGGGCTGTTGGAGGCTTCAGTAGCAAAGATTGCTGGAGTCCTCTTGGTCTCTTTTTCTGTCACTGTGAAAGTCATGGCCAAGGCCATTTCCCTTCATGCTGTGTCCAACTTGCAAGTATACTCAGTGGTGGAGACACCAGTGTCTGATGCCCAATGCCAGTGGGGCAGTTACAGAGCTTGGGTCTAAAACACAGGCACATGTGGAAGGACAACTCAGATGCCCAGGGCAGCAGTGACACTGGTGCTGGGATACAGGTGCCCTCACTGACATATTGATGATAGTGTGTAAGGTGTCAGTATTTGTGGGGCAGCTGAGGAGCCAGGTTCTGGAGTGTGGGCACAAGTAAAACTACAAGAGCTCTGGGATTCGGGGCATATCTCACCATGACAATGAAGCCAATGTCTAGAGTACAGAGGCATGCAGAAAGACTAGAACTCCAGTGCCATTCCTCGAGTGTGGACTAGCCTGTAATGACAGTGGCTTCAGTGTGTAAGGTATAGGTGCACACTATGTAACCATGGACACAGGGTCTGGAGTGCAAGCATGAGAGACGACCAGTGACAGTGTGGACCTGGAGTCCAGGGAGTGTGCTGGCTCTCTTTGACAGGGTCTGAATGTCAGAGGTAAGGCAATCACAGAATGACTGTGGAATCGGGGGCCACAGTGCAGGTGTGCACAGAGCAACCAGGTGTTAAAGCCCAGAGCAGGGCTAGCCTACAGCAGCCATGTCTCTGGTTTCTGAGGTGTGAGCATGTGCAGTACACCACATAGTTGAGGTCTAGAATGTGGACACACACGGCACAGTCACGGAGCCAGGTTTGGAGTGCAGGCACGTGTGAAGCAGTCCCAGCTCCAGGGATTGGGGTGCTCACAGGATGAGAAGGGTAGCAGCCTTTGTGCAAGGATGGCACCACAACAGCTTCTACTTGGGGCAAGGGGTTGGCAGAGCAAAATCTCTCTTTCTGGGCATGTATGAGGGGGAGTACAAAAGGTACTGGGGTCCTCTGCAGAGAAGGCCTCTGGGGACTGCTGTGACCCCATCACTTAGCTTCTCTTTTCCTTCTTTGGTCCTGGCCATCTCCAGATGTTTCAGTGTGCCCGTCTCCCCAGAGATCCTTTCTGCACATATATTCTCTAGTTTTTTGCTCCACTGTGTTGTCACAGCTTCTTAACTAGCCCCTTGATTCTTCCCCAGGATACTTTCATTCATGGAGCACTGTCTAGTTGTTGCTTTTTCTTGGGAGATGAAGGCAGGTGCTTCCTACTCCACCATCTCACTGATGTCACTGACAACACAATTTTAAAACATAAAGTTGTCATAAAAGACAAATGATAGGATGATTTAAGTATATAAAACCAATTAAAGCAAAGCTGAACAATACATGATTTCAATATGCATGAATGTGTGGCAAAACAAGGAAAACAACAAACAAGGAAATGATAAATACAACACTCTGAGTGCCAGTTACCTTGATGGAGACAGGATGAAGAGGCACACAGGCAACATCAAGAGTATTGGTAATGTTCTCTTTTTATGTTGGGTAGGGAAGATATAAATATTTGTTTTATCATTCCTCTTTTTAATGTAAATACACCATTTTATTCATAAAAAATATATGTAACATTTTTGTAAAAGATAAGTCATATGCATCCAAAATCATGATAGTAACTGCTTCTCAGGAGAGTATGAGGGAAATAGAATTTCTGATAATGGTTCAAAAAGATTTTCATCCTAATAACTTACGTCTTTAACCAAAATGAGAAAAATATAACATAAGCAAACTATTTGCAGGTATCAATTCTGATCGTGGGTGTAGGGAATACAGATGTTTGCTACATTAGTCTTTGCAATTTTCCCTACCTGAATTATGTTCAAAATAAACTCTTTTGTGCTCCTTTCCTTTGTGCTGGGATTGTAATGTCATAGACAGATAGATAACTAGATAGACAGATATCTAGGCAAAGTGGTAGATTATAGACTAAGAATGTGAAGAGTAACAACATAGATATTCTGTTTTCCCTCTGAGATACACCAAAAGCAGCAACATGATGTATCACAAAACAACACTTAGCTCTTGGCTGAGTGAGGTGATAGAGAGACAAACTCTTTCAGTTTATATCACGTCTTTATATTGTGTATCACTTTAATACCACCTAAATCACCATGGGATCTCTTTCTGACAACAAAATTAACAGATAGTGAGCAGTGAATATGTTTTTTGGAAGGTGGAGAAATATGAGTACTAAGCTATCTACTAGAAATCAGTGACACAACACCAAATGCAAGCATTCAATGACTCTAAAAACCTTTTAAGGGCTACGTGTGCAATATAAACAGGCAAAATAACTTGAAGTACAATTGAAACTCACAAAATCCTGAAAGATAACATTTGAATTCTCAAAGGCATGGCAGTCAGAAAGTATGCTTTTGAGAGCTAGGGAAAGAAATTTGCACAATGGAACGATAAAATCTTCAACTAAACAAGAGTCTTGTATAACTCAGAGAGAGAAATGAAATTGACATGTCAAAGAACTTGGAGAGTGAAATATGGAAACCATCAAAACCAATGGAAGGAAAAGCGCATGAGAAGATAAGAAAATTCTCTGTGAAAGCTGTGGAAAGATTCATTGAAAATGTCAAATATTTCAAGATGGCCACAGGAAAGTACCTGCTGTTTCTCTGAGGTGAAAAGACCGCTACACATCAGCAGAAAATTGAGGACTTGTAAATATGCATGCTGCTTACAGAATGCCATTTAAACATATTGCCCTTCCTTCTTCTATGCTTGAGTCTTTGGAGTGTAGCTAATTGAGACTGAAAGACTATTTCATCGGCCCTGGAGCACACTGGCACTCGAAGATTAACATAAGCTATAAGCCCCAAGATGGTAGGGTGGGTGTCTGATTCATCATTTTTATCTTCTCAGCACTTATTATCCAGTACTTTGCTCATAATAAGTGTTTGATAAATTTATGATAAAAAATAAAACCAGTCCTGTTAATGAAAAAAGATCTTTTTCACCATCTTAATAGTCAAATGTGCTCCAAAGTCAATTAAATATTTTTCTGGGTAGTGAGGTGGTAGGAAACACCAGATTAATCACACCACTATACTTTGAGAGATCTGTCTTGATGTGGCTCTCTCTAACACGGCCTTACAACTATTTGTTGTGCTCAGTAAATGAAAGCTTTATCATCAAAGAGTTCACATGAAATAATAAAAGAAGCTGTTCACAAAGAGAATCAGATAACAGACTACTTATTACCTCTTAGACCATTTAGTTGTGAGATCTTCGACAAACCACTTTACCTCCCTG
This sequence comes from Cephalopachus bancanus, assembly GCA_027257055.1. Classification (NCBI taxonomy): domain Eukaryota; kingdom Metazoa; phylum Chordata; class Mammalia; order Primates; family Tarsiidae; genus Cephalopachus; species Cephalopachus bancanus. The sequence goes on along the minus strand of JAPVLO010000176.1, from coordinate 5,769,744 downwards.
ACCTTCGGTTTTTCCATTTAGAAGATGAGGCTGTTAGACTAGAGAATCCCTAAGGTCCCTTCTAGCTCTTTCATATAGTCTATGATGCAAATTCATGAAAAATAAACAGTAAAAAACCCATGATAACCTTGGAATGCACTTGAAATAGCTTTGCTCCTTCAGTGTGATTTAAAAACAAAAACAAACCGGAAAATGCTATTTTCCAAAGAGCTCAACAGACTTTCCTAACCTAGAAGTGATGTACTTCAACTTCCTCTGGGTGTGTTCCCAGCAGGGGGATTACTGGGTCATATGGAGGGTCAATTTCTAGTTCTTTTAGAAATTGCCACACTGTTTTCTATACAGGCATTCTACATAAAAGATACCTGTGCACACATGTTTATTGCAGCACTATTCACAATAGCAGAAACATGAAACCATCCATGCTGCCCATCAAAACTGGACTGGATAAAAAAATATGGTACATATACACGATGGAATATTACACAACCATAAAGAAAGACAAACACATGAACTTTGCAGCAACTTGGATGGATTTAGAGTCAATAATACTCAGTAATCTACCACAGAAATAGAACAGATACCACATGTTCTCATTCATGATACATTTATCATAATACTATAAGAAAGGGATTGGCAGTAGCAGTACACTGCCAGGGCAGGAAAAACACAGCATCAGTAAGGGTACCTGATCTCAAACCAAAGTGGAGACCCTAGGAAGGCCTAAGCTTCACCTGTACGGTGTCCACCTATATACCTAATCTTAAATTGTACCCCACATCTTTAAAATAAAAAAGTATTCAAAAACTAGATTGTGGTGTGGCTTGAACATTTGTCTATACTATATTTAAACTCACTGAACTGTGAATTGTCTGATATATAAATTACCTCAATCAATCTTTTTTCATAAAAAAAGAAGTGATGTACTAACAACACCAGCAAAGCCATATGAACTTGGTGGAGATAGAATCATTTCCTCCCAAATTAGTGTTCATAAAAAGACTCATGAAGTGGCTTGGACATGTGGAACAAACAAGGCTGAATTGACAGGTTGGGAGCACACGTGGAGGCTACTCTTCTGCAGACACATCAAACCGGCAGTAGAAACAAGACGCTGGAAGTGAACAGTCAATAACCTCTGCTCAGACGAGTGCAGTGGCTCAAGCCTGCAATCCCAGCACTTTGAGAGGCTAAGCCTGGAGTATTCCCTGAACCCAGGAGTTCGAGACTATCCTGGACTATTTTTTGAGACCTTATCTCCACAATAATTCAAAAAATTAGCCGGGCGTGAAGGTGCACACCAGTAGCTCCAGCTACTTGAAAGGCTGAGGCAGAAGTGTCTCTTGAGCCCAGATGGCAAGGCTGCAGTGGCTGTGACCATGCCACCACACTCCAGCCTGGGCGACAGAGTGAGATCCCAACTCAAAAAGCAAACAAACACTAACCTCTGCCTGTGTTTGCCCGTCCTACTCCCAATCCACCTCATCCTGTGAAAAGCACAGCCTCAATGGAGAACTGTGGTTTGAAACAATTGGCTTAGCTAAGGTAGAGTAACAATTCCCCGTCCTTGTGAGATATGCCACAGCCAATTTCTCTTAAGTTAAAAGATCAAGAAAAACAGACAGCAAACCAAAATGGTATTATCTGAAACGAATGTGAAAAAGCAAAAAGAATTGCATAAGCCTTTTGACTTGAAGGAGCACATTAATTCAACATATCTGTATTCACAGAAATCTACAGCCTCTATGGAGTTCAACATTTCAAATTGCCTTTGCTAAATCACAAATAGCTCCACAATATATGAATTATATATAACATAAACCATTGGTATAAAACATAGTGGTTTCTTTTTTTATAATAGTGCACACATTCTGTAACCCAAATAAAGAAAAACTCTTGGTAATTGCTTGGCACAGAGTCAGACCTTACAAAAAGAATTTTCTGGAATAAGTAAACCATTTCTGTGAAGCTCAATGCTCTATATTGCAAATGAAGTCTCTTCTAGAGTCCAGATTTTTTTTTTTTTTTTTTGAGTTGGAGTCTCACTGTGTCGCCCAGACTGGAGTGCAGTGGCCGCTCCCGGCCACCGCAGCCCCACCTGCTGGGCTCCGGCGATCCTTCCTCCTCATCCTTCCGAGTAGCCAGAATTACAGGCATGCGCTACCACACCCGGCTGATTTTTTGATTGATTGTCGAGATGAGGTCTCGCTGCCCAGGCGGGTCTGGAACCCGCAGGCTCAGGCAATCCACTCACCTCAGTCACCCAAAGGCACGGGATTACAGGCTGAGCCACTGAGCCTGGCTCAGATTTTATTTTTTAACTTTCATCATTAAATTTTTCTTTTACATGTCTGATTAAGCTTAATGACTTAGCTAGGTTAATGAAGTGTGATGTCCCATTAAATACATCAACTGACAACAATTAATTCCTCGGAGCATGTTCTCTGTTGATTGATTATATTTATCATAGTAGAAGAACTCAAATGATGTAAATCTCTTAGCAGAAAATAAAGTTTGCAAACTCTGAGAATTTAAGTCAATGGTAATGAGTATTTTCTATAACTGAGCTTTGTTCATTTGTTCAGAAAATGGACTGATTGACTTGTCAACAAATTTTTTAAAGTTCACAGAAGTTTCCTTCTCTGGTTACAAGTTACCAGTCAATGAAAAAAAGCCTAGCGTCATTGAAAGTCTTATCAAGGAACTCCTTGGTAATGTAGAGTAACATCTATAGGGGTTATTTTAGATCTAAGAAGTACAGTATTGAGCTTCATCTGCATAAGAAGTAGTATGAAATTTGGAGGTTTAGGGAAAAACTCTGAAATGTAGGGAAAAAATAATTTTGACTTTAGGAAAATCTTCAAATTCCTTTATTTATTTTTACTAGTAGCCCAAGTTTCTCCAAAAGCTCCTGTCATAGGCAGTTTACAACCTCTCACAAATCACCTCAGCAATAATGAGCCATCACAGAGACTTCTAAAGTGATCCTGTTAGAAGTCATACAGGATTTCTCAGGAGATTAAAATCCATTAAAATCACCTCAGTGAATGAAATTAACCAACCTGGGGAGATACTAGTAGTAAAAGACCAAACAGCCATTTAAACATAAATATCTTAAAGAGTGAACAGTAATAGAAAATGAAGTATTGAAAACAAAGACAAAAGACTCAAAATTATCATTTGTAAAATGCATCTACAGTTAATAGAGTCTGAATAATCTAAAGATTATCATTAGATGTGTGTGGGTGGGAGGACCATTCAATGGATACAAGCATTTAGTGACTGATGAGGATATTCCATGGCATTTCCTTCTATCACGACAGGTTCCTCATGTTGACACGTACAGAAGACTGAAAAGCATTTAACCATGTATTCATTGACCGAACACAGAAACACAGAGTCAAAACTTGTTCTAAGGACACACATGTATTGAAACTTTCTGAATATAAAATAGTTTTTCTTGGTTCCTATTTATTGTTAAACAGCTGAGAATCCTTAATAAAAAAATAAATTCTGTATTCAATTATGTAGATGTTTGATGTCTGCAGGCTAATCAAAGAGGCATCCCTGAATTCTGTTCATTTAAATGGTCAATGAATACAAGCATCGATTTTTAACTACAGTTGCCTGTTGTCAATAGCACATTTTTTGGTTGTTTGTTTTATGGTGCCTAAACCAGGACATAAAAGCAAATGATCAGTGGTGGCCATTTTATATATTCAAGTAAAATATTCAACAAACACATTAATTGAATCAAACTCTCCACATCCCATTCATAACCTTGAAGTTAGTATAAAAGATTTCCACAACTGCCCAAGTGAAAAATAATAAACTTACAGAGGTCAAGAATATAAAATAGCTTGGCTCTTCTATGTCTACAACATGATTACTGAATCCTGACAGCAAAGGAAAGCAGAATACGCTTATTGAAAGTAAGTGAAATTCACTGGTTTAGACCAGCCACTGAAGTTAATAGGCTCCTTACCCATGTCAAGTGCCTGGACTGGTAGTGGACTCCCCTTTCATTATCCAAGCTGCCTCCCATTGCAAGCTGGCTCACATGGCAACAACAGTCCTATAGTTGCCACAGAACTGGATTGGCATGAGGCAGATGGGAAAAGCATGAATCTGTATGGCTCCTGCCCTACCTATAACATGCTCCTTAGTTCTTTTTTTCCTTCTCATCCTCCATGTTAGATCCATCTGCTGGTATCTTCCCTTAATGCCACCTCCTCATTTCTAAAAAAAAGAAAGAAGCTAACCAAAAACTGGATTCACTACAGACACCTTCAGAAACTCTTTTTAAAGTACAGAACCACTACTTTTATTGCACTTTGTTTTATTGTGCCTTGCAGATACTGTTTTTCACAAATTGGAGGTTTGTGACAATCCTGCATTGAGTAAGTCTATCAGCATCCTTTTTTCAACAGCATGCACTCACTTTGTGTTTCTTTGTCATATTTTGGTACTTCTCACAATATTTCAAATTTTTTTCATTATTACTTTATCCATTATGATGATCTGTGATCAGTGATCTTTGATGTTACTATTGTAATTTTTTGAGGGCACTACGAACCACTCCCATTTAAGATGGCAAATTTAATCAAAAAATGTGTGTGTTCTGACTGTTCCACCAACCAGTCACTCTCCAGTTTGTCTGTCTCTTCTTGGGCTTTCCTATTCCCAAGACACAACTATATTGAAATCAGACAAATTAAGAACTGTCAAGAGGCTCTAAATTTCATATCTTTCACTTTAAATCAAAAGCTGGAAATGATGAAGCTAAATGAGAAAGGCATGTTGAAAGCCAAGATGAGCTGAAAGCTAAGCCCCTTCCACCAGTTAGCCAAGTTGCGAATGCAAAGAGAAAGTTATTAGGAAGTTAAAAGTGTTACACCAGTGAACATACAAATAAGAAAGCAAAACAGCTGCAGCATTGATCTGAAGAAAGTTTAAGTGGTCTGGATAGATTAAGCCAGCCACAGCATTCCCTTAAGCCTGATTCAGAACAAGGCCCTATTTGTCTTCAATTCTATGAAGAAATTGCAGAAGACATGTTTGAAGCTAGCAGAGGTTGGTTCATAAGGTTTAAGGAAAGAGGCCATCTCCATAAATAAAAGTGCAAGGTAAAGCAGCAAGTGCAAACGTAAAAGCTACAACAAGTTGTTTAAGATCTAGCTAAGACCACTGATGAAGGTGGCTATACTAAACAACAGATTTTCAATGTAGATGAAACAGTCTTGTGTTGAAAGAAGATGCTATCTAAGATTTTCATAACTAGAGAGGAGAAGTCAATGCCTGGCTTCAAAGATTCCCAAAACATGTTGACTCTCTTGTTAGGGGTTAATGCAGCTGGTAACTTGAAGGTGAAGACAGTGCTCAGTTACCATTTCAAGCACCCAAGGGGTCCTAAAAGTTGTGCTATTCTGACATCGTTTTATCAAAGGAATAACAAAGTCTGGATCATAGCATATCATAGCCTGACTTATTGAATATTTTAAACCCATTGTTGAATCTACTACTCAGAATAAAAGATCTCTTTCAAAACACTTCTGCTCACTGACAATGCACCTGATTACCCAAGAGCTCTGACAGAGATGTAGAAGGAGGTTAATGTTGTTTTCATGTCTGCTAACTGCATTCATTCTGCAGCCTGTGGATCAAGGAGCAATTTTGACTTTCAAGTCTTATTACTTAAGACATATGTTCCATAAGACTATCACTGCCATAGATAATGATTCCTTTGACAAAACTGGGCAAAGTAAATTGAAAACATTTTGGAAAGGATTCACCATTCTAGGTGCCATTAAGAACATTCATGATTCATGAGAGGAGGATAAAAATATCAACATTGACAGGTAAATGTAGATTCAACCCTCCCTAATGACTTTGAAGGGATTCAAGACTTCAGTAGAGAAAGTAACTGAAGATTTACTGGAAATAAAAAGAGAACTAACATCAGAGATAGATCCTAAAGATGTGACTGAATTGTTGCAATCTCATGATGAAACTTGAATAGATGAGCAGTTGCTTCTTATGGGTGAGCAAAGAAAGTGATTTCTTGAGATGGAATCCACTCCTGGTGAAGCAGAACTCCTATGAACATTGTTGACATCACAGTAAAGGACTTAGAATATTACAAAAATCTAATTAATACACTAGCGGCAGGCTTAGAAAGGACTGACTTTACTTTTCAAAGAAGTTCTAGTATGGATAAAATGCTGTTAAGTAGCATCATTGACTCTTGAGGAAGAGTCAGTCAATGTGGCACACTTCATTGTTGTCTTATTTTAAGAAATTGCCACAGTCACCCAATCTTCAGCAATCACCACTTTGATCAGTCTGCAGCCATCAACACAGGCAAGACATTCAACCAGCAAAAAGATCATGACTTGATGAAGTCTCAGATGATGTTAGCATTTTTTGTAATGAAGTATTGCAAAATTAAGATATGTACAGTGTTTTAGACATAATGTTATTGTACACTTAATAGACTACAGTAGAGTATAAACATACAGTAGAGTATAAACATAACTCTACTGTATATACTGGGAAACCAAAAAGTTTGTATAACTCACTTTATTGCAATACTGCCATTTTTTGGTTGTCTAGAACAGAACCCACAATATCTCCAGGTTGTTCCTGTAATTGACCCCTGTCCTGGTTGCCAAATAGAAACTGCTATCAGCGGGCAGGATCAATCTTTTATCTGTTTAGCATAGGCTTTTTCTCCTGCGCAATTCTCATTGTCATTTGAACGCCCCATTGTCATGTAACAGATTTTGAATATTTAAATAATAAGCAAGTAAATATTATGTTAATTCTCATTATTATATCTGGTTCTAGTGTTTATTTTCTCTGTACATCCTAGTGCGTCCCAAAGTGTAGAATAAAAGCCATATTGAACATCAGAATTCTTTGGAGTAAGAGGAAGTATATTAGAAATGCACATTCCTGGGCCCCCACTTAATAAACCAACATTTCTTGATAAGGACCATAAACATTTTCATTGTTAATAAACACTCCCAGCAACCCTCATACATCAAAATCTGAGTTTCACAATCAAGAAAAGAAGAAAAACTCTCTATAAACTGTTCCACAAGTGAGGGAATTAAAGACAATTATGTTTCATAGAACCACAATGTACAAAAAAGGCTAACAGGACAAAATATACTGTGTTCTTCCTACCTCACACTGTACCATATTTTTACTCCTGAATATGGCACTCATTACAGTGCTTTGCATCTCAGTATGTCTGATATCTTTTTCTCCCTTACTTGACTATTAGCTATTAGGGAAAAGCACCAGTGTCTTCAATTATTTTCTTAGTGTCAATTACATATACTGAAATGAAAGAATGAAAGGGTAAATATTTGTCCAGTAAGCAAGCTTATTGAGATATAGGAGTTACTTTAAGAAAATCCATTTAAAGTTGCCAGAATAGCAATACATCATATGTCACTGCATCTAACATGCCTCTGATTATAAGACATGACATTATTTTAGGTACTAATAAGAAAGAAAAACTTGGTAAAGTAAATATGACATCATCAGTGATTGTAAGATGCACTCTACTTTCAAAGGTGATACAAATGCAGAAAAGTATGATTTATTGTTAATAAAATAGGTAACATATTGTATGGCAAACCTGGTAGAGTTTTGAGGAGTAAACACACATCCACAGGAAATGATATTCTTGACAATGTTGTTCATTCATTCCTGCTTCACCATATTTCCATGTAAAGTAAGTAGTACTGATATTTTACTTTAGTAACTATAGTCTGAGAGTTTCTACAGAAAGGTATTTTTCTCATTCAACACTGTTCAAAGCATGTAGAAGTCACTGTAAAGTGTGGGTCTCAACAGACCCTGATTCATTGATTATCCAAATAGGTCACCAGTCTCTCCATCCAGCATGCATCCCTTTAGGTTACAGAGCTCTGTAATGTGAGCCTTAACTTGTATTTAGTGTTTAAATTGGAGTAATAAAAATAAGTGGGTGGGCCAGGGTTTGAAGTCATTTATTTCAATGACTTTTAAACCTAAGTGACTAATTGTGCATCCAAACTTAGTTGGTGTACAGTATGTCATATATGGTTAATGGTGATTTATTCTAAAATTCTTCATTCAGATTGCTGTGTTCTCTATTTTCAATGAGTCAAATCACTAAAAGACAGCTTTAATTTGGGGAAAGGTCTCCTTTTAATTATTCTCTATTAAATTTGCAGAAATTTTAAAATGTCATGAAATAAAACCCAATACAAGAAAAATGAAAAATAGAAAATTATACTGTTAAAAGTCCTCCCTGGAGCCTTATCTGTGACTCAAAATTGGAGCAATAAATTCTGGGCCATATTTGCCAAACACAAAACAACACTGGCAATTTTCAATATTGCAATACAAAACTAACATTTTGTGTGGGTAAAACATCGCAGAGGCCTACACAGTATAGCAGTGAATGAACACTTCTAATATACATAATTTCCCTGATTAAACTTTTGGGGCGCATAGGGCAAAGACATTAAGAAATTAAACTAGTTTTTATCCAACTGACCTAACAAGGAGTTGGAATTATGGTATCAAGAAAATAAGAAGCAGGTAATTCATCTTTTAAAATTTACATGAATTTAGGAGGGCGAGGCTAATGAATTGCCTGAGCCCACAGGTTCAAGACCAGCCTGGGCACCTTGGCGAGACTTCATCTCTACAATAAATCAAAAAAGTGGTAGAGCACGCCTGTAGTTCTGGCTACTTGGAAGGCTGAAGTGGAAGGATTGCCAGAGCCCAGCAGGTCAATGCTAGAGTGGCCGTGAGTGTGCCACAGCACTCCAGCCTGGGCGACGAAGTGAGACTCCAACTCAAAAAAAAAAATTTACATAAATCAGTGCTGATGAACAAAGTTTAGAAGCTTGGTCTCTTCATCCACCTTCCTTCTTAAATAACTGAACTTCCTGGGGCACAGCTGGTCGGGGGAGTGGAGAAGGGCAAGGGGTAGTGCTAATGCTTGAGTCCTGAGACCATCCCTGCCTTCCCAGCTGAAGGCCTGACCGTGAATTTGAAAGACTAAGGAGAAAACATGAGAGATTCTTCTCTTACTCTCCACTGGGTCTCCACTTTTTCAACATCCCATGGTACCAAACTCTCCCTTTTGTGACCAGCCTCCCCATCATCTTCAGCAAGTATTCTGCATTCGTGAAAGCAATCTCCTTCTCTAATTGTGTAACTCGAGAAGGAAAACTGGAAGTCTGAATTTGCATTCCAGTTTCTCACCACTGGCCTAACTCTGTGACCTTAGGCAAGTCACTTCCCTTTCTGAGCCTCATCTTTCTGATACGCATGATAATACCTACTTCATGAAGTTATAAACATGCAGCAGGATCATCTATGTGTATAACTAGCATTCTACCTGGCATATAGATTGAAATTCATTCAAGAAGTATTTTTTAAGGTGTCACTCAGAATGGGTTGGTAAATAGATGTGCTGAAGATAGAATCATGAAACAATCAGACCTGGCACCTTCCCTTTTAGAGACCCTGTTAGACCCTTTTAGACCTCAGGGTCTAGTGGCAAGGCAATTAAACAAACAATCCTAATAAATCACATTAGCACACTAACAATGGGATTATAATGAGCTTTGTGAAGCATCTATCCTGGTCTAGAAAGAGACAGGGCAAGTTACTAAAAGACAGGTAAAATTGGCTTCGCCAACTAGGGCAGGAAAGTTTTTCCAGACAAAAGAAAATACCTATCTTTTAGTAAATTGCCCTGTCTCTTCCTAAACCAGTATATGTGCTTCACAAACTCACTATAATCCCATTGTTAGCATGCTAATGTGATTTATTAGGATTTTTTGTTTAATTGTTTTACCACTGGACCCTAGGGTCTAAAAGGTCTATCAGAGTCTCTAAAAGGGAAGGCACGCGTTCTGATTGGTTCATGATTCTGAAACTGATGAGGGGGGCAGGATTGGTAGTTGAGGGAAACTGCCAGGGGAGTAGGGCACACCTCATCAACAAGGATACCTACATAATGAACATTTGTGTACCTAACCCTGAATTGTACCCCACATCTTCAAATTAAAGGAAAAAAAAGAAAAGAACAGTCGAGCAAAAGCAGTACTTATTTCAGAATCTGAAAGACATTGTATTTACAAGAGATTGGCAGCTTCAATACAATGTGCGCAACAAGAAAGGGCCAAAATAGAAACTAAGGATTTCTTTAAAAGTTTGGACTTTGTCATAAAACAATGGGAAACAATTAGAAGACTTTTAAATCTAGAGAAGCATGAATCCAATTCTAGAGCAATCATTCTTGCTTTGGTTTGAAAAATAGATAGCAAAGGAGTAAGACTGAAGGAATGGATTCCAGATGGAGGCAGTTGTATCATTCCCGAAAAGGCTGGATGGAGATATGGAGTGGGATAGAACAATTGTGAATAGATCAAGGTAGATATGTGACAATGATTGACAGTAGAATAAAAAAGTGGTTGATTATTGATTTGAATGTGTGTGGGAGGACAGGGATAGGGAGGAGGCAGAAAGGAGTTGCTAACAACTGAGAAGTCATGGAGTCACTCTGTGAGTGACTGGGCCACTCATTGAGAAACCAGGAAAGCAGTCTCCTGGGAAGGTAAAGGGGAGGAGTTCATTTTTAGATATTCCTGGGGTTCCTAGAACTCTTAGAATGCCTCTCAAAAAAATGTGGTACATATACACGATGGAATATTACACAGCCATAAAGATGGACAAAATTATGAACTTCACAGCAACTTGGATGGACTTAGAGTCTACAATACTGAGTGATATGTCGTAGAAACAAAGAACTGAGTATCACATGTTCTCACTCAAAGTGGACCTTGAACAATTATCATAATACTGTAAGAAAAGGATTGTCAGTAGTAGGAAATTGTCGAGGGGGGAGGGATGGGGGTTGGGATTGGCAGTAGTGGAAATCTGCTGGGGGAGGAGGACACACCTCCTCAACAAGGGTCCTGCATAATGTACATTTGTATACTTAATCCTGAATTGTACCCCACATCTTTAAAATAAAAAAATAAAAATAAATAGAAAATATTTTTTAAAAAGAATTGTCTTAGGAGGAACGTGAATTTTCCATGAGGAGACAACCAATTGGTAATTGGTTGGCAGCTGAGGATGTGGGAGCAGAGTTAAAAAAAGAACTCCGAGCTGTGTCAACATTATTGTTATTTTTTAATCTGTTTCATTCATCAGCTCATACTGGGTCTTTGTCAAAATGATTTACTGAACTTAACAGTTCACTTAATTCTTTCTCAGCTGATGGAGGTCCAAAGAATGGCAAAATGCTACTATGAAGCACAATTTAAAAGGCATTTAAGTTTGCAAGCTTTAATCCCAGATACCAATAATTTTTCTGAAGAATGGTTTTCTAATCTCAGTAGGCAAAAACAGCAAACCACATTTGTTGTCCGAAAACCTGATTTTGTTCAATGTATGCTTTATACGTCAGCCATTTTGTCACATTTCTCCATCTAAGTAAATCTGAAAGGGCTGACACAAAAGATTACTTCAGCTCATATGAGGCAGGCTTTTATCAAATGTGGTCTGAGGGGAATAAATGTAAAGTGGACACTTTCTATGCTGCAGAACTTGGAGAGTAAGCCGCGTTCACTGTATTCCAAATAGTAAGTAGGTTTGCAGTACAGAAAGCTTGACATCTTATTACACAAAGAGTTCTTACACAAATGTAACGGAACATAAAAAAGTGTGTGCTGATCAGTACACAAGCGCAAGCAGAAACCGGAGCTATCCTTACTCATTTTCTTCTCTGGAAGGCTCTGCTGGGTGCTCTATAACCGTGAACAATTTCTTTGTCAATTTCATCAGGAGTTTAAGAAAATGTTTTTCATAAACAATCCAGTAACAGATTTTCCCTTGATGTTTGCCTTGTCCTTTTGGGTTTAATCAATGTTTTGCCTTAGAAATTTATTTTCTGAGTTTCAGTTCATGAGAAGCACTTAGATTCAGAAAGAGCCTGTATTTCCCTTAGCAAGTCCTGTCCGTCTAGATTCCTCTTGGTCTCTCTGAGCAGCATTCCTTCCTTTGAGTATGGGGCAGGACACTGTCTGGAATGAGGGCCTTAAAAGCTACAATCAAACAAGGTGGGTCAGATATTTCTTTATGGCCAGTTCTTACACAGAAAGGTATGGAAAAGGTAGAGTCATTTTAGGGTTTATGGCTGGCATTAAGGAAAGTAGGTTCTGGTTTCTATGTCCTTGGGGGAAGTTGAATTCCAATTTCTATGGCTTGCATCAGGGAAGGGAGAATGAGGGTTGAGAGACAGAAGGGCAGAAGAAGGTCAGAGAGAAACTTTTCTAGTGAGGCTGTTTCTGATTCCTTCACTTTGGGGTGTTGTCTTCTGAGCTCCAACAATAATAACTACTACTCTTTGAGCTTGTCCCGTATAGTAGGTCTTTGCAAGGTTTTTGCTAAGAGCATAACATACTTTAAATAAAACTCACCCCATAAAAATGCTATGAGATTGATATTTGTTTTAACTGCCTTTTTTCACTCTGTTGGTGAGGAAGGGATTCCCACCCTAGGGTTGGGAAGACGGCTGAACATACAACACCCAACACTGAAAAGACGAAATAGGCAGTAAATTATTGGTCACTTATACTCACAGCCCAGTGAAGAAGGTGACCACGCTATGAACAATCACATGGGGATTGTACTCAGGAACAGAATGAACACCCAAATGCTGTGGCAGGCAGTCTTTGTGGTAACAAAAGGGTGAGACACTTCCTGAATCCTTCCCATGGAGGATGTCATTGATTTCTTTGAATAATTCTTGAGGACTGGTATAGAACTGAAACCCACAGGGGTAGAAGAAATGGCACCTGGTCCATTTGACAAAGTTGGTTGGCTAGGGGACCTTATCCAAGGAGCAGAGTAGGAAGGGGAACTTGAGATTAGGACAATTTAGACCCAATTTCATCAGAGGTCAAGAAAGCCCATAATACTAAACATTAATTTTTGGTCTCATACGATATTATTCTTCTCATTATCAGATGTAGTTGAAAGAGATTTAATAATGTTGTGGGGTTACCCAGGTGGCAAATGGTACAACTAGGATTTGAGGCCAGGCTTCTTAATTTCCAAAGGTGTAAGAAGTATTTATTTCTTGTCTTAAATAGATATATTGTGTTATATTCTCAAGCTTTCTCTGTTCTTTTTAAGATATGATGTAATATATAGCAATCTAATTACATTGACTTTACCTTAAAAAATAAAATAAAAACCTGAATCCTGCTTAGCAATTGTGGAAGGCAGAATAATGCACTTCCCCTGCCCAGAGATGTCCTAATCCTTAAAATCCCCGAATATGTTATCTTTCATGGTAAAAGGAATGTTGCAGATGTGATCAAGTTTAGGATCTTGAGATGGGAGATTGTGAAGATTCTCCAAATGAAGCTAATGCAATCAAATAATGATTCTTATAAGTGAAAGATGCAGGAGAGTCTGGGGAAGCGATGCCATGACAGAAGCCAAGATCAAAGTTGTGCAGTTGCTGGCTGGGGACCATGAGAAAAGGAATGCATGCAGCCTGCTCTAGATGCTGGAAACAGTAAAGAAACAGATTCTTTCCTGCAACCTCCAGAGGGAATCAGTCCTGCCAGCATTTTTACTTTATCCCTGTGAGACCCATTTCAAACTTCTGACCTCCAGAACTGTAAGATAATAAATTCATTTTGTGTTTAAGCCATTATGTTTGTTGTAAATTATTACAGTAGTAGTAGGAAAACAATATAGCAATGGTGAGCATCAATGCTTATTCAACATTTGCTTTTATTTACTTCCCGCATCTCCAACTTCTTAAGAGCTCCTGTGGCTTCTCATAGACCCTTTCAGCATCCATGTCTGTCCTACTTCCCACAATTCTACTTCATCTCCAGCAACATATTTTTACCTCCTATTTTCTTCTCAAGGATTCTCACTTCCATTTTATTTCTGCTTTCTACTTCCTTTAATGTAAACCTCTGGTCTTTCTGCCTTAAATTTCTATTTCATTGATTCCTCCATGCTCTGTGCTACATGTATATACTTCAGACCTCCTTATCCATCTCTGATCTATTAACACTATCTCTTATTCATCTCAGAACTCAGCTTAAAAGTCGTTTCTTCAAGGAAAACTTCCTTATTCTCCAGACAAGCTCAGAATCTACTATCATGTTACAGTTTTTGCAGCAGTTGCAATTTACTGAATGCTTTTTGTTTAAAGTCTATCTTTCCCATTAGACACAAGAATTTTTGCTCAAGAATGGTTCATGTCTTCTCTACAACTGAATCTCTAATATTGGACCAAGTATCTGGCACACAGTATATATTCAATATATATCTGTTGAATAAAAGAATAAATAAATATGAACCTTCATGGGTAGTTTTTGTAATTCAGAAGAAAGCACAATCATTCTTTATTCTAATATTGAAAGAAAAATTTGTTCAATAATCATACTTAAAAGAACATATTATATAATAATCAACAACATTGGTACAATGTATGAAATATTTATATTTGCATTCAAAACATAGTCAACATGTATATGCATATGTGTGGATAGGTTGAGCTTCTCAAATCCAAAAATGAAAAATTCTCCAAAATCTGAAACTTTTTGAGCAGTGGCATGATACCGCAAGTGAAAAATTACAAACAGTCAAAGCACAAGCACACAACATGCAGTTTATTCCTCGTCCCCAAAGGAAAAAGAACCCTCTCAGCCCCCTTCAGTTGCAACATATCTTCTATGCATGTCTAGATTCCATCTGCCCACTAAAAATAATAAAATAACATGTGTGCAGGCTGGACATGCTGAATACTCCCACAATTTCCCACATGGGATCAAGATCTGTGTACATTACTCACTGTAATTTTGTTTATTTGTTTGTTTTGTTTTCTCTAATTCTCTGATTTATGGTATAAAGATACTGTTGAAAATGTCAAAAAAGCATGCAGATGATCCTATCTGCATTTATGTTTGTCTGGAAGCCAAAAAAATCAAGAAGTTGGAAAAACTGGACAGCACTCCCTCTTACAGAAGGGTATGGTGTTGGAATGACCACCATATGTAAACCAAAAAAACAGAAGGATAAATAGTTAAAGTTCTGAAAGGGGTCAACGGAAGTTAATGAAAAGTAGAAACACTACGTAAAGCTAAAAATGAAGATCTTGACTGTGTATTGAACGAGTGGATCCATCAGCATTATAGTGAACACATGCCACTTAATGGCATGCTGATCGAGAAACAAGCAAAGACCTCTCATGATGACACAAAAATTGAAGGGAAATGTGAATATTGAACAAGCTGGTTGCAGAAATTTTTTAAAAGACACACTATTAAATGTTTAAAGATTTGTACTGATAAAGCATCTGCTAATCACAAAGCAGAGAAAAATTTGACAGTTTGGTCAGGATCATTGCTGATGAAAATTTGATACCAGAACAAGTTTATAATGCTGATGAAACATTGCTGTTTTGGCATTAATAATGATAACAAGGATAGAATAACTGTATCAGTGACTCATGTTCACTGCCAGAGTTGCCCAACAAGGATAGAGCAGAGACATTAGGTACAGAAAATAGGAGAAGCTTCTTGGTATAACTTTCTAAGTACCCAAAAAATCTTGGCCAGGACATTCGGGTCTTCCTCTCCCCTTCAGGGTGCCCTTCTGTTAACTTTCTCCTCCTCCTCCTTATCTTTTAATCTCAGGGTAATCCTTTCCTCTAAAACTTTTCCCAGTGTTCTTTAAAGAAAGCTTTTCCCTCTTTTCTCAAAACCTATTAACCTTTTTCCTACATTTTTATAGCATATTAAATTCTGAGTACAGAGGGATGTTTGCTTTTTATCATTCTAGTACAACATAGTAAAGAAAGAAAAGTTAAAGTGCTAAGTCTCCATGTAAGAGACTTTGCTGTGGGTCCTTGGAATAAGTGCGAGATTCTGGCTCATAACTGTTCTTTGTTGCCCAGACTGGAGTGTAGTGGCACAATCATGGCTCAGTGTAACCTTAACCTCTCAGACTCAAGCAATCCTCTCATCTCGGCCTCATGAGTAGCTATGACTACAGGTGCACACTACCACATCTGGAGGATCTTTTTTTTATTTTTGTAGAGATGAGGTCTCACTATGTTGATCAGGTTGGTCTCAAACTCCTGGCTCAAGCGATCCTCTCACCTCAGCCTCCCAAAGTGCGGGGATTAAAAGCATGAGCCAGCCAGGCTCAGTTAGCTCAGCCTGTAATCCCACGCTTTGAGAGGCCAAGGTGAGTGGATTGCCTGAGCCCGGGGGTTCGAGACCCACCCGGGCAATTTGGCGAGACCTCATCTCTACAATAAATCAAAAAATGAGCCGGGCGTGGTAGCACGCGCCTGTAGTTCCAGCTACTTGGAAGGCTGAGGTGGAAGGATCGCCAGAGTCCAGTAGGTCGAGGCTGCAGTGGCTGGGAGTGCCCACTGCACTCCAGTGTGGGTGACAGAGTAAGACACCAACTCAAAAATAAAAAATAAAAATAAAAATAAAAGCATGAGCCACTACGCCCAGCCCCAAGTATTCTTGATGAGTTCATTCAGCATCAATGAATTCCTATGACTAAGATGGAAAGCTTGGCTCCACCTTCTCAGAACTCTTTCCTTTTCCAAAAGAGAAATCTGAAGAGATCTTGTCCTCTCTTACAAGTCTAAAAACTTTGGCTGCACTTTTCTATCCAAAGATTTATCTCAGGGAGAATTATGATGCCTAGAACCTGTTCAGAGAGATATAGAGAAATTTGTGATCCTTCAGAATTACAACAACCTGGATCAGTGTCAGGACTTTTCTTTCCTAAGTCAAATAGATGTCATTTCCTTATGGAAACAGGGGAAAGAACCCTAGTTTACCTGCCAAAGAGGCTCCAAGGATAGCTGCTCTCAGACAGCATATTGTTGAATATCATTTTTCTCAATATTAGACTCTCCAATGTTTCACTGCTTCTGGTATCAATGCTATATTGGTCCCATAAAACAATTTGGAAGTGGTTTTTAAAAATATTCTCTGTAAGAGTTTGTAGAGGATTGATTTTAGTTATTTCTAAATTTTATATAAATCAGATGACACATTATTGTAAAAATTCCAATTCTTTTTCCTCAATTAATCTTTAGATTTGGTGCAATCCCAATAAAAATCCCAGCAGTTTTTTGTTGGTGGTGGTGATGATGGTGAAAATTAATATGCTGATTTAAAAATGTATATAAAAATTTAAAAGGCCAAAAATATCCAAGGCCAATTTGAAGAAGAACAAAGCTAGAGAACTTATATTGCTAGATATCAGGACTTATTATAAAACTACAGTGATTAAGACATTGTGGTATTGATGCAAGAATAAAAAAAATTGAACAATGATATTGACACAAGAGCCCAGAACCAGACCCACAGCTACATACTGCTTCAGCCTGCACTCAGGACAGGATCATTCACATTGCCTGCACTCAATGTCTATGCCTCTATTCAAAAGAGGAATTGGAGGGTCAGAGAGGGAGTCACTAATTCACTCCACTTGATGCACTGGTGAAAGAGTCAGAGACTGCAAGGCTACCTGAAAAACCAAGCATGTTTAGCTGCAGATGAGAAGAGGAAAGCAGTAGAAGATCTAAGGCAAAACATGGTCCATGCACCACCTCTCCTGCAAGTGCACCACCCAGAACCCAGGGCTGCTGTTGTCAGCAGAGGCTGCGCGTTCAGGAAGAAAAATTAGACATAAGATGAGAAGGAAGCTAGAGCCCACCAGTTCTTCTGTGTCTGTTCACCATTTTGTCTACCTGAGAAGACCTTCAAAGAAGAATAGCTGCTTCTTCTCATTCACCTTCCAGATCTGTGCAAGTTCCTCTCTCCGCCAACTCTGATGGAAAACTATTCAAAAATAATTCTGGGAATTGTAGTTTTCAGCTTAACCAAGTTAGCTCAGCATAATTTAGCACATCTAGTCTCACCTAATTTCTAACAAATGTAATATTCTGATACAATGCAGAGAGGAACATTTTTTCAATAATTGTTCCTGGATCAATTGAATATCCATGGAAAATAATAAGTCTCGATTTCTAGCTCATACCACAAACATAATCAATTTAGGGTGGATTATACATCTAAATGCGAAAGATAAGACAATAAGTCCATCCAAGTTGCTGCAAAGTCCATATGTTTGTCCTTCTTTATGGCTGCATAACCTCATCAGACTGACAAGCTTCTTTAAAGCCAAAGAAACCATCAAGAGAACAAGGAAACAACCCAAAGAATGGGAAAAAATATTTCCCAACTGTATATCTGACAAAAGCCTAACATCTAGGAACTACAAAGAACTGAAACGTATTGGAAAAACAAAACAAAAAAAACACAAACGACCCCATTAAAAAGTGGGCAAAATACATGAACAGACATTTCTCAAGAGAAGATATACAGGCAACCAATAGGTACATGAAAAAGTGCTCAGCCTCACTAATCATCAGAGAAATGCAAATCAAAACCACATTGAGATACCACCTAAGCCCCAGTAAGAATGGCCATCATTAATAAAACAAACAACAGATGCTGGCAAGGATGCAGAGAAAAAGGAACACTTCTACACTGCTGGTGTGAATGCAAACTAGTGCAACTTCTTTGGAAGACAGTGTGGTGAATTCTGAAAGGACTAGAAATTGATCTTCCATATGACCCAGCAATCCCCCTATTGGGAATATATCCAGAGAAACTCAAGTCATTCTATCAAAAAGATACCTGCACACGCATGTTTGTTGCAGCTCTATTAACAATAGCAAAAACATGGAACCAACCATACTGCCCATCAAAGCTGGGTTGGATAAAAAAAAGTAGTACATATACACAGTGGAATATTATGCAGCCATAAAGAAGGACAAACAAATGGACTTCACAGCAATTTGGATGGATTTAGAGTCTACCGTACTCAGTGATCCATCACTGAAACAAAGAACAGAGTACCATATGTTTTTCCTCGTAAATGGACCTTGAATAATAATTATAATACTATAATAAAGAATTGGTAGTAGTGGGAAACTGCCAGGGGAGGGGAGATAATTAGCAGTTGAGGGAAACTTCCAGGGGAGGAAGGGGCACACCTCATCAGCAAGGATACCTGTATAATGAACCTTCATATACCTAACCCTGAACTTTTACCCTACATCTTTAAATTAAAGAAAAAGAAGAAAGAAAGATAAGACAATAAAGCTTTTAGCAGGATACATAGACTAATATCTTCATAACCTTGGGGTAGGCAAAAATGTCTTCAAGTGAGCACAAAAAGCACTAATGATGAAGGGCAAAAAGTTGATAAATTGGACTATATTAAATTAATAAATCATTATAAGTATGAAAAAACAAGCCAGAAAATGGGAGGCAATATATGCAAATATTAGGGGCTTGTGTTCAGAATATTTTAAACCTCCTACAAGCAAATAAATAAGCAAGCAAGCATGTAATGCAACAGAAAAATTGGCAACAGATGTGCGCAGGCATGTCACAAACAAAGGAGTACATCCCAATGACCAACATATCAGTTATCTTTTGTGTATAAATTTTATTTCCAAAACAGTAGTTTAAAACAACAGACACTTATTATAATACATTTATTTATCTAACGTACTCTTATTATTCCTGTGGGTCTGGAATCTAGGTACTTAACTAGATCTTCTGACTCTAAGTCATCTTAAGGTTCAAACAAAGATGAATCTGCTTCTAAGTTCCCTCCAGTGGTCATTGGCAGTATTCACTTCCACACTGGCTGTTGTACTCAAGACCTTAGTTTCTCAGCTCTTTTGTCTCATAAGCCTCTCAATGCAACAGATCACAACCTGGCAGCCAGCTTCATCAGAGCAAACAGAAAAAGTAGCAAGACTGCCAGTAAGACAAAATTGACAATCTTTACAACCTAATTTCAGAAGTAACATCCCATCACTTTCTCCATGTTCTGTTTGTTTGAAGCATGTCACTAGGTTCAGCACACACATAAGGGAGGGGATTGTGTATTACATAAAGACATGACTTTCAGGACAACCAGAAGTCTCAAACACTGTTGAAAGGAGTATAAATCAGCCATCCTGGAAGATGGTTTTACTGTATGTCTTAAATACCGAGTATACATATTACCACTGACCCAGCAATTCCACTCCTTTGTAGATGCCCAAACAAAACTTACTTATATACATGCATTCATACAAAGAAATGTGGAGGGAAAATAGTTCATAGCAACATCGTCCAATATAGCCAAGCCAACCTAAATGCCAATAAAATGCATAAGTAAATTGTGACATATTTGTGCAATGAAAGTCAATTCAACAATGAAAATGAGTTTAACATTTTGGACTATTTCCAACAATCTTTCAATATAATTTGAGACTCGAGAGAGCATACTGCACAATTCCATTTATATAAAGTTCAAGTGCAAGCCAAACTAACCTATGGTGTTTAAAGTCAGCACAGAGGATGCCCTTGGTAGTGACTGGAATGGGGAATTAGAGAGTCTGAGGACGTTTGCGCAAAATACTTCAATGACTTCCTGTCTCATTAAAAACTCATTGAGCTACAAGACCTACATAATCTGTCCCATAGACTCCCCCAATATCGCTCAGTCCTCACCTGCTATTTCCCTCCCTCACTGCTCCTGGTTCCTTGAAACCTCTAGCCATATTTCCATTTCAAGGCATTTTCCACCACCAGTTATAGGCCTGGTACTTGCTTCCCTCCCCCTCAGATTTTGAAATGTCTTACGTCTTCACATTTTTCATGCTTTGTTCATATGTGAGCTCATCAGAGAGGGTTCCCCTTACCACTCTATATAAAGTTGTTTTCAACCTACTCTATTTTTCACCATGAAAATATCAATATCTGACATGGAGCTGTCACACATTTATTTGTTTAATATTTATCCTCCTCTACTAGAGTAAACCCCATGAGTAGGGACTTGGTTTTCTTTAATGCTGTTTCTATAGGATCTAGAACAATGCCTTACATGTGATAACCACTTTTTAAGTATTTGTTAAACAAATAAAGAGACCAGAAATTCAGTAAAGAGTTAAAGGAGGATCACAGACTCTGACCAAAAATCAACACAGACAGGGACCAGGGAAGGGTATGTGTCACAAAGAGGCTGCTCAATAGGGCTAGTAGAAAAAACAAAGGAATTGTTCGTGCATGTTCAAGATCTTTAAACCAGCAGGAAGGGAGAAGGTAATGTCTACGTGATGTACATGTTAATATTCCATAAGTTCATTCTGAGAAAGATGGGAACACAGATCAATATCAATACTTTTGGGTGGCAGTTGTTCTTCCCATGTGATATTAATCTAAGGCCTTGCATCAAGGTAGTCCTAGATCATAGGAGAAAATACGTCTCATGCTTCTGGAGTGCTTTTTATGTCAAAAGGTTTTATTCTTTCTGATAAATGCCT
The DNA here is from genome assembly GCA_027257055.1 of Cephalopachus bancanus. Lineage (NCBI taxonomy): Eukaryota > Metazoa > Chordata > Mammalia > Primates > Tarsiidae > Cephalopachus > Cephalopachus bancanus. The sequence continues at coordinate 5,748,275 of JAPVLO010000176.1, read as the reverse complement.
AATGGAATGGTTCATAGATAAGTCAAAAGAAAAAGCAATTTATATAAACAGAGAGCAATGAAATCAGCTACACAATCAGATTTTCAAGAAGCTTGTAGCACATCAAATTGTTTGATTGGTTTTTTTAAGCTATTAGGATAAACTGCTGTTTATTCATAACTACTGTTAAGATTATTGCTTTGGTAGGCAAATTTACTGAAAGTGGCAGCTTTTAATAAGTTGCCATTATATTGGTTACAAATAGAAATGGTATGATAAATGCTCCCAATGAATGCTTAGTTCATATTTCTTTTTATCCCAAATTCACATTTGTTTAGTTCATTAAACTCACAATTTTATCAAATTCACATATGCAGCTCATCTGCCCACATGAGTGTTCTTCCTTTATGTTTTCCATCATTTGTTCTCTGGGTAAATTTTTATCTCTCCGTTGTCTCTCTGGATTAATGGCCATTAAAAATATTAAGTTGAAATGGGTTTTGTCTTGAGTTTTCAGTTTCTAAAAGAATGGTGAATCCAGTGTAATTTAAGTCAATATTTGGCATGTGTATAACCTATAATAACACCATTTCATCCAGTTTGATTATTGAAACGTTAGATAAGATATGTCTTCTAACTGCATTTTGAATGGTAGTAAGTAGTGCATTTCATTATCTGGAAAAATCTAACAGATGGTATAATAGCTACATGGTAAATGGAACACATCAGCACTATTAGCTAAGTATAAATACCCCTCTCATGTAAATAAAAGGAAATGGACCTTCAATTATGACCTTCAAATTTCTTTTTCAGAAATCATAATGTATATTTAAGTGTGACACAGAAAATAACACATTTGTCTATAATATGGTACTTTAAATATACTTTATGATGTGCCCAAATGTGTCTATTAAATGTAATGTAATATTTAAAAATCAAGAGCAATAGCATAAAATAACAGATTTGGTTTTTTGCCAACATATTAAATTTAAATAAGCCCAGATATTATGAATTAACTATATAAAAATAGGGCAAATAATCATTTTTAGGGAAAAAAAGTGACTGAGTTACCCAATAAGCAGCATGGAAAAAATAATAGTTACCTTCCCTTTTTTTCCTGTTCCAAATTATTGAAACTTTAAAACTACCAATTGAAATAATAAGCATATGCAACTCAATCTGATCTTTTATTACCGAATCAATTTCAGCTTTAGGGCAGCAATTGTCCAAGATTTAAAAATCTCTCTTTTTTATAAAATTAACACATCATTTTTTCTATCATAGCTTTTCTCCAGGCAAACAAATAAATTTACTGCTGGTACTACAACTTTCTATAATTTTAACACTTATCATTAGCTCATTTATGAAAAATCTAATACATACCTCATCTTGACATTTATTTTATGCCGGCCGTGCTCCTGATGTCCCTCATACCACACAAAAATCTGCTCAAAGGCCTTATTTTAGGCTTCCAAATAACTTGCTTTTCTCTGGGGCACACCTTCTTTTCAAATCACTATTTCCTCCTTTTGCCTTAATCTCTTTATTTAAGACCTATGCTTGCCTTCGATGATTCCAGCTCAGGAAAGGTAGGCAAGCAATCTACCTATGCTCATGTGCTAAGTAAGACATGAACGAATAAACTATCAGACCCCAATCAATCCCTGTGTATTTTTTACTCAACAGCCAACAAGAATTACACCAAGCCCTCTACGATTTGGTGGGCATGCTGACAGAATAATAGTAAAGATGGACAGGCATTAGGAATTTAGGTGGACAAGTCCTCCTGGTCAATGAGATCCTATGATGTAGCTGATGTGCCCCTACTTCTGTCATTGGTCGAAGGCAGCTCCTGGAAACATGTATGCACCTCACAGACCAAGTATGTTCCTACAACCAGACAAAAGACCCAGAATAAACACAATCTCATATGTTAACAGTGGGTACAGTTTACAGCCATGAGACTATAAGAGAGCAGAAACAAACAGATTCTATTACCAAAAGGAAGAGGGACAGTAATTATTTTAAAATCCCACCATTGTCCTCTCCCATACCTGAATCTACACAAGTAGTAATTAATCATAGTTAACCTTATAATTCATCAGTATTATTCCCATAAACAATCATCATCTTCATATTTACTGAGTACCCTGTACATGTCCCTGGCTAGAAGAACATAAAAAATAGAAAATTCATGTAGGCCACCTAGATATGCACTAGTCAGATAAGAGGAGGAAATTTACAAAACAAAAAATAAATAAATAGCTGTCCAAGATAATATATATTATACAGCCTGGGTATTATTAATTTATAGAAATTTTAGCAACAATAAATCGTAGACATTCAGCAGCCCAACCTCATTATTGAGTCACAGAGAGGTGAAGTGGGTTGCCCAATGTTGCAAGACTTAAAACTGGCACGAAAACTCCTGATGTTGACAATAAGAGCTTGAAGTAATTAAAGAAAGTAACTTGGTCAATATAAAGCCAAGACAGGAAAAGAGGTAATTATTTCTCTTTCAATACATGCACGATTTTATGTTATGTTATAATATCGAAAATCAATGGCAGTGGTTGGGTCTATCAAGACAATCTTCAGCAAAGCCCAGATGACCTCTCAGGTCTCGTGCTGATGAGCAGCAGGGAACTCTCAGCCTGTTTTGAATGAATCATGATCCACTTTACTGAACCTCCAGTCATCGGATAACAGGGCTCGGACATGATCCACCTCCTGCTAGTTGTTGTGTTTTTTTTTTTTGAGTTGGAGTCTCACTCTGTTGCCCAGACTGGAGTGCAGTGGCCGCTCCCGGCCACCGCAACCTCAACCTGCTGGGCTCCGGCGATCCTTCTGCCTCAGCTTTCCAAGTAGCTGGAACTACAGGCGTGCGCTATCATACCCGGCTAATTTTTTTATTTACTGTAGAGATGAGGTCTCGCCAAGTTGCCCAGGCGGGTCTCGAACCCCGCGGGCTTAGGCAATCCACTCACCTCAGCCTCCCAAATTGCAGGATTACAAGCTGAGCCACCGAGCCCGGCTTGCCTCCTGCTATTTGTCTTCCTCCATTAAGTAAATTTATTGGGGATTTTCTCACATATTAGTATTGTTATAGAAAATTGGAGAAAATTCAATGATTGTTTTATTTAGCATTCAAATGGGTAATCTTCATTATGAGAAGTATTATCCTCTTTTTAAGAGTGAATACCTTAGAAGGAAGCAGTCAATACTTGAAAATATAAAGATAACAGTGCAGTTATTTTTTAAGAATACCTCCAAATTAAGAAAGTCATTTTTTTTTTTTTGAGTCAGTGACTCGCTTTGTTATCCAAGCTGGAGTGTGGTGCCATGATTATGGTTCACCATTGCCTCAACCTCCTGGACTCAGGCAATCCTTCTGCCTCAGCCTCCTGAGTTGCTGGACCCACGGCGCATGCCACTACACCCAGCTTATTTATTTGTTTATCTATCTATCTATCTGTCTACCTACCTATCTATCTATCTATTGTGGAGATGAAGTCTCACTATGTTGCCCAGGCTGGTCTCAAATCCTGGCTCAAGTGATCCTCTTGCCTCGGCCTCCCAAAGTGCTGAGATTACAGGTATACAGGTATAAGCCACCACACCTGACCTGAGAAGGACTTTTTCCCTAGTGTCCATAGGGGAAACCATAAGAAAAAAAAGTAATACAAGTATATAATACAAATTTTAAAGTAATTTATTTATAAAAATTGTGTATTAGCCAGGCTCGGTGGCTCAGCCTGTAATCCCATGCCTTTGGGAAGCTGAGGTGAGTGGATTGCCTGAGCCCGCGGGTTCGAGACCCACCTGGGCAGCGAGACCTCATCTCTACAATAAATCAAAAAATCAGCCAGGCGTGGTAGCGCATGCCTGTAATTCTGGCTATTTGGAAGGCTGAGGCGGAAGGATCACCGGAGCCCAGCAGGTCGAGGCTGCGGTGGCCGGGAGCGGCCACTGCACTCCAGTCTGGGCGACAGAGTGAAACTCTAACTAAAAAAAAAATGTGTATTTATTTATTCTTACATGTTTAAACTTCAGTCACCTTCAAAGTGCTGTCCTTTTGGATGCAGTACACCTATCAAGATGCTTCTCCACTGCTCAAAACAGTTTTTGAACTCAACAATTTTGATGCATTTTAGTGCTTCTGCCATTTTTGTCACTTTTCCACACTGGCAAAATGTTTCCCTTTGGGGACTTTTTTCATCCAAAGAAAAAAACAAACAAAAATTACTTAGTGTGAGATCTGGTGAATAGGGATGGTAGGGCACAGGGGTCATGGCATTTTGATCGAAAACTACTAAATACTCAGCATGATGTGGGCAGGTGTGCTGATAAATCATCCATCATGAAGTGGGCAAATGCCTTGAAAGAATCTCCAAAACATGGAAACAGTCATGCTGCCCATTGAAAGTGAACTGAATAAAGAAAATGTGACACATTTACATGATGGAATATTATGCAGCCATAAAAAAATTATGGACTTTGCAGCAACCTGAATGAAAATAGAGACTATAATACTCAGTGGTTTATCACAGAAGCAAAGATCTGAGTACCACATCTACTCACTCATAAGTGGATCCTGAACATTATCATAATACTTTAAGAAAGGGATTGGCAGTAACAGGACACTACCAGGGGAGGGAGGGACACATAACATCTATAAGGGTATCCACACTTTACCTGTACAATGATCACTTATGTGCCTAACCCTGAATTGTACCCTACATTTCTAAAATAATAATAATAAATAAAATAATCTCTAAAAAAATTCACTGCAGCTAAACGCAACCTCTCACAACAACACTAACTGGTACACTGACATCAACGGGTTTCTAGAACACTTATCTGGTGGGGAAAGCCTGTACTACAAGGGACCTGCCCTTCAAAACATAATTCCAGGTTTTTTGGGTTCCACTTCATAAGCCAGGAAATACATGAAACTTGCATTTGCTGTCACAATATTGTTAATCTTTTTAGTCAAAATCTCCAAATATATATATACATGCTTCAGAGTCACCCATGCATATGGTCAGGAAAGAGCAGAAATATTGTCTATTAGTAAGAATGATATCTATCTTCTCAGAGAGACCGACAGGAATTCAACAGACCTTCCTTCATAAAGAAATTCTTATAGCCTAGCCCTACGTTACCAGCTAGACAGCAGTGCAATACAGCTGTGAGGAGGAAGTCACAAAACACTCAGAAAAATAGGAGGTGATTAAAGCTATCCAGCATGCTTTCCTAAGGGGTAGATCTTTCTAAGTAAATGTGGTGACAATTTTAAAAAATAAAAGTCCAGTAAAGTATGTCACTAAGCATTAGCAAATCACAAATGCGTTTGACATTTGTAGAACAGAATCTTCCCACACATAGAAATTTAGTGAAGACAGAGGTGGGTAGAAAGAAGTCTAATAAGTAACAAGCAACCAAATGTCTAATTGAAAACGATGTTTATTCCTTTAGTTTAGACAAGAGCATGGTTTATAGCTGGTAGTCAATACATATTTGTCAAAGAAAATGAAAAAGAATGGAAAAAATGTGCTTTCCAGACACAGAATGAAAACCAATGAAATAATTTTTAAAAAGCTATAATGAATTTAGAAATAAGGAAGAACTGATCTACTAGTACATAAAGCTTGGTATTCGGGTCACAAGTGTTTAGGAGAAACACGTGCTTGGGGAAGGATTGGAAACAGGAGTATTCACCCAAATTTAGAATTATGTAAGTGTTAAGATGGACAATATTAAGTTTTAGTTTTGTCGGGCATAGGGGTGTTTGGAATTAGTTTATGACTACCGCTTGGGAATTTCCTTTTTTTAATTATACAGAGAAAATTATATACTGTTGAAGTTCAACTCATCTCACAAAGCTTTAGCCACATTTCAATTAAACAGCATAGGGAATTGTATAAAGAACACAGCTAGCAATAAAAACAATTATGCAAGCAACTTTGATCAAGTTGAGATTTTTTTCAAAGTAAAATATAGAAACGAAATAAGTGGTAGTTATTCTTGTCTTTTACTGTTTTGTCAAATTACCTTGAACTTCATACACTACTCATTAATTATGTAGGACTCTCATTATTGTAGTGAAATGTTACAGCTATCAGTTTTTGTCTGCCCATCATGTTTCCCATCTTCTTAAAACTGAGATCAGCATGCCTTACTTTTTTTATAAAAACATCAGGAATACTGTCCTTATTGTTAGTTTGTTTGTTTATTTGAGTCGATGTCTCACTGTGTTGCTCAGGCTGGAGCGCAGGGGCATAATCATGGCTCACCACAGCCTTGACCTCCTGGGCACAGATGATCCTCCTGCCTCAACCTTCCAATGTGCGCCACCACATTCGGCTAATTTACTTTTATTTTTTTCTTTTGTAGAGATAAGGTCTTGATATTGCCTAAACTGGTCTCAAACTCCTGGGCTCAAGTAATCCTCCCGCCTTGGCCGCCCAAAGTGCTGGGATTATGGATGTGAGCCACTATGCCCAGCCAGGGGCACTTTCTAATCCATATAAATAATAGTAACCTTTTCTCCCAGCCAAGGTGGTGGTACCTGATATAGTCCTGTCCATCAATATACCCTGTTTCTCTTGCCAGGAAGATGTGCATAGCCAAAACCAGGTGTGCAAAAAGCAGCAATTTTTCAAAATTTGCCTGATGAAAAAAGTGCTCTATAAATACTGACTAAATGAATATTGAATAAATGCATGAATAAGCTAGTGGAAATAAATCAGACCTGTCTCCTTCCTTTAGAAGAATATAATCCTGACTCTAAGCTTTATTAACTTTTTAGAGAAAGCTTGATATCAGTAGATGATAATGATGCCAAGAAGAATGAAAGCAGAGACAAGCCTAACTAAGAGATGAAGAAAGAAACAGAATCTTCATGGAACCCTCCTGGGATTTCTAGTTTTGTGAACTAATAAGTTTCTGGTTTTCTGAAGTTGACCTGAGTTTCTACCACTTGTTAAAGGAAGATCATGAAGAGAAAATAATCTTTAGCAGTGCTTTAGCAGGTCCCCAAAGTACCTAGCAGAAACAGGAGTAATCAAAAAGAAATTTTTATAAATGTAAATAAAATGTATATCATTATAGATGTAAATAAAATTCAAAATTGATGTTGGAAGAAGCAGAAAATTTTGCTCATGGTGCACTTTCAGTTCATAGTTGCTTTCACATTAAGCCTAATAATATTACTTTTGGAAAAAATAGATACTAAATTCATATATGCTGCATATCCTGTTTAATGTAGAAGACTCTAAAAAGTTAGGTGTTTACTATTTCATTTGCATGATTTAAGACCTTTATATAATGTTAGAAACATTTACAATTTACTTGTAACTCACTCTTGCATTTTCTTTATTCTTACTGCATTTTCTTTATTCTTACTGCATTTAAAAACTTACCATCAATTGGTGAGTTTCATCGTGTGGATGCAAAGTTGGTGAAACATAAGCTCCAATTCCCGTAATTCCATAGAAGGGATGTTACTCTAAGTTGAGCTTAAAAATTATCTTAAGCTGTTGTTACTGATGAAACTAATTCTGATACTAATAATTCATCTGATACTGATGAAACAAATTCCTCTTTCAGCCTTTGGGAATCAAGTAAAGAAAATCCAAATATTGCACTCCAATATACCAGGGTGCTAAAAAGTGTACACACATTTTAAGAGATGTTATCTATGTGTTACTTTTAGCTCACCCAAATCAGAAGTGACTGGACACTGATGGTAACCACTTTGTGAGTACCTCTTGTAATTGCAGAAGTTAAACGTGACTTGTATTCACCTTTTGTTATATATACAGAGTTATATATATTGAGTATTACAATTTTAATACAGTTTTCTTCTTCCTTAAAATGTGTATACTTTTTTGGCACCCTCTGTTTACTTCTTTGGTATATTTTGAGACAAATGTTCAAAAGACCTGCAAACAGAAGTAGCCCTGCAAAGCTGTCTTTGGTGGGGGCAATTGACATCTACAGAGAATCTGCATTTACGCAGCCAGACTTTCTATGAGGCTCTCCCTTGTCCTGATCTAGGTAAGAATAACCTAGAGTCTGAAACATTTAAAGGACTGAAAGTAACATTCACTATCTATTTTCCCACCTGCTACCTGTGAGGTTTCATCTGCGTGACAAGACCGCCTTCTCTAGGTAACCAAGTAGTCTCCTCTTCTTTCCCTCCCATAACCTGCCTTGTTAGGGTAACCTGATTCACCACCATAACCTGTTTTTGGCTGTGTTCTGAGCCTCCATTCTTTCTGTAGCCTAAAGATGATATGTAAGTTTCTGAATCTCATTGGAGGTTTGGGATAATCACTCTTATTGATGAAAAGATGCCAAACTCTGTGTTAGGTCAGTGAGTTGAGTAGGTGCCACAAGTAAGCAAAGATTTGTGGGGGGTGGAGAAGGAGATTTATTAACTCGCCAAGGGAGGAGAAGGCCAAGGCCAGATGCTTAAAAGAAACATCAGTTCTAAATGCTTAGGGCTGGAGCTTACAAGACTTTCTTCAGGAGGGCAGGCAAACATTCTTGGTAAGATAACAAAAAGAGCTAGCTCCATGGTGATGTTGTTTCCTCATATCTCTGACAACCAGATAGATGGGAGGTGGTCAATTACGAGTGATCAATCACATAGACAAGAAGGTCTGTGCCAGTAGATGGAAGACAAATTCTTGGGACAAAGATGTTCATCTTAAGTCTAATGACCAAGTAGAATGAAACTCACCCAGGGGCCTGGAAAACAGCTTGTTCTTCCAGTTAATGGTTATTACTCTGCGTGTACTTAGCATTGACCTAAGCATGTGACCAGGCATACTCAAGGTGACCACAGAAACTCCATTTTGGGCTCTGCCTTTTCATTATGTAAAATATTTTAAGAAGGTTTATTCTGAGTCAAAATTGAAGACCTAGACCTATGGCATATGTCCCCAGGAGGTCCTGAGAACGTGTGTCCACCATGGTTGAATGGTATCTTGGTTATATACAATTCTAGGGAAGCAGAAGTTACCAATACCATAAATTAACATATGTGAAATTTTCATTGGTTTGGCCCAGGAAGGTGGGACATTTCCAAGTGGGGATTTGTGGGTTATAGGTAGATTTAAGGAGTTCTTGACTGGCGATTTGTAGTTTCTGTGAGGAATTGGAAAACCAGTAGAGGAGATGTCTTGTTGAGATAAGGGGACAGAAAAACTCCAAGTCTGTTGATCTGTAGATGAAGTCGTATGTGGTTGACTTCAGAGAGGAGAGATAAGTGTCTTACAAGGTTCCCCGAGTCTGGGAGTCCCCAAGAGATGGCTTTGCAGGATCATAAAATAATTTGATTTCCTTCTTTATCTGTTGTGCAATGTTATGCCACAATCAGACTGGAAAACAAGCTTCGTTATATAGGATAATAAGGTAAAAAACTCTGTCTCATGAGTCCTTATCAAGTGTAACTCCCCACATCACTTAGTTTGGAATTTGGGTAGGGAAAAAAAAAACAGGAAAAAGTTTAGTCCTCACTCTGTATTTCTCCTTCATATACATGTTAAACCATTTGTCTACCTTTTCTCTTACTAATCTGCCTCTTTGTCAGTTGCTCTGTTAATGACCTACAGAGAGCAAAGGGGAACCTTTGGTTTCTTGGCACCTACATAAGCCACAACTCTAAACTCTGCCACAGAGTGTAGAAGATGAATGGGAAGAAAACACTTCAATCATAATTCAACATTTATCCCATAACTATATATGGCGTCTTCATCATGATAGAAGTATTATCATAGTTGCTAGAGATAAAACTACAAAGAAGGTAGAAAGGATCCTGACATTATGACCTTTATATTCTAATAGGAAACAGATAATAAAGTAGATAAATGAGATAATTTCAAATAGAGACCACAAATGCACACAACATTTTAAAGATTCTATATTAGAGAGTGACTAGGTTGTTAAAAAAACAAGTATGGGGAGATGATGTTTTAATTAAAATCTGAAGGAAAGACATCAGGTATACGAAAACCTAGGAGACAAGCATTTGTCAACCTAAAATAACTAAAAAGATAAAATCTATTTTTAAAAGAGTTTATTCAAGCACAAAGTTTGGGTACAGGTTACCCAGGAAACACAGATTTCAAAGAATAAAAGTCAATGTTTCAAAGTGTATAAGTTTGAGGTCATTTACAGAAACAATATTTGGTGAAGCTTAACAGAATTTTGACATCTTTCTATGTAAAGCTAAATGCATAACTACAATGATCTGATTAGTCAAAGTGGTCTTTTTCTTTTGGAAAAAAGTATAGTTAACATTCCACACTGAAGAAATAATAGTCATGGGGTCTTGGGTGCATTCAGGTCAATAAGTACTTATTGTACTTATAGTACTTACAATAAGTACTTATTGTACTTACAGTACAATAAGGGGAACAGTTGCTCTTTAACAAAAATCAGTAATTGGAAGAGGAGTTGTCTGGCCTTGGGTCTCCCTTATCACCCACAGAACTAGAAAAATGAGAGAAATTTTATCTATAATCGAAGAAGCAAACCTACTACATGACTTGTCTCTAGGGCCTAACCTCCCCCTTGGCATAAAACGTTTAGAGAGTTCTGAAATTGTATTTTCTTTTTCACAGTATAAGCAGAGAAAGCAATGCTCTGAAGAGGCAGTATGACTGAAAGGCATGAAAAGCAGGTATATCCCTAATATGGCTGGAATAGGGGAAGCGAGTGAAAGTGTGGAAGGCAATAGGCTGGATAGAGCTCTGGGGTGCCCTCCGAAAAGCCACTGAGGAGTTTCAAGCAGGGAATGGCATGATCTGATTTTCCATTCTAAAAAAGTCACTCTGGCTCTGGCTCTGGTGGGGGGCTATTCCGTGGGTATCCTGACATTATGGCCCTTATATTCGAATGGGAGACAGATAATAAAGTATATCAATGATTTAGAATTGGACACACCAACGGGAGACTATTACCCAGGGAAAACATAATGGTAGCTTGGACTAAGAAGTTAAAATAGAGACCAGCAGGATAGCACAGGATCCCTATCTAGAAGCAGGAACTATAAGACTTTTATGCAGCAGTCAATGGAAGAGGAAGAATCAACAAATCTCATAACTGCATCTGACCATGAACTTTAAAACGTGCCAGTGCCCCACGTCTTTAAAATTAAAAAAAAATTTTAATTAAACAACAAAGAACATGCCAGGATGATCTTATTAACTGTAGCTAACATGGTGTACTTACCAAAACTTCAAGTTTAATTTGTTAAATTTACACTCATTTTCAGGACATTTAATGTCACAAAGTAGAAATGACTTAGCCAACTGATATGATTAAGAATATAATTTATGACATGATCTACTTTCCTCCGCAAGAAAAATAATCACCTTTAAAAGAGATGTACTATTAGGGAGAAGATGATGGGAGTTTGAATGTCTTAAGTCTTTATGTTGGCAACTTTATACAACCTTACCCAGAAATCCCCTTATAATCCCCTTTAGATCTTCTATGTCTATCACCTAATACGATCTTTAATTCTTGCCTCTCATTTTTGTGTATAGGTGTTATACCTTATTAAATAGTAAACTTACAGTTTTTTATATACTGTCATTTTACACATTTTCTTTCACACAATAATGGCTCAATAAACATTTTTCAGTGTTTGTTGAGGAAATGTCTCATCATCTTCACCTTTTTGTAATTCATCGTTCTTTCAGTACAGCTCAGCAACAATGCAATTAGTCTTCTCTGATGCCCTCATTTCTCCCTGAATATTTCATTCTCATTATTTATTTTCAATAACCAACTCTTCATTTTCCTGCTAGCATTGTAGTCGCTGAACCACATTGACAGAAAAATCAGTGCCTCCATCGGTAATTAATAGACCTCTATGTCCCATATTCTAAAAGTTAAAACTTCACCTAACAAAGAGAACTTTAATCTTTTACTCCTCTGGACAGGCATTTGAATTTCTTTGTGATTTTGAATACTTTATTCTCCTGAACAAAAACCTATAAACCCCCTAATGGATTTTTAATGTTTGACAAGACAACAATTGTTTCCTGTATTGTATTTAAAATACTATGTTTCAAATTCAAAATTTTAATGGTATTCCCTTCAAATAGCCAAAAGCTCTCCAAAAAATGGCAGAATCCAATTTCCCTCTACAACTTACCAGTTACCTGATCTCATCTCCTCCACCTAAGTGCATAGGGCACCTCCTTTCCAGCAGACCACAAGAAAAATCTTGAGGAGGGTTTTTCATACTCAAGTGTAAAAGAAACTTTCATGTTGAGGTGCTTAAGAAACAGAGTGTGGTGTTCCCCAGTGCTTGGCAGGTGGGAACTCACCCTCTTCCTTCCTCTAATGAAATTATATCAAAAGCAAAAATCTTTTTAGATTTTGAGACTACATATTGCTTTTTTCTACAACATCTCATCTTATCTACCAAACTATAAGCAAATGCCCACCACAAGGTGTTTAGCAAATATTTGGTAAAATACCATATGCATTAATTAACAAACAAATCAATGAATGAATAAATTTAAAAATCAGTTTTGGTGACATAAATTTTACATTGGAGGCAGTCTCATTTGAGTCAATTTTTTAAAAATGTTCAATCAGTCATATTTGCATTAGAATGCCTCCTTTGTGCAAACACAACAGTGCAAAATTGCCTTAAAAGTAAATGCCATCAAATAATAATAAGATAAGTCAAGAGAAATAAGGTTGTAATTTATCCTGGATTTAAAAAGAGAGAATTTCCCCCTGAAATATAAATACATACAGGGATTTAAACCTCCCACCCAGACATCAGACAGAGGCAAAGCCAACTAAGAAGAACAGACTGAGTGTGACATGCTAGTATGATTAAGTGGCTGTAAAGCCCTGAAATGGTGTTCGACTACCTTTGAAAATGCTGCTGTTTTTCCTTTTGGAGTTTCCCCCAGAATATACAAATGCCCATATCTAATCTAAGGGCAAAATAAATTTACAGGAATAGTCTAATAATCCTGCAGTCACACTGTAACATACCAAAGCTAAGGCAGTCCAGTATCACTGTTCTGAGATCTAGAAAGGCCTCATATATTCTTACCAAAAATAATTTTTAAAAAAAGTCAGAGGTCTTTCTCCATTTCTCCCACTAAATTCTAAATTCTTTTGCTTCACTTTTTTTAAAAATTAGATTCAAGGGGTACAATTTCATGTTTGTTACATGTTTGATATATTGTGTACTTGTGGGGATTAGCCTTCTGATGTCTTCATTCCCCGAATAGTGAACTATAGGTAGTTTTTATTTTTATTCTGTTTTATTTGTTTGTTTATTTATTTATTTTTTGAGTTGGAGTCTCATTCTGTCATTCAGGCTGGAGTGCAGTGGCATGATTACGACTAACCACAGCCTCTGCCTCTTGCACTCAGGCAATCTTTCTGCCTCAGCTTCCTGAGTAGCTGGGACCACGGGTGTATGCCACCATGCCCAGCTAATTTTTAAATTTTTTTGTAGAGAAAAGGGCTCGCTATGTTGTCTAGGCTCATCTCAAACTGCTGGGCTCAAGCAATCTTCTCTCCTAGGCCTCCCAAAGTACTGATATTACAGATGCAAACCACCATACTGAGCTCCAATAGTTTTAAAACTTGTGTCCCTTTCCCATCTATTAGGTTCATTCTGTCTATAGTTAATTCCATAGTTTCTTTGTTGATTTTCTGTCTAGATGATTTGTCTAGTGATTTAAGTGGGGGGGTGAAGTTCCCCATTATTACAGTATTGCTGTCAATATGTTTTCTTAGGTTAGTAGAATTTGCTTTATAAATTTGTCTGTTTCCCTGTTGGTTGGAAATGTATTTAGAATCATTAAATCTTTTTGTTGAACTGAAAATTTTATCATTACATAACAGCTTTTCTACTGTTTTTCACTATTGTTGGTTTAAAGTTTGTTTTATCTAACAAGAGAATAGCATTCCTAACTGCTTTTGTTTTCCATTTGTGTAGTATACCTTTTTTTACCCATTTGCTTCCATCTACAGCTATCTTTAGCCAGTAGGTAGGTTGCTTGAAGGCAGAAAATGGTTAGGTTTTGTTTTTGTTTGTTTGCTTGTGTGTCTTTTCCAATTTATCACTTTGCATCTTTTAAGATGAGCATTAGGTCATTTATATTCAAGGGAAATATCGATATGTGAGGTTTTATTCCTGCCTTAGTGTACTTGGTAGAGTGTGGCCTTGAAGTTTCTTTTTTTTAAAATTTTTAATGTCAAAGATGTGGGGTACAATTCAAATGTTCATTATGCAGGTCCCCTTGTTAATGAGATGTGCCTCTGGCAAGATGGCAATGGGGTAGCCTGGTCTATGAAACCCTCTGCAAAGGGGAATGCAGAAGGTCTCTGGCTTTCTCCCCAGGGGCTGTGGATCCCAACGTTGGCAACCTGCTCTTCACATGGAGCTCGGCTGTCGCCACTGCTGGAACATTGCGGCAGTCTGGACAGCCACTGCAGCCACAGACACAGCAGCCGCTGCACCACCACGGCCTCCATGACAGCCATAGCGCATCGTGCCACCCGTGTCTGAGGTGATCCATGACTTCAGTCCTTGAAGCCCCTGCAGGAAAGATCTGCTGGGATCACATCCACCTCTGCTGCCACCGTGACATCCTGCCGGCCGTGGGTCTTCTCCCGTGTGCCCTGAAGCAGGCTCCCATCTCCAGCCTCTGCCCAACTCCTGTTTGGCTCCACCCGCTCTGGGGTGAGCAACTGAGATAGCACCACCTGCTGGCGATTCAGGGTAACAACATCAAAACGGGAGAAACAAGCTTGAAAAACAGACATAGGCCAGATTTGAGTAGTGAACTGAGGGTGATCTGAACTGTCCTTCACAGCAGGCCAGGGGCAACTGACCCTAACTGCAAACTAATTTACCACCTTGAAAAGACAGCTAGAAATCAGAGTTGAAAGGACATTGGACTTAAACGAAAAGTCTCAGAGTGTGCTCGATTGGTTCTGTTAGTTTAATGACTTGACTCTGTTCCTACTATTTTTTTCCTTTTTTTCTTTTTTTTCTTTTCCTCTTCCTTTTCTTCTCTTTTCTCCTCTCTGTAAACCATATCTTTGTATAGAGGAACAGCACACCAATAAGGTGGTTGGTTAGCTTGCATGCTAGCATCATTGTATGTTTTACTTTTTTTTGTATGGGAGTTGGTTAGTCTGTAGACATGGTCTATTGTTTTTATCTGTTTCAGTTTAGGTCTCTCTCTCCATTTGTTGGTACACTCAACTGTTTCCCCCCTTAAACCTTTTTCTCTCCATCCCCCCTCCCCCCCCACTGTCTGCTCCATTCTCTTCTCTCTGCTAACCACATTTTATTTCAGGGAGTAAACCTACAGCCCCACTGCATGGACAGATTATAAGACAGTGGGAAGTGGGTTTCAGATAATCCATACACCTGTTGGCAAATAGCAGGACCTGCAGATCGATTTTGAATCACAGCCCCCCCCTTAAGTAAATCACAAAACTGCAAAAAGGACCATCCGCAATCCACAGTGCAACTCCAGAATTGAACAAAGTAAGAGGGCATACATAAACAATAGAAGATTGAACAAACAGAAGTAAAAGCAATCCCTCTACCCCTGAATAACAGAATAAAGAAGATGGTGACATGGAGGGAAGGAAAAGGTAGGGAGGGGGGAAAAAACTGCACAAATGAAGAAAACCTAAAAGAAGAATATAGGTCTCACACAGACCCCTGGGAGATCAGACACTGAGAAAACAGATTCCAGAACACAAAAAATGAAGAGAATGACTGGTCACATGCAACAAACGCAGACATCAAGACATTAATAGAGAGATTTTAAAAAATTGAGGAGAGACAAGAGGAAAATAGGAAGGAGCTGATGTCAGAAATAACAGCAGTAAAGAATACTGTGATGGAAATAAATAACAACCTAATAAGCATGGAAAGCAGAATTAAACAAGCAGAAGAAAGAATCTCAGAGCTTGAAGACCAAAACACAGAAATAACCCAAACTGTCAAAAGCATAGAGGAGAAGATCAAAAAGACAGAACAAAACCTTCAAGAGATAAATGATCACTTCAAGAGACTGAACCTAAGAGTAATTGGCCTTCCTGAGGCAGAGAGAGAAACAGAGGCCACACTGGAACAAATATTTCATGAAATTTTTCAAGAAAACTTCACTCATCTCACCAAGGATGAAAAAATTCAAGCACAAGAGATTCAGAGAACCCCTGCAAGACAACAAATGAGAAGAACAACTTCCAGACATATAATAATTCACCTAAACAAAGTAGGTATAAAAGAAAAAATCCTAAAGCTGCAAGAGGAAAAGGTCAGACTATGTACCAGGGAAGACCAATTAGAATAGCAGAATATTTATCTACAGAAACCCTGCAGGCTAGGAGAGCTTGGAACCCTATCTTCAAAGTTCTAAAAGATAAACAATTTCAACCAAGAATAACCTACTCAGCCAAGCTAAACTTCATCTGTGAAAGAGAATTGAAATCTTTCCCAGATATACAATCCCTAAGAACCTACGCTGCCACAAGACCACCTCTACAAGAAACACTTAAGAAAGCATTGAGCTGAGCTCAGTGGCTCAGCCTGTAATCCCAGCACTTTGGAATGCTGAGGTTAGTAGATTGCCTGAGCCCGCGGGTGTGAGACCCACCTAGGCAACTTGGGGAGACCTCATCTCTACAATAAAATCAAAAATTAGCTGGGCGTGGTAGTGCATGCCTGTAGTTCCAGCTACTTGGAAGGCTGAGGCAGAAGGAGCGCTTGAGCCCAGCAGGTCAAGGCTGCAGTGGCCACTCCCTGCCACTGCAGTCTGGGTGACAGAGTGAGACTCCAACTCAAAACAAAAAAACAACAAAAGAGAAAGTATTGAACACAGAAGAAAAGAAAAAAAGAACAATGTTCTTCACAAGACTACAGGCAAAAGATTAAAAACATGCAGATCCAACTCTAAAACCAAAAGAAAAACAACACACAAACAGGAAGAACAACAACGCTGTAAGAACACTATGATAGGGATCATCTCTCACATTTCAATAATTAGTTTGAATGTGAATGGTCTAAATGGACCACTAAAAAGACATAGAATGGAAAAATGGATAAAATATCACCAGGCAACAATCTATTGCCTTCAAGAGACTCACCTCACTAGAAAGGACACTCACAGACTCAAAGTAAGAGGATGGGAAACAAATTTTCAGGCGAATGGAACACAAAAGAAAGGTGGAGCCGCGATCTTAATCTCAGACAAAATACCCTTTAAGCTATCAAAAATTTTAAAAGATACAGAAGGCCACTACATAATGATAAAAGGTTCAATCCATCAACAAGAAATATCCATCCTAAACATATATGCACCAAACATAGGTGCACCAACTTTCATAAACCAGCTCCTAGGTAAACTAAAAAAAGATATCGACCCCAATACCATCACAGCTGGGGACGTTAATACCCCACTCACCACCCTAGACAGATCATCAGGACAAAAACTCAGAATCGATCTGAAACCTCAATGTGACTCTTGATCAAATGGACGTAATTGACACCTACAGAACCCTCCTTCCCAAAGACCACAGAATCCACATTCTACTCATCACTGCATGGAACATACTCTGAGATCAACCACATACTTGACCATAAATCAAGCATAAGCAAATTTAAAAGGACTGAAATTTTACCATGTACCTTCTCAGACCACAGTGGAATAAAAATAATCATTAACACCAACAAGGTCCCCCCAAAACCGACAAAGACATGGACACTAAACAGCATGATGTTACACAACTCCTGGGTCAATGATGAAATCAAAACAGAGATTAAAAGATACCTGGAAACAAATGAAAATGAAGAAACATCTTACCAAAATCTCTGGGACGCCATGAAAGCTGTAGTAAGAGGGGAATTTATATCCCTACAAACTCACATGAAGAAAATGAAAGGATCACAAATTAACAGCCTAACAAGCCACCTAAAAAGCTGGAAAAGCAAGACCACAAAATCCCTAATTTCAGCAGAAGAATCCAGATCACCAAAATAAAAGCCCAAATCCAGGACATAGAAGACAAAAAGATAATATAAAAAAATCAATGAAACAAAAAGCTGGTTCTTCAAAAGAATAAACAAGATCAATGGTCACCTAGCTAGACTGACAAAGAAAAAGAGAGAAAAATCCCAAATAAACACAATCAGAAACACAAAAGATGAAGTCACATCTGATCCTGAAGAAATACAAAAGATCATTAGAGACTACTATGTACACGTATGGAAACAAACTTGAAAACCTTTCAGAAATAGAGGACTTTCTGTCATCACACAACCTACCTAGGTTGAAACAAGAAGAAATTGAGACCCTAAATAGACCAATAACAATCAAGGAAATTGACTATGTAATAAGAAAACTACCTTCAAAAAAAAAGCCCTGGACCAGATGGCTTTCCAGCAGAATTCTACAAGACATTTAAGGAGGAGCTGATTCCAATCCTACTGAAGGTATTTCAGGTGATTGAGAAAGATGGAACTTTCCCCAAATCATTTTACGAAGCTAATATCACATTGATACTCAAGCCAGGTAAAGACCCATCAAAGAAAGAGAACTACAGGCCAATATCTTTGATGAACATAGATGCTAAAATTCTCAACAAGATCATAATGAACCAGATTCAACAACACATCTCAAAAGTCATCCATCATGACCAAGTGGGCTTCATCCCTGGAATGCTAGGGTGGTTCAACATTCGTAAAAACATAAATGTAATTAAATACATGAACAAATGTCAAAACAAAAACCACATGATTATATCATTAGGTGCAGAAAAAGCTTTTGATAAAATCCAGCACCCCTTCTTGATAAAAACCCTCAAACAGCTAGGCATATGGAGAACAAACCTCAAAATAGTAAAAGCCATCTATGAGAAACCCACAGCCAGCAAACTCCTAAAGGACAAAAACTGGAACCGTTTCCCCTGAAAACTGGAACAAGACAAGGATGCCCACTCTCACCCCTCCTGTTCAATATAGTATTGGAATTCCTGGCAAGAGCAATCAGAGAAGAGAAGGCAATCAGGGGTATTCAAATAGGAAAAGAGGAAGTCAAGCTATCTCTCTTTGCAGATGACGTGATTGTGTACCTTGAAAACCCAAGAGAATCTGTCAAAAACCTCCTTACACTGATAAAGGACTTTGGTAAAGTCTCAGGATATAAAGTAAATGTGAAAAAGACAATCACATTTCTTTACACCAACAATAAACAAACAGAAACCCAAATAAAAATCACAATTCCATTCACAATAGCCACCAAAAAAAATGAAATACCTTGGCACCTTCCTAACCATAAACGTGAAAGACCTTTACAATGAAAACTACAAAACACTGCTCAAAGAAATCAAAGATGACACAAACAAGTGGAAAAATATCCCATGCTCATGGATTGGAAGACTCAACATTGTGAAGTTGTCCATCTTACCTAAGGCAATCTGCAGATTCAATGCAATACCCTTCAAATTACCAGCAACATTCTTCTCAGACCTAGAAAAAACACCGGAATTCATATAGAAACACAATTGACCATGAATAGCCAGAACAATCCTCAGCAAAAAAAAAAACAAAGCAAGCAGGATCACATTATCAGACTTCAGACTTTACTATAAAGCTACAATAATCAAAACAACTTGGTATTAGTACAGGAACAGGCCTATAGACCAATGGAATATAATTGAGATTCCAGAAACAAAACCTCAATTTCTCAACCAACTCATCTTTGACAAAGACTCCACCACCTACCACTGGGGAGAGGAGAACCTATTCAGTAAATTGTGCTGGAAAAACTGGCTGACCACATGCAGAAGATTGAAACAGGACACCTATCTATCCCCATACACAAAAATTAACTCCAAATGGATCAGAGACCTAAATGTAAAACCTCAAAACATAAGAATCTTAGAAAATGAAGGACATACCCTCAAGGAAATTGGAACTGGCCTCCAATTCCTGAACAAAACCCGAAACCCACAGGCCATAAGAGATAAGATAGACAAGTGGGACCTCATTAAACTGACAAGCTTCTTCAAAGCCAAAGAAACCATCAAGAGAGCAGGGAGACAGCCTACAGACTGGGAAAAAGTATTTGCCAACTCCAGGTCTGACAAAGGCTTAACATCTTGGAGCTACAAGGAACTTAAACATGCTGAAAAGAAAAAGACAAACAACCATTATAAAATGGGTAAAAGATATGAACAGACACTTTTCAAAACAAGACATCCAAGCAGCCAACAGACACATGAAAAAATGTTCAACCTCACTAATCATCAGGGAGATGCAAATCAAAACCACACTGAGAAACCACCTAACTCCAGTCAGAATGGCAATTATCAATAACTCAAAAAATAACAGTTGCTGGAGAGGGTGTGGTGAAAAGGGAACATTTCTATACTGTTGGTGCAAGTGCAAACTAGTGCAACCTCTGTGGAAAACAGTATGGCAATTCCTAAAAGCTCTAAATATTGGCCTCCCATATGACCCCACAATCCCCCTACTGGAAATATTTTCTGAAGAACTCAAATCACTCTATCAAAAAGATACCTGCACACGTACGTTTATCACAGCATTGTTCACAATAGCAAGAACCTGGAAGCAACCATGCTGTCCATCAAAAGAGGACTAGATTTTTAAAATGTGGTACAAAGCCAGGCTCAGTGGCTCAGCCTGTAATCCCGCACCTTTGGGAGGCTGAGGTGAGTGGATTGCTTGAGCCCGCGGGTTCGAGACCCGCCTGGGCAACTTGGTGAGACCTCATCCCTACAATATATCAAAAATGAGCTGGGCATGGTAGCATACGCCTGTAATTCCAGCTACTCGGAAGGCTGAGGCGGAAGGATCGCCGGAGCCTAGTAGGTCAAGGCTGCAGTGGCCGGCAGCAGCCACTGCACTCCAGTCTGGGAGACAGAATGAGACTCCAACTCAAAAAAAAATTTCAAAATTAAAAAAATAAAATAAAAATGTGGTACATATACATGATGGAATACTACGCAGCCATAAAAAAGAACAAAATCATGAATTCTGCAGTAACCTGGATGGAACTAGAGTCTATAATACTGAGTGATCTCTCACAGAAACAAAGATCTGAGTATCACATGTTCTCACTCATATAGTGGACCTTGAACATTCAATGTAATACTATAAGAAAATGACTGACAGTAGTGGGAAACTATGCAGGGGGAGGGGAAGGGAGACGGGATTAACGGTAGTAAATATCTGTCTGGGGATGAGGAGATACCTCTTATCCACAAGGGTGCCTGACCGAAGCATATTTGTATACCTAACGCTTAATTGTACCCCACAATATCATAATAAAAAATATTGATTAAAAAATATGAAATGTGCCCCTCCCTCCCCTGGCAGTTACCCTCAACTGGCAATCCTGCCCTCCCTCCCCTGGCAGTTTCCCACTACTGCCAATCCCTTTCTTATAGTATTATAATAGTTCAAGGTCCACTTATGAGTGAGAACATATGGTACTCTGTTCTTGGTTTCTGTGATAGATCACAGAGTATGATAGACTCTAAATTCATTCAAGTTGCTGCAAAGTCCATATGTTTGCCCTGCTTTATGGCTGCATAATATTCCATTGGGTATATGTACCACTTTTTTTCATCCAGTCCAACTCCGATGGGCAGCGTGGTTGGTTCCATGGTTTTGCTATCGTGAATACAGCTGCAACAAACATGCATGTGCAGGTATTTTTTGGTAGAATGATCTGAGTTCCTCTGGGTATATTCCCAATAGGGGGGTTGCTGGGTCATATGGAAGGTCAATTTCTAGTTCTTTCAGAATTCACCACACTGTCTTCCAAAGAGGCTGCACTAGTTTGCATTTCCACCAGCAGTGTAGAAGTGTTCCTTTTTCTTTGCATTCTCCCCAGCATCTGTTGTTGTTTGTTTTATTAATAATGGCCATTCTTACAGGGGTTAGGTGGTATCTCAATGTGGTTTTGATTTGCATTTTGCTAATGATTAGAAAGACTGAGCACTTTTCATGTGTCTGTTGGTTGCCTGTATGTCTTCTTTTCAGAAGTGTCTATTTTGTCTTTTGCCCACATTTTTCATGGAGCTGTTTTTTTGTTTTGTTTTGTTTTTTGGTACATTTGAGTTTCTTGTAGATCTTAGATGTTAGGCTTTTGTCAGATATACATTTGGTAAATATTTTTAGCCTTGGAGTTTCAATTGTGTAATTCATTCATAGGATCTGTGAGCACGGTACTTAAGTAACATGTTGTGATGGCAAGTATTATCATTTTGTTTGCTTCCATGTTTAGGATTCCTTTGTGAATTTCTTGTAGGACTGGTCTGGCAATGATGCATTCCCTTAGCATTTGTTTGTCTGGGGTATTATTTCTCCTCCACTTATGAAACTTGGTGGGATGCAAAAGTCTTGCCTGGACTCTTTTTTTTTGTTGTTCAAGAAAGTTGAGAATAATCTCTCAAGTTTTTCTGACTTGTAGGTTGCTGAAGTTGAGATGTTTGCTATTAGTCTGGTAGGATTTTCTTTATAGGTGATTAGGCACTACACTCTTACTACTCTGATGGTGTTTTTCTTTCACATTGACTTTAGATAGTGTGTTAACTGTCAGACTTGGTGAGGTTCTTACAATGTATCCTCCTGGAGTTTTCTGAGTTTTTTAAATGTGAATGTCTAAATCTCTCCTAAGACCAGGGAAGTGTTCTTCATTTTTTTCCTTGAATAAGTTTTCCATACTTTTTAGTTCGCAATCTCTTCCTTCTGGAATACTTACAATTCATAGATTTGGATGCTTTACCTAATCTCATATTTCTCAAAGACTTTGTTCATTTTTTATTTTTGTTTTTCTTTATTTTTGTCTGACTTGGCTAATTCAAAAGACCTATCTTCCAGCTTTTAAATTATTTATTTGACTTGTTCTAGCCTACTTTTAAAGTTTTCATCTGTGTTTTGTAATTTCTTCAATTAATTATTTTTATTTCCAGAAGTGCTGTTTGTTTTTTTAAAATAGTGTTTATCTCTTCTTTCATATCCTGAATTGTTCTGACTTATTTGTGTTAGTTTTCAGTTTGCTAATAGACCTTATTGAGCTTCTTTCAAATCAATATTTTGAATTATTTATCTGGTATTTCAAATAATTCATTTTGGTTAGGATTTGTTGCAGGAAAGTTAGTGTGCCCCTGTAGTGGTGTTATGACATTGTTTTTTTAATACTTTTGAATTGTTTCTCTAGTTCTTCTCATCTGAATGAACTATCTATTTTTCTTATTTTTTTAAACTTTACTTTTGTTTGGATAGAAATTTCACCCCCTTGAGGAGGTATCTATAATGTATGTCATGTAGGGTCTTTTGCCTTTGCTCCTGGGTACTTTCAGTGGCAACAAGTCTACATAAGTTCCCTGCATATCACATACAGATAACCTCTGTATGTTGTATTTTCCAAATCTGATTGTAGTGATGTGTACTGGTAGTATGAGCAGCTCACTGCCTCTATGGGACTAGGGTGGTGGAGGTCTCAGGAAACTCATCTTATTCCTCAGTGCTGTCCACTCATGTCAGCAGATTTCTTCTTGTGCTGTGTCATGCAGCCACCAGGCTGGCAGATGGGGCTTATAGGTAAGAACCAGCTACTGCCAAACTGGATGTGTATTTATTTGATCCTTGTTTACTGGGAGAAGCTCTCTGCTGCCCCAGGCAATGAGCTGAGATAAACCAAGCCAGACCAGGCAGGCCCGCCTACCGGTCCACCAACATCAGGCACAAGCACTATCTCTGAGGCAGGATCTAGAGTGCAGCTGCCAAGCGCCCAGAGGTGTGCCTATGCATGGAGTTGGGGAACCTCCATAGCCCTATGAGAGAGGAGGGTAGCCTAAAGTAATTTAAAAGAATGGGTGCTCCAAATGCCTGGGACATTGAGCAGAGAAAGCACACTGCACCAGGAACTCTACCCCTAAAGAGAGGACAGCTCAGGTTCATGGGATTATGTCCCAATGGGGAGGTGTGCTACTGGTTGGGTAATCTACTCAGGGAAGGAGTGGAGAAACAGCTGCCATAACAGGGTCTTTGTACAAGAAGGGAGAAGTGACTCAAATTACTGATCTGTGGGCACGGATGTGCCAAATACCTGATGTTATCCGCAGATGTGGGATAGAGGGAGTATACCACACTAAGTTATTTGTGTGGAAAGAGGTGGTGGCTCAAGCTCTTATTCCAAGGTGGCAGATGTAGCCAAAGCCTCAAGATATGCACCAAGGTCTCTGCTTGAAAAGGAAGGGAGAAGCTCAGGCTCCTGATCTAAGGAAAAGGGTACATCAACTGTCTGAAAGCATGTTCCAGCAAGGAGCTGAGTAACTGCCACTATAAGAAAAATCATTGTAGAGAAGAGGGACAACTCAGGTAGCCAATTAGGTGACTGATGCACTGAATGCCTGGGAAGATGTCTCGGTGTAAAGGCAGAAGCACCACTGCACCAATATCCCTGTGTAACAGTCGTAGGGTAGCTCGGGCTTCTGCACCAGATGCCTAAGAGTAGATACCCTGGTAAGGAGCAATACAATCACTGAAGCAACCAAGATCTTTGAGGGACTGGGAGGCATAGCTCAGGGAGCCAGTCCAAGGGAGTAGTGTGCCCAGTACTTAGCAGTGTGCCCAGACGTGAGCAGAGGGAGTCCCACTGTACCAAGATCCCTGTCCAGGAAGGGTGGGGTGGCTCATCTTCCAATCCAGGTAAGCAGAGTCTCCAAATGCCTGGTGATGTGCCTGGGCTTGGAGTGCAGAAGGCCCCTTCCACCAAGATCTCTGGGTGGGAAAGGTGGGAGGTGGAGCCATAGGAATTCTTGCCATCAAAGGATTCCTCCCAGGATACAGGAAGATAAGCATGGCAGGTCAGGTCTATTCCATGGAAAGAAAAAGGAAACAAAACTGAAATTCAGGAATTAAAAATCACATATTCTGAGTATAACTGTCTTTAGGCCCCTATTTGCCTGTAAATCTCCATTCTTAATCAGTGAATTAAAACAGTCAGAGAGCAACCCAATGGAATATGCATGATGCTCACATGTACTTATTTTTCATTTATTTTTAATTTTTTTAATCCTGAAATTATGTATTCCCATGCGTGTCAGATGTGGGTCAAAGTCTGTGCTCTGTGCTCTCACCTCTAGCTACAGGGCCAACCAGATCAGTAACAGTATATGTGCTAGACAAAGTAGCATTACTATACTGCTTGCTTTTCTTTTTTTTTAAATATATGTGTGGATATGTGTGTGTGTGTGTACGCGTGCATGTGCACACGTGTGTGTGTATGCCAAAATAAAGTATACACATTTTAGGAGATGTTATCTATGTATTACTTTCAGTTCACTATAATCAGAAGTGTCTGGACATTGATGGTAAGCCACCACTTTGAATACCTCTTGTAACTGTAGAAGTCAAACTTGACTTACATTCATCTTTTGTTATTGGTATATATTGAGTATTACAAGTTTAATACAGTTTTCTTCTTTCTTAAAATGTGTATATATTTTAGGGGGGACACCTCATCAACAAGGGTGCCTGCATAATGAACATTTGTATATCTAACCCTGAATTGTACCCCATATCTTTAAATTAAAATTTTTTTAATTGTGTATACATTTTTATCACCCTCTCTATAAACATAAAACTACCCAGATCACACACACAACACGTGCAAAAGTAAATTACTTATATGTAAATAGCAACGCATATTAATGGGAAGATAGAAACAAGGCTCAATACCACCTTAAGAATCAGAACACTCCATATGCCTTAAACTATGTGCTGACTCCTTCTCAAACCCAACAGCTTGTTTTCACTCATACTGAGTCACTACTGTGAATATTGTGTTTATCAAATTTTAGAAAATAGTTTTCATCACACATATATGTGTTTAGTATATATTTTTGATTTCTTATTCTGGAGTTTTAATGTAATTTTATCATCTTGCATTTTTATATGTGACTTTTTTTCGGCGATATGCTTCTGAGATTATCCATTTTTTCTCATGTTGGTATCATTTATTTACACTGATAAATAATACTTCTTGGTGGATTTTGCCACATTGTATTTAATTGTTATTTTCTTATTAGACATTTGGGCTCCTTCCACTTTTTGTTCTTATAATCAATTAATAATACTCCTGTAGACATTCTTATTTATGCTTCTTAGGATACAGAAGCAAGAGTTTTTCAAGGGTATACACCCAGTAGGAGAATTGCCAGATCACAGGTTGTATGTATCCTTAACTTTCAAGAAAATATTAGAATTTTTCTCAAAATTGTGGTTCCACTTTATACTTTTACTAACAACATATGGGAGTTCTCATTGTTCCACATCCCTATCATAACTGGCTTTCTCAGACATCATGGTTTTGTCAGTAAATTTGTTGCAAATGTTTCCTCGATGATGACAAGATTTGCATAATGAGGTCGAACATTTTTTGAAGTGTTAAACATTTTATTTCTCCTTCTTTGAAATGCTTATGCACATCTTTTGCTCAGTTTTCTATTGAGTTGTTTTTTATTCCCTTGATGATTTGCAAATATATTTCAGAGTACAGATACATTCCATATTCTAATCTTTTGTCAGTCTTAGGTATTGAAAATATCTTCCTTCAGATTTTGGTTTGGCCTGTTTGCTTTCTTTATTTAAGTTTCTTTTGATACTAGAGAATCTTTTGATGTAGTTACACTATCTACTTTTTCTTTAATGGTTGTTGCTATTTGTGCCTCTATTTTAGTCCACTTGTGTTGCTCTAAAGAAATACCCCGAAGCTTGGTAGTTCCTAAAGAAAAGAGGATTATTTGACTTACAGTTCTTTGGGCTGTACAAGAAGCATGGTGCCAGCATCTGCTTCTGGTGAGGGCTTCAAGAAGATTCCACTCATGGTGGAAGGTGAAAGAGAGCAGGCATCCCACAGTGAGAGGAGGGAAATACGAGAGAGAAGGGAGAAAGGCTCCAGGCTCTTGTTAGCAATCAGTTATTGCAGGAAGTAATAGAGTGAGAATTCATGACCACGAGGATGGCACCATGCAGGGGCCCGCCCCGCAAGGGTCGTGAGATGTCCTGAAGGAGAGACAGATAGGTGAAAGACGAAGATAATATACCCAGACACCTGCTTCCTGAACAGATGACAATTTAATGTTAGCTAAGGGAAAGCTTTTATACCATTTGTAAAGGGGCAAGACAAAGAAAATTCCTTCACATACATATCCTCTACAAGTTACCACCATCTAGTGGTCTTAGCAACAAACAAGCCAAGAACCCTATAAACATTCAGACAATGAGTCTTATTCATAAGGCCAAAGATGATAGTTTTAGTCCAAAGTCCTGAATTACAGTTCTTGAACTGTCTCCAGAAAGTTTCCAAGTGTAAAGTTCTTCATGTAGCAGTAGTTTTCCTTCTGGGGCTTTATGGCCTTCAGAGTTCTGTAATCACCTTTCTTGTCCAGGTGTCTTCATTACTTTTCTCTTATCCTGCAGTGCTTGTTTCTAAAGAAAACTCAAAAGAAGCTTTTAGTAATGTTTCCCAGGCCCCCAAGGTTGCTTTCTGTCTTTAGCTAAGTTATCATAAAAGTGTCTGATTAGTATATTATGAGTTCAGTGAAAACCCACTCTATAAATGTTAACTTAGAGTTTTAACTATTGAATTAAGTAAAAACCTTAACAATTAATCTTTATCCTAAGTCAGTGAAAACAGTGTTATAAATCAACTACATAACTCCTAGATAAGTGTTAGAACTTTTAATGAACTCATAATGAACTTACTATAAATTTGTGCTTCTAAAAACCTTATGTCTAAACACTAAACTACATAATTCTAAATCAAATGAGTGGATATACTTATATCATTTATTACTTAAGCAATATCTAGTAACTTATAACCAAGTGAAAGAAAGCATTCTTGATGTGCTTCAGAGTTTAACCCTTGCATATGTTAGAAAAGGCCAAGCGGCATAGTGGGAAAATGGGAAAATGAACCATGACATTTCCAGGTTAGCTGTGAGTACTTCGCATAAACATGCCATCTTCTTCTTCCACGACTGCACAGAATTTCTTCAGCCGTAAAAAAGCAAGGATGGAAGATAGAAGGGCCTCAGCTGCCCGGACTCGCTTTGCGGCCGGGGGTCCTCAGCGCAACTGGACTTTGTCAATCAGGCGGACCTCCAAGGCTGGCTCCCAACAGCACCAAGCTAGTCATGAGAGATTGGCCCCATGACCCAAACCCTTCCCAACAGGCCCTGCCTTTAACACTAGGGATATGATTTCATCTGGAGGGAACAAATATCCAAACCCATCAGTCGCTTAGTTTTCTTCTAAAATGTTTTTAATTTTGCCATTCATATTTAAGTATTTTAATAATTTAAAATTGATTTCTGGGTAGGGAGTAAGGTAGAAATTAATTTTGTTTTTATATATTGGCCAATTGTCTCAGCATCACTCATTTCTAATGACCTATCTTGTCCTTCTCTCTTTTTGTTACACTTTAAACAATTGCATTTTTAAAATAGACCTGATATCTAGCCACCTGGCTGAATTCTTATTAATTTTAACAAATTATCTGTGGATGTTTTCAGGCTTCCTATGTAGCCAACTGTATCATCTATAAAAGTAGTTTTCTTATTCCTTTCGGTGGTAAACTGAATAATGATATGGATTTTAACATCTTTAAGATGTCTATTGCTTTATCTCAAAGATATCAAAATCCAAATCCTTTGAATTGTTAATTTGTTACCTTCTATAATGAAAGAGACTTTGCAGGTATGATTAGCTTAAAGATCTTGAGGCTAGGAACATTGGCTCATGACTATAATCCCAGCACTTTGAGAGGCCAAGGCAGGAGGATTGCTTGAGCCCATGATTTCAAGACCAACCTAGACAACATGATGAGACCTCATCTGTTGGGAGCCAGCCATGGAGGCCTGCCTGCTGACAAAGTCCAGGGGGCTGAAGACCCTGGGTCGCAAAGCGAACATGGGCAACTGAGACCCTTGCTTCTTCTGCTTTTGTTATTAGTGCAGCCACAAAGTTCTGTACAGTCTGAGGATAGAAAGCAAAATTCTATTCATGCCTCCACTACCCCTTGCAAAAAGGCAAGAGGGGAATTCATGAAAACATTACCTTCCCTTCATTTGAATTCCTCCCTAGGTTTCCATGTCCCTGGACTCCTGGTATTAAACCATGCAATCAGTTGATTAAACATTGTAGTTGGGAAAGTTGTAAAAAAAAAAATCAGAAAGGGCTTGATTTAGTGTTTGTCATGGAACTTACTGGCCTTGCCAGGAAATTATCAATAGAGATTTTAAATATCATGTGTGGGTAGATAATTACTTGCAAGATTTTATTTCTTCTGATTGGTGACTAACTGGAGAAATTTGAGAAGCTACAGTTTGTATTTTTAGGAAGAGTGCCAATGCAAAAGTTACATTTACTTAATTTCTACATGTGGTGTATTATGCTTAAAAAATTAACAATCACATAAATATTAGAGCACCCTTGCCTTTACTTCCCTTTGTTAAGGAGGCTTATGATTCTGGTTAGGGATTGTGACTAAGATGACTTGAGCCCTGGAGACCCTTTGTTTTACAAACATTAAAGCCCAGTCTCCCTAATAGGGGAGAGTTGATGCAGGTTGTAAATACCAGGTGTAACATTGTGGAAAACTAGTCAGGCCAACTTGCGGCTAAGAAACCTTGAGAACGTTGTTTTACCCCAGCTAGTTGCAAATTGCTGTGTGAAGGTCACAGATGTGACTTGCTAATCTATGTGACAATTATAGTGCTTAGAACTTGGTAGTGATTTATGATGTAATAGTTATAGGAATAAGTAAGTTTTGTATGGACATTAAGAAATGATAATCATTAGAAAATGTTAGGAGTTTATAAAATTTATAGTTATCCCACACCTTTGGGAGGCTGAGGTGAGTGGATTGCCTGAGCCCGCGGGTTCGAGACCCACCTGGGCAGCAAGACCTCATCTCTACAATAAATCAAAAAATCAACCAGGCGTGGTAGCGCATACCTGTAATTCCGGCTACTTGGAAGGCTGAGGCGGAAGGATCGCCAGAGACCGGCAGGTCGAGGCTGCAGTGGCTGGGAGCGGCCACTGCACTCCAGTCTGGGTGACAGAGTGAGACTCCAACTCAAAAAAAATTTATAGTTAATGTTTAGGATGATAATGTTTTAAGATCAAAACAGGATGAACAAAGATACATTGCCTGTCCTGTCCATTAAATTGAAACTGATTGCCTTGAAAACAAAAAACATGTTTTCATCTCAAGCCAAAATCTAGGGTATAAAAGGAGTTGAAAAAGACAATATATCAGCATTTGTCCTGCTTGCAGCAAAGTCGGTGTCCAAGTTTTTTCTCCTGCGCCGACGCTGTCCCTCCTTTAGGAAATCCTGACCTGCTGGATTTGGACTCTGGCACTCATCTCTACAAAAAATCAGAAATTTAACATGGTGGTGCATGTCTGTAGTTCCAAGTACTCAGGAAGCAGAAGTGGGAGGATTACTTGAGCCCAGGAGTCTGAGGTTGTGGTAAGCTGTAATCATGCCACTTTAATGCAGTCTGAGCGACATAGTGCAACATTGACTAAAAAAAAAAAAAGATTTTGAGAAGGAGATATTATTAAGGTATGCCAAAGGTAATCACAAGTATCCTTATAAGAGAGAGGGAGAAGATTGATTATAGTAGCATGAGATGTAATAGAAAAAGCAAGAGATTATAGTGATTCGAGGAAGAGGCTATGAGTCAAGGAATGCTGAGGATCTCTAGAATCTGAAGAATAAGAGGAAATGGATTCTTCCCTCAAAGTCTCCAAGGGAACAAGCCATGTCAACATCTTAACTTTCATCTAGTGAGATTGATTTTGGACTTCTTACCACCAAAATTTTAAGGTAATAAATTTTTGTTGTTTTAAGCTAGCAAATTTGTGTTAATTTGTTACAGCAGTCATAGAAAACTAATACATTTTCAATCTTTTACAGTTATTTTTTCTTGTTTTATTGCCTTCAATAGAAGTTCTAGTAGAATGTGTCACTAAGCATCTTCATTTTATTTTCTAACTGCATGCTTTTCCAACAGGTTGTCAAGACTGATCCAAAGAAATCCCATAATACTCTACACATGTTCTAATTCACTCAAGATCTTTTCTAAAGTCTATAATTATGACTAGAAAATATCTTATAAACTATTCCAGGCACACTACCTTGCATGGTAGCCACCTAATTTTCATACCTATAATAATGATCCCTGCTATGTTAAGCATCTAGTTAACTTATATTCTTTATTTATTTGTGATTCGCTGATATCTTCTCTACTTCTGGAAAGAACTGAGGTATCAAAATTGTTAGTATAGGAAGAGTTAAAATGACGGTAAAAGAGCATAACATTCTAAGGGGGTAGATATGCCAAATCCCTGAAATGTATAGCAAGCACAGTAGGGTTTCTAAAAACATTGTCACTTTGGGGAACTTAATTTGCAAGACAGAGACTAATTTGTGCACCACTCAGATATGAGAGTACCTCTGTAAGTGTATAAATAGCCATACTTCTAAACAGCAATATGGTGTCATAAAGAAGTGAGTCTCACTGTCAGTTGATACTATGGTCAGTGCAATTTGGAGAATTTCCACTAAACAACAGTCTTTATCACATGATTTATAATGTAATAATTTTAGTATGTGAACTTTATCATTTATCTAATACAAGGCTTACATCTGAATATAATTTAACAGACTAGGCAGAAAAAAACTATAGTCCATTCTTGTGCATGTTATGAGCTTTTTTACCATGATTCTTACCATCTTCCATAAGGAAAAAAATTATATATTATTTTCCATTTAATTGATTGATTCAGTCCAGCAGTAAACAATTAATGGATTATAAACTCAGTTCTTAGAAATTTTTATTGAAAGGCAATAGGATTAAAAAGAAGGAAAGACCATTTTAAAAATTATCCTGTGTTCCCTAGGATCTGGATAGGTTTTTTTAAAAAACAGTTTCAGATTTCTTGAAATCCTTGTCACTTTTCCTAGTCTAGTTTTGTGCCACAAAATTGACTTCTTTAGTTTTCATAACAGTTGGGTTAGTTCATATATATTTTAGAGACCTAGACCCAAGGTAGACAATAATGTTTCTTGTCCCAGGGGGAGGAATCTGTTTACCACAGTTCTCAATCCAGTACTTGCTTTTCTTACAAGTTGCACCTTCCTTCTTCTGATTTAGTCCTGAAGAGACAGCTAATTCCACTGAATTTCCTTCTACAAAGGAAAACATCAACACAAAGGATATTTATTTTTCTCAGTAGTATGTTTACTGTATTGATCAAGTGCTGCCTTAACCTTCTCATGACAGCTAACCTCCCCTCACACCCATTTGCATCTCTGATGCCTAAAATGAAAACACAGGAAAGGACACATAAAAGTTCCACCTTGATATGATCACCTACCCTTCTCTGGACTGAACATAGAGTCATCAGTGGGGAGAGTGAAAAGATGTGTCCATGAGCCTGACATCAATGAAGAAAAACACTTTTTCAATTCAAACATCCTCCTAGGTTCTATCACTTCAGTTTGGCTTCCAGACCCCAGATTTGGTACTCTAAGTAAATGGAGGACTAGCAGGTAAAGATGTGACTGCTCAGGTTGATCTCTGATGCAGGCTTCAGGAAAGAGTAACAATAATAATATCTAATACCTATTGATAATCTACTATAAGCCAGATGTTTTCAGCATCTGTGTACTTTGTATGTCCTCATTAATGTGGTCCTCATAACAACTCTGTGAGATACCCATGGGGGGAAAAATCTGAGATACATAGAGATTAAGTTAAATGCCCAAAGTCATGCAACCATAGCTATGTTGATTCTTAAAAAAATCTTAAAGTTTTATTTTGTTCATCCTGCTCACCAGGACAGGAGACTACATAGAGATTTGATGTAGAACCCTAGGTAAAAGTTAACTGCAAAGTCCTCTAATCCTGGTGATGGTAATTAAGAGTTTGGCTGAAGCCAAAATCCAGTAGAAAAGAGAGCACTACTGCCATGTGCAGTGTATTATACTAGACTCTAAAGACACAATACAACAGAAAAATAATACATGATTCCCGCCTTCCAACATAATACTTGTATTCTAAAGGTAAACTTAGATATTCACATAAAATAATTAATTAATAATTAATCCAGTATCCATTTATTCTATTTCACTAAATAAATTTTTGCTGAGAATTTACCCTATGTTACACATTGACTAAAGATGCCAAAATCAGGGTCTGCATTCAAGAAGAAGAAAAATGAGAAAAACATGGAATATGCTTGAAGGATCTCAAGGTTTACTGGGAAAGAACTTGTCCATAACCAATTAAAATTTCAACATGGTCAATGCACTCAGTCACTAGGTACTCAACAGGAAGAGGTGACCCACATTTCCTAGAAGACCAAGGAATGCTTGCCAAGAAAAGTAATGCTTAAAGTTAATCTTAAAAAATAAATCTGCAGCAATTCTATGAACTGAACCCTTCTCACCTGAAAACATAAATGTTCCCTCCTAAATAAAACTATCAATTGTTTGTGGCATTTCCTTGGTACATCACAGCTATGCAAGCCTGAAAGTACAGTCCATTCATAGACACAATTAAACTGCATATGGTGCAAATCAGTCTAACTTGGGGCATGACATTTAAAAAATCAATTTTGTGAAAGGCCAGCTGCCAGGGCAATGAACACATGTATCTTCAAATTAGTACCCTTCTACTGTCTAATACAAAAGCTATGTCAATGATCGGATCAATACCATTAATACAGAGAATTCTCAGGTTTTATGCCTTGCAATGTTTTACTTTCATACAGTTCAGGAATCTAAGTATTTGAAAATATATTGTGGGTTATTGTCATTATATATTTTAAATAAGATTGAAATTCAACATTTTGGCATAATTATCATTAGTGCCCTGTTTCAGATACATTCATTCTTTCAATATGTTCTTATTGAGAACACACTCTATTAGGCATTGTTCTGGGAACAAAAGTACCAAAGACAAACAAGATTCTAGTTTGAGGAAGCCTATACTCTAATAGAGAAAGAATGATAACAAATATGTAAGAAATGAATAAATAAACTAATTTTAGATAATAATAAGCACTATGAATGAAGTAAATAAAACAGGATAGCAAGTAAGAAGATTAAGTAGAGGTTGCAGAAGGACACTACTTTAGCTAGTATGACCCCAAAAGTCCTCTTTGATAATATAACATTGTTATCTAAAACTAGAATAATAAAAAGGAAAGATCTAGTAAAGAGAATTCTAGGCAATATAAACAGGAAGTGCAAAGACTCTAAGAGAGATTATCTTGCAATGCTTAAGAGATGGAAGTAAACCCAGAGTGACTGGAGAAGAATGGAAAAGAATGAGAGTGGTCAGAGATGAGACCCCAGAAGAAAGCTGTAGGCAGATCAAACAGGGTTTTAGAAAAAAAAGAATGTGGGATTTTCTTCCAATTGTCATGGAAAGTCACTGGAGAAAAATAAGCACAATAATGATGTGATTCGATTTAAACTTTGTTCTGTGAAGAAAATTGACTGTAGGAGGAAAAAAAAGCAGAAAAATCAATTAAGAGACAAAAGCAATTTTGTATACAGGAGATGATGGTGGACCAAACTAGAGTTGTAGGAGATGGTGAGATGTGATCATTCTTGTCATGCATTGTGGAAGTAGAGTTAGCAACATGCTTGTAAATTGAGTTTTTGGTTTTGGGGGCTGGGGGAATAATAAAGATTAGACTCAGAAAGAAACTGAGAAAGAATTGGGAGGCGGAAAAATAAAAAATTCTATTTTGCTATGTTAAGTTTGTGATATCTATTACACATCTGAGTAAATATGCTAACTAAACTTCTAGAAGTATGATTTTAAAATTCAGAGGAAAGATATAGAAACTAAGATTGATGTTTGGGAGTTATCACCATATAGATAGTATTTAAATTCATGAAATTGAATGATATCAGAAAATTAAACATATACAGACAGGAAATGGGGACATAGACTTCTGTGAACGCAAACATTTTAGAATCTGGCGTGAGAGAAAGAGATTAAGAAAGTACATCAATGAGGAAACCAATAAATGTGACATCATAAAGGTCTAGAGAAGAATTTCAAGAAGAATCGATTTGTCAATGATTGCTATGAGGGCAAGAAAAATAAGAACAGATAGCAAACTTTTGGATGTGGTAAATTAGAGGGCCCTGGTAACCTTGCTAAGAACATTTCAAATGCTTGGTAGCAATAAAAGTCCTATTAGCAGAGTATGTTAGCTAGCTAATGCTGTGTAACAAACCACCACAAAAGTCAGTGGCTTAAAATAACAAAAATAATTTCTTACAAGCCTGTGGGTCAACTGGATATCTCTGCTAATCTAGGCCAGTCTCAGTTTATCTCAGCTAGTCTAGCTCATTTGCCTACAATACACCAGTGGTATAACCTGGGGGTCAGATGCTCTAGAAAGGCCTCAGCTGCAATGATACCTCGGTTTTTCAGGGTCCCTCAAGCTCCCCAAAGTCAGCCTGGCTTGTTTTCAGAATTGTGGCAGGGTCCCAAGAAGGACAGCAGGTGGACACAGGGCCTCCTAAAATCTTGGTTGGAAATTGACACATCATCTCTTCCTACTGGCTAAAGCAAGTCTACTATAAAAGCAGAGTGAGTGGAGACTACTCAATTAGAAACCAAAGGATGGGGGTACTGGGAGGTTATTAATTAGAGCCAATAACGCAATTAAGTTACCATAATTGGGCAAGAGGGTTGAAAAGAGAATGGGAGGAGAGTGCAGAGAGATGGGTACAAATATCTAAAGAATTTTGCTGCTAACGGTAACAGATAGGTACAAAAGTTAGAGATTCTGTGGGGTCAGGGTTCCATTTAGTACGTCTATTTGATTTTTGTTTTAAAGGAAAGATATGAAAGAATATGTTTATAGCCTGATTGAGATAATTCGGAGAAAGAAAGAAGACAAAGGATACCCATGGGAACAGTCAATGAGAAGACAGGGTGGAATTGGAAAGGTTGTTGACCTTACACAGGAGCAGTGACATGCCTTCAAGAGTAACAGAAGGGATAGAAGGAGTAGAGCATGTTCAAACTTGATATTCCTCACATTAAATTGGATGTTAATTTCAGAATTCTTAAGGATTAAGAAAATTATACCAGCTCAGGGAAATCTTGCTTTTTAAAAAATGCACCTGCTTAGAAATCAAAACTACACAGAATTATTTATGCCAGGGGAGTTTACTTCTGCTATGAAATAAAGCTTTTGAGAGGCAAAGACAAAATGAGTTCAGAAGAATTATCTGGGATCAGTGTCGTGATTCAGGAAATCAAAATATTCTAACATTTTTTAAAAACTTGTGGATAGGTATCTAGTGAGGTAAACTATGTCCTTAGAGAAATCACTTTTTAATGCAAACTGCTGATTTGAATCCATTGTACAAACTTGCATTATTACTGTACTCCTAGGGTGTTACATTTGAGTATGCGATATTGCAATGTCCTTTATTTCATTAATCACTTGAGAAACTGAAATTGTCATTCATTTAAAGATTACTTAAATTTACAAACTACTGCATGCATGAGAAATTTGTCAATTCACTGTGAAGAGCTGTTGAACAAATTGCCCATGACTTGGGTCAAATATCTTTGAGTGCCTATTACCATTTAGGCAAATTAGTACAGATGGAAGTGGTTGGGGGAGAATAATCTTCACAAAATTAAGCTTTTAAAACCTGAATTTATTATGTAGTTTTTACAAAATTTTAGGAACTTAATTGCAGATTGAGAGGAAGCTATGTATGGCTGACAATGAATTTGACAAGTATAGTGACAGTTTCAAAATCAGAAGCAATCTTTCTTTCAAAACCAGGTTATAATTTCACTGGGAACTCAAGCTGATTAAATATCTGAAAACTGAATTGTGTGTGTCAATTGTTAAGCTTTTATTTTCTTTGGAGTTGAAGGCAATACAGAATAATTTCTAGGTCAGGAATAGAAGCTTCCTAGTTTCAAAAGCCTCCCTGTAAAATCCTCCCTGTATATGGCTTCATCCTGGGTCGAATGTCTCAGGTCACCCTGAGGACCCTAACAGGACAGGATCATAAGCGTCTATATACAAGGTAGGCTTCTTTAAGGAGTTCCTGACTCTACTTGCTGTCGAAGAAGACATTCCAAAATCAAAGCTGTCCCAGAGTTCTTCGTCTGGCTCTGGGAATGTCTGATTGTACCAAAGCCATCACACTGAGAGGGGAATGAGAAGGAGTGAGGAAGAGTCATCACAAATAGAACTATCGACTACCAGGAACACACAGGACCAGAAAAGGAAGTCTCAGTTAAACAGACCAGAGGCAGGTAAGAAATAAGGTAAGTTGAATTGACCTTGGTAAACTTCATTGAGCATCTACCATGAATCAGACATGGTTCAGAAACAGACATGGGAAGGGGACACAAGGCAAGGGGACTATGAAAGCATACAATTTGAATGGGATGCTATCATAAGGTCAGACACAGGATTCCATGGGCACCCAAAGGAGGGACACTTAACTTAGTGAGGATTTTCTGGGAGGGTTGTGTCTGGTGATATCTTGCCTGAGCTGTATCTTAAAGGAATGGATAGGAATTAATTAAATAAAATCAAGGATTTTGAGGCAAGGCAAAGCAAAGATCCCAGGTCATGAGGTATTATAATGTCTACATGAAAAGTACAAGCAGTAAGGTTGGAGTGGTTAAAAGATGACATCATGGAGAACACTGTTTGCTAAGTCCAAACTCTGTTCAGTAGATACTGACAACTCCTTTCATACTTGTTAAAGACAGGGTGAAGTAATTTTAAAGGATCAAGTCTGGAGACCAAGAAATCAATGAGGAGTAATGAGTAAATATATAAAAAGGAAGGGCCCATAGAAAAAAAATGATTGTAAAGTCATGTTGGCAGGATTTGGCAAATGTATGGAAACACAAGCAATTCTATAAAAAGAGGGGTGGGTTAGGGAGGTGATCACTGCAAGAGATGAGCTACCAACTGAAACACACCACTATCGAGAGGCCTGACAGGAAAGCAGCTTTCAGCTGTAACCTCGGCCCTGGAAATCATGAAATACTTCCCCTGCAAACACAAGTCCATGAGGAGAGGAGCCCAGAGGCCTGCAGCAACCACAGCAGATAGAGAGAGGCCTTGTTTTATGGTGCCTTGCTTGTGTTCTGTAGATAGTGTTTTTAGAAATTAAAAACTTGTGGCTTGTGGCAACCCTGCATCAAACAAGTCTTTTCAGCATAATTTTCCCAACAGCATGTGTTCACTTCATGTCTCAGTGTCACATTCTGGTAATTCTCAATATATTTCAAATTTTTTCATCATTATTATATCTGTGATGATGATCTGTGATCAGTGATCTTTGATATGACTAGTATCATTGGTTTGGGGCACCACAAACCCGTGCTTACATGAGATGGCAAACTTCATAAATGTGTGCTCTGACATCTCTTCTGGTGTAAAGCAATGGTGTGACTGATTTGATCTTCTATCCATATCACCATCCTCTCTTAATATCAGTAATAAAACTGTTTCACTTTCTTATCCTTTACATGTTCTCTGAAATAGCACTTTTAATTTTCTTCAAAACTTTCCTTTACAGTCACAACTTGGCTAATTATTTGGTATGGGAGGCCTAACTTTTGACCTCTCCTGGCTTTCAGCTTGCCTTTCCCAATGAGCTTCATCATTTCCAGCTTTTGATTTAAAGCTGAATCTGTACAATTCTTCCTTTCACTTCAAGACTCTTTCTATCATTGTTCGCCTAATTCCAATATTGTTGTGTCTCAGGGATCAGGAAGGCCCACAGAGAAAAAGACATAACATAAAAGTGCAAGGTGGCAGCAAGTGCTGATGAAGAAGCCGCAGCAAGTTATTCAGAAGACATAGCCAATATCATTGATGGAAGTGTCTACACTAAAAAACATTTTCAGTGAAAATAAAACAGCTTTATAACACAAGAAGATGTCATTTAGGATTTTCATAGTTGGAGAGGAGAAGTCAATACCTGGTTTCAAAGAGGACAGGCTGACTCTTGTTAGGGGCCAATGCAGCTGGTGACCTTCAGTTGAAGCCAATGCTCATTTGCCATTTCAAAAATCCTCAGACCCTTAAGAGTAATGTAAATCTACTCTGCCTATGCTCTAGAAATGGAACAAAGTCTGGATAACAGCACTTCTGTTTGCAGCATGATTTATTGAATACTTTAAGCCCATTATTGAGACCAGAAGAAAAAATTCCTTTCAAAATACTACTGCTCAGTGACAATGCACCTGGTCACCCAAGAGCTCTGACAGACATGTATAAAGAGATGAATGTTGTTCTCATGGCTGCTAGCACAACATCCATTCTGTAGTCCATGATCAAAGAGTAATTACTACTTTCCAGTCTTACTATTTAAAATATACATGTTAAGGCTATCACTGCCATAGATAGTGGTTCCTCTGATGGATTGGGGACACATAAATTGAAAACCGTCTGAAAAGAATTCACAGTTCTAAATGTCATTGAGAACATTGTGATTCATGGTGGGGGAGTCAAAATATCAACGTTCACAGGAGTTTGGAAAAAGTTGATTTTATCCCTCGTGAGTCATTGGTGTGTTCAAGGCTTCAGTGGAGGAAGTAACCACAGAAGGTGGTAGAAATAGTAAGAGATGGGCAGCACAGTTGGGTCCATGTTTTTGCTATTGTGAATAATGCTGCAATAAACATGCATGTGCAGATTTTTTCTTATAGAATGATTTGAGTTCCTCCAGGTATATTCCCAGAAGGGGGATTGCTGGGTCATATAGAAGGTCAATTTTTAGATATTTTAGGAATTGTCACACTGTTTTCCACAAAAGTTACATTAGTTTACACTCCTACCAACAATGTAGACGTGTTCCCTTTTCCCCCGCATCCTCTCCAACACCTGTTGTTTTTTGTGTTATTGATTATGGCCATCTTGACTGGAGTTTGGTAGTATCTCAATGTGGTTTTAATTTGCATTTCTTTGATGATTAGTGAGACTGAGCACTTTTCATAAAATGTGGTACATATACACAATGGAATATTATGCAGCCATAAAGAAGGAAAAAATTATGGACTTTGTAGCAACCTGGATGGATTTAGAGTCTATCATATTCAGTGATCTGTCACAGAAACCAAAAACTGAGTACCACATGTTCTCACTTACAGCAGACCCTGAACATTTACCATAATACTATAAGAAGGGATTGGCAGTAGCGGGACACTGCTAGGGGAGGATGGGGAAGCACGTAACATCAATAAGGAATCTGATCTCAAACCAGTTGAAGCAGGGACCAAAGGAAGGACCAAACTTCACCTGTACAATGACCACTTATCTACTTAGTCCTGAATTGTACCTCACATCTTTAAAATAAAATAAAACAGGAAAAATTATCCAAAGAAAGAAATAGCAAGAGAACTAGAATTAAAAGTGGAGCCTGAAGATGTGACCAAATTGCTGCAATCACATTATATAACTTGAAAGGATGAGGAGTTGCTTCTTGTGGTTTCTTGAGATGAAGAATACTCCTGGTGAAGATGCTGTCAACATTGTTAAATGACAGCATAGGATTTAGAATATTACAGAAACTTAGTTGATAACACAGCATCAGGGTTTGATAGGATTGTCTCCAATTTCGAAACAAATTCTACTATGAATACAGTACTATCAAACAGCTTTACATTCTACAGAGAAATCGTTCTTGAAAGGAAGAGTCAGCCAATGTGGCAAACCTCATTGTGGTCTTATTTTCAGAAATTGCCACAACCACCCCACCCTTCAACCAACCAATCAGCAGCCACCAACATAGGGCAAGACCCTCCACTAGCAAAAAGATTATGATTTGCTGAAGGCTCAGATGATTGCTAACATTTTGTAGCAATAAAGTTTTTCTGTTTTAGGGGAATTTTTTCGAGTCAGGGTCTACTGTGTTGCACAGGCTGGAGTGCTATGGCATGATCATGGCTCACCACAACCTCAACCTCCTGAACTCAGGCAATCCTTCCACCTCAACCTCCCAAGTAGCTGGAACTACAGGCATGTGCCACCATGCCCAGTTCATTGCTTTTTTAATGAGACGAAGTCTCACTATGTTGCCCAAGCTAGTCTGAACTCTTAGGCTCAAGCGATGCTTCCATTTCCACCTCCCCAAAGTGCTGGGATTACAGGCATGAGCCATCGAGCTTGGTT
Organism: Cephalopachus bancanus; assembly: GCA_027257055.1. Taxonomy (NCBI): domain Eukaryota; kingdom Metazoa; phylum Chordata; class Mammalia; order Primates; family Tarsiidae; genus Cephalopachus; species Cephalopachus bancanus. Next base: position 5,706,975 of record JAPVLO010000176.1, on the reverse strand, counting down.
GCAATAAATTATTATTTTTATTTTTATTTTTATTTTCGTTTTAGTTTTAGATTCAGGGGGTACACATGTGTATTTGGTACAAGGACATATTGTGTAGTGGTGGAGATTGAGTCTCAGGTAGCCCATTTCCCAGATAGTGAACACAGGCAATAAAGTATTTTTAATTAAGGTATGTGCCTTGCTTTTTTTAGACGTAATGCTATTACATTGTGTGCTTAATAAATAGCCGTATAGTGGTATAGTGTGAACATAACTTTTATATGCACTGTGAGGTCAAAAAGTCTGTGTGACTCACTCTATTTCGGTATTCACTTTGTTGTGTTGATCTGGAACCAAACCCACAATATCCTTGAGGTATGCCAGTATACAGGTATCTGTACCATAAGAAAACACCTAGAGCATTTTATTCATGGAATCACGAAGACATATATACAATGAAATGCACCTTGGGACATCTGAAAGATAAAATGACATAAATCTACTAGGATTGTTTGAGTTTAGTAGTCAACATGTCACATTAATATCTATAGACTATAGATAAAATTACACAATCATTCAGGCTGAAATAGTTTGTTCTTTGGCAGGTCAAATAACATACAGGCAAAACCACTAATCTCCACATTCAGCTACTGTTGTCACCAAAATAAGACTGAACTAGACTCAATTTGACAACCTCAATTTTTACTTATCCTCATCAATAAAATCAAATATTTTTCAGTGTTTCAGCTCTTTCTTAAATACTTTCCAATAACCTTTGGTCTTTGAGGCAACTAGTTAATTAAAGCCATTTAAGAATTTGTTAACTGAGTAAAATAGCTTTTGGAGTTGGAATTTTGATAGTTTGAATGATATTAGAAATGCTAATAATTAAAATATATTGAATAAGTCATTTACCATTTTTGTTCAAATATGGTAAAACTTTATAAAATGTAGCTTAAATACATTTGAGCCAATATTTCATGAGATCCCATTTATGGAAAAAAAATCTTCTTAGGCTGTAAAACCGCCCAATTCTTTTCTTGGAAGACAGGACTGAAATATCAAAGATTATTATCTAACCTGAAATCTAGTACTCTGAAAAGCTTTAAAAGACATAGCTTAGACATATTTTTCAGCTGTCCTGGGTACAGCTAATTCTTTTTTTTTTTAATTGTGAAATTCCTTCATCTGGGTTGTCGTGGTATATACCCACCCTGCTCCTGCAGTTATTATAAAGCCAAATTTCTAGTAATTAAAGAGACAATGACCCATGTTACAGCTGTAAACCCAGCTCGCTAATGGGAAGGGAAACTGCTCACAGAGGCTGAAATCAAATCCTTTTAATGGACTTTCAACTTGCCCGGGAGGAGGAGATCTATTCCAAGCATAAACACAACCTAACGGAGATAGTCTTTTTATGTTGCTCTTAAATGTCTAATAGGTGATCCACATCAGCCGTGAACTTGTGAACCTAGAAGGGATTTGGGCGTATTTATAAGTTCAATACAGCATAGTACACACACACACACACACACACACACACACACACACACACACCTAATATAAGCGTAGCCATTGCACTAATGTTGCTGTAAAACCTACCTTCTAGTATCTTTACGTTCTAAGACCAAAGATTTCATTTTTAAATTTACAACAAAAGATAACCACAAAATGGACTGCAGTGACTCTACAGAATCAATAGCTATTCACCTTCACCCAAAAACATTTAGGAACAGAATGGCACATACTATTTTGTACTGTTGAATTTTTTAGTTAGATATATATATTCCTGTCTTCTTTTAAAAACTCTATATAGTCAACTTATGCCTTAATAGCATACATCCTTCATAATGTTGATATTTTTTAAAAACACTTCAATCTTGAAAGTGCTGGTTGAAATCTTTTGTTAGGCCCTGGAGACTAGTAATTCCAAAACTTCCCAACAAAGTGTTCAAATTCTCATACTTAAATTCTCATATTTAAGCCTCTATTTATGAAGTAAATATGATCTTGAAAAGGTCTGTAAAACCGGAATTTATAAATAAATTACAATGTATTAAATAACTGGGGAATTGGTCAGTTAAGTAAAATATATAGTAAATCCTTTTTGATGGTAAATCCTTCAGATATATTAAAGGACAATACTTTAATATATCAGTTTTGTAAAGTTAGATTCTGTGTTTGAGATTTTCTTAAACTGGGGCAGCTTTGCATATTTTCTTGCTGAGGAAGAAATAATTCCAATTGCATGAGTTGGGACTTTGGTAAGATTGCTCAATCTTTTTAACACAGGTAGGTTGCTTTTTAAAAAGTCACTTTTATGGTGGATGACCAGATTAATACCTCTATTCCCCACTTTGGTTACCTCAAATATTCATGTATCAGGAAGAGTTTTGGATATAAACAACAGAACCTGTTTCAACCAATATATTTTTTAAAAGACTATATTAAAGTACATAAGGTCACTCATAAAATATGAGGGAAGACTGGAGATATCAGCTCACAGACTACATAGTCTAGAAGAATAGCTGAATTATACCAACAGAAAGCTCCAGTAGAGGTCCCACTGCCTTCACTGCTGCCTGAGTTTGCACGATCCACCCAGAGCATGGGACTGTAACTCCAAAATAACTTGCTTTTGTGACCTCTGAAAGTTCATGGTCTCTCCATTGCCCTTAGAAAGCTGAATTCCCTGTGGTGTGACCGCTTCAAGTCATTTTCTTCTGAACTGAGTCCCAAGTTGGTTTCTTTCAACCAGCATTCTAGTCTTAATGGAGAGTAGGAAACCATTTTTGTCTTCCTCTTTAAAATGATATAAGGTGAGAGATTTTTAGAAGGGATATTCAAAAGGGACTGGGAAGACCATAAACAAGATAAATGTTCACTAGACTCTCTGCATAGCATAAATATACTCTATTTTCCCATGCCTAAGCTTTCAAGCAGTAACAACCACACAACAAATGTTCATATCTGACATAATATAGCTACTGTTTTTAAAAATGGAAATGTACTTGCTATTCCCCTGGGAAAAAAGGACAATCTAACAAGTGATTGGCTGTTGCATCCAGCTTCAAGTCCAGGACCAACTGACTCTATTCTGATAGCCAACAAGTGGATAAAGCAGATGGGTCAACTGTCACTGTTAAAGATAGTGAAATTAAATGGCTAAATAGCAAAGGAACCATAAAGAGACAGAGAAGTAAACTAGTTAACATAAAATTTTTGAATGTTTTCAGAACAATTAGCCCCCATGAGTAGAGATTTATCTGTGCTACTAAAAAATGGAAGATTCCACAGTGATGTTAGTGGAATAGGTCTTAGGGGATGCCACCATGGTCTGCCACCATGACTACTTTATTTATTTCTCATTGAATAAGCACAGTTGTGGCTGGGGAATGATTGGGGACAAGGTGGTCATCATGCATGCCTAATTATTGAAAGCCTCCTCTGTAATGGGTGGATTCTAGTTTTAATGGAGAGTAGGAAACCATTTCTGTCTTCCATCTTAAAATGATATAAGGTGAGAGATTTTAGGAGGGGTATTCAGAAGGGGCTGGGAAGGCTATAAACAAGATAAATGTTCACTAGACTCTCTGCATAGCATAAATATACTGTTTTCCCATGCCTAAGCTTCCAAGCAGTAACAACCATACAACACATGTTCATATCTGACATAATGCAGTTACTGTTTTTAAAAATGAAAATGCACTTGCTATTTCCCCAGAAAAAAAGGACAATCTAGCAAGTAATTGGCTGTGGCATCCAGCTTCAAGTCCAGGACCAACTGACTCCATTCCAATAGCTAGCAGGTGGATAAAGCAGATGGGTCAACTGTCACCATTAAAGATGGTGAGATTAAATGGGTAAACAGCAAGGAACCACAGAGAGACAGAGAGATAAATTAGTTAACACAAAATTTATGAATAGTTGCAGAACAGTTAGCCCCCATGAACAGAGATTGCTCTCTGCTACTAAAAAATGAGCATTTCCCAGTGATGTTAGTGGAATAGGCCTTAGGGAATGCCACTATGGTCTGCTACCATGACTACTTTATTTAATAGTTCATTGAGCAAGCACGAGTGTGGCTGGGGAACGGTTGGGGACAAGATGGTCATCACACATACCTAATTATCAAAGGCTTCTCTGTAATGGTTGGTATTTGCTGGATATTAATATATTCCCATACTACCTTATCTGAAAGAAGCATTCACCTATTTCTCTCCCAGACCTTCTTTTTGCAAACCCTCTTGTCTGTCCACTCAAAGTCCCCGAATTATCAAATCAAAGCATTAGCACCTCACCATGAATTTGTAAATGCATGCCTCAGGCATCTGTCCTTCTAGACCTAGACAATGTGAGTATGAACCATGCCATTCCACTGCTATACACTGAGGGGACTCCCTTTCCCCAGTCCTGAGCCTCCTCAAAGTGGAATTACGCTTCTACAACAGCCCACTGCCAGCTGGTACCTGTATAGGACTAACAAATTTAACTTTTGCCTTCTTCAGTCAAAAGTCACAGGAAACAAAGGTCATTGGCATGGGAGGATGGAGGAGTGTCAGCCAAGTGGAGAGGCATATGCTAAGAATGTGAGCTACCTGCTGGTGAAATTTACTATATGTCATATTAAAGCATAGTCCTAGTTTGCCAGGGAACATAACAACCTATTCCAGTTGTCCCAGAACAATTACTAGTGGTGCCTCTTTTACTTTCAAAGTGGCCTAGTTTGGATAATAAATTATATATTCACCCTACATGTACATTCTTTCCACTTGATGATAAAGTGCTTAGGGCATGCTTAATTTTTCTTCTGGGTGAATTGTCTCACCAAGTTATCCAAATGTATGATATTGTGCATCTCAAGCATGGCCAATGGCCAACTGTTTAAACTCTACCAGGAAGTATTGGCAAGAAGAGAATGATTACTTGTCAAAGAAGGCATGACTTTGCTCCAAATCGCCAAGTATCTATGCCATGATTCTCCTAACAGTGATTTCCACAAGCAACTCAATGTACTTCATGTTACCCCAGGTAACACCACCTGAGAGACCCCCATTATTTTGCTAGCTTCCCTGGGGTGGAAAATTTCACCTAGGCTAGGCTTTAACACATCCTGTCTAGCACCTAGCCTAGCTGCAAGACTTCCTCTTAACTTACTTAAACCAAGTCTTATTTACCCCCTAACAACACCAACCACAAAAAATCCCCCCCAAGTCCTAAAACTGCCCTAGCCTGTAAGCGGTAGTGGGTTTCAGTTTTCTGGAGTCCCCTCCACAGGTTCTCCACCTTGGAATAAATGTATGTGGCTGTTGAGCCACCCGTCTCTTATCTCTCTTTTCCTGTCCCACTCATTTTCTTAACATAACACTACACACACTTTGAACACCCCCATATACTCTAAGTCATAAGAACCAAGTGGTAGAATAAATCACACTGCAGCCGGGCTCAGTTAAAGATCCTGCCCTTGATCTGGGGCCCTCTTGAATCTGGAAGTCTTTTGAGTGATTGGGTAAATTATTCAAAACCTCACTCCCACAGATGATATGGATGATATGCATTTCTGCAAAGTCCACATGTGCCCACCAAACTTATGCCTTGTTATTAGCAGTATGGTGTATAAAGTATACAACTTTGACATTTGTTTTGAAGGAAATATCCAGGCATATCCCTTAATAGAAGATCATGTCCCTTAATAGCAGATCCCTTAAAAAGTAAATGGAGCTGGAGGCCCACATATTTTCATGCAGTCTGTCTGTCTCCCTGTGACACTGGACACTGACACACTAGGTCACCTGCTATTCCCTGATATCCTAGTCCTTTCAGCATGGTGGCATCGACGTAGAAGAATAAGAGATGTCCTGTGGAACTGCAAGAAAATCAAGGTGCCTGAAGATTACTCTTTTTATAAATCTAAAGAGTTAACATGGCCCTGAGACAAGATGAGGAAAATGTATTGCTTTCCCTGTAATATAAAAGAAAACTGTTTCTGTTGTTCTCTGTCTATTGGAACAGATAAAAAGTAAGAGCTGTATAGTAGATGCCAGAGACTTGGTTAATTTGTTCCAATAAAGAGATAACATCTGGAACAGCAAATGAAAATTAGTCACTCTCTGAATAAGCTGATGAAATCCTGTCACATTTTTTTCAAGACTAATATGCCTTCTGAATGGCCAAACAGGTAAGTTAAATGAGCTTTCTGGTAATCAACATTGACTTCAAGTTGGTGTCCAAAGACCCTGAACACAGTTACCCATCTAATTTGGAAAAGGTTAGGCAGAAGATTTAAGTAAAGCCTTATATTATCTCAGGACCTTCCCGCAAGTATACTATGCTTCCTTTCTTTTTTTTTTTTTCATTGTTTCTCTCTCTCTGTCTCTGTCTCTCTCTCTCTCTCTGTACCAGAGTGCCTTGTTCTATTAACTGACTTAGTTCTTAGAACTTAAAAATCCCTGTGACTCTCAACCATGGTGGCTCAAGACAAGCATCCTTTAACCAGACCTAGACTTAGAATCTTTATTACTTTATTTGGTTGAGTTTGGTTTTCTAGTTCAAATGAGACTTTAGTAGGTACCTATCTATTTCAGTCTTAATGATCCCACCTCCAACTATGCTTACTGATTATATTATTCTGATCATGACTGTAAAAGATATGAAAAACCAAACTCTTTTTCCTACTCTCACACTCAACATGGAACATTTCTGACACCGGATACATAGTGTTTGTTGTTGTTGTTCCCATACTTCAAGCATTTTTCTAGTGGACACCCTCAAGCTGTTCTCCAATTCAGTTAAATTCTGACATTAGTTGGAGTTACAGCAGACCCCAGAGATTAAGGACTCAGTCCTACCAGATTGCCCCACTTCAAATGCCAATCCAAGCAGTAGGTTTCCAGGTTACCCACAAATTCTATCTGATTTACGTATAAATCAGTTTCTCACAGCCCCCTGCTCAGATTTTATTTGCTGGAGTAGCTCATAGAACCCAAAAAAACAGTTTATGTGCTATTGTCAATTAATTACAAAGGGTATCTTAAAGGATACAAATCAACAAGCAGATGAAGAGTTAGAAGGCAAGACTCTGAAGGGTCCCCAATGCAGGAGCTTCTGTCCCTGTGGAGCTGAGATACCCAACCCTCTCTGCGTGTAGATATGTTCTTGTTCACCACCCAGAACCTCTCCAAACTCCATAGTTCAGGGATATGTATGGAGGCTTCATCACAGGCATGATCAATGATTAACTCAGTATCCAGCCTTCTTTCTCTTTCCAGAGAATGAGGGGTTAGACTGGAAGTTCCAAGCTTCTAGTCATGACTTGGTCTCCCTGGAGACCAGCCTCCATCCAGGATCCCACCAAAAGTTGCCTCATTAAAACAAAAGATGCTCCTGTCACCCAGGAAATTTCAAGGGATTGGGTTGTTTGTGTCAACAACCAGGGTCAAAAATAAAATACTAGGATAAAAGATCCTCATAGCCCGGTAGTGCTCAGGAAATTACAAGGGCTTTAGAAGCTCTGTGCCAGAAACTGGGGACCAAGACCAAAGTATATATTTCTTATTATAAATCAAAATATCACAATGTCTTTACCTCAGCTGCCTTTAATGGAAACCATGGCCACTATTCCATGCCTCTCTGGAATGCATCATTTCCATGGATAAGCCTGTTTCAATGGCATTTCAATGACACTGCAGTGCCCTTTATCTCAAGACAAGAAAGAGCAAGCACAACATTGCTTATCAAATAGTCTGTTTTTCTATCACTAAGAAATCGGATATGAATAATTTTTTTTAATATCTTAGAGGGTAGACCTTCCAGGTTCTCTAAGGGCACATAAAGAGTGAGTAAGTTGATTATAAAAAGTCACTCCAACCTTTCTCTTTCTTTGGATTTCTTTTGCTACATTATAATCAAAAAATTTATATCATCTCATAACTGATGTGGTACCAGCTCATGCTTGTAATACCAGCATTTTGGGAGGCTGAGGCAGGAAGATCTCTTGAGTCCAGGAGTTCAAGACCAGCCTGGGCAGCATAGTGAGATGTCATTTCTACAAAAAATAAAATCAAAAAATTAGCCAGGCATAGTGTCAAACACGTGTAGTCCCAGCTACTTGGGAGGCTGAGGCAGAAGGATCACCTGAGCCCAGGAGTCAAGTTTGTGGTAACCATGATCGTGCCAATGTACTCCAGTCTGGGCAACAGAGTGAGGACCTAACTCAAAAAAAAATGTCATCTCAACTTCATTTAGCATAGGTTACCAAAGTCCCATGTTTTTCTTAATTAACTAAGCTAGTAATTCTACTTCTTCTCAGTACAGAATAAGTGTTCCAATCCAATAAATTCAACTTTATCTAAGAGTATTTTCTTTTCCTACCTTGTGTAACATCTCTGGTATTCATTTTCATATAGTCTCCATTTACTGTTACAAATTATAAAGTGTCATCATTCCTTTGGTATGGAAGCTTCCTCTACAGGTTTGACAATAAAATTGGCCCAGCAGGGTATACTGGGTACAAGTTTGGTCACACTTTAGAAGCAACAAGAAAAAAGGGAAAGAGACACAAGGAGAATGAGGAATATCTGGCAAAGTCATCACTTTGGTTGAAGTAGCTACAGTGTCCTCAAGCAAAGAAGAAAAAGCATCCTTGTACAGGGAGAAAAGAATGATTCCAAAAGCAGAGAAGGATCAGTAAGTTTGGGGTAAAAGTTTCTTCCAGTCATCCAACCCTCTCACACAGTCTCATTCCTGCTCTCAGGCATCCTATTTCCTGCCCAATGTCAAAATTTTGATAAAAGAGAAACCTGGCAATTCTATGAATTCAGTTATGACATAATTCAGCAACCAAAACTAAATTACAGTGTTATTTTAAGTTATTTCAGTCCTAGAGTTAAAAGGGTAAAAATATTACACTACTACATTCATAGAAATAGCTTAATGTTTGATCATGACTCAGTTGAGAATTTAAAACTTTGAGTAATATTAATTTTCCCTTAAACTCTGCAGCGTATCCAGATATGCTCTCCTTAGTCTTAATATTCCATGACCCCTTCATACTATTCAATACTAGGGGTCTTTGGTCCCACAAATTCTTTCCTTCAGTGGTTACGTCCTTCAGACAACCATTGATTATAATTGGTTGTTTCACCACTGCCAAGAATCCTGGACTCTGAGACTAACTCTTCCCTGCTTTCTAGCTCAGTCTTGTCAGATACTCATTTCTTTGATGATCTGTTGTCTGCAATCACCCTTGTTAGCAAACTCTGCCTCGCTTTGATAGAAAACAGCAGCACCCATCCCATCTCATTATAGCATTAAGCAGAACAGTATCCATTAAAGAATATTGAAGGTTCACAGAATCTCTGGTAGAATCAGTGAATCGGGCTTAGAAGTTCTGGAGCTAGGAAAAATAACCAAAATCACACTCCTGAAGCTGTTCTTAGGCACAACACCCCTCAAAGATGGACTTGGGGGTGTGTTTTGTACCAAAGGCACTAAGCCCAGAATGTGCATCATTGTGACCTCTGAAAGCCAGACGTCCCTCCCCCTTAATCCACCCTCCTTATCATCAAGATGTGTTCTATCAAGAGTGAGGAGACAGCCCACAGAATGGGAAAAAAATATTTGCCAACTGTATATCTGACAAAGGCCTAACATCTAGTATCTAACATTTAGAATCAACTCAAAAGTGCCAAAAGGAAAAAAAAAAGGCCCCATTAAAAAGTGGGCCAAAGACATGAATAGACACTTCTCAAAGAAAACATACAAGCAGACAACAGATACATGAAAAAATGCTCAGTCTCACTCATCAAAGAAATGCAAATTAAAACCACACTGAGATACCACCTAACTCCAGTCAGGATGACTATTATCAATAACTCAAAAAACAACAGATGCTGAAGAGGATATGGGGGAAAGGGAACACTTCTATACTTGATGGGAATGTAAACTAGTGCAACCTCTGTGGAAAACATTGTGACAATTCTTAAATGACCTAAAAATTGACCTTCCATAGAACCCCACAATCCCCCTTCTGTGAATATACCCGGAGGAACTCAAAACATTCTATGAAAAAGATACCTGCACATGCATGTTTATTGCAGCATTATTCACAATAGCAAAAACATGGAATCAACCATGCAGTCCATCAAAAGTGGACTGGATTTTTTTAAAAAGTGGTACATATAAAGGCTGGAATATTATGCATCCATAAAGGAGGACAAAAATTCTGAACTTCACTGTAACTTGGATGGACTTAGAGTTTATACTACTCAGTGATCTATCACAGAAACAAAGAACTGAGTACCCATGCTCTCACTTACAAGCAGACCCTGAACAATTATCATAATACTATGAGAAAGGGATTGGCAGTAGTGGGAAACTGCCAGAGGAGGGAAAGGGTGAGTACACTTCATCAATAAGGGTACCTGATCTCAAACCAGGTCTAGGGGGACCAAAGGGAGTCCAAAATTTACCTGTACAATGACCAATTGTATACCTAATCCTGAATTGTACCCCAAATCTTTAAAATGAAATAAGATATTTTTTTGTTTTTTTCTGTTTTGTTTGTTTTTTTTTGTTTGTTTTTTGAGTTGGAGTCTCACTCTGTCGCCCAGACTGGAGTGCAGTGGCCGCTTCCGGCCACCGCAGCCTCGACCTGGTGGGCTCCGGCGATCCTTCCGCCTCAGCCTTCCAAGTAGCTGGAATTACAGGCATGCGCTACCACGCCCGGCTGATTTTTTTTGATTTATTGTAGAGATGAGGTCTCGCTGCCCAGGTGGGTCTCGAACCTGCGGGCTCAGGCAATCCACTCACCTCAGCCTCCCAAAGGCGCGGGATTACAGGCTGAGCCACCGAGAGCCCGGCTAAGATATTTTTTAAAGTGCTCCATGTAAGACCTCTTTTACATTCACTTTTCTCCTAAAACAAAAAATTTTTTCATAACAAAAAAATTGCAAAATCACAAATACAAAAGAGACATGAAAATATGTAACACTAAAAACAAATTATAAAATTTAAGAAGACTGATAAATGGCCAAATAAAACCACATCTTTAAAAACCAAATATTTTTATTAAATTATTATCTCTACACTAATTTTTTTCTACATCTCTGGATAGGTACTCCTTGATTGCTTCATCCTAGGAAATGATTTGGTAATATGATTTTCTATCCAAAGAATAGAAAGATGATTTAGTCTTTTCTCTGGGCTACTTAATACATGGAAAATTTTGATTGGTCTGCCCTGGGCCAACAGGCTCACCACAGAACCTGGTGCTAATATCAAACACCAAGTGAACTCTAAGAGAGAAAACAGAGGAGAGATAGCTTCTCTATTTTTATTGTTGATCATTTAGAAGGGTTTTGTTTTTTTTTTCCATTTCACAACTCATTTTTGGTAATGTTATGTACATTTTTGGGTAGTTTGAGAGTAGCAAAAACCTCTATCAAGTTTCTTTTATATATGAACTGTAAGACTAAATTTTGGCTTTGAGAATTTCAAATTTTGTTCCTCCTTCAACAAATACTTCCAGTGTCAGGTGTCATAGAGTTGGTTTGTCTGACAGTATGACCTCCAGCCTTAAACTCCAGGTTCTTTACCAGATGAGTGGATTCCATGGGTCAATGCATTCTGGAAAGCCATTTTTTCTTTCTTTCTTTTGTTGGAATCTCACTCTCTTGCCCTGACTGGAGTACAGTGGCATAATCAAGGATCACCACAGTCTTGACCTCCTGGCTTAGGTGATACATCTGCCTCAGCCTCCCAAGTAGCTGGGGCTACAGGTGCATGCCACCACACCTGTTTGAGTTTTTAAAAATTTTTTTGTAGAGGCAAGAGACATGTTGTCTAGGCTAGTCTCAAACTCCTGGGCTCAAGTGAGCTTCCCACCTTGGCCTCTCAAAGTGCTAGGATTATAGGCATAAGGCACCATGACAGACCTCCTGGAAGTCATTCCTACACTGCAATGAATAACAATGAATGGCCCATATACATAAAAATATCCCATTAAACCCACATTTAATGTATCCTCTATTAAACTTCCCCTCAACAGTTTCTAAAAGTCTTCATAGCTATTTTAGTGGCACCCAACATAGGGAAAGTATGATGGAAAAGAGGTTGGAGTGAAAGTTACAGTAGTGTCAAAGAATAATGGTTGCAATGTATTACTTTTACAAATTTGCAATGGTTATACTCCTAGGAACACCACCCCTCCCCAGCCAAGGCCTTTTTGGGGGCCTGTAGAATTGTGAGATTCATTAATTGCATGGTAAATGAGCCTTTGGCTATATGCCTCCACTTCAGTTGCAAAAGAGACTGAGGAAGTAAATTCTGATTTTTGCATGAATTGGTGGGTTGTATAAAGTAAGAAATTTCCCAGTTGTAGAATGGATATTTTTAAGTCTCTAGGTAGTTAAAAGGTAAAGTTGAAATTCTAAGACTTCCAAAACCAATTGCAAGTTTGAGAGTCTTCAAATCCACTCTCAGATTCACAAATTCACTAGAAGGACTTACAGTACTCCCTGAAGACTATGATACTCAGAGTTATGGTTTACTACAGTGAAAGGACACATAAAAAATCAGCCAAGGGACAAGGCACAGGAGGCAGCATCCAGGACAGTTCCAAGCATGAGACTTCCTCACCTACTCAGTTGTGGATAGACCAAACTTCTCCCAGGAATGTCTGACAATATACATTGGGGTACTATCAACCAGGTAATTGGGGTACTATCAACCAGGTAAGCTCACCCAAGCTTAAAACTGGCCCAGCAGGGTATACTGGGGTACAAGTCTGGTCACACTCTGGAAACAATCAGAATAAAGAGAGAGAGAAACAAAGAAAATAAGGGCTTTCTGGCAAAGTTATTGCTTTGGGTGAAGTAGTTACAGTATCTTCAAGCAAAGAAGGAAAGCATCATCATATAGGAGAGGGTAGAGTGATTCCACTAGCAAAGAAGGATCAGTAAGGTCAGGGTAAGCCACTGAAACCTCATCTCAGCTCTCTAACAAGTATTTGCTCTTATTGGGGCTTGATCATGTGGACATGGTTGACAGCTTACCTGACTGACCTTGTTTGCTTCCTTACTCCCTTTCACTCTATTCAGTTTTCAGATGCATTGTTCATTCATTTATTTGACAAAATTGTGCTGAGATGGTAATGACGCCAGACACAGTGTCTCATGTCTGTAATCCCAGTATTGGGGAGCTGAAGCAGGAGGCTTGCTTGAACCCAGGAGCATGAGACTAGCCTAAGCAACTAGCAAAACTCTATCTCTACAAAAAAATTAAAAATTAGCTGGGCATGGTGGCATGTACCTGTAGTCCCAGGGCTGGGGAGGCTGAGGCAGGAGGATTGCCTGAGCCCAGGAGGACAAGGCTATGGTGAGCCATGATTGTGCCACTGGGCAGCAGAGTGAGACCCCGACTCACTAATAATAATAACATATTATTATTATTATTTTCAGGTTAATATTACTCTGCATTGCAGAGAACCTGGAATACCAAGTCCTTGTCTTTTCAGCACACTTAGTGTTTACACTTAGAGTCAGAGTAGACAACCCAATTCTTCCAGAATTCATTGGTAGTTATCTATGGTTTTCACTAAAATAGACAGTCCTCTAAAGAAAATGATGAAAAATCCAGTAAGGAAAAAGTGAAACTAACAGTTTTAGAGTACTACACGGGTGGCTTTAGAGCACAAATAAAGGTGTCTGAGTCCCCAGCAGTAATTGATGAGCTTTATTCACAAAGGGAGAAAACAACGTATTTCACTCACAACTCACTAGGTCTGAGTTATGAGGCCTTCTTTATTTCAAGAGAGCTTCCCATCCCTCACTACCATCCATAAGTTGGTTTTTCACCTTGCACCCTTGATAATGTGAAAAGTTCAAATAAGTATCTGTTAGGTTGATGAACTGAGCCAGTGCCATGGATATGTGAAGAACTGAACAGAAATTAGATTAGAAAAGAAAGCGTTATTATTTATTTAGAAAACAGGTCAGAGGAAAAGGATGGATCCACCTCTCCAAGACTGGAGACGGGGCCAGACTATCAAAGAAAGTATGGCAGGAATACTTGAGTTTGAGAGCTCTTAAAGCTTCTCTTTTGGTGGGAGGGGAGGGAAGACAAGCATTCACAGCAGTGACTTCATGGCAGTGGGGTCTGTTTCTTGCATCTCTGATGAACAGACGAAAGGGTGGATCCAGCCAAGAGCACATAGACAAAGATGGGCCGGTAGCTGGATGAGTGAGTCAGTTACAGGTGGTTAATCACATAGACCAGAAGGCTTGGCCTGCTAGCTTTCAGACAGATTCTTGGGTGTTTTTTGGTTTTTGTTTTTTTTGCTTTTTGGGTTTTTTCAAATTTTTTCATTTTAAGGATGTGAGGTACAATTCAGGGTTAGGTATATAAATGTTCATTGGGCAGGTACCCTTGTCAATGAAGTATGCCCCTGTTCCCCGCCTCAACTGCCAATCCCACACCTCCTCTCCTGGCAGTTTCCCACTACTGCCATTTACTTTCTTATAGTATTATGATAATTGTTCAAGGTCTGCTTATAAATGAGAACATATGGTACTCTGTTCTTTGTTTCTGTGATAGATCACAGAGTATGACAGACTCCAAGTCCATCCAACCAAGTTGCTGCAAAGTCCATATGTTTATCCTTTTTATGGCTGCATAATATTCCATTATGTATATGTATCACATTTTTTTATCCAGTCCAATTTCAATGTGCAGCATGGTTGGTTCCATGTTTCTGTTATTGTGAAGAGAGCTACAAAAAACATGCATGTGCAGGTATCTTTTTTGCAGAATGATTTGAGATCCTCCAAGTATATTCCCAATAGGGGGATTGCTGGGTCAAATGGAAGGTCAATTTCTAGTTCTTTCAGAAATTACCACACTGTCTTCCAAAGAGGTTGCACTAGTTTGCATTGCTACCAGCAGTGTAGATGCGTTTCTTTTTCTCCACATCCTCGCCAATATCTGTTGTTGTTTGTTTTATTAATGATGGCCATTGTTACTTGGGTTAGGTGGTATTGATTTGCATTCCTCTGATGATTAGTGAGGCTGAGGACTTTTTCATGTGTCTTCTTTTTGAGGGGGGAGTGGATTAAATCTTTATTCGTATGGAATAGCAATTAGCTAATATAAAGTAACCAGGTCATAGATGTTAGAGTAAGCACAGTTCTTGGTTTTCCCTACCATCACTAACAGTAGGACTGCTTTGATAGCACACCATGGATGACCAGGAGGCGAACTGAGATCACGCTGATGAAGGGGATGCTCTTGGACTTCCCCACGTGGAGTCCCTTATTCAGTCTGTGTCTGATTCTAGGTCCTGGATTAGTCAACAGGAAATTCTAGGTAGGAGACCAGGAAGAAGGAAACAAGCAGCGGAAATGACCTAGTATTAAGCAGGTAAACGAAGGCAGAGTTCTGGAAATGAAACCACCTGGTGTCCCTTTGGGGACAAGGGAGCAGCCAGCCCAGTCATGGCCTTCTTCCCTCAGGACATGCAAAGCAAGCAGCACAGTGCTCAAGCTTGCAGTATCGTGCTCATAATCAAGGAGGTTATCAGGAGCAAAAACCTTCCCCTACGCTCTCACCAGGTCTAAATTGTACAAGTCACTGGATGGCGTAGATTGAGCCATTTTTGTTCCAGGGGGGAATGTGCAGGCTGATGCCAAAGGCTTGCTGTGCCACTCAACTTTCAGAGCTCTTCAGGGTTCACATTGTGTCCCTCCTCCTTTCCAGAATGTCTTCTTTTGAGAAGGGTCTATTCATATTTTTTGCCCACTTTTTAATGGGACTGTTTGTTTTTTAAGCTCAATGTCTTGTGACTTGCCTGGGGTTCTGGGAAAGGATTATTGTCATGTATGAGCTCAAGAGACCAGAGAAACTCCATTTTGGGCACTGTCCTTTCAGCATCTAAATATCTCATAGCAACTGGGGTAATGATCATTCCATGCACAAGACATGGACCGATCCCCACATCTTCCCACTGGGCTGGCTAAAAAGTTCTACCATAGGGTGCTCTTTAAAAGGCACTTTCCTGTGAAAACTAAAGAAAGAACAGTTTTAGAATACTACATTGTCTGCTGAAAAATATCACTCAAAACCTGAGTTTGCCTCTGTTTTACCAAAGAAAAAACAGTTAAATTCTCTCAGGAGTTTTTTTGAATTTTACTTCAAAGTAATATTAAACCATTTAAGACAACACTGCATAATTCAAAAGGAAAGAATGGATATGCCACAGCAAGGGAAATTGTATAATACGGCAGTTTAATGTAATAGAAGTCAGCATTATCTGGATCTTTCTAATCATAATTTCAGCCGTTAAAGCACCAGGGATTCCATCAGTATAGATGCTATATCCTTACTCAATTATGTTGCGCATTAAAAGTACTGGTTTACAGCATCTATTAGAGTTGTCATTACCCTTGTGCCATACTCAATCGACCAGAGGGGTGGAGGAACCCTCTCTCCTGGGGGAGAGCAAAACTGAAAAGCAAATTCAGTGGAATGCATAAGAGGTGCTCCTCGGGAGAACGCTTTAGGTTTCAGTTCATTTCTTCTTAAGATGAGCATTTCCCCCAAAAGTATCAGAGTCAACATCATGCCTCATTAGCCCCTGCCATTGTTCCTACAGCACACATGTAGGTGTAATGCTGATTAATGGAAAGAAATTACAATATTCAATGGCTTTGAATAAGCAGTGGGGGAAGCAAACATGTGCTGGACTCTGTGAATAAAAAACTCTCAAATAAGCCGTATGGAAGAGGATAACAATCCCAGCCATCTTGGCAAAACATACAGGGCTCTCCTTCCCACAAGTAGCTGGACTTGACACGCGATGCTGGGAGCTACTCAGCCTCTTGCGTTACTCTGAAGGGACCAAACAAATCAGGGCAGTTGAAAAAAAAAGCTCGTCAGAGACATGTGACATAGAGGACATTCGATCATCTTAAAAGCGCATAGGGGAGTTGGATATACAGGCTCTGTAAACTACGACTTTAAAATGTTTTGATTTTACCAATTATTTTCTTCTCAAAACCAGATTTACAGAATTTTCAGACAGAATAACTCCCTAATATAGTCAGTCTTGGTCTTCCAACAAAGCTTTGTCAATAATAATAAGAGGCTAAATAAATACAGTGAGTCTTCACTTTAACAATATCAATAGGTTCTTGGAAACCCTGACTTTATGTGAAACGACTTATAACAAGACCAATTTGGCCATAGGCTAATTGATATAAGCAAGAGTTAAGTTCCTACAGCATATCTCTAGTTACAAAAACATAATCAAACTTGTAAATAAAGACCATTTCTTTCCTATCTTTTTTTTTTTTTTTTTTTTGAGTCAGGGTCTCATTCTGTCACCCAGGCTGGAGTTCAGTGGCATGATCATGGTTCACAAGCCTCAACCTTAGGCGATCCTTCCACCTCAGCCTCCCAAGTAGCTGGCACCACAGGTACATGCCACCATACGCAGTTAATTTTTTAATTGTCTGTAGAGATGGGGTCTTGCTCTGTTGCCCAGACTGGTCTCTAACTCCTGGGCTCAAGTGATCCTCCTGCCTCAGCCTCTCAAAGTGCTTGGATTACAGGCATGAGTCACTGTGCCTAGACCCAAAACACTGCTTACATGAAACACTGAAATAAGTATAACTATACATGCATTTAAGAAAGAGTAATAAACACTAGTAAGATAATTATCTACTCAAGTTATCTCAGTTCAGGGTCGCAGGTGGACAGAGCCTACCCCAGCAGCTCAGGGCATAAAGCAGGAACCAGCCCGAAATGGATCCATCCCATCTCAGGGTGCACTCACACACACACCATACTCGGTCACACTGGGGCCATGTAGACAGATCAGTTCATCTAACATGCACATCTCTGGAATGTGGGAGGAAGTCAGAGTTACCAGGAGAAAACCCACACAGGCATAGGGTGAACGGCCAAACAGACAGTGGCTTCAGCCAGGAAAGACACTTTTTTCTCATTAACGTTATAACAAAACAACGCTGAATGAAACTATAGTATCAAGACCTGCTGTAGTCAATTTTTCAGGAGGACATTTTGCCATAACTTGAACCTCAAAATAACAAGAAACAGAACAATTATGCTGTCTTTCTTAGCTGCAGAAAAAAAATTGCACTTAACAGAATAGGAATTTTATTTTTTTGAGTTAGAATCTCACTCTGTCACCTAGGCTGGAGTTCAATGGCACATTCATGACTACTGCAGCATTGACCTGCTGAACTTAGGCGATCCTTCCGCCTCAGCCTTCCAAGTAGCTGGAACTACAGGCACGTGCTTCCACACCCAGGTTATTTTTTATTTATTGTAGAGATGAGGTCTCACCAAGTTTCCCAGGCAGGTCTTGAACTCCCAGGTTCAAACAATCCTATCGCCTCGGCCTCCCAAAGTGCTGGAATTATGGGCTGAGCCACTGCAGCTAGCCTAGAAATGTTAAAGGCAATTTAGACTCATGTTCACCAAACCAAACTGACCTTACTTATTTATGTAGATTCTTTACCATGCTACCACCCCAGGCCTCACTGGAGACACACTATGATGGGCTGAATTGTGCTCCCCCTCTCCAGTTTTATATTTTAAAGTCCTGAGCCCCAATGCATCAGAATGTGCCTATATTTGGAGAAAAGGTCTTTAAAGAAGTAAAGGTGATTTAAAGTCATTAGGGTAAGCCCTAAGCAATATGACTGAAGTCTTTATAGAAAGAGGAGATTAGGACACAGACACTCACATAGGAATAACCACATAAAGACAGAGGGAGACGGCAATCATTCCCAAGCCAAGGAGAGAAAGGCCTCAGAAGGAATCACCCCTACTGTCATCTTGTTCTCAAACTATTTGCCTATTAAAATGGTGAGAAAATAAATTTATATTGTTTAAGCCAACCAATCTCTGGTCCTTTGTTAAAGCAGCCCTAACTAACTAATACACCTGCTAAATCAAAATCTCTAGGTATTCACCAAATAACATTTCTCTTTAAGAATATCCCCCCAAACAATTGTGGTAATTGGCCAGACTTAGATCAATCTCACCATCTAGAAGTTGAATCCAGCTATTGTTATTCATTCTCTCCATTTTGTTTTGTTCTGCTTTTTGAGAGTACCAAAATAGCTCCAGACACTGGGGATACAGAGGAATAAGACACATTGTACTCAAATTTAAACCATGCAGACATAAGATGTGGAACCAACTCAGAACAGAGGATATCAAAGGCATACTGAAGAGGGACACTTTACATAGTCTGCAGAGGTCAAGGGAAACTTCTTGAAAGAAATGATGCTTGAGATGTGTAGTAAAATATAGTTAGGAGCAAAGCAAGTTAAGAGAACTGAAAAGAAACAACATGAAGAAAGAGGCAACACAAAGACAAGGAACTAGAACCATGAATAGTTTGCAGCTGCATTTTACCAAGGGAGAATCCAGGCTACACTTGAGCGTGTTCTATAATTTATCCTAGTCAAAGGCATTGTTTTTCTTCTGCATCCTTATTTTCCTGTGTATTCTAAAAGCAAAAAAGAAAATAGTTACAGGAAGAAACATACATAACTGAATTCATTTAGAGTTCTAGGATATTTGGATTATAAACAATAACCAACCTCTGATTTATAAATTCTATAAATAAAACTTACAAATATTTTCAGTGGTAGTGCTTCACAGATTTTGAGAACAAGAATACAGCAGATTTTCCAGTAATAAGAATCATCTCAGTCAAGGACTTAACTTGATTTGAATGTTGTTTCTGTCAGAATTTGTTCACTTGAAATGAGAAAAAAATTCACTCAAACCAGCTTAAAAGTTTCAAAAGTTAAGATTAGCTTAATAGAATGGAAGGGTCTAGAGTCTCAAAAAATGTTATCAGAACACACCATCTCTCTCTTACTCCCATCTTATTGAAGTTGGGTCTGAGCGATTAAATGACAGCCCACTGACTCAAATTAGCAAAGAAGAGGTTTATTAGTCAAGGCTCTTACTAGCCAGCAGCTGCTTGCAGCAGCTGCAAGCAAGGGCTCCGAGCTGCAACACAGGGCTGTCTTATGTAGTTAGATTTACATCCTGGTGGGCTAAAGATAGAACTGGGACTTCCCAGGGCACTTATCGCAACATTCTGGAGGTGTGGGCAAGCAAGCAAGTTTACAGAAGCAGATGTAGCTGGTTATGCAGGTGCGGCAGATAAGGGTACAATCAATTGTGTAAAGTCTGCAGAGAAAGTTTCCAGGAAAAGAGTAATGCCTGCCTCAAGGTTAGAGCTATTCCTGCTTTTTTCCCTTACACTGCTTTCTTTGTTCTCTCTGTTCCCTCTTACATTATCTCTACCGTGCTATGTTGGTTTCTTTTTCAGGAATACTCTTTCCATACTAAGGCAAAATAGCCCCCAGCAATTCCAAACTTGTATCCATGTAACATACACGCTCTGGGGACCTCTCTCAGACACTAAGTTCCATTAGAAAGGCTTCCTATGGTCACATGAAAGAGATGCCCATTCTTGGCCAAGGGGGTGCAGTGTTATGACAAGCCAAGTCTGAGGCAGACCTGAGGAAGGACGTCATAGCCATCTAAAACATATGAACTAAGAATTAAAAGAGGCAGTTCCCAAAAGAGAAATAAAACCGCTGTTATGAGAAATAAGAATACTATGAAGATTAAAATATTGCATATCCATTACAAACACAGAAGTTGATTCATCAGGTCGAAGAACTAGGGATAAGAAAAGCCTCTTCTTCCCCTAAAATAAATTTCCTTGTGAATTATTTATAAACACATACTTTGACAAAGTTCAAATTAAGGGAAATAAATCCTTATGCTACAAGTCTTCATCTCTCCACATTGTTAGCTTCAGCATCACTAGTAGCATTACGTGTAGATTTTAATGCAGGTATTGTCCTGAATATAATCATGACTACAAAAGGGAGACATTAGCCAAGCGATGCTAATGAACAAAACAACCATGCGGAAGTATCATTTTCCCCACTTATACCAACTTTGAAAGAATAGATCCAAAATATTCTTATTCATGACTCCTTTGGCTGTCAAGACCATGGGGCAGGTCTCCTGTTAGAAACAAACCTTAGAACACGCTGTTAGTGTGGAGAAATGTAAAACCCAAATAGGCCAGCAACAACTAGATAAATTATATTGAGGAAAGGGGACCTCAAGGTGAAATTTACAGGGAACTTACTAGCCACAGTAAGAGTTGTAAAAGTTCGCTGACCACTGTAAATCATTGTTGTAAACTAAACTTTAGCTGACTCCTGTAAATGGAAAAGCAGTTAACCATTTCTGTAAATTAACCCTATCTTAAGGAGCAGAACACCAGAATCAATCAGCTGCTTTGCAGGCCCTTCACACCGCACAGCCAGCAGGTAGCCAACTTCCCTCTTCATGGCAATGCATGTAAATTCCCCCACTCAACCCTAGTAAATTTCCCTCTTCACCCTGCCTCTTGGTAGACAGCAGACAGCCTCTCTTTGCTGTATTGTTCGTTGTTCCCTTTACAATGTATCCTGACTTCAATAAATCTGATTTTCTTAGTTCACAACTGTCTTGGTGAATTCTTTCGCTGCTTGTGTGACTCTGTTCTCAGTTAGTCATATACACGATGGTTAGTTCATCCCCAAGGAAAACGACAAACTACAAGGAATAGTAAATCACTGTATTGTTCTTTCTCGTATTAGGATGGAAGAAGAGTTCAGGCAAACCATCTCCAAAGTGTGGCTTCCTTTTTGACATCTAATCAAATAAAGTAGGTTCTTATCTAAAACAAATTTAGTTTTTCTTGGTTAAGACCTTTTTTTCAAACAAAAAAATTCAATATTTTACTAAAATTCTGGTTTTCACACAAAGAAAATATAACAATACAAATTATTCAGTATTATCAGAAATCCATCAGGACATACTAAAATGTAAATCTTCTGCTTGTAAAAATACACTATCAAAATATTGTAATAAAAATACAAGCCACAAACTATGAGAAAATATTTGCAAAATAAATGTATATATTAAAAACTTGAATCTAGAATATTTTTTTTAACTTTCAAAATTCAACAATAAGAAAAAAGAGGCAATAAAAAAATGGGCTAAAAAATTTGAACAAGCACTTCACCAAACATGATATATGGATGGTGTTAAGGACTGAATGTTTGTTTCCCCAAAAATTGTATATGTTGAAGTTCTAATCCCATGGTATTAGAGGGTGGAGGCTTTCAAAGACAATTAGTTTAGGAGGGTGGAGCCTTCATGGATATATTGGTGCCCTTATAAGAGACCTCCAGGGGCTTTCATGCTCTTTGTTCTGCATGGGAGACACAATAAGAATACGGCTGTTTGTAAACCATAAGAAGGATCTTCCAAATAACCCAATCATGCTGGCACCCTGATCTTGGACTTCTAGCCTCCAAGTGTGAGAAATAAATTACTGTTGTTTATAAGCCACTCAGTCTAAGGCACTTTACTATGGTAGCCTGAACTGACTAAGATAGATGGCAAACAACCACTTGAAAGGAAGCTCACTATCCTTAGTCATAAGGAAAATGCAAGCTAACACCACAGTGATATACCACTACTCCTAATACACACTCAGGAGAATGGCTGATATTGAAATGATTGATCACACCCAATGTTGGCAAAGATATAAAGGAAATGAAACTCTCATACACGACTGGCAGCATTATAAAATGGTACAACCATTCTGGAAAACAGTTTGACAGTTTTTAACATACATGTTTGACATACATTTGACACTTGACTAGTCATTTCAACTTTCATTTTCATTTTATTTTTAATTCCTTATCCAAGAGAAATGAAAGTATATGCCCATGCAAAGACTTGTATATGAATGGCTTTAACAGCTTTATTTATAATGACTAAAAACAGGAAACCACCCAAATGTCCATCAGCTGGTGAATGGATAAACAAACTGTGGTATATCCATGCAATGAAATACTACACAGTAATAAAGAAGCAATATTAAGCTATTGATACACACTATAACTATGGGTGAATTGCAAAATAATTATGCTGAGTAAAAGAAATGAGACAAAAAAAGAGTATATTCTATATTATTCCACTGATATGAAATTGACATAAAATTCTAATAAATGCAAACTAATCTATATGGACAAAAGGCAGATCACTGTTGCCTGGGAGCTCAGGGAGGGGACGGAGATGGGCTAGGTAGGAAGAATTGCAGACAGCAGGAGGAAACTTTTGGAGTGATAAATTTCTCATTATCTTGATTGTGGTGATGATTTTATGCATACATATCTCAAAACTTATCAAGTTATATGCTTTAAATATGTGCATTTTATTGTAGGTCATTCATAACTCAATAAAGCTATTTTTAAAATTTTTCAACACAGTAAGACCTCATCTCTACTAAAATAAAAATATTAGCCAGGCATGGTGGTATGCACTTGTAGTCCCAGCTACTTGGGAGGCCTGAGTCCAGGAGGCCAAGGCAGTAGTGAGCCCTGATCACACTACTGCACTTTAACCTGGGTGACAAAGTAAGACACTTAGTCAAAAATATATAAATAAATAGATAAAATTAAGCAGTTTGAAAAGCTTTCGGGTAAAGATATATGACTAAAAATCATAAAGACATAACTCATTGGGGGAAAAAGCTATCAAACACATGAAGCTTAAGTATTTCATATAACAAATTAATATGTATATAATATAATACAGATTAAGGAGTGCATGTATAAATACATGAAGATATGGGGAGGCCTACTTATTTTACATTTGGGGTAGCTAAAGATGACTTGAAATAGCCCCGGGCCTGCATGGAAGCCTCAGGCCTGCATGGAAGCCCCAGGCCTGCATGGAGAGATGGCCTGTATATGAACTACCACGGTGGCTCTTGACAGGAAGGAGACCCAAGGACAAACCAAGTGATCATTCAGGGCTAGCAGCCTGTAGCCTCAGTGCCTCTGGAGAGGACTTGAGCCAAAATTAAGCTGCAAAATCAGAATGGCAACATCTGAGCCCATCCTGGATGCATGGTGGTTCACCCCACTGTTCTCTCTACTTTGAAATTTTTCATAATACAAAGCATTTAAAGATAAGTCTATTTTGGTTCAGTCATATAGTAGAATATTATATGCCCTCTAAAAACTTCTCTTTTCAAAGAGTATTTGCTAACCTGAAAAAAAAGATTAAAATAAGCTCTGAAGGGCAGAAGGCAGGATAAATACTAAGTATGTATTATTCCAATTATTTGTGTATGTGTTCTTTAACAAGGAGGTACATCCAAATATCTGCAGTGGTTACCTTTGTGTCTTTGTGAGGAGATTATGAGTGATAATTGTTTTCTTTTTACCTTGATATTTTAAATTATTTCTAATAAATAGGGCATTTTAAAAGTATATAACTGTGTGTGTGTGTGTGTGTGTGTGTGTGTGTGTGTGTGTGTGTGTGTGTTTAAAAATGATTTATTGTTAATTGGCAGAACTGCTTTAGATATTTTTACACCAGAAAAGGCCTACTAAGAATAGTAAATAAAAATCATAAAAAGCAAAAGTACACACTAACAGATTTTTAAGGCTCTCTGATGTCCCATACTATTATATTGTGCCTCAAATCCAGCTGTACATTAGAATGACCTAGGTTTCTTTTAAAAAACACTAATGTCTAGGTCCCATCTAAAGAGTTTCTGATGTAATTGTTCCTGAGAGCAGCCCAGGTGTGAGTTTTTGTTTTGTTTTGTTTTGTTTTGTTTTGTTTTGTTTTGTTTTGTTTTGTTTTAGAAAGCAGGATTTATTGAGAGGACAGAAAAGCTCCCACAGTGGAAGGAGGCTCAAGGGGGTTGTCTGAGTTTTGTTTTTAATTTGAGGTTTTGGTTTGGGTTTTGTTTGGTTTGCTTTTGCCTCTCTCCAGGTGAATCTCATTTCAAGTCAAGGTTAAAACCCAATGTTCTATGCACCTCAGTCACCTTGCATTCACCAAGCACTGTGACTTGCAGGAGCGAAGGTGCCATGGAGAGCCACTGACTTGAGAAGGGAAGCATGATGGAGAACACTTGGAGAGGTGATGGGCAAGCAAAAGCTCATCAAAAGCCTCCCAACCAGAAGCAGGGGAAGTCAGACCATGATCAGCAGAGACTCTGCACATACCATTATGGTCAGGTGGTGTTCAGTGGTCTGAAATCCCTCTTGGTTACCTGTTAGAAGTTTATCCAGGTAAACTCAGAGAATATAACAAATACCCCATTCCACATGCTGAAAATTCCAGCTGTCCATGCACAGAGAATGTACTAGCGCTACCGAACTCTAGATTGAGACTGCAATTTGGCCCACCTTCCTTCCTCATTTCCTTGGACAAGTAGGCTGGAAGTTACTATATTCGCTAGGATAATTGATGCTGATTGTCAGCAGGAAATAAGGGTGATACTGTGCAGTGGGGGCGGGGAAGAGTAAGTCTGGAACCAATGGGCTTCTCTGTGATGCTTCTAGTGCCACCTTATCCAGGAACTAAAGCTAGACAAACTACAGCAACCCAGTACAGAAGGACACTTTCAGTCCTGGAAGGGCTGAAGGAGAGCAAATAAATTTTTTAAATGAATAAATGTAGGGAGTAAGGAGAGAAAGAAATTTCACCTCCCTTATTCTTTAACCCATTTTTTTTTTCCTCCTTCCATTTTTCCTACTATTTTGAATAGAATGAGCTGGTGACTGTACACTTTATAAATTTAGCATTGGGTAAGTATATCAATATAGAATAAATGAGGCATAGTGGAGAGTGTAAGTCAAGGGTCATATCCTTGAACTTTGTAGCCTGCAGAATTGAAGACTAAATAAACTCCTTTTCTTTATAAATTGCCTACTTTTAGGTAGTCAGTGATAGCAACACCAAACAGACTAAGTCAGGGCTCAAGGTCAAGTTCACTGTGTTCCCTTCCATCATTGTTTGGAAAGCAAGAGGAATAGATAGGTCATTGAAGATTGATTCTCCCCTAGCAAAAACAAATCCTAGGTGGGTGCAGGAATAATTTTTCTTGTTCCATAAGGAAGAGTTTTCTAAAATGTGATGCTGTTAGCCAAGGGTATGGGCTGATTCTTGAGATCCTGAATTCCCTCGACTGTGGTTATTTCAACACAAAAACTGATTTACTATTTGGGGGAATGTTATAGGATAGAAAACCAAATGAAAATCCCTTCCAACTGTAGAAGCATATGGTTCTATTACTTCCTGTGTCATTGTTAATGAAGCCCTATGAACATTTCCTTGCGAAATGAAAACTCCACATAGCATAGAAGAGAAAAAGTAAGAACAACAAAATAAATTGAGTTTATGTGTCTTCTTCTGTTCAACTAATATTTTACCAATGAGTAATTCAAAAACAGCACTTTTCTTCATCTTTACTCAGCCCAAAGAAGCTGTATTTTAATGAGAACTGACTCATTTACTTCTTTGTAATCCTCTTCTAATCCTTCAGTTTTGGTTAATGACATTTCTCACAAAGGACAACTTCAATTTTTGAACCACAGTCATCCAACCCAATTCAAATCTTTAAACCCTTTCCTCTCAGCTGTTTCTGACTCTAAGTAATTTCTGTAATTCTTGTATTAATCCTCATTAATAGAAAACTCTTCTTTGGGGACACTGAAGTCCTTTCCTAATCATGATGAACCATTTAAGGAGGGTTAGTTTTAATATGGGGTTTTATTAGAAGAATTTTACAAACTCTGCCTTTGTATATTCAGATGAAATAATTTACCTGTGACATATTTGACACAACCAGTGCTCCTATCTCAATAATCAATATGTATCTCTATGCAACAAATTTAGCTACAAGAATTGCACTCTAATGATGGTCCAAATTAGTCAAATGTGGCATTGCTTGTCAACACATGTTCTTACATTGCTTTTCCTATGAATATAAAATATTGGGTCTAATAATGCTATAAGAAAGGGATTGGCAGTAGCAGGATAATGCCAGGGGTGGTGGGGTCGCACAGCATTAATAAGGGTATTTGATTTCAAACCAGGCAAAGTGGGGACCAAAGGAAGGCCCAAACTTTACCTGTACTGTGACCACTTGTATACCTAATCCAGAATTGTATCCCACATCTTTAGAATAAAATTTTTAAAAGGAGATAGGAGAGTAAAGAGGAAAAAAATAAAATAAAATAAAATAAAATATTGGATCTAGACTTAGTATATAGGTCATAGGAAACTTAACTCACTTGTGTTTCCACAAAACCCACCTCTCTACCAATTTTTAGACAATTGTTAACCACAAAAATCTTAGTATAGTCTCTTAATCACAATTGGCTTGAGGTAAAAATCAAATGTACTGTTTTCTAATCTCTTCAATATAAAGGCAGATTCCCTATCAAGTCAAGGCTTGCCTACAGACAAACCTCATCTCCAAATTATATATCAGATTGACACACCAAGATATATCTTTTTTCCCAGATACCAACAGGGAAATCCCAATGAATGCTTCATCTTTTCTAGGTCGAGTTTTAGGCACGGAGTTGTTGACAATTAACCATTTCACTGGAAGATGAAGCTACAGGTGCAGGAAGGTGAGGCAGCCCATGTATTCCCATCTGGTCACTACCTCCTTAGGCATTACCACTAGGAAAGTGAGCATGATGGCTGATTTGGGGTATCAACTTGACTACTGTAAGGGATACCCCAATAACTGGTAAAGTATTATTCTCACTGCCCCATAGGCACTAAGCCCTCTCTTTTCTGCTGAAAAGGACACTCAGGTGGTTTGGCCTCTGATTAGAATGATTGTGCGGCCCCAGGTGTGTGTGTGAAGGTGTTTCCAGAGGAGATTGATGTTTGGGTCTGTGAACTGGTTGGAAAAGATTGCCTTCAGGGTAAGCAGGCACCAGCCAATCAGTGAAAGGTCCACATGAAAAGGTAGAGGATGGATGAATTTTTAACTCTTTTTCTGGAGCCAAGACACTATTTTTCTTCTGTTCTTGGACTTTAGATTTCCAGGATCTCTGGTTTTTGGACTCCAGGACTCATACAAGCTCTTGAGCCTTTGGTCTCAACATAGACCATTGGTCTCCTTGGTTCTAAGGCCATCAGACTTGGATGGAGTCACACTGTGGGACTTCCTGGTTCTCTAGCTTACAGGTGGCCTGTCATGGGACTTCTCGGCCTCTGTAGTCACTTGAGTCAGTTTTCCAGATAAATCCCTTCTTCTCGCTCTCTCTCTATCTATATATATTTTATATTTATTTGTCTCAATCTATATAGATTCTCTCTCAGCATGTATATATAGTATGTGTGTATATATATACATATATATAGTCTCTAAATACATAAATAAAATATTTTTTCTCCAAATATGTATATATAATGTATATTCTCTCTCTCCATGTGTGTATCTGTGTGTGTATTTCTATCAGTTCTGTCTTTCAGGAGACCCTTAACTAAAAGAGTGAGTTATCCAGAAGGTCAATGCTTTAGGTGCACACACCTAAAATATCATCACTTAGTTCACAACATCTTGGTGGTCCTTCCAAATTTCTGCTGTTTTTTCACTTTCTGATGCTTCAACATTCATAGACTCCCATCAGTAAACCTTTGCTATAACATCCAATCCATCGTGAATTTTCCTTTTTTAAGAATAATTGTCATTACTACTAGATGTGTTTATACTGTTTTGTTTACATACAGTATACTGCTTGTTTTTCATAACAATTACTGTGCTGTGATTGTCAGCCTCTTTTAAAAAATGAGTAAATGAGCCAGGTGCAGTGGCTCACACCTGTAATCCCAACATTTTGGGAGGCTGAGGTGAGGGGATTACCTGAGGCCAGGGGTTTGAGATCAGCCTGGGCAACTTGGCAAGATCTCATCTCTACAAAAAATTTTTAAAATTAGCTGGCTATAGTGGTGCCTGCCTGTTGTCTCAGCTACTTAGAAGGGTCAGACATAAGGATGTCCTGAGCCCAGCAGGTAGAGGCCGTGGTGGCCATAAACATGCCACTACACTCCAGCCTGGGTGACAGAGTGAGACTCCAACTCAAAAAAAAGAGGAAATGATGGCTACGAATGGTTAAGTACCTTGTCCAAGACAACAGATCATAAGTGACAGAGACAGAATTCTAACGACATCTGTCAGATCTGGAATCTTCCACCATGCCCACCGTTTCTCAAAGTCTCCTCTTTCTAAGTTTTAGCACATAACCTTATTATCCATAGGCGTTATGTTGACCTACATGCAATGGTTCACAGACATACTCTTAGAGCCAGTTGGTGTTTGCCCTGTGGCACCTGTCCCCCCACTTGCACCTCTTTATGTACCTAGGACATACCTTCAGTACAAAGATAAATGCCCCCAAACATGCTAGTAATTAGACAGAAATTCCAATTCTAGGTCACTTGAGAAGTATAGAGGGAACGAAAAATGAGTTGCCGGATTTATATCTCTGTCACTGTCTCACAACCCCTTCAGTAATACGAGAAATCACTATTTTTATAATTGACATTAGTTATGCTCTTGTTGTTTTCTAACCCTATAGAACTTTGTAGATTGCATATGATATGTACACCAGCAAAGAGTAATTCTTAAAGAATATACTCAGTGTTGACAAGTTTGCTGTGAGAAAAATATTCTCATGCACAGCAGGAAGCAGCACAACCTTTCTTTAAAACAGCTTGACCCCACATATTTAGGACTTTTAAACCTTCAAAATGTGTATAATATTTAAACAAATAATCCCTGTTCTGGAAATTCCTAATAAGGATAGAGCAAAAATGCAAACAAAAAAATACTGCTGCAGCAAAATTTTGAATGGTCACAAAAATTGGAAAAAGGAGGAGGTGGTTAAGTTATGGTCTTCATGCAAGTACTTATTCTACAACTATCTCATGTTATGCTTGTGATAAATTTTTAAAGATATTTTTAATTTTAAGAGTAGAAGACAAAGTTGTAAAGTGGAGCAGTTTGCTATTTTTTTAATGAAAAAATATTAAAGTTTTTAGTGGTAGGGTTTAAAAACCAAAAAGAAAGAAAATAAATTTTATTTTCTTAAAATTTGTAGAGAGGGCAAAAACATATGATTATATAGTGAATAGAAAGTATGTGGAAAATTCCTTATGAACAATTTGTGTAAAAAGAAAGTCTTAGGATGATGGAAGATTTTTAAGTCCCTGTTGTCCTAACGTAGAACTCAGCACAAGCGGGACATTATAAAATGTCACTTACCGTTTTTTTTCCCCCAAGTCCACTAAGATTTATTGTAATCGGGTTTTACTGCATTCCATTAGCAAAAATATATGCCTAAGTATATGTTTCCTGGCAATAAATACTCTTCGCATTTGGCCTAACACATCCTTTTGCACCTGAAGCATGCACTGGTGAGCCTAAAACACGTGCCCTATTGATCTGCACCCATTAAGGTGGCAATTATAATCCTATCATCAGTCAAATTATTAAGCTTGTAGAATCTAGTAGTTGAACCATTTGAATTCAATAAAAACAAAGCATCTCTGAAGCTATCAGTCTGTAATTTTCACTTCCCTCTGAAATAAGCAAATCTCGAATGACATTTGTATCAGACATCTGTTGCCACAATAATACTGTCAACAAACTACCCCTTATATCAGCCTTTTTTAAGCTCACGAGTCTGTGCATCCGCAATCTAGACCAGGCGGGCTTCCCGGCTCACTTGCTCCACTGAACTTGGCTGTCTATAATGGGGATGACCTGACTCTTCTCTGTGTGTCGCTCACATTTCCCCAGCAGCTGCACCTAGACTTGTCTCCACAGGAAGGCCAAAGTTTAAGAGCAGAAGCCAGCAGTGCCCAAGCACATCATCAAGTCTCTGCATACCTCACATCTGCACATCACAGGACCATACTCAGAATACAGGGAAGGGAAAGAGACTCTGCTTCTTTATTGAGAAGAACTGCAAAGTCACAAGGCAAAAGTCATGGATAAAGAAAGGGCGTGGAGTTGGGGCCATTAATTCAATCAATTCACTGCCAAGTGCCTCTAGCCCCCTAATCTCTTTTTAAACATCAGTGCCTACATCAGTGTCACTGTGGCTCACAATTGCTCCGGGGTCAATAGTGTCTTTCAGAAAACCAAGGGTAAGAATGAAATTGACCAAAAGATACTGAAAAGATAAAGTCCTTACTGCTCTTGTCACTTTAAACACTATTATACAATCCCCTAATTGACAACTTTTCATATATAAAATTAACACTTGCAACACATACTTCAATGAGAGACAAGCCACCCGACTACTACCTTTCCTGATCAATTTGACTGACCATCTCATGCTTTGAATTAATATTAATTATACAAAGAAAGCGCATGTATAAATTATTTATTGTTTTCATGACCGAGACAGAAAAGTCAAGGCTATTAATAAAACCAAAGCTATTTTCACAGAATGTGTTAATGTCTTTCTTCCAAAATGGTAAGTCTTTTTCTTTCCTTACACTGAATTGGTCCTAGACTTTTTACGGTACCCAATTAACTAACCTTATATATTGACTGACCACCTATTTCTACTTCTAGACCTGACCATGTGCAAAAAAACCCTTATGTTTACTGTACAATACAGTTATTCCAGGATATACAAGCCTCCTTGAGGAAGGTAGACCAGAACTCCAAGATGGTGAGACCAGAAGGTGCAAAACCTTTTGAGGCCTGGACTCAGAAGTAACATAGCATCATTCCCAGTATGCTATTGTTCAAAGCAAGAGACAAAGTTATCCCATATTCAAAGAGTAGTTAAATAAACTCATCTCTTGATGAGGAGGGGGGTAGTTCTTAAGGTCATCTATACAAAGAATCTATCACAAATGGTGATGGTAATACCCATTCCACAGTGTTGGCATAAGGATCTGAGAAAACATAATTAAAACATTTCGTAAACTATATACAATTACAAGCACTTTTGTTTTCAAATGAAAATATACATGAGAGTTTGAATCTGTGGATGGCCTAAGTGCAATGACTTAGTCGGCACTGGTGACCCTGAAACACACACTCTGCTATCCTTATCACACTTCCCACCCAGAACTTCCTTCTGAGGTATGGGAGGTAGTTGGTGAGTTGGCTTAAATATATCCTATTACATGTAAGGCTTTTGAAAACTGAGTTTGGTTTTGCCCTTATCTATAGAATTTTACTTAAAAGTAAGAAACTTCTTTCTTTACATTATAGTCAGAGATTCAGAAGGTTCTCTACTAAAGTGATTGCTATACATTGATTTTAATTTGCTTCCAGAGTTTACTTCCCTGGTTCATCATTTATTTTTTTTTAATGAGATAAGTATGATTTTCATCTCTTCACTAAGCCTATGGAATATGTAAGGAAAGTTTTCCCAAAATGTGAGATTCATCTCACCATCATTGCTGTTGCTTCTCTAAAAACTTCACTACTTTAACTCACCCGATGACCCAGCAAAGAGCAGCTTTCAAGCCCCAGAGGAATCAGTTATCATAGTCTACAGACAAATTCCATACTTGCTTTAGGTAGTGGACTAAATAGTGGCTTCCAAAAAGATCTATCCAAGTCTTAACCTTCAGAACCTAAGAAGGTGACCTTACTTGGAAAAAAGTATTTGCAGATGTAGTTAAGTTAAAGTTCTTGAGATGAGGTCATTCTAAATTTAGAGTGAGTCCTAAATGCAATGACAGGTACCCTTATAAGAAAAGGAGATGACACGGAGAAACACAGGGGAAAGGTAGAGTGAAGACAGAGACAGAAATGGGATCTCTGCTACCACAAACCAAGGAAGGCTGGGAGCCACCAGAAGCCAGAAGAGAAAAGTTTCCTTCAGGGGGAACTTACCTTAAGATACCTGAATATAAGACTTCTGAACCCCAGAACTATGAGAGAATATATTTCTGTTATTTCAAGTCACCCAGTTTGTGGTCACTCGTTATGGCGACCTTAGGAACTAATATACTTTCTTTGAACTTTATCTGCCAAGATCCACATAAGCAGAGACCAACAGAATTGCCCCCTGGCTTTGAGCTCTCTGTCCTCAGTTGAGAAGATAACCTCCATATGCTTTCTGAATGTCTCAGTTGCATGACTCAGAGTCACTCAATGATTCTTTTTATCCCTTGAGACAGGAGTCATCCAAAAGGGTGTCCAAACCCTACACAAAAAACTTATCATTGCTACATTCATACTTCATGGCCTCCACTTCCTGAACTGCTGACTCATAAATGCTTGCAATGAAATTGATTCCTTATCCCTTCTCCTATGTCTTATCATGAAGAGAAAGTTGACAGTTCCTTTGAGGCATAAAAATGTAAGCTGTTGAAGAATTTGTGTATCTTTATGAATGTAAGAGTGTGTATGTGCATGCATGTGAGAAGCTATGCACAACCCATGTACGTTTCTTGATATCTTTTATGCTGGTGATCTCCTGTGTAACCAATTGCTCTAAAACATAGTGCCTTCAATCAACATTATCTGTAGATCAGGAATTCTGAAGCAGCTTAGCTAAGTGGGGTCTCAGGATCTCTCATAAGGTTGCAATTCCAATGTCAGCTAAAGTGAGTTATCTGAAGGCTTGAATAAGGTTGGAGAATTTGCTCCCAGATAACTCATTCATGTGGCTATTTAATCACGAAGACCCCAGTTCCTCCCTGGCTACTGGCCGGAGAGAGGCCTTAGTCCCTTTCCACATGAGCTCCTCCTCACAACACAGCAGCTGACTTGCACCAAGGTGCATTGTCTGAGACAGAGAGAGAGAGAGAGGAGGGAGGAAGAAGCAGAAGCAATGACACTGTTTATAAACTAGCCTTGAGAGTGACATACTATCTCTTCTGCAGTACCCTATTGGTTGTACAGACCAACCCAAGTATAATACGCAAGGGACTATGCAAAGGCTTGAATACCAGAAGGTGGGGACCATTGGGGAGCCATGTTAGAGTGACTATCCCCATAAATCTTTTAAAAAATAAGTATTAATGCAATTTTTTTCTAGCCTGTTCTTAATTTAATTATTCTCCTCATCCCCACCCTCAAAGGATTTGATTATATTTTCCAGATTCTTAAGTATTAAAAAAGAGTAAAATTAAAATCACTATTGTTCTGGCTAGTGCCTGACATTCTATGTGGAACAAGAATAGACATCATTAGAGGAAAGAAGAAAATCTGAGTTACTTTCATAATATAACTTTCATATCAATAAACTATGAGATGCTATTCTTTGCTAACTTCACCCTACAGATATTAGGGTCCTCATTATCAGAAAAAATAGTAAGAGAATGCAATCATTAATTACGTGAGATATGGCACCAAACTGAAATGCATTTAAAATTATTGTCAGACAGACTGACTTATAAGACCAGACAACAGACCCTGGCACCCAGTTGGACAAGAGATAGTAATAGACAAAATGAATGCCAGATATCTCCAATGTTCAAAACAAATAATCCACAATTGTTGAGAAGACTAAATAACTTCCTCTTGGAATGTTCTTTCTTTCCCTTAGGGAAAGCTTTATGACATTTCTCCAGTTCTCAAAGGCAAATCATGTCTCTCAAAATGTAATAATCATAAATAATAGCCTAATGTAATATGGCAGTATGTTCAATCCTTTCCCTAATATTAGACCTATAAAAGTATCTCGCACACGAATTTCACAAACAGCATCTTAACTTTACATCATTTTACTTTTTTCAGCAATCATTTTCTCATGCTATGACCAAATTGCGAGAAACAGACACGCCAGCACGCCAGAGTCCAAATCATGAGTTCTTTATTAAGCGAACAGTCAAGAAGTCTCACGCCAGAAGACTCTTGACACTGAGTGGAATCAGCAAGAAGCTTTTATCGATAAAATCTGCAAGTGGGCTACACAGCAGGGGGTAAGGGTACAAGGAACTAAAGACAAAAGGAACAATCTCTTGGATTTCAGTTGGCAAGGCATACAATTACACAGAACTTGTAGCTAGGGAATATTGCAAATGGTCAACATGATTGGTCAGTGTAAACAGCTCAGGGGAACAAAGCTGTAGGTTTGCAGTCATGGGAACATTACAGTAATCACACGTATACATTGGGGAGTCATTTTTAGGTTAGGAAGGCAGCTTAGATGGAGGATTTCAACAAAATGAAGTTATTTATGTCAAGCAAGTTATTGCAATTATTTTCTGTATTTCATTAGCTATTTTACTCACAAATTTAAATATAAAAGAAACAAATTTCACTTGGCAACCCTCAATTTTTTAATCCAAATATAGAACTACAAAGTAATTGGTAACATCTGTTATCATTGACTATTTTCATTATTTGTGTGGTACCTGGAAATTTATTATAACTAAGAAAGGAGCACATTAACTTAATTTTTGTTCAAACAGTGATTCCAAGAATGCAACAACAGCATCTGTGACTGTCACTAAACAGGGAGTCACTCGGCAGAAATACGATATAATTACATGCAGTTGACACATTGAAAACTATAGCTAAACATAAAACATTAATTGTTTTCATCATAGGTCTCCAGGCCATAGCCAACTGGAGTGCTACAAAAACACTGGAAATTTTAGCTTGTCCAGAGCAAGATTACAATTTATATTTATATATATATTTATATTTCCTACCTATCTAAATGACCTAGAATCAGGGCCTCTCTTTAACACTAGCAAAGACTCTGTGAAAGTATATCTTTCTGCAGCAGAAAACACCAAAGTAGTAACTACTAAACTTGATGTTTTAAAATTATTTTGTCACTATTAGGATATAAATATTTTGTCTGTTGGTGGAAACATTTACACCTATGTATTTTTATGTTAGTTTGATGAAGCATTGATAGTCATGGAGAAATATGATATATAAGAGAAACCTAGCACGCTTGTTTGTTCAGATTCTTCTCTTTGACCCTTTGTCTTCAGAGATAAAGATGTTTCTTTCTTCCAGACACAGGAAGGGAACATGTTACATGAGAGTCTTATGACCTGCTTTAGGGGACAAGGGCAAGAGAAGATCATTTCTTCAGCTTAAAATATTTAATATGCCAATTGGCCATATTTTGGGATCACAGACAATCTTTTTTGTAGATTAGTACACAGTATCAAAATCTCAAAACCATTCCCTGAACTTCACAATCCCTGAACTCCATTTTTTTTTGTCATGAATATGTAACAAGTACCCTCATATGCCTTCGTTTAGGCTAGTGTGGAAGCTTCAACAACAAACAAGACATTGTCACTATCCTCAAGAAGATTAAAGACTAGTGGAGATAACAGACAAGGAAATAAATAATTATCAGCACTGTAGGAAAAATATATACAGTTGGTGGGAACACAGAAGGACCTAACCCTGAGTTCAAAAGCAGGAAAAGCTTTCCATAGAAACTTCACCCCAAAAGGAGGGCCAGGACTAATCCAGGTTTAAGAACAAACCTGGGTGTCGGGTGCAATCTGCTGCCAAAAACAGAGCAGCAACTTAGTGAAGAAAAAAAAAGAGAAAATCAGCAAGTAATTTACAAGAATCTCTAAACAAACATATCCAATAAGAGCCAAAATAGGTCAGACGGAGAAAACTAAAATAACCCATTTTTTAATGCAAAAGTGTAGATGTACATCCACAAGAAACCATGGCCGCCCCAAACAGATAAAACAAGAAACCAATGACTGACCCTAATGGAACAGCAACATGTAAGCTCGCTGATCAAGAATTCAATCCAGCACTTTTAAGGAAACTCAGTGATATCCAAGATAACACAGAAAAGAAAATTAGAAAATTATCAGATAAAGTTAACAATGAGATTGAAATAACTTTTAACAATCAAACAGAAATCTTGGCACTGATAAATACTTTTGCTAAACTGTAAAATTCATTAGAGGCTCTGAACAACAGACT
Source organism: Cephalopachus bancanus (assembly GCA_027257055.1). NCBI lineage: Eukaryota > Metazoa > Chordata > Mammalia > Primates > Tarsiidae > Cephalopachus > Cephalopachus bancanus. The sequence goes on along the minus strand of JAPVLO010000176.1, from coordinate 5,670,155 downwards.
GAATTAAGCAGAGAAAAGAAACAGTGAGTTCAAAGATAGGTTAAATGAAAATACACAGAGAAGAGAAAAGAAAAAAAGTGAAAAGTAATGAAAATCACCTAAAAAATACAGAAAATCACCTCAAAAGACCAAATCTAAAAATTATTGGTGTTCAAGAGGCAGTTAAGCAAAAACAAGGGGTGGGGAGATATCTAAAGAAATAATAACACAAAACTATCCAATAATATATAAAATAAATATTCAGATGCAAGAAGATCAGTAAACACCAAGCAGATTTCAACCCAAATAAGACTACACCAAGGCATATAATAATCAAACTCTCAAGATCAAAAACAAAAAGAAGATCTGCAAAGCAACAAAAGAAAAAAACAAGTAACGCACAAAGAAGCTCCAATTATCATGGCAACAGAATCCTCAATGGAAATTATACAAGCCAGAAAGAAATGGAACATTTTCAAATTACTGAAAGAAAAAATTGTCATCCAAGAATACTACATTCAACAAAACTATCTTCAAATATTAGAGATAAATTCTTTCTAAACAAATACTGAGAGAATTTACAAAAATTAGACCTATGTTACAAAAAAATGCTAGAGAAAGTCTTTCAATCTGAAAGAAAAAAAACATTAACATGCAAAAAGAACACACTTGAAAGTATAAAACCTACTGGTAAAATTACATACATACATGGACAAACCTAGAGTACTCTATACTGTAATGATGGTGTGCTATATACCCATCAGCCTAGTATGAAACCCAAAAAGCAAATCTATCCAAATAATATCTACAGCAAACTTACAAGAGATAGGCAATATAAAAATATGTAAATTGAGACAACATAAAATCAAAATGAGGAGGGTGTAGAGATTTTTCTGTTTTGTAGATAGAAATGTAGATATGTTTTATCTTTCCTTTTTTTCTATTATTTTCTTTGTGATCTAAGATGGGTTGTTATCTCAGTAAAATCCACTCCTCAGTATATATCCAAAAGAAATTAATGTCAAAGTACTGCATGCACTTTCATGTTTATTGCAGCACTATTTGCATAGCCAAAATATGAAATCAAACTAAGAATGAATGAATGGATGAATGGAAGGAAATGTGATATATATACACAATGGCATATAATTTAGCAATTTAAAAGAATAAAATGTTGTCATTTGCAGCAACATGGATGGAACAGGAGACCCTTCAATAGTGAAATAAGTCAAACAAGGAAAGACAAATACTACATATTCTCATTCATATGTAAGAGCTTAAAAAGTGAATTTTTATAGCAATATAGAGTCGATTGGTGGTTACTAGAGGATGAGAAAGTAGGAGGAAGGGGTAAAGAAAAATTGATCAATGGGTAGAAATATACAGTTTAATAAAAAAAATAAGACCCTAGGGTTTGATAAATCAGTAGGGTGACTATAATTTACAGTAATCTATTGTATATTTCAAAATAGCTTGAGGAGAATAATTCAAATGTTTCTGGCATAAAGAAGACAAACATTTAAGGTGGTAGATATCATAATTACACTGGTTTAATCTTTACAAATTATGCAGATACACTAAATTTTCACACATATCTCTAAAATATGTACATCTGTTACGTATCAATAAAAAATTAAATTAGTTTTTAAGAAAGAAAAATTTGAAGCACAGACATATATAAGCAATCAGGGCTACTAAAATGAATTTGCCAAGATATGAAAACTGGCTAGTAACTTAATATTTAATGTTGAGATTCTCTTTTCTGCATGGCTGAAATGATATGCATCCTATAGAGATTATGAATAGGAACCATTTTACATACTATGAGTTTCTGCAATTTAGTTTCTACTCCCACAGAACTGTAAAATAGGCTAGTCACCAAAAGGCAAAGGTACACACTCTGTAAAGTCAGATAATCCATGAAGTCAATTCTCTTTAAACACTGCTTGACCATCTCTAAAGCTTTACATTTTTTCTAAATCTAACATGAATTACATGACCATTTATTTTCCTGTAAAATGGACCTATAGAAAATGAGTGCTTGATTTGCCTACGAGGCTGATTTCCTTTGCATCAAAATCATAACAAAACTTTCAAACATACTCATAACTAAATTGTCTGAAACATATTCTTTCACAAAATTTTAGGAATTTCCAAATGTTTTAAAAAATTTGACATAATAGCTTTGTAATTTTACAGTGAAATATCTAATTGAGGCTTGGTGCGATGGCTCAAGTCTGTACTCCTGGCAATTTGGGAGGCCGAGGTGAGAGGATTTCCTAAGCCCAGGGGTTCGAGACCAGCCTGGGTCACATGGTGAGACCTTGTCTCTACATTTTTTTTTTTAATTAGCTGGGCATAGTAGTGGGTGCCTGTAGTTCCAGTTACTTGGAAGGCTGAGGCAGAAGGATTGTCTGAGCCCACCAGGTCAAGGCTGCGGTGGCCATGAGTATGCCACACCACTCCAACATGGGTGACAGAATGAGACTTCAACTCAAAAAAATTGTGTATATCTAATAGATAATTTTATGTTAAAAGAGAAAACAATTAAGTTATGTTTGTAAATAGAAGATGAATTTTAGGGAAAATCTATTTATAAAATTTGTAAGTTTGATTTATCAGGTTTACAAAATTTGTTTAAGTGCTTAGAAGGATTAATTTGAGCCGGGTTTGGTGGCTCAGCCTGTAATCCCGCGCCTTTGGGAGGCTGAGGTGAGTGGACTGCCTGAGCCCGCGGGTTCGAGGCCCGCCTGGGCAGCGAGACCTCATCTGTACAGTAAATCAAAAAATCAGCCGTATGTGGTAGCGCATGCCTATAATTCCGGCTACTTGGAAGGTGAGGCGGAAAGATCGCTGGAGCCCAGCAGGTCGAGGCTGCGGTGGCCGGGAGCAGCCATTGCACTCCAGTCTGGGCCAGTCTGGGCGACAGAGTGACACTCCAACTCAAAAAAAAAAAAGGATTAATTTTCAAAAGTTTTGGTTAAAAGCACATTTGCATAACAATGTGAAGGTGCTTAATGAACTATACACAATAATAGTTAAAATGGTAAGCTTTACATTTGTATATTTTATGGTAATAAAAGTAGTACATTTGCTTGACATAATGAGACACTTTTTTTTTGAGTTTGGTTTCGCTCTGTCTGGTAGCATGATCATGGTTCGTGGCAGTCTTGACCTTCTGTGTTCAAGTGATCCCACCTCAGACTCTCAAGTTGCTGGGACTACAGGTGTCTACTACTACATCCAGCTAATTTTTTTTTTAATAGAGAGGAGGAGGTCTTGTTATTTTTCTCAGGCTGGTCTTGAACTCCTAGCCCCAAGCAATCTTCTCACCTTGGCCTCTCTAAGTGCTGGGATTACAAACGTGAGCCACCATGCCTGGCCTACAATTTTTTAATGTAGTTCAATCATTTAAAGGAACTTAAAATAACTAAATTTGTAATAATTCTTAGTTTCTAGTATTAGACTTACAAATAATGAAAAGATTTGAGTTTTGACTTAGGGAAATGAAAAGAGGAAGCAGGAGAGCTAAAGAGAAACCGCATGACAATGAGAAGAGTTTAGATGATATCTTGAGAGCGACAGGGGAATGAAGCAATAGGGAACACTAAGAGCGCAACACATTTGCCCCTTAAAAATGATCACTCTGGATTGTTCTATGGAGTAAAGACTGGGGTGAGACTAGATTGTTGGCAGAAAAATTAACTGATAGGTTATTGCTATTATTCAATATTATTAGATTATAATATTATAATAATTATTATGATAATGACCAGGACTAAAGCAACACGATAACAATTATAACCAGTGTATATTCAGCATCTAATATGTGTCAGAAAATTTTCTGAGTGAAAGAACAAAGTTCAAAACACAATTTCTGTTATCTCCTTGAGCTCATATGCAACAATAATTCTTTCCCAGTAATCCTTTCCTGGAGCTCACAGGACATTGAGAATAATATCTGTACCCCACATCTAAAATAAGATGAAATGAAATAAAATAAAATAAAATAATTTGTCTTTCAGCTACTGAACTTGCCCTCTCATCTATGTGGCTGCCAACCCATCCACCCCATCGTGGGAAGGTGAGAGACAGACCCTATCACCATGGAAATAGCTCCTGTGCTTACCTGCCCCCTTCGTGATGATGTAAAATAGACCACCACTCAATCACCTTGATGACCTGCCCCACCAAAGAAAAGTTTTAAAAAGCATTCAACCTCAAGCAGCTGTTGTTATGCTTTTCTTTAAGTTCTGGTCCCTTGCCCCATCTTGGGAGGTGGATCCCCTGTTGCCCCCCTTCAATCTATTTTCGAAATAAACTATTTTTCCTAATCTAATTCCTGTGCAATTCTTTGCATCTTACCTGCAGCACCAGATCAGCCCACCGGCCAAATGACCTAATATTTTTTCTGACCTAACACTAAACATTTTACCTATACTATTCATTTTATCCTTTTATTAGTATACTATTATTATCTTTTTATTATTTATTTGAATTTGTATTTCTTATTTTTATTTTTAAAATGTGGGGTACAATTCAGGGCTAGGTTTACAAATGGTCATGGCCATCATCAATAACTCAAAAAACAACAAATTCTGGAGAGGATGCAGAGAAAAAGGGACACTTCTACATGGTCAGTGGGATTGTAAATTAGTACGACCTCTGTGGAAAAGTGTGGCAATTCCTAAAAGATCTAAAACTCGACTTACCATAAAACCCAGCAATCTTCATTCTGGGAATATACCTGGAGAAACTCAAATTACTCTATGAAAAAGATACCTGCACATGCATGTATATTGCAGCACTATTCACAATAGCAAAACCATGGAACCAATTGTGTCGCCCATCAAAAGTGGACTGGATTTTTTAAAAAATATACACAATGGAATATTATGCAACCATAAAGGACAAAATTATGAATTTCACAGCAACTTGGATGGACTTGGAGTCTATAGTATTCAGCGTCTTACTATCACAGAAACAAAGAACTAAGTAGTATTATTATCCTACACAACAACAACAAAATATATCACTTAGTATGATAGTTCAAAGCCATAGAGAAATTCTAAGAATATTTGATTTTTAGTCAATGCCTTATCCACCTGATTTTAAAGTGGGGCATGAAAAATTAGTTACTATCAAAATACAAACAAAAGAATAATCAACTCCTTACTTCTTGGAGTTCCAGCTTCAAAGAAGAATGGGTCAAGTGGGGGAAACATTTTGTCCAAATAGCAGTTAGTACTGATGTAAACAACCAATTATTAACCTGCAAAAAACTCAAGTTGCAAAGATACAAATAATTAATTTAGAAAGGAACAAATACAGTTCTCATAATATTATTGTTTTTTGAGGAAAGTTATTTATTGATTTATTTGTCTTTGCATGTGGTAGTTGTGGTGTTTTATCTCCCAAGAAATCTTATTTCACTAAATGACTAAGCAAATGAGGGTAGCATGAAAAACAGTTAAGGTTTTACATGTGCTGTGAAACCTCATAGGTCATATTTTCTGTCTCAATGATAGCTTCAAATTGCTGGCCATAAAACAATAGCTAGATGGTTTGTTTCTTACAGAATGTGAAACTTTAAAATCTGCGTGTGTAAAACCAATTCCTTAACCCTTCAAATGCTTCATCTGAGCTTAAGGAAGTGTCAAGAATCTAGGATCATTTTGTCTGTAAGTCCACTCACTGGCCAACCCATCTCCAACCTCAAGGCTTGCTCAATTGCACTTTAAAGCATGAGACAGGAACCAAAAGGCTTAATTCTCAAACATCATGATAAGAAACACACACAGATTGCCTTAACTTTGCAACTCAACCCAATGAATCCAGGTAAGAGAGAAAGGAATGTTTCTAAATAGATCTGAATTACACTTTTATGAACATATAACACTAATCTAACTCCTTCTGGGTACAACTTTAAAGGAATGCTGTTCTCAACGTCTGCCAGGGTTCCCCTTTGATATTCTGCAAATTTTGTCCAAAAGATTTATGCATACAAGCCAGAGGCAATGTCTGCTGCCTCATTACCAGTTGAACAGTCTGCTGCACAGACCAGTTCATGCATTACAAACCATTCCAATGATAGTCTATCATAGTGTGGTCATTTTCACCCATTCCTACAGTAGGGTCTGCATTAAGTGACTAAAACATTCACATTCTTCTCTTAATTGGGACTCCCTAAAATACTCTCATCAGAAATTCCTGGAAATAAATTGGCAAAAATTTTTATACATCCCCAGTGACCATAATTTCACAATAACACATTTCATCCTGTCCTCTTTAACAAGAAGAAGCATCTTTGGGGAAAAGAGTTCATGAATGTGGTTTTAGAGTGTGGTCATAATTCTGGTTCATGTTTTTCCTTCTTAGATAACTTCACCTGCGTTAGCAGTGTGCCAGATCTGACATTAAGCAGTAAATTAACTGGACTCAACAGCAAAGTTTTGAAATATGACAACCTACCAAAAAATGAGGCAATAGTCATTACAATTTCCTATCTACTTTAAAAGAACAATAATGATGAAATTCTTGACTTGGGTGTTTAAGACAGCAGCCGACAGGTCAGGCTGGAAAACTCTCGGTGGAGGCAAGCGACAATAAAGACTCTCCACGTGAGTAGGTGGGCCCTGAAGGGAGCGTGAAAGTCCATCTGAGGGGATACTCGGCTGCAGGCACCTGGGTCCCCCTCTGAGGATGACAGTAAGCCCCCACCGCCCTGAAATTAGAGTGCAGCTCCCAAGATTGCAGCAGAAATGTCTGCTGCCTGTGGGAATGCACCTGAAAAAGCCTGCTGAATCCAGCAGATTCCCAGCACCTGGCACCCGTCGCACACCATCACCTGGCATACTGGACCTGCTGGAGCGCAGGATTTGATTATTGGAGAGAGAGCATCAGGGGAATCCGGAGAGAGGAATACATGCCTGGTGAGAAGCCACCCACCGCAGCCATTTTCCAGGCAGAGATTTGCATTGCTCCGCCCAGCTCCTCCCAACCCCCAGCCTCCAACTTGTTGTCTAAACTACATGGACAAACTATTGCCCCAGGCGATTCCTTACCATTGAAGTAGGATAGAGACCAAACAAGGTACTGGAAGGGGCTGTGGACAGAGTCCAGAGATCCGATCTCTGTGAATGGCAGATCAACTACTCAGGGCTGGATGGTGGTCCAGAGGAAATATCCTGAGAACACAAACTTCAAGAGTGCTGAGTTCCAGGCGCGCCAGGCCCTACCCTGATCCAGTCGTGGGACAAAGTGTATGGAGGAAGAACTCCAAAGAGATCAGTGGTGAGTCCAGGGCTGACCCAAACCCCCTCCTCCCCAGCAATCCTCTGAACGTCAGACCCACACAGCTGGATCAGACTGAGAGGGACAAACCCAGGTGGAGCCTGGACATCAGTCGCAATAGAAGAACTCCATTCCAGGATAGGCCTGCCTGGGGCAAACTCATGAGAGTACATACCCAGGGAAGAGACTACCCTGTACATCCCCAACAGAGATCTCCCTGACCATATGAGAGTGGAGAGGAGGACTGCAGCCCCATCCACCTCCACTGCCACTCCTCCTTCCCCACTTTGTTCCCTGAGGTGAGAGTAAAAGAGGTGGCTCTGCAAGAAAGATTTGATTAAAGGAACAATTACAGAGCCTGCCACAAGAGGACAGGTTTTTTGCCTTTGTTTTTGTTTTTTGTTTTGTTTTCTTAAAAATTTTTCAATTATTTTTAATTTTAAAAATGTTCTGACTGTTTATTAGTTCATCTATTTTAAAAATATTTTTCCTTTGTGCATGAATGTGTATGTGAGGCTTTGACCTGCATCCCCTCCTAAAAATTTTTTTTCTTTTCTTTCTCTGTTTCTTTCTGCTTTTATTTGTCATTCTCTGTTTATGTGTGTATGTAAATGATTGAGTATTCATCTTTTGATTTTTTTTTGTTGGTTTCTGCTCCTTTGTTCTTCTGGGGGGTTTTTAATATTCATTTTTTATAATTTAAGAGGCACATCAATATATGTGTGAGAGTTCCACCTGAATCCCCCTTTGTTTCTCTCTCTCTTTTTTTCTTTTTTATTATTCTCCCCCCTTCAGTCTTTTTGTCTTTCTTCTCTATTCACATGCGTGTGTGTGTTTAGTTTTCTTGGGGTTTTTCTGTTGTGGTGGTTTATTTTGTCTCGCTTTGTTATTATTGCAGATTTTTTTTGTAGTGTGAGTTGGTTTGTGCTTTGCATCATCATATAGAGTGGTGGTGGGGAGTAGATCTCAGGGAAAACATACCACAATAAGTGAACGTTTTAGTTTGCAAGTAGCATCTGACTCCTAGCACCCCATCCCCCACTTTACTCGGATTTCAAAAACTACAAGAGACAGCAAAGCGTTCCATCCACCATCCTGTTTCAAAATAGAACAAATCCAGAGCCCAGATCAGGGAAGAATAGAGGACTGAGCAAACATCAGAAGGGAAAGCCTCTCCCACTGACACTGAATAACAGAACTAAAGAAAAAAAACAAGAGATCTGTCACAAATGAGGAAAAGTCAAAGGAAGACCTCAGGCAATTCCAAGTCTACCAATGCAAAACTCCTGAGAAATCAGACCTTGGTGCCCAAACAATGGAAGTCACCAACGACTGGCCCCAGAATATGACAGGGATCAAGGAATGGTTGGAAAGAGTGAATAAGACTCAAGAAAGATAAGATGCAACACTGAAAGAACTTGTAACAGAGATTACAGCAATAAAAACTTGCATCCAGGAAATAAATAACAAGATGACAAAGCATGGAAAGCAGAATTAATCTAGCTGAAGAAAGAATCTCAGAACTTGAAGACCAGAACATGGAATTAGTCCAATCTGTAAAAAAACATAGAAAGAAGACTCAGAAAGACAGAACAAAGCCTACAAGAGATGTGTGTTTTTATCAAAAGGCCAAACCTATGCTTGATTGGTATCCCAGAAGAAGAAAGGGAAAATGAGAACAACTTTGAACAAGTATTCCAGGAGGTAATCCAAGAAAACTTTCACCATCTCACCAGAGATGTGACCAGCCAAGCACAAGAGATACAGAGAAACCCCACAAGACATCAAATGAGAAAACCAACCCCTAGAAACATAGTAATTCACCTACACAAAGTAGGCACAAAAGAAAAAATCCTAAAGACAGCAAGAAAGGTCAGACTACATACCAAGGAAAACCAATCCGAATAGCCGCAGACCTATTGGCAGAAACACTACAAGCAAGAGGGGACTGGAACCCTATATTCAAAGTCCTCAAAGAAAAACAATTTCAACCAAGAACTTCCTATCCAGCCAAGCTAAGCTTCATCAGTGATGGAGAAATAAAATCCTTCCCAGACATCCAATCCCTAAGATATTATGCAGCTTCCAGACCAGCTCTACAGGAAACATTTAAAAAGGTATGAAGCACAGAAGAAAGAAAGACACTACACACTTCCCAATAGAACAGTAGAGCACAGAATCAACAGAGAATACAATGCAACAAGAAACTTGAAAACACATGTATACATTAACTTCAAAGCCAAAAGAAACAAGCAAAAAAAAGAAAAAACTTTATAAGAACCTCATGACAGGGATAAGCAATCACATTTCAATAATCATCCTGAATGTGAATGGACTAAATGCACCACTGAAAAGACACAGAATGGCAGAATGAATAAGAAACCATGACCCCATTATTTGCTGCATCCAGGAGAATCATCTCACCACAAGGGATGCACACAGACTCAAAGTTAAAGGATGGAAAACGAGTTTCCAGGCAAATGGATCACAAAAGAAAGCAGGAGTTGCAATCTTAATATCAGACAAAACAATGTTTAAGCTATCAAAAACTTAAAAAGATGCAAAAGGACACTACATAATGATAAAATGTTCAATCCATCAATAAGAAATAGTCATCCTAAACATATATGCACCCAACACAGAAGCACCAGCATTTATAAAACAACTACTAAATAAACTATAAAAATATATTAACTCTAACACAATTATAGCAGAGGACTTAAATACACTGCTGACAGACCTAGATAAATCATCGAGGCAAAAAATAGACAAGGAGATCCAGAACCTAAACTTGACACTTGACCAAATGGACTTAGTAGATACCTACAAATTATATTACCCAACAACCACAGAATATACATTCTACTCATCACCACATGGAACATACTCCAAGATTGATCACATCCTTGGTCATAAATCAAGCATAAACAAGTTTCATAAAGTTGAAATCTTGCTATGCACATTCTCAGACCACAGTGGAATAAAAATAAATATCAACAGCAACAACATTTCCCCAAAGCCCACAAAGACATGGACACTATACAGCATGATGCTGAACAATGAATGGGTCAACACTGAAATCAGAGAAGAAACTGAAAGATTCCTGGAAACAAATGAAAATGAAGAAACATCTTACCAAAGCCTCTGGGATGCCATGAAATCAGTTCTAAGAGGGGAATTTTTATCTCTACGAGCACACATCAAGAAAATGGAAAGATCACAAGTGGAGAACCTAAAAAATCACCTAAGGAAGCTGAAAAGAGAAGACCATCAAAACCCCAACTTTAGCAGAAGAATCCAAATCACTAAAATAAGAGCCCAAATACAGAACATGGAAGACAAAAATATTATAGAAAACATCACCAAAACAAAAAGCTGGTTCTTTGAAAGAATTAACAAGATTGATGGGCCCCTAGCCAGAATGATCAAGAAAGAGAGAAAAAACCCAAATAAACACAACCAGAAATATAAAAGATCAAATCACAACTGAACCCGAAAAAATACAAAGGATTATCAGAGTTTACTATGTATACCTATATGGAAACAAACTTGAAAACCTAGGTGAAATGGAGGACTTTCTGACATCACACAACCTCCCCATGTTAAAACATGAAGTCATTGAGACACTAAATAGACCAATAACAACCCAGGAAATTGACTCTATCATATGAAAACTACCTACCAAAAAAAGCCCCTGAACTGGATGACTTTCCAGCAGAATTCTACAAAAAGTACAAGGAGGAACTGATACCAATCCTACTTAAAGTATTCCAGGCAATTGAAAAAGATGGAATTCTCCCCAAATCATTTTACAAAGTTAACATTATGCTGATACCCAAACCGGGTAAAGATCCAACAAATAAAGAGAACTACAGGCCAATATCCCTTATGAACATAGATGCAAAAATCCTCAACAAGATTCTAGCAAACCAGATCCCAAAACACATCTCAAAAATCACCCACCATGACCAAGTAGGCTTCATCCCCAGGATGCAGAGCTGGTTCAACATTCACAAGACCATAAATGTCATTAAATACATCAACAGATGTAAAAACAAGAACTATGTGATTATCTCATTAGATGCAGAAAAAGCTTTTGATAAAATCCAGCATCCCTTCTTGATAAAACCCTCAAAAACTGAAATATAGAAGGAACATACTTCAAAATAGTAAGCACCATCTACAATAAACCCACAGTTAACATATTGCTAAATGGAAAGAAACCAGAAACATTTCCCCCTGAAAACTGGAACAAGACAAGGCTGCCCACTCTCACCCTTCTTGTTCAATATTGTGTTGGAAGTCCTAACTTGGGCAATTAGACAAGAGAAGGAAATCAGGGGTATCCAAATAGGCAAAGAGGAAGTCAAGTTATCCCTCTTTGCTGATGATATGATCCTATGCCTTGAAAATCCAAGAGAATCTGTCAAAAACCTGCTTGCACTGATAAGGGACTTTGGCCAAGTCTCAGGGTACAAAATAAATGTGCAAAAGACAGTTGTATTCCTATGCATCAACAACAAGCAGGCAGAGACCCAAATAAAAAGCACAATCCCATTTACAATAGCCACCAAAAAAAAATGAAATACCTCAGCATTTTCCTAACCAGAGAAGTGAAAGACCTTTGCACTGAGAATTACAAAGCACTGCTCAAAGAAATCCAGAAAGACACAAACAAATGGAGAAATATTCCATGCTCATGGATAGGGAGAATCAACATTATTAAGATGCCCATCCTATCAAAAGCAATCTACAGAATCAATGCAATACCCATTAAGTTACCAACATCATTCTTCTCAGACCTGGAAATGACAATACAGAAACTCATATGGAAACATAAACGACCACGATTAGCCAAAACAATCCTAAGCAAAAGAAACAAAGCAGGAGGTATCACACTTCCAGACTTCAAACTTTAAGCCCACTGTAATCAAAACAGCCTGGTATTGGAACAAGAACAGGCACATCGACCAATGAAATAGGATAGAGATTCCGAAAGCAAAGTCTCAATTCCTCAACCAACTTATCTTTGACAAAGCCTCCAACTACAACCACTGGGGAGAGAAGAACCTATTCAGTAAATGGTGCTGGGATAACTGGCTGACCATATACAGAAGATTGAGACAGGACCCCTACCTATCACCATACACAAAAATTAACTCTAAATGGATCAAAGATCTAAACATAAAACCTCAAACTATAAGAATCTTAGAAAGTGCAGGAGACACTCTTATGAAAATTGGAACTGAGAACCAATTCCTATTCAGAACCCTAAAGGCTAATCCCTTAAGAAATAAGATAGACAAGTGGGACCTCATCAAATTAACGAGCTTCTGCAAAGCAAAAGAAACCATCAAGAGAGCAGGGAGATAGCCCACAGAATGGGAAAAATATTTACCAACTGTATATCTGACAATGGCCTAACATCAAGGATCCATAAGGAACTCAAATGTGCCGAAAGGAAAAAAACTAACAGCCCCTTTAAAAAGTGGGCAAAAGACATGAATAGACACTTCTCAAAAGAAGATATACAGGCAGCCAACAGACATATGAAAATGTGCTCATCCTCACTCATCATCAGAGAAATACAAATCAAAACTACATTGAGATACCACCTAACCCCTGTAAGAATGACCATCATTAATAAAACAAACAACAACAGATGCTGGGGAGGATGTGGAGAAAAAGGAATGCTTGTAGAAGCATTCCTGCTGGTGGGAATGCAGACTAGCACAACCTCTTTGGAAGACAGTGTGGGGATTTCTGAAAGAACTAGAAATTGACCTTCCATATGACCCAGCAATTCCCCTACTGAGAATATACCCAGAGGAACTCAAATCATTCTACGAAAAAGATACCTGCACACGTGTGTTTGTTGCAGCTCTATTCACAATAGCAAAAACATGGAACCAACCGTGTTACCCATCGAAGCTGGACTGGATAAACAAAATGTTGTACATATACACAATGGAATATTATGCAGCCATAAAGAAGGACAAATATATGGACTTTACAGCAACTTGGATGGATTTGGAGTCAGTCATACTCAGCAATTTATCACAGAAACAAAGAACTGAGTTCCATATGTTCTCACTCATAAGCTGACCTTGAACAATTATAATGCTATAAGAAAGTGATTGGCAGTAGTGGAAAACTGTCAGGGGGATGGGATTGGCAGTTGAGGGAAACTGCTAGGAGATGGAGGGGCATACCTCATCAGCAAGGGTAGCTGCACAATCAATGTTTATATACCTAAGTTGTACCCGACATCTTTATAATTAAAATAATAATAATAATAAATATATATCTAATAGTTAAAGATTAAAAATGAAAAAAAAAGAAATTCTTTTTTTCTTTCTTTTCCTTTTTTTTTTTTTTGAGTCAGGATCTTACTCTGTCACCCAGGCTGGAGTGCAGTGGCACAATAATGGCTCATCACAGCCTCAACTTCCTAGGCTCAGGTAGTCCTCCCAATTCAGCCTCCTTAGTATTTGGGACTACAGATGCATGCCGCAAAACCCAGTTAATTTTGTGACCTTTTTATAGAGACGTAGTCTCATTGTATTGCCCAGGCTGGTCTTGAACTACTGAGCTCAAGTAGTCCTTCTGACCCAGTCTCCATAGCGCTGGGATTTCAGGTGTGAGCCACTGCACCCAGCCTGAAGGTCTAATATTAGTGTCATGAAGTAGAATGTCACAATTTTGTGACTGACAGACTTGGGTTCAAAAGTAGGTTTTTCCATTAATCAGTATTGTGATCTTAAGAAGTTTACTTAAATCACTGGGTTTTGTGTTATCATCAACAGAGTGGGAGCTACGCTAATCATCCACTGACTCATCATTAAAATTTATAATGCATATTTACATGTAATACCTGCCATGTAGTAGGCATTATTATTGCTCTCAGTTCAGGACTCTCAAACAAGTGCTCCATTCCAACGCTGTAAGATATGTAAGCCAAGTAGAAAACACATTCTGCTAGACAATAGGAAACAACACAAAATTGTCTCATTTGCCTTCATCGAGAAATGAGTTGACTTCATTTTAGCAAAGTCTTCAGAACCAACAGTGAAAGAAAAACAGCATTTTCAATGAATTGATTATAGCTGTGAATAACAGGCCATTTTTCACACTTGCAAAATGTGGACATAAATGTTGCATCTATGTTTATAGTCTCATCATTCTTTAATTACAAGAGCTTGCAAGATATATTATATATGTATTGCCTAGTGATGTAAACATGAATAATCAATAACATTCATAATTTTGCAAAATATATCCTTTCCCAAGCACCTGTTGAAGTTACCAAATGATCCTTAAAATTCACTAAATATCCTACACTTCACTTGACTCCATTGCTAAAAATCCAGCACATTTCCTTCAAGTCTTTTATGAATGAGAGCATATTTATAACGATAACAGCATGCCAGCTAAGACACTTTAATGCTGTTTTCTCTACTTTAGACACTGGTGTTCACTCCATTATCATTTATAACTCAGAGTTTTATGCATAATAATTGCTTTGCAAAAAATAGTCACAGTAGGCACAAATGCAATTCTTTAATTGAACAATGAATGATTTCCACTTAAAGAGTATGACACTATCAAAACATTCATATTAAACATGAGCTTTGATTTGGAGAGAATTACAGCTTGTTAGTCAAACATTATTAGTTTCATGTTTTGCATGTGTACTTCCAAGTCTATTTTCCCTTAATCTTTTGTCTGCAGAGACTTTGAACTCATTTGACCACGTAAAGAATGTCTTATACTTGTCCTGCTACCACTAACACTAAAAAAATTATAATTTTATTACCAAAGTCATAATGCTATAAAACAGCTGTCACAATAACTTTCAATGACTTTGCATGTGTGAAAGCATTAACGCACTGCAAAAATCGAAATCGTTCCTCATCGGAGCACATAAAGAATGAAAGCGTGTCCCATGATGAGTCACCCAGAAATCTGCACCAGAACCATCAGGGAAGCTGGGAGGCAGCTGCTTTCTTGGCAGCAGAAATGACAACAGCTGTAGCATCCATGTAGGCAGGCTGCACCGAGGTGCTGTGATTCTTTCCCAGGATGCGGTAAAGTGACGTTTCCCTGACTATCACATGAAAAGTGCTGTGGTTTATTCCTGCACAGATACAATGACTTGTGTTTACCAACACATTCAAAGACCAAACAACCTATTTTTTTATTCGGTGTTTCACTCTGTTGCCTAGGCTGGAGTGCAATGACATGATTACAGCTCACTGCAACCTTGATGGTTTGGGCTCAGGTGATCCTCGTACCTCAACCTCCTGAGTAGCTGGTACTACAGGCTTGCGCCACTACACCAGCTAATTTTTTAAATTACTTTTTGTAGAAATGGGAGCTTGCTTTGTCACTCAGGCTGGCTTAAACTCCTGGACTCAAGTGATCCTCCCACCTCAGCTTCCCAAATTGCTGGGATTACAGAAGTGAGCCACCATGCCAGACTGCACAACCATTTTCTACACGAACATTAATAAAGATCTAACAATAAATCTTTCCACCAAAAATGGTAGTAGCTTCAACAAATAGACGTTTCTTTCTCAAATAAGCAAACAAGGACTGATAACAGTGGCTTCATTATCATCTGGGACTTGAACTGCTTTCAGTTCCATCTCATGATTTCTTATACTTGGCTTAACGTGGCACTTCAACCAACATATCCAAGCTCTAAGTATCATGAGGTACGTGGGGTGAAGCAGGATCAAAATACACCTACCACCTATCTTAAGAAAACATCCCAGAAGCCACCAAACTCTTCCACCCACCTCTCTTTGGCCAGACCTTAGGCATATGGCCATTCCTAATTGCAAACATAGGCTTTACTCCAGGCAACCATGTGCCTTGGCAAGTTCTAAAAAGTGGAGAAAGGTATTAGGGTAGTCACTGATAATCTATGCCATGGCAACTAAGATGCCTAGAATCTGAGTAGATTACAAGACAAAGAATATTTTGAAGCTTGGAGGTCATTAGAGCACAGATCTCGGGAGAAAAGAAGTTCTGGGGCATGGATTTGCTACTGACTCATGAAGCTATACATCCTGAATTTGTAGATCTCTCTCAAAGCATTTCTGAGTTCCTTACACATTAGAAATTGTTTTCAATGCCACAAGTTTCATAGCCAGAAACAGTCTCCAATCAGTCTCAAGTGGTCAGAATCCCTTGGGCACCTATTTTACTCAGATATTCTTCTACTTTGTCAAATAAATGTGTATATATCAGAACGCCTTTGGTCACCCACATTGAGATTTATTGTCAAGCAGAAACCAAGGAAGCAGAAAAGTTGCCATGAGTGATAGACAGAGTCTGCAAGAAGATATTTAGAGATAGGGTCTGATGATAGTGAGCTGATATTTTGCCACGCACCCCCTCCCCCAAGTCAACTCTCCATCATACAAAGTCAGGCCAATTAATCATCATATGCCAGAAGAAAAGCCAGCCACATACAACGGCAACCTAAAACACGAATCAACCAGCGTGGAGAAACAAACGGCTCTGTTCAGCAGAACATGACAGTTTCAATAATACAGTAAGATTAGATGAGGAGTACAGTTTAATCACCGAGGTATTTGGCAGAAAGCAGAACAAAACCTCTTGGTAATCACACGTGTCACGTTTGTGAATGTTCACAAGCATCTTCTTTTTTTTAAGGTAGAGATATGTATTTTTCAAAAGAGGACAGGTTTTTTATATTGATTTCCTATCAAAACATTGACACTTTTTTAAAGCTATTTCAAGATTGTCTGTTTTTTTGTTTTGCTTGCTTGCTTTTATTTGGTTTTACTTTTTTAATGTGACAATACAACTGACGGGATGGATTTTTTTTTCTTCACTATCAGGCTTTGAGTAATTCTGGCATAATTACTTTGCAGGTCATCACAATGGTCTCCTATCTTATGACAGCGCTTGTCCCTACAATACCATGACTCATCATCACAACCTGATGACAATTATTCACAGGGCTTTCTATTGAAAACAGTTTCCACCCCAACTATTTGCAAGAGGAAAGTCATCGTCTCTTGATAGAATATGGGAGCCAGCCTCCAAGATGGTCCCCAAGGGTTCAAATCTCCTTGGATTCATGCCCCATCCCAGTCACTTTTCATATTGAATCAGAGTTGGTCTATGTAGTCACTAAATTAGAGTAGAAGTGACAATGTGTGACTTTCAAGGTCAGGCTTGAATAGAATTACAGTTTTTTTTTTTTTTTTTTTTTTTTAGGATTACTGTCATTGGTGGAGACCAGTCATCATACCATAAGGACACTCAATCAACCCTATAAAGAGGTCCGAAGGGAAAGGAACTATAGTCCCTCCCCTGACAGTCAGATTCAAGTTGCCAGCCATAGGCGTGAACTACTTTGGAAGGAGATCCTTCAGCCTCAGTTGAGCCTTCAGATTGCCATAAGCCCAACTGACATCTGACTGCTATCTCATGAGAGCCTTGAAGCCAGAATAATCTAGCCAAGAAGCTCTAAATTCCTAATCCACAGAAACAGTGATAAATGTTTATGTTGTTAAGCTTCTAAATATGGGGACAACATGTTATACAGCAACAAATAACTAATGCACGCAATGACACACAACCCACAAAACTTCATAGTTTTAGCCACTGGCAAATTTCCTTAGGGAACTATTACATTGAACAGTTGTTTGTTTGTTTTTTAATATTCCTTCAAAATACACACACACACACACACACACACACACACACACACACGCACAATCAAGTGTGAGCAAACTGACCATTTGACAATAATGAATTTAATTGCATTGGGCACTCCTATAATGCTAGTGTGAGACTAATCTGGCCTGACCAATCCCACTTTCGTGCCTTTTCTTCTCTCATAGATCTCAGAAAACATCTCCATGATGTCATATTTTAAATTAGTCACATTGGTCCAATGAACCAAGGAGACAATACAAAGTTTGGGAAGATGTAGCCTCCTCCAGCTGACTTTAAAGTCATCAGTCTGTAAAAAACGTCTCCCACCTAAACAGATGGGAGACGTTTTTTACAAGCCGCTTAGTTTCCTGTTGGTTGGACAGAGATAAATCTTCTCAGTCAGAGACGTACTGAATACTGCTCAATACTGCCACCTCCTGGACATGTAGCCCTTTGTAAATAGGAGATAGCGTTTCAAAATATGTCACTTCTTGTCTAATGACATTGAGGAAAATCTTTTATTGCAATATATCATGCTTACATTTTAGTCATTTTGCTTTATTTAAGCAGTGAGCACTTAGCCTCACATGGAATAAATCATGAGATGTAATATGGCTTAGCTAATAATTGAGGCAAAAAAATTTCTATTCATAGCTTCTTTCAAAATCTCATAACTCTTTCTGGAACCGGCTACCTGTGTTATTTGGAAAAGACCACCTGAGCTTTCTAAACAACCATTTAAAATAAATGTAGTAGGTCTATCTGCAGATATAAGATGGGGAGAAAAACAAACCAAATTATTTTTATTAACAAAGTTAAATTATCTCAGCATAAAAATATTCGGTGTGATTAAGGGAAATACCCACACAGCTTTGTATTTTCTAAAAGTTAAAAATTCAGCTAATAGGACTGGATAAAAAAAATGTGGTACAAATACACAATGGAATATCATGCAGCCATAAAGAAAGACAAATATATGAACTTTGCAGCAACTTGGATGAATTTGGAGTCGATCATACTCAGTGATTTATCACAGAAACAAAGAACTGAATTCCATATGTTCACACTCATAAACTGACCTTGAACAATTATAATGCTGTAAGAAAGCGATTGGCAGTAGTAGAAAACTGTCGGGGCAGGGGGCTTGGCAGTTGAGGGAAACTGCTAGGGGAGGGAGGGGCATACCTCATCAGCAAGGCTACCTGCATGATCAATGTTTGTATGCCGAACCCTGAATTGTACCCCACATTTTTATAATAAATAAATAAATAAATAAAAATTCAGCTAATAAAAATTATTCTTAATGGTTTACATTTTCAATGTCTCACTCCTTTTGTTCTTCTGAACGAATATCATAACTTCCTTTCTTGTCAAATGCATATCTAAATAAGAATACCTTACCTTATTTACTGTGAATCCTATTATTTTCAAAATACATATCTGCATCCCTGATTAGATTTATAAGTTACCTGTGTTTGCTGTTCTTTCCCCTATTTTTAAAATATATACTTGAATCACTTCTTAATGTATGTTATAAATTGGTTCATCTGCTAATACAGGACCACTTTTATGGATTCCAAAGCAATTCCTAGAAAGAGAGGGGTGGGTGAGGGTGATCTAGGCTTGTATTCATGTGTGAAAGAGAATTTGTAAAATGAATATATTCAAAACTGAGATGAATAGTCACATGGCTTCTGACTAGTATCCACTCTTTTTTTGGACTGCAGATTCAGAGTAAATGATAAAAGCCATGTTTCAGAAACATCTGAGTCTACAGGCTTATTTCCACAAGTGAGAATGTTGACAACTCTCTACTAAGCATGTGCTCCACCATTATCCTTTCAACAGTCCATCCTCATGAATACCATATTTAATTGGTATGCTTCCTCTTCAGTCATTCCACCAAAAACAAATAGGTGTGTGGGTTTGTGTAGGAAGAGAGAAAGAAAGATAATTTTCTAAGTACAACTTATGGGATGCAGATGTTGGTAGTCAATTAAATTCTATTTTTAATTTTTTTTTAATTCTTTCACTCATAAGCAGACCCTGAACATTTACCCTAATACAGTAAAAAAGGAATCGGCAGTAGCAGGACACTGCCAGGGGTGGGAAGGGCAGCACATAACATCAATAAGGGTACCTGATCTCAAACCAGGTGAAGTGGGGACCAAAGGGTGGCCCAAACTTTACCTGTACGATGGCCACCTGTATACTTAAATCTGAATTGTGCCCCACATCTTTAAAATAAAAAAAGATACTAAAAAAATTTTAATTCTATAGTTATTCTTGCCACATCCTCAAGAAACTCTGCTGTGCCTAGTTACAACAGTCTGAAGAGAGGGAAAGCATTGCAAGTGGTTCCCAGCCATCAGCAACAGCTCTCAGAATCCATCTCTAACAAAGTATCAGCAAACATTTGGGAGCATAAGTTCTATGGTACAAATGTAAGCTCCAGGCCCCATCTTAAATCCACCCTTTCTACCCTGGAACGTCCTTGCCCTGACTTGACCTGAGAGGTCAGTTTCATACCAACAAGGCTGAAATACAGTATCTCAATAAAAATACATCTTCAACTATGCAACGTTCAGTGTCTTTGGAGAACAGACGACATCCAAGTGGATGCTTGTCCGGGGTCAGGTGGGGAGAGTGAGGGATGGGAGCAACCGGAAGCCCACTCATGAACCCCACGCAAGTGGAAGAGATTGAAGTCAAGCCTGCCTGTTCCTCCCACTCTCTTGTCCTCTCCAATTTGTGGCACAGCCCAACTGTCCCTGTGCCAACCAGAGAATACCATCTTCATGGCCAGAGGTCCATTTTTTCTTGTTTTCCTCCAACAGAGTTTCCACTTCCCCTCCATGTAAGGAGCAGACACCCAAGGCATTTTATTATTTTGGCATTCACCATCTCACACACTCATTTTAGCAGTGTGCAAGTGAAGAATTGCCCATTTATATTCTTAAAAGGCAAGAAAGGCTGTTGGGCTTGCTCAGAGATTCGAATGCTCCTTCCCAGTAACAGCATGAGCTGCCTAGTTTGATGGATTTTCAGAGTTGCCATCGTTGACATATAAAATGCCATACAGAGAAGTCAAATTCTAAGACTGAGTTATTTGGGGGGACAGTGGGGAACAGACTTTCCCACTGGGTTGTCTTTCTTGATGATTGATGCTTGTAAAAAAAATAAAAATAACAGCTACTATTATATTTTTTAAAATCAGGTTAAAAAAATATTATTCCCCCACCCCACGTATTGCAAGAATTTTATTTTTATTCCAGCTGCCCCTCTAATTTTCCTCACCATCCTCCACCCCATCAAGGGAAGCCTTGAATGGGGAGATGGGAGAGACCAAAATAATTCTTTCTTTTATTCATATCCCCTCCTTCTTTCCACGATAAAAAAAAAATCAGCACACATACAAACAAACACACACAGAGAGGCTTTACTTACTGATGAAGGCTTTCTGAGGATATTAGAGAAGAATGGGTGAGTGGAAGAAAAGAAAGAAGATTCATGAGAGTGGAGAAGTCAGCAGATAACTGGATGTGCTACATCTTCTTACTCCAAAGAGTAGGCATCACTTCCAAAGAACACCATCTCCTGTTGCTGTCTTACACTGCAAGGTTTTTGGTTTCTAGAGCAATTTTAATTGAGTAGAAGGTACAGAGATATTTTCCTCTATCCTGTCTTAGTTAATCGCTTGTTGCTATACAGAATGCCACAAACTGGAGATGTATAATGAACAATAATTTGTTTGGCACATGATCCTGGAGGTTGGTAAGCTCAAAAGCAAACATTTGAGGTGAGGGCCTTCTTGCCATCATTTTATGGCAGAATACAAAAGGGCAACCAAGTGAAAAGCAGAGAGAGGATGGGAGTTGAAAGTTTTTCTCAAGAACCCATTCCTGTGATAACTGCCCACTCTTATGATAACAGTATGAATCCACGCATGAGGGCAGGGCCCTTATGACCTAATCACATCTTAGAAGTTCCATCCCTTAATGCCATCATAATAGCAATTAAATTTCAACATGAGTTTTGGAAGGACACTCAAACTATAGCAATCCCTCACCCCTACACATGCACAGCCTGCTCCATTGCCAATGTTTTCCACCAGAGTAGTACATTTGTCACAATTTATGAACCCACATTAACATATCATGATCACCCAGAGTTCATAGTTTATATTAGAGTTCACTCTTGGTCTTGTATACACAGTGAATTAGAACAAACATACAATAGCATGTATCCATCATTACAGTATCATACAGGGCAATTTCCCTGCCATAAAAATGTTCTGTGTAGGTTGGGTGCAGTGTCTCACACCTGTAATCTCAGCACTTTGGAAGGCCAAGATGAGAGGACTGCTAGAGCCTGGAAGTTCAAGATCAGCCTAGCCAATATAGCAAGACCTCCTCTCTAAAAAAAAAATCAAAAAATTAGCTGGCATGTGCCGGTAGTTCCAGTTACTAGGGAAGCTGAAGTGGGAGGATCACCTGAGCCTAGAAGGTTGAGGCAGTGGTGAGTTGTGATCATGCCACTGTCCTCTAGCCTGGGTGACTGAGTGAAACCCTTACACACACACACACACAAAATTCTCTGTGCTTCACTTCTTCATCCCTCCCATCCCTAGCCCCTGGCAAACTCTGATCTTGTTACTGTCTCCATAGTTTTATTTTTTCCAGAATCCCATATAGTTGGGATTATATAGTATGTAGTCTTTTCAGACTAAAGTGAACATGAGGCTTATGGAGTAGATGATGTCAGCTTCCCATTAAAAACCTAGAAAGAATACAGTGGAATAATATCTCTCTCTACCTTTACTGTTATTTTTTATTTTAGTAATTTCAAATGAAACTTCAAAAACAAGGCATGGGAGGCTGAGAGGAATAGTGATATAAGCCAGAAAGACCTTGCTATGGATTCCAGTATCCATTCTTGTGTATCTCTGAGGTCTTGGCAATCTCTTAGACTTTCTAACCTCTGGCTTTTTTATTAATCAAAATAGCCTGGTTTTAGGATTTCAAAGTATATTAGCACAGTATATGGCACATCATAAGCACTCAAAAAACTGTGATAATATCATTAATGCAAATCGTGGCCATATATGATGACAAAGAGCCATTCTCTTCCTGCACACTTAAAAATGAATAAAATAAATGTGCCTTCTGAACGAGAAAAATGCATGCATCATGTTTATATTAGCCATCCGTATATTTTAACTAACAGATGTGAAGACTTGGGAAAGGTCAAAACTGAAATCAAGGTGATTGTAATTTAGTAAACAAGAGCCATTTCTATCAAATTAAACCATATCTAAAAAGTAAATAAAGGAGGATGGTCAAATGAACACAAAAATCCAACATGGCAGAGCTTGGGAATAGCTTCCAGCCTACTCTGGGGAGAGTAGCAGGGAAAATTGCTTTGGGCTCCCTATATAGGTTACCCAATAGTAAAGCAAGTACAGTTCATTAGGCATTACCTGGACTGGATGAAATATCTCTTCACATTTTCCCAACTTCTGTCCTGACTGCATGCTTGTTAATAAAAGCAAAAGCTTAGACAGCATAAGTTTACCAGCATTTATTTGAGAAAAGAATGACTCCCACACTGGGTAGTCCTCAGAACCAGAAGAGGCTCAAGAGAGCTTCCCCTGCAACACGGGCAATGAGTACTTATTAATAGGAAAACATTGAGGAAACCAGGAACAAAACATGGATTTGTCATCTCAAAGTTATTTTTCCTATTCTTTTAAAGCAGAGGGAAACTTCTTATCATATCAGCTTAGGTTGACCGGACCCTTTCTGACTGACTCCTGTGAATCTCCTGTTATTGAAAAACTGGCCCATTTTAAAGTTTAGTTTGACACATGGCACCTAGCATCAGTGACACCATTCTGGTTTGGCCTGGTCTCTTGGGGCCCAATGCAGAAATTGAGTCCAAAACAACAGCCTCTCATAAAATTTACTTAACAATTCCCCCTTTTTAAAAATCTGACTCTCACCTAGGGAAGAGAGTGACCAAAATTTAGGGCATCAGCCCTACTCTCAGTCACCATTATTTTAAGTTTGGGGTTCCAATACATAATCTATAAGTTAAGGTGTCCTTGTTTGTCATGTGTTTCCTTTAGTTTGTCATTTCAGCAGGAGAGAAACTCTTTGGTGTGAACGACTTTCATGCAGGCATTTAAAATCTTTGAAAGCCTGCAGCACACCAGGAGACTACTGTTCTATGACTATAAGGAAGATAACACCAAGAGTTTAGAGTATGCTGCATGTCCAGGACTCCCATGAACCAAGCCAGGTAAAACAAAAGTGAAAAACAAAGTTTAATGGCTAGAACAAACTAGGATTTCAATCTCTAAGCACAGGGAGTAGTCAGTATAGAAAATTTTCAGTTGTTGGGCTCAAAGTATCATGTGTAGCTTGAATGTTCTCAGTGATATCTGAAAAGCCGACACAGCTACAGGCACAAATATTGTTTATATATAAGCTATTGTGGTAATTTTCCTGACGTCTATGTTGTGAGGGCCATAACAGTTACCCCCACAAAGGTTCACTGAAAAATCAGTGATATGAGGGAGATTGATTAACAGGAGATGAGGCATACAAGTTTTACTTGTATACACAGGAGCTTTCAGAATGAAGACCCAACTTCCCAATGAGAAACAGAAACTTAAATGCCATCTCAAGGCTACAGAAAGAATTTGGGTTTGCATTTTGGTAAAAAGAAGCTATGGGAGGAAGAAGAAGAGAAATTCTATTGAGACACAACTAATGATTGGGAGAATGAATGGATGGGGGAAACAGATAATGACAGGCAAATAGTTATCCTTGGAGGCTAAGTGAACATGAGAGACAGGCATTATTTTGTAAAGTGGTCCTTCCACTCCTTTCCTGCAATAGATAATTTTTATTGGAAGAAATGTTGAAGCAAAACACCACGTTTTGGGGGGGATTTCCCTGCACTGCCTCAATATCAAAGGGTCTAACTTTAACTTGCAGTGCTTCAGGAAAAGGGCAGTTTTTGTTCTCAGTGATTCCAAGTCAGAAATGTGGGAAAAAATTAGAAATGTTAGTTTGGAGAATCACAGCCAGATATTTGAGGAAGCTAAAAGAACTCAGGATCAGGTCTAATGTACAGGCAGATAATAAAATCTCAAAAACAATGAATGGTGATAATTTTACATAACATAATTTTTCTCTTCACAGTTACCCCAGTATCTATCAAAGACAATCACAACAAAATTAATCAGCCTTCAAAACAGGTCTAGTCTCATTAAGTGACCTGATCACCTGCCACATGTGGCAAGAGTAGTGATTAACCATACAGGCTCTTTTTAAATCTGTTTTGCTGAAACGTTTGATAGGGAATCTCAGTCTGAAGAGTTAAAAGCTTCTTGAAGCTAGGAGGCCAAGGTGAAGAGTTGTGAATTTCTCTTTTCTCAATATTCTCAAAATATATTTAAAGTTCTTAGGTTTTCTTTTCATAAGACCAGGAAACACTTGAAGCCATATTTTCTATGCACGTTTTTAAATATGATATTCCAGTCAAACCTTAGTAATATAACCATTATCTCCAATTTACCTATTATAAAACAACAGAGTCTTACTAAATTTATGCAAATAACTATTTTGCCATAAAAACAAGAATACTCACCAATCCTAGCTAACATAGTACTGGAAGTCCTAGCCAGAACAACCAAGCAAGAGAAAGAAATTAGAGGTGTCCAAATAGGAAGGTAAATCATCTCTCTTCACAGATGATATGAATCTATACCTAAAAATCCTGTAAATTCCACCAAAAAACTCTTCACACTGATAAATGACTACAATAAAGTCTTAGGATACAAACTTTAGTTGCATTTCTATTTACCAACAATAAGCAGACTGAGAATACAATACAATCCCATTGACAAGAGACACAGATACAAACATAAACACACACACACACACACACACACACACACACACACACACACACTCAAAAAAATCTTGGAATTGATCTAGCCAAAAAGGTAAATGATATTTACAGCAAGAACTACAAAACACTGCTTAAGGAAATCAAAGATGACACAAGCAAAGAAAGAACATCCATGTTCATGGATTGGAAGAACGAATATGGTTAAGATGTCCATACTACCTAAAACAATTTACAGATTCAATGTAATCCCTATCAAACCACAAGCAACATTTTTCATAGGCCTAGAAAAGACAATACTTAAATTTACATGGAAGCAAAAAAGAACCCAAATAGTCAAAGAAATTCTCAGTCAAAAGAACAAAACAGGTGGCATCACACTCCCAAACTTCAAACTTTTCTACAAGACTACGGTAACCAAAGGAGCATGGTACTGATACAAAAATAGACACATAGACCAATAGAAGAGGATAGCAAACCAATAAATAAAACCACAGACCTAAAGCCAGTTCATCTTTCACAAAGCCAACAAAAACAAACATTAGGGAAAATATACCCTATTCATCAAATGATGCTGAGAAAACTGGCTAACCATATGCAGAAGGATAAAACTGGACCCCTATTTAGCACCATATGCAAAAAATTAACACAAAAAGGATTGAGCATTTAGATGTAAAACCTGAAACTATAAAAATCTTAGATAAAAACCTAGAGAACATTCTCCTGGACATCAGCCAAGGCAATGAACTCATATCCAAGTCCTCAAAAGCAATACATAAAAACCCAATTTGACAGATGGGTCCCTATTAAGCTAGAAAGTTTCTGCACAGCAAAAGAAACCATCAGGAAAGTAAAGAGACAATACAATTAATGGGAAAAATATTTGCAAACTATTGATCCTACAAATGCCTAATATCTAGGACCTATAAGGAACTCAAATGAATCAACAGGAATAAACAACCCCATTAAAAAGTGACCAATGAACATGAACAGACACTTCTCAAAGGAAGACATACAAGCAGCCAACAAGCATAAGAAAAAATCCTCAGTTTTACTAATAATCAGAGAAAGGCAAATCAAAACTACAATGAGATACCATTTCATAATAGTCAGAATACCTATTATTAGAAAAATGTTTTTGTAAAGAAGGTGTTAGTGAGTCTGTGGAGAAAAGGAAATGCTTGTGCAATGTTGGTGGGAGTGTATGCTAGTTTAATCTTCATGGAAAGCAGTTTGAAGATTTCTCTAAGAACTAAAAATAAAGCTTCCATTCAACCCAGCAATCCTACTTCTGGGAGTATGAACATAAACCAATCTACCAAAAAGACACCTGCACGTGTATGTTTATTGCAGCAGTATTCATAATAGCAAAAATGTGTAACCAAGCCAGACGTCCATCAGCAGTGGATGGAATAAAGAAAATGTAGTATATAGACACTATGGAATACTATGCAACCATATAAAAGATGAAATCATGACATTTGCAGCAACTGTGGATGCAGCTAGGGACCATTATTCTAAGTGAATTGCCAAAGAAACAGATAGAGTTGGCAAGTGGGTAACAAACATTGTTCACATATGGACACAAAGATTGGAACAACAGATATCGATATCAGGTACTGTTAAGGGGTTGGGGAGGAATAAAGTATGCAAAACCACCCACTGGGTGCCATGACCACGACTGTGGGGGGGGGCTTGTCAGAAGCTCAAACTTCATCTTCTCACAATATACTTATATAACAAATCCTCACATGTATCCTATGAGTCTAAAAAATTTTTTTTAAAAAGAAGAAAGAAAAATAGTAGTTTGCAAATTTTGGAGGGATCAGGGAAGTGAAAAAGTACTTGTTTGGTCTCTGTTCTCAAAGATATACTTTACCAAATTGATATAAAGAGCTGAAAAGAAAATAATTTTTTTTAATCTGGAAAACAATACATTAAAACTTTTTAAAAATTTCAAATAAAAAATCTTAAAAACATTATTCACATCAGTTCATTCAGTCCCATGTAATTCTTGTCTTGCTTAATTTTGGTTAGCCATTTCACGAATCCATCAATTTCTTTATTTAATTCAATAAATTCTTACCCGGCCTAGTGGTATGATTTTAAGATTATCAGAAACCTGAACTTCTCAAAGTCCTTTGCATGAAGCACTTCAACACAAAACATGTTAAGATTATAGTTGCTTGTAAAGCTTTTAGAAAAGTAGCAGAGTAAAATAACTAACTAGATGAGAAGACTGAAAAGGGCCATGGTTAAAAAGCTGATGAGAGTTTGTTATAATACAATTGACAAGCGAATTTAACTATTTTTTTGATACACAACATTTTAACCTACATAATAATTGAAATTATGATTAATAATATACCAGAGCATATTATATTTATAAGAACTTCATATAATTTCTGGAACACTTATAGCAACAATATACCCACAAATACAACTTTAAAAATGTTTATCATCACTTATTATTTGACAGTACTTCCCGTTTAGTTTAAAATACCACATAAGCCTTATCAGTCTAATATCTCTCTTTTTTATAAAGGGAGAGAACAAATTATGTTTGAGATATTCTAGTGTCCCTCTGGAACATCCCAAAGTTAGTGTAAGGTCAAAATAACTTAAACTGAAATTTAATTCTGAGACATCAAAAATGTCAATAGATTAAAAACACTTTACTAAATAGATCACAGGTCACTGTAAAACAGTATTTTAAAATTCATTTAGCAAAAGTGATCATCAAAACATGTTAACAGCAAATACAATACAAAAAGTTACATAGTTGTAAAGAAAGACTTAGTTATTTCTGTAGAAAAGACTCCATTTTCTTAAGTATTTCATAAGATCTGGGCCGGGTGCAGTGGCTCACACCTGGAATCACAGAAGTTTGGGAATTGGTGACAGGATTGCTTGAGCCCAGGGGTTCGAGACCAGCCTAGGCAATATAGCAAGACCTCATCTCTCAAAAAAATCAAAAAATTAGCTAGATGTGGTGGAGCGTACTTATAGCCCCAGCTGCTCAGGCAGCTGAAGCAGAAAGATTGCTTGAGCCCAGGAGGTCAAAGTTGCAGTGAGCCGTGATTGTGCACTGCACTCCAGCCTGGGCACACAGTGTGACCCCCTCAACACACACACAAAAATAAAATAAATAAATAATCTGATAAAACACATCATGAAGCATAATAAATTATCTTAATAAAGTATAGCATCTATTTTCTAGGCAGACAAAAAATAAAGAAAAACTTTCATCAAAAAAATTTTTTTAACAAAAAGAAAATGAGCTTCTAGTTTTGTATCGATGTACTTTTGACATTGTTTCATTTTTAACACACTTAAAATAATTTAAGCCGGGCTCGGTGGCTCAGCCTGTAATCCCGCGCCTTTGGGAGGCTTAGGTGAGTGGATTGCCTGAGACCGCGGGTTCGAGACCCGCCTGGGCAGCGAGATCTCATCTCTACAATAAATCAAAAAATCAGCCGGGTGTGGTAGCGCGCGCCTGTAATTCCGGCTACTCGGAAGGCTGAGGCGGAAGGATCGCCGGAGTCCAGCAGGTCGAGGCTGCGGTGGCCGGGAGTGGCCACTGCACTCCAGTCTGGGCGACAGAGTGAGACTCCAACTCAAAAATAAATAAATAATAATAATTTTATTCAATTTCAGTCAATTTGACCACTACTCCTAGCTACTCAAGAGGCTGAGATGGGAAGGTTGCTTGAACCCAGGAGTTCAAGGTCACAGTGAGCTATGATCATACCACTTCACTCTAGCTTGGGTGAAAGAGTGAGATGCTGTCAAAAAGAAAGAGACAGACAGAGAGAAAGACAGAGAGAGAACTCAGATATTTGATGAATATCTATTATTTAATTTAACATAATATAACTTTAAGGTTTCCTTTTTAAAAAGTTTTCCAAAAGGTAACTAAAAAAGATTTTTGAAACTATTTTTAAATAGACATGTTTTATAAAACATAATTATTTTTGAAAGTTTGTAGACTTTTATTCCACATACATTTACTCGTTGCACTACTTTACTCATTCTTAACTGTTATGCTTGAATTGTTTTGAAAAATTTCATAAGAGAATAAACTAACTATTGGAGAATCCATAAAATGCCATCCCAAAATATGCCTTTCTGGTATATTGATTATTTTAAACTGAAGACATTGAAAATCACAAATACAGCCATAGGGTTCTGAACACCCCCCTTCCATCTACCTAAAAACAGATTCTCCAGAGAAACTCAACAGTCCTCAATAACCAGGAAAGACCAATTCCTCTCAAAAGAGAGGAGAGTAGACATCAATACCACAGTCAACTTAACTTCATCACAAACTCTCATCTCTTCCTCTCAGGGTCCATTCATCTCTCCTTGAAAATATTTACTATTTCCTATCTTGCCAACATTTTTCCACCTCTTTTCCCTATGAAAAGGGTATATAAGCAAGTAAGTCTCATTGGACTTTTTTGGTGGAAGGAAGGCAGTAGTCACATGCACATAATAAATTTGTATACTTTTTCTTTTGTTAATCTGTCTTCTGTTTATTTCATAGATGCAGTTATCAAACCCTCAGAGAGCATAGGGAAAGCTTTCACCTATTCTATTATCTTCTAGTTATTTTACTTTTGTTGATAAATCAAGCAAGTATCAAAAATATAGAGAAATAAAGAAATTAAAAAGTTAAACATTGTTCTTCCTTTTTTTAACTACATAAATGACAGGCATCAAGCAATTTAGTTTTACCATACATTCCTCTCTTAGGTTGGATTTATGGCTTTATGGTCCTAAGCATCTATGAAATAATATTAGCTTGTTTAATTAATACCCTCTGGGTGTAGGAAAACATCAAATACATAATATAAAAGCATACATATATTTGTACAATGACATACACAAGCATACAGACGAAAGCACTTCAACTGCTGATTTAAGAGTCATGTATTAGGAGAAATCCCATCGTAGGCTGATGGCTGCTTTGGCATTGTTATAACTGCAAGGCAGTTAATTTGGAAGGCCTTCTATTTCTTACTTTGTTCTAAGATTCTTTAAAAATGTTCAACTACCTTAGTTAAACCCTCCATATTTTGGGGGACTTTGCTTATTTTTTTAATAAATCTACTAATTTGGGGGCAGAATTTACTTCCAAAGAGGGTGACTAGCACAAAGTGGATTGACCAGAATGCCATAAGAAAAGTGCCTCCAGGCCAGGAGCAGTAGCTCACGACTGTCATCCCAACACTTTGGGAGGCAGAGGCGAGAAGATTCCCTGAGTACAGGGGTTTGAGACCAACTTGGGCAACTTAGTAGGACCTCATATCTACAATAAATCAAAAAATTAGCTGGACATGGTGATGTGTGCCTGTAGTTCCAGCTACTTGGAAGTCTGAGGCAGAAGGATCACCTGAGCCCGTTTGGTGGCTGTGATCATGCCACTGCACTCCAGCCTGGGTGACAGAGCTAGACTCCTACTCAGAAAAAAAAAAAGGAAGAAAAGAAAAAGAATGAGAAAATCACCTACAAATGAGCTTTAAAATTAGTAACAAATTCATCTTTATTTTGTATGCAGGTCTGGATGATTGACCAGTCAGTGCAAGCAGGAAACACTTTAGGAATGGCTTCTTTTCAAAGGTTGTTTGCAGTTTATCAGGCTTTTCTGGCTTATATGTGGACTAAATGGGGCCTCGTGAACCATGGATGTCACCCTCAGGGCAATACCATTCTGTTTCTTGATCTGCTTTTCATTAATAGTTTTTCTGGGTCTATCAACATGTTTAACTAGATTATTAAGTTTGGGGTAGAACACATAAACAGGGCAGACAAAGAATTTTTTTATGCTGAACAGAGATGCCCTTTTATTATTGCTCTGAGCTTATGATTTTGACCAAGGAATAGAGGTGGTTAAAGAAGCAGACCTGTTTGATCTGAGGGAGGGCCAAACTTTTATAAACACTTATCTGCCTTATCTTTTT
This sequence comes from Cephalopachus bancanus, assembly GCA_027257055.1. Lineage (NCBI taxonomy): Eukaryota > Metazoa > Chordata > Mammalia > Primates > Tarsiidae > Cephalopachus > Cephalopachus bancanus. The sequence goes on along the minus strand of JAPVLO010000176.1, from coordinate 5,638,305 downwards.
TTCTTTTTTTGATCCACAAGTTGGGAAAATACCAAGTTTCAGGGTAGGCACAGGAAGAAAAAAAGATGGAGAACTTAGAAACTTCTGTATACTAATAAAAATATATCCCACTATTTCTGAGGCATTCAGGATGCTTTTTTCCCCCCAATGCATCCATAGATGATCAATTTTGTTTAGATTCAAACTTCCCCTCAGTAACTACCAAAATTCTATGATTCATCCATTTCTCTAAAAAAACGCAGGGTCTTAGGTGGAGTCCCAGACTCTTTGGATTTAGATGCATCCATTATCTCCTGACTTCCTGAAACCTCTCCTACTGGAGGTCTTTTACTAAAGCCAGTTCACTTTCTGTTTATCCCAATCAGAAACGTGAAGCCTCTACACAGGATGTAGCCTGGGTTGTGTCATAACTTTCCATCCCAGCCTAGATAAAAAATGTCATATACTCTCAGAGAACTTGACCCAAGTTGTGGAGTTTGCTTATAAGAAATACGAGTGATGACCTATAAATGTGCAACAAGAAGCAGTGAGTATGAAAAGCTCCAAGAGGTACCTGTTTGCTCACTGCTCCCAGAGGTCACAATTGGATGTCTCCTTTGGATCCCACTTTTGACACCAGATCTGATCATCAAATCACAAATTTGATGACTCTCAAAACCAGAAAAGATTCTGAGAGCTTCCTTCTGCAACATGGACAGTGAGCACTTATAGACAAGAAAAGGCTGAAGACAGCAGAGACAAGAGACAAAATGTAGACTGGTCCTTTCAAAGTTACTTTCCTTATGTGATGAAAGCAGCCTTATCATGCCAACTCAGGTTGCCTGAGCCACTTCTGGTTGGTTGCTGTGATGCTCCTGTTTTTAGAAAACTGGCCCATTTTAAAGTTCAGTTGGATGATACAGCACCCAACATGAGTGACTCTGTTCTAGTTTGGTCTGGTCTGTTGGGGTTTAGTGCAGGAGCTCTATGGCCACCCATAAATCTTATTTAGCATTAATTATCAACTTTCTGCTTATTCATTTGACTTCTGGGTATATTGAAAAGTGTTCTGAATGTCAAGCACCACTATCCTCCTTTATAAAATGATATCTCATTGTATATTTATAAATTGTCAGTCAAGGTTATCTACTGGGTTATCACATCTTTTGAGTTTTATAGATATTAGCTTTCCCAAGTCCAGAGAACACTGAAGGATTAGAGGTAGCCTGAACCACAGTAAATTTACAAACAGATTAAGTTTTTTGGCAAACATCGAGTTTTCTCTTGGTGACATCCTACCTTCTTCTCATTTCTCCTATGCCTTATCCCTTTTCTATCTATAATAGTAATGAGTGTGTACTAAACACAATGTTTAATTTTTATTTGAAGGTAGAAGGAATGTTTCAAGTGAAGACAATGTTGTCACAGGAACTGAAATGAAGAAAATGACCCTTTAGTTCAATAGAATGAAAAATAAGCTTCTCCTTCTTTCAGTTATCTCCACAAAGGGAACAGGACAATAATTCTCAAAGTAAAAAAGTCTCAAATAAATTAAAATGTAACACATTTTTAGACAAGAGGGTAAGAGATATGTCATAAAATGAGCAATATAAGAGACAATTCCAATTATCTCAGAGGTGTGGGTGATAATTCTCAAAAAAAAAAAAAAATGCTCCAGGCTCAGTGCCTCAGCCTGCAATTCCGTGCTTTGGGAAGCTGAGGTGAGTGGATTGCCTGAGCTCGCGGGTTCGAGACCCGCCTGGGCAACTTGGCGAGACCTCATCTCTACAATAAAATAAAAATATCAGCCAGACATGGTAGCGCATGCCTGTAATTCCAGCTACTCAGAAGGCTGAGGAGGAGCCCAGCAGGTCGAGGCTGCGGTAGCCGGGAGCAGCCACTGCACTACAGTCTGGGTGACAGAGACTCCAATTCAAAAAAAAATAAAATAAAATAAAATACAAACTTTTTTTAAAAGAAAAGAAAATATATGTCTCAAATGAAAGATGTAAAAACAGTACTTTTAGTAAGAGTTATTATGAAATAAAGATGCATGAAATAAAAGTACAAAGATCTTTTTGGTATCGTACTTGTCTATTGGAAATACACTGAATTTAAGATAAATGACCTTGAAAACTGAACCAGATTGAATCCATTTTAGTGGACTACTCAAGATAGAGAACTATAGCCCATGTCCTTCAGAAAATAATGGAATACAAGTGCAGCACTAATCCAATAAGAATTTTCAAGAGTCAATATCAGCTACTTAACAGTGATAGCAACAAAGTCATTACTGTTGACTCCACTTCCATTACTCAAAAGTATTGCTTTGCTATTAAACTATGGCTTTAGGGTATATTTAGACCTTTTCCTTCTCAGTATCCTCATAATTTATTCCATCTGGAAGATCTGCATCGAGCATAATTTAAAATCTGCAGGCTCTATTCTCTCCTGGTGCAGAAGCATAACTCCCATTAGCACTAATGAAAACTATCTGAACATCTCGAGCAGTGTACCTCTCATAAGTGTTTAAGAACCAAAATGCTTTATGCCCTGTGAGAGAAGCAGTATTAGAAAGAATCTGATTCATTTTAACAAGGTTAAAATGCAAAGTGTGAATTGTATTCCAAATGACAGTATTTCTTAAAAATATGTAAGGTTTCTGTCAAAAACAGCAGAGCTCTCACAAACTCACTGGAAAAAAGGGATTCCCAACTTTGAACATACACAAAGGACAAGAAATACTTCTATTTCTAAAATAAAAGTTTAAAGTGGAGTTGTTATTCCTGCCTTCACCATTTTTTTTAATTTGGTTTTGTTTTGTTTTGTTTGAGAGAAGAAAGGAGAGTTGGTGTGTTAAGACTATATGAAGTCTGACAATTACATTGGCAAACAATCCTAGGAAAAGTGCTACATGCCTCACAGCTGAATATCACTACATGATATTTCGAAGTACTTTGAAGTACTTCTCTTGGGAAGCTATGAACTGGCATCAGTGCCTAGTCCACCCGTCAAAGCAAATTTGGAACTCTTTTTCTGAAATGACCACCAAAACTGTCGTTGTTCTTTGTTGAGGTCTGACAATTAGGTTCACGAACTTGACACCATGTGCTTACGTTGGCAGCACTGTACAAATAACTGTATCGGAACACCCTCCCTACTCACTTGATCTGGCCCCAGTGATTTTTTTTTCTTTATCCAAATATAAAGGAAACAGTGAAAGGAGGATATTGGATGACATTCAGGACATCAAGGGTCATACAAAAACGACTCTGATGGCCATTCCAGAAAAAGATCTCCAAAATTGCTTTCATGGGTGGACCAGGTGCTGGCATCGGTGCATAGCTTCCCAAGAGGAGTTCTTGGAAGGTGACCACAGTGGTTCAGCAATGAGGGAGGGAGCACTTTTTCTAGGATGGTTCACAAACTTCACTGTCAGATCTCTTATGTTACTACTTCATATACAGAGCATCTCTTTTGTCTGTGGTCTAAGGAAAACTCACTAGGTCTTGTGGGTGCCTTATCCTCCTTTAGCTTGATTACTAGAAGGGTAAATTTTGTGTATGTGTAAATTTATGACTGTCATTTCCCATATCCTTCCCGCTTAACTACTACCGTAGTTTTGTTTTTCTGGCCAGTGTACTGCTGGGTTTCTCCACAGAAAACCCCAAATCAAACACCTAGCAACCTGAAGCCATTTCTTCCTACTGCACCACCTTGGAACTCCCTCCTGCAGGTTGTCCTGGCCTGCTTGTGAGCTTACTTGGAATATCGAAAACTCTGGATTGCTACTGTAAGAGTAAATCTGTTGAGTCCCATCCTCACCCCTTACTGAAACAAAAGGGATATTCAATGCTTCCTGAAAACATAGAAATAAGTCCGAGGAGGATTAAGGGATTTCATCATATTTTGGAATCAGAGGGCTGTTCCAAAAACTGGGATTGTCTCCAAGTTTTAATGTGGAGAAAAATTTGGTCATCACAACATTATAACTGAGGCTGCATGCTACACAAACATTGATATAAAGCAACATTACTGCTGATTAAACATTATTAGCATATTCAGTTGGAAATGCAAACGTAAACACAGATTTCCAATGTTTGCGGCAAGTACAATTACAATATTCATCTTTGTGGCAGGAGTGAGTAAATAGACTCAGAGACAGAAGAAAAGCTAGCACACATCCTGAAAAATGTGTAAATCATACTTAAAGTGGCTTAGAAGGTCTCATTTAGCTAGGAAATTTTTTAAAAGAGTTCTTTCATTTTTCCCTTTACAGCTTGTAGCTATCATGCACTTGTGATCTTGCCAAGTGCAATGAGGCTGGGAGTATATGTTTAATAAAATAAGGGTGAGTACACACAAAAACACATGCCCAAAACATTAAAAAAAAAAAAAAACACGCTGTGGTTGCCTCTCAAATGGATAGATGTGAGGCATTTCTGAATTGCACTTCTCTATTTTGACTGTCCTCATTACATTCAGGCACTTGGGGTCTGAGTCCATTTCCACAAAGGAAAATAAGGAACCCTGATGAACCCCAAGAACAGCAATACCTGACAGTTTGGTGAGAGCAGTTGCTTTGTTTGTCCAAAATGTTCTCAGTGCCTTTTCCCCAGCTTGTGATTTCATACATTTTCAGGATGCCAGAAACCAATGTATGTTGTGCCTAATTGGTTTTCTCTGCACTGACCCTACCAAGTTCACAAACCATTTATAACCCAAGTCTACAACCACTCAGACCTTGGTATAAATACTTTGTGCTTAAAGCTCCATCATCCTTGCCCACATTTCTAATTTATTTACTATTATTTTATTATATTTATTCTTGTAAGCCATTGAAATTCTTTATGGAATAAGGCTGCCTATGCATAAATTTAAAATATGCATTTATATTTATGGAGAAACATATTAAGATAATGCTAAAGTCATATTTATATTAGACTGAAAGCATCCTTTATCCTGTGCTTGTATGCATCAAGGATAAAGTACCAGAAAGAGAAAGAACCTGGGAGTCAGAAATTTGAATTCACACAGAAATTTTGCTTTGAGAAAAGAAAAGTTGCTCAGAATAGTCTGAGATATATGCAGTATGCAAACTATGAGGGTTTTGAGGCTTGGGGGTTTTTTATTTTATATATTTTTAGTCAGAATCTCATTCTGTCACCCAGGCTGGAGTGCAGTGGCACAAGCACAGCTCACTGCAACCTCCACCTTCTGAACTCAGGTAATCCTTCCACCTCAGCCTCCTGAGTAGCTGGGACTACAGGTGTGCACTACCATGCCCAGTTTTTTTCTTTTTGGTAGAGGCAGGGTCTCATTATGTTGCCCAGGCTGGTCTTGAACTCCTGGCCTCAAGTGATCCTTCTGCCTCAGCCTGAGGTATGTAAACTCTATTAGGCCCAAAGATATATGGGTATAGGACTTAAGTCTTGCCTCCCCTTCCCTCATGCCCCATGCTCAGGGACACTTGTATAAAAATATTTTGCAGCCGGGCTCAGTGGCTCAGCCTGTAATCCCGCACCTTTGGGAGGCTGAGGTGAGTGAATTGCCTGAGCCCGTGGGTTCAAGACCCACCTGGGCAACTTGGCGAGACCTCATCTCTACAATAAATCAAAAATGAGCTGGGCGTGGTAGTACAAGCCTGTCGTTCCGGCTGCTTCAAAGGCTGAGGTGGAAGGATCGCCAGAGCCCAGCAGGTTGAGGCTGCGGTGGCCGGGAGCAGCCACTGTACTCCAGTCTGGGCGACAGAGTGAGACTCCAACTCAAATATGTGTATGTATATATATATATATTTTGCTCCTGACTAGCTGCCTCTCCCATTGTCTTCATGTTCCTGAGCCCAGGGGTTCAAGACCCATCTGGGCAACTTGGTGAGACTTCGCCTCCATAATAAATCAAAAAATGAACTGAGTGTGGTGGCAAGACACTGATTCAAAAAAAAACACTAGAAACTGTCACTTCTTTTTTTCTTTAAAAACTCTCTTGCAAGCCAGGCTTGGTGGCTCAGCCTGTAATCCCATGCCTTTGGGAGGCTGAGGTGAGTGGGTTGCCTGAGCCCACGGGTTTGAGACCCGCCTGGGCAGTGAGACCTCATCTCTACAATAAATCAAAAAATCAGCCGGGTGTGGTAGTGCATGCCTGTAATTCCGGCTACTCGGAAGGCTGAGGCAGAAGGATCGCCAGAACCCAGCAGGCGAGGCTGCGGTGGCCGGGAGCGGCCACTGCACTCCAGTCTGGGCGACCGAGTGAGACTCCAACTCAAAAAAAAAAAAAAAAAAACCCTCTTGCAATAGCTGCTAAACAGAGTGTATGGTCAGTGCAGCTTAAATCTGTGCTCCCATATGGTCACTCTCAAGCTGCTTTGGACTCACATAAACTCTACACTTAATCATAATTTTTGAATTTAGTTATTTAAGGTTGGCATTTGCTACCCAATAATATAATAACTGTAATTTTCTCATAGTCTGCATGGACTTCAGTTACTTAATTTGCAAGACGGGACAGTGACAATACATCAGTGGTTTTCAATTATTTTAGCAATAGACCCCTTTTTTCACACAAAAGTTTACCTAGAACCAATATTCAAAAGAGCCAACCCAGAGTGTCTTCAGTCGAACCAGATTGAGCATGGTGCCCCATCTTCACCACCTCCTCTTTCATCACCTATTTCATGCTCGTCTTACCATCACCTCCTCTGGTTCCTCTCTGTGATGCTGTGAAATGCACATTTGGTTTGTCTTCCCAATTCCTGACATACAGCTCCAAAGCCCTTGGACTCCCACAGCAATGAGTGTTTCTTGAATACTAATCAAATAATTTGTGGCAAAGGACTCCTAGATAGCTTCAAGATGAAGACTGGTCACCAGAAAGACCAAGGCTTGATCAGAGGGAGTAGGAAGGGGCTGAAGATTAAGTTGACCATGCTTAATCGATCATGCTTACAAGAGGACACTTTACCAAAAAAAAAAAAAAAAAAAACACTAAAGTATCTTTTGGAGGGCAGATCCCTTATAGTGCACTCAGAATTTGTTCCTCTGGATCAACCAGCCAACCAAAATTTTTATCTGGAAGTTTTGAGAAGGTTGCATCATGATTTGTAGAAGAAACACCCCAAGTTGTGGCAAACTGATGACTGGTTCTTCCACCACAACAATATACCTTCCCACACCACACTGAGGGTTCAGCAGGTTTTGACCAAAAACAGCATGAACCTCATAACCTACCCTCCCTACTTACCCCATACCCCACCCTCCCTACTCACCAGAGAAACGTTTTTCTGTTTCCCCAGATGAAAAAAGTCTTCAAAGAAAAACGTTTTGCTGATGTGAAAGAGGTGAAACAAAAAATGCCAGAACCGCTAAAAGGCATCAAAATTCGCTAAGTCAAAAATTGTTTCAAGCAGTGGAAAACACATCTCGATAGGTGTATTGCATCAAAGAATACTTTGAAGATGATTGAAGTTTAAACATGTAAGAATTAAATACACAATTTTTTATAAATTCCAGATTATGTGGGTCCCCCATTTTATGTAGGCCAGACACAATAGTTCATGCCTGTAATCCCAGGATTTTGAGAGGCCAAGGTGGGAGGATTGCTTGATCCCAGAAGTTTGAGACCAGCCTGGACAACATAGCAAGACCTTGCTTCTATGAAAACTCAAAAAATTAGCCAGGCATGATGGTGCATGCCTGTAGTACCAGCTACTCAGAAGGCTGAGATGGGCAGATCACTTGCGCCCAGGATTAAAGCTGCAGTGAGCCATGATTGTGCCACTGCACTCCAACGGGGGCAAAATAGTGAGACCGCTCCACATAGACACACACTTATGTAATGAAACTTTCCATAAAAATCCAGAGGAATTGGTTCAGGGAGCTTATGGGTGACCGATCCCATAAGTGTCTGAAAGGGTGGAGCTCTGGACAAGCGTGGGAGCTCTGTGCCTCTTTCCACATACTCTGCCCTCTGCATGTCTTCCTTCTGGCTGTTCATTCTCGTCCTTTGCAATATTCTTTATAATAAACTGGTAAATGTATGTAAAGTGTTTCCCTGAGTTCCATGAGCTGCTTTAGCAAACTAATCAATTCTGAGGAGAGGGCCATGGGAACCCCAATTCATAGGTGATCAGTCAGAAGCACAGGTCACAATCTGGGGCTTGTGATTGGCATCTGAAGTGGAATCTGACTCTAGCTCCAGGTAGATAGCATCAGAATTGGATTGATCAGAGGACTTCCAGTTAGTGTTTGCTGGAGAAATTCTGGTGTGTGGGAAAATACTCCCACATAGCTAGTGTCAGAAGTGTTGTATTGAGTGACTGTGTAAGAGAGAGGAAAGAAAACCTTGGTTCATTCTTTCATGGAGTTGACATGAGAGCGAATAACAGGATAACAGACTGGTTTTTCCAACATTTTGTATTCTCTTCCACCAACCTTTGACGTTCTGAGGAGCACCATTGAAAACTTGTAAAATATATCATCTCCATAGACTCATGTTGATGGGAGTTATTTTATTTGAAGCATATTTATAACAAGAGTGATAGCCAAAACATTTAACATGCATGACACTGGCACTAACCAGTCAGCATACACTTCAGTTGACACCAATCAGTAACCTACTCTTCCATCTTCTAGGTGAAAATCAGTGACTAAAGTGAAAGGCATGACACTCTAGGGTCCTTTATGGCATCTTATAGCCATGCTATAAAACATGCTATCCCAGTTGACAAAGGACAATGAGATTTTTGTGGAGAGACACTGACACTGCAAAAAATGTGTCCCTTATCTGCTATCAATCTATTGTACTGCAAATTCATGTTATATTTAACACTATTAAGTAATAGTGTAGAGCACAATCATCTGGCTTCATTGTATAGCAAGCAATCACCTTCTACATAATCCCTAGATCCCAACTATCCTACAGATAATCTGGACACCACTTAACAGTCACAATTAATTGGAAGGAAACTGGGAAAAGCTGTCCGTAACACTAAGTTATTTCAACCAAGTGTCAGCAGTCCACTGACTCAGTTGATCTATTTCCACCCACAATGAACCAGGACTGGGATAGACCAAAACAGGACTTTGAAAGGTGACGTTGCTATTATTGTTCTTAGAATCTTGCTGAATATTTTCACTGTTGACTGCTTGGGAGTTTGTCTTCTTTATAAGTTACTATGCCTTATTTTTCCCAGTGATTATGTCCTAGACCTCTTGAGATCTGAGGCTAAGTAAACCCTGATGAAAGCACCAATGGGTGGGTGTGATGGTTAACTTTAAGTGACAACTTGACTGGACCACAAGGTGCCCAGACATTTAGTCAGACATTATTCTGGGTGTATCTGTGAGGGTATTTCCGAATGAGATTAATATTTGAATCCAAAGCTTTAAAAGCCTAGATAGACTCAAAAACTGAGTAAGAAGGAGTTCTTTCTCTCTGCCTGCCATCTTAAACTAGGACATCAGTCATCTCTTGCCTTCAGATTCAGACTGGAACTTTCACCATCACTGTAAGTTAGTAAGTTACCCACCTTGGGCTGGATTTCTCAGCTCCATTTTTGCATAAGTCATTCCTTATAGTAAATATATATAAGATAAAGGTATATATGTTAATATTATTACTCTATTTAAATAGATTTAACACAAATCATACTGAATATGTTCCTCTGGAGTACCCTGACAAATACAATTTGTTGTTTACAATTTAAATCTAGGTTTCTCAGCTAAAACAGGAAGCATTGTCCTTTTCACTCATTGGATCTCAGACATCCAGTATGTTTGTCTTGAGAGAATTTATGCAAAAATGCTTAGTGAACTAAAATACTTTGTAAACATCATTTTTTGTATCCTTAATAGGAATTTTTGCTTTAAAAAATACTATTCTAATGAGAAATCTTCAAGAGTTTTCTAATAAAGAAAATGGTAGCTAAAAATTAACACTAGATAGCTTTTCTAATATCATATAAGATGGTAAATATTTTACAATAAAACCTACTAAAATTAATATGACACTGGTGGATTAAAGAATTAACAAGCCCCCATCCTATTTTTTTACATATAAACAAGGCCTGAGTTGTAAAAAAATAAAGAAGATGCCCAAAGCTAAAGTACTTAGTACTTTCAACTGACTTTTCCTTTGCATTTTTCCCAGGAAATGACTCAATTTGGGGTGCTAGATTTAGTCCATTGGAAGCCAAAAAAATCATGAACTAAGCAACCAGAAAATCTCAGGACACCAATAATACTTGTGGTGACTTTAAAAAATGTTTACAAATTATTTGATTCTCTTTCCTTCAAGAAGCAGAACTTTATTTCCTTCCTCTTGAATGTGGATTGGACTTAGTAACTAGTGTCTAATGAACAGAATACGGCTGAAGCAATGGTATGTCACTTCCAAAAAGAGTTACAGAAAGACTGCCACTTTTCCTGAGTCACTCTCCCATGCATTCCTGTTTCTCTCATATCACTCACTCTGGGGGAAGCCAGCTTCCATGTTGTTTGAGCTATCCTAGAGAAGAAGTTCCACATTAAGTATAACTGCAGTCTCCTAATAACAGCCAAGTGAGTCAGTTTAAAAGTGGATCCCCCAATCCCTTAAAACGTCTACAACCCCAGCTGACATCTTGACAATAACCACATGAAAGACACTAAGTCAGAAATTTCTACCTATGACACTCTGATTCCTGACCTTCAGAAACTGTGTGAGACATAAATGTCTATTGTTTCAAGCTACTAAATTTGAGGGTATTTTTTTACATGGCCATAAACAATTCATATGGTTATATAAATCTTCAGCTGCTCCTAGATTGGGTAAGATATTTTAGGTTTAATAGGTTTCTTATTACATTTATAATATCTTTATTCCCACAAATATCAAATAGTTTGAAAATGAGTTCTTATATTTGGTTTTTATCTATTTTTAATTTTTTAAATAGGAACAGAAAAATATTCTCAGTTCTATTATGATTTAACACATGGCAGGAAGTATTCCCAGCCATGATATAACTTAACACAAAGACAGGAAATTATTGGTAAACTTCAGTTCTCAGCTCCTGGAGTGAATGAACTATAAGGTAGCCCCCATGAACCCCATTTCTTGATTTCATGCCCTTTGTGATCACCTCCCCTTGAGTGTAAGCATGACCCATGATTTGCTCTTAACCAACTGACTACTACAAAGGGGATGGGATAAGATTATAAGGTCCCTCTTGCTAGATTTTAGCCCTTGCTGGCTTTGAAGAATAAGGCTGTGAGAAGGTCCTGTGGCAAAGTACCATTGTCTTAGATGATAGCCATCAAGAAACTGAGTCCTCAGTCCCACTAGCAACAAAGAATTGAGTGTGCCAATAATCCTATAAACTCAGAAGCAAATCTTTCCGCAATTGGGCCTCAGATGAGACCATAGCCCTAGCCAAAACTTTGATTATAATGTGAGACACTGAAACAGAGGACTCAGTAAAGCCATTCCTAGAGTTTCTAGAGCCCATAGAAACTGTGAGATAATAAATGTGTGTTAAGCCTCCAAGTCTGTGGTAGTATTTTTATACAGCAGTAGAAAACTAAGCTAACCTTTAGATTATTCTTCCTCCTAAGATGAAGGATAGACCATTATCCTCTGTACAGACAATAAATCAGTTCCACACTGCTGGATGGCTTGTTCTAGTTGTGTGTGGGTCTTCTGATCATAGTCATCCCAACAGTGGTATCAGATTTTCTTTACTTTTTTTTTTCTTTTTGGTGGGAAATTCACTTATTGGATCACTTGGTGGGACAGTGACTACCCCACAGCATTTAAGGCTCTAAAGACCATATATTTGATCACTTAAAAAAGGACAAATAAGAACTGAAGGATAGTAATTAAACCTTGTAGTCCACTCATAAAAAAGGAGTTAAGGCTGACCAAATTAAACCAAGAGAAAAGAGCTCATCCCCAAGCCAAAGAGCCTACAAAAGCAGATATGGGGGTATAAAACAAGTTACTTAATTTAATCATTTCTTTACTTGTTTCCTGAATATTTTTAATAATATGAAAGATTCTGGAGAGGGATATAAATTCAACAGACTTCGCCTAAGACCACATGTGGTCTTTCTGCAAATGCTAATGTTCCAAGCATTTTGTACCACCACCTGTCTAGCTTCAGAGATGTCTCCTGCAAGTTCCATGGCCTCTGTGACATTTCCAGCTCTCCCTCTATACTTTGAGCCAGTAAATGGAAGATTTTCTAGATTTGGGGATTTTTGCAAAGCATATTTTGAAGAAGCTTAAAGGAAGAAGAAAGATGGCCAAAGTTCTCTTTCAATGGATAGCAATTTGAATGCAAATTAAGATCTAGGTTTTTCTCATTCTTTAGTTAAATTAATCTAAATACCTGGACTGGATAAAGAAAATGTGGGGCATATACATGATGGAGTATTACACGGCCATAAAGAAGGACAAAATTATTGACTTTATAGCAATTTGGATGGATTTAGAGTCCATCATACTCAGTGATCTATCACAGAAACACAGAACTGAATACCACATGCTCTCACTCATAAGTGGGTCCTGAACATTCATCACAAGAGAGGGATTGCCAGTAATGGGACGCTGCCAAGGGAGGGAGAGGGGGACACATCACATCACTAATGGTACCTGATCCTACACCAGGGGAAGTGAGAATCAGTGGAGACCCAAACTTCACCTGCACACAGACTACCTGTGTACCTAGTCCTGAATTGTACCCCTCTATTTACAATAAAATAAAGAATAAAATAAAATAGAAATATCTGTTTTCTTCTGAGAAAAAAAACATAGATGGACCAAAATGGAACCTGTGTAATTTCATTGACTATTCTAAAGACAGTCATCAGACTATTAAAATAACCTATCTCCATAAATGTTGTGGAGATGGTCAATAAGATTTTGTAACACAAATTCAGTATCAGTCAATAGTTATTGAACCAACCCATGATTTATTTTTGACTGCCACACCCTATGGCACTGTCACATAAAATAGCAGCGTCTTAATGCCACTCATCCTGCGCCAGGTGATGAAATTTGTCACAGTGATCATCAGGTAGATCTAAAGCAAAACATCTCAGGGTCGTGTAAGTGGCACACCTTTCTTAAAGATCTGAAAGAGAGAAACAACCTCTGAATACATACCATATGTTCCCTAGCACTTTTCCAAGCTGTAATTCTATGAAAATTCAGGTTTCAGGTGTCAGGTTTCAGGTTTCTGACTGTCTAGACTGCTGTAGTCTGTATGAGGTTTTCTGTTTGTTTGTTATTCTATTGAACTCTAAACTGACTTTTATTAATGTGGTTAGATCATGGGACAATTGGATATACAAGGGTTACAATCCTATTTATAAACAGAAGATGCTCTATGAGAGATAATACATAAATATAAAAATATATATTTATGTTTTATGTTTAGAAAAATTGATTGAGAAATAGACATTAAACGGTTAACAGCAGTTACCTCTACAAAGTCCAACTAGATGAGTGAAAGCAGAAGTTAAGGTCAAGAGGACATTTTGTAGTGTACACATATCCACACCATTTATGTATATATATATAAATATACATAATTATATATATAATTTTTTTAGCTGAAACAAATGAAGACGCTAATAAATGTAAGACATTTCCTCTTTAAAATGTGACATTTCCTTATTTATTGGTAAGCAAAACAATAGCCTATAGGTAAAGTATAGTTGTTTTGAATTTCATTCCCCTCTACTACTCAGCAGAGACTGTTTGTATGTGTATGTGGGTCACAGCAGCCCTTCAGCTAAAACACTGAAGTAATTGAGGCCAAGATGTTCTAGGCTTAAAATAAGAGTGTAACTATTCAATTCCACTACTCAATTTTTAAGTGTAGACACATACTGAAAGCTCAATTTTCACCAAGATTTGTTTCCATTGAAGTTCCTTCTGGACATGTTTAGTCTCCCTACTCTCTGGCCATGAATATTCAAAGAAGACACTTGTATTTTATGTTGTCAGATCTTTTCATGTAAGGGCTAGAGAAAAATGACATTTTTAAGGTAGTCATTCTTTAAATTCAACATAACTAAAAATTAAGGGCCATTGTCCAAATAGGAGACGCGTGGCAAAAAAAAAGTCCAGCCAAGAGCTATGACCTCTAGCGCCATCTAGCAGACATGCTGAGGAACATCACCGACTTTCTCGGCTCAGACCTAACAAAGCAAGGTTGTGTCCTTGAATCCTCCCTTCATTGTTGACCTTGGAAATCTCATTTAAGCATTCCTTAGGCTTTCCACAGGGGGAAAACATTTTTTATTTCCATCAGGCCTTGTGTAGAAATGTGTCTTGGCAAAGAAGAAAAACCAGTCAACTACAAATTTGATAATGCATAAACACTTCCACCTTTATAAAAGCATTAGTGTTGTTCCATTTCTTAATAAAGACATAACTATGCAAAATTCACTAACTTGTAATCTGGGATGCTTTTAGTAAAGTTTCAAGGAAAGAGAACATTTCCCTTTGCCAGTTTCCCACCCAAAACTCACACACACACACACACACACACACACACACACACACACACACACACAGACTTAAATATTTCTAATACTTCCTCATATATATTGCTTGTAAATCTATCCAAACCTCATCTACACAATAATTTTCAAGCAAAAGTAAGTATTTAAGCATAAGTCTGCGCACAAAATGAGTCAAACTCAGAAATCCCTCGGCCATCCAAGACCTTAAGGCTTAATAAATGTCATCAAGCATATACACATTAGTTGATACTTTGCTGCTAAAACCCCTAACGCAGGAGGGCATAAACATATGTTTTATTGATGAAATCCCAAGTGTCAGAGTCATCATTAGATTTCAATACTAACATCAAAGCGTCACTTTATAAGAGAAGACATGTATGAAGAATTAATAAATATGATTTCTATCACTGTATTATCAACCACAGAAAAGATTTCAAAAACAATATTAACTTATGGCTTTCTGCTTGTACAGAACTGCCTCAAAAACTCACTGTGTATGGAGCCTTCCAAAGCTTATGTGATGCTGCTTTTACTGTTTGCCAGAAGCAAGAAAAATGTGAGTTCTACACAGACTTCCTGGACTAGAACTCACAGCCTTTTGTGTCCTCAAAGAGAGATGTGGAAAATGGTCCTTAATTGTGGATGTGCAAAATTAGGCATCATTAGTATCAGTCAGGGTCCAATCAAAAGACAGAAATTTGAACAGGAAATGCATAATATAAATGTAAACCTCAACGGGAGATGGGCCAAGTAAGAAGCAAAGGAAGCCCTAAGGAATACAGACAAGCGTAGATGAAAGGGGCAGCCGCTGCTCTTAGGAATGAGCTAGATCCCCTAAAAAGAGTCTCCCCCATGTAGGGCTGAGATTCAGACCTTACTGGAGAGGGTGCAATTGCGGCTCAATGGATGGCAGAGAAGACACTGAAGTGCTGGGCCGAGAAAACTGGCTAGAGATTTGCCCTCAGGGTGCTGAGAGAAACCATTTGCAGACTGATCCCTCGGTGGTGACTCAACTGCAAAGCCATCTGAAGGGGCTCTGGGTTCCCATGCTGGTTGCTGGTCATTGAATGTGGAGAAACCATTCATCATGCTAGAGGAGCCAGGTACTAGAGAAGCTGCATGTGTGACAAGAGCCAGGCCTAAGAAAAGCCGCACAGGCCCTAAGAGTCTAGAAGAAGGAGCATTCCTCCTCTAGTTTCCTCCATGACAAACCTTGATAGCATGGTAGCTGGCAAACAGAGCCCAGCTGTACTGTCACAGAGCTGGCATTGAAGGGTATACTTGGAGCTGAGAGGCAATGAACTGCTACTGGCATGCCAGTCTTTATTTGCATCCAAGGCCACACATCATGCTTTGGGGGTTGCTTATTCTCAGCTATTTGGTTTCTTCACCCTTAATATTCATAAGAGGTTTCTCAATGGTTTAGTTGGATGTAGTTTCCACTTTTAAATCTCTAGAGCACCACCAGATTAATTTCCCTGAGCCCCTATTTCATCTTGTCTTTGTGCTGCTCGAAGCCTCCAATGGTTTCACACTGCCTAGAGCTGTGATCCCAAATGATTTAAGTATTAAACACCATCACAATATCAACAACCATTGTACAGTTTACTACATGGTAGTATTTTTACTATTAGAACACTTTAATTGAAATAGATGATACTCATGCCATAATAAATGTTGAAATATACAATTAATCTGGATTTTGCTAAGTAATATCGTGATTTACAAATGCTAGCTTGTATGTTTGTGGGACATAACTATTCAGTTTCTGGGCTATGCTTGATATGTACATGGATCAGAGTCCCTGAAACTATTAACTCCAGGGAATGATATAATGGACATTGGAGACTCAGAAGGGGGAGGAGTAGAGGTATGAAAAGTCACCTGTTGGATACAGTGTGCACAGGTGGAGGTTGTGAATACACTTAAAGCCCAGATTTTTCACCCCTACACAATGCAATCATGTGACCAAAACTATTTATAACTAAAGCTATTGAAATAAAGAAAAAGACAAGTATAAAATAAAATAAATATTAACTCCATGGTACCCAGAGGTCTCAAGCCCACAAGTTGAGAGTCATGACCTAAAATCAGTTCCGAGCCTCCCGTCCCAGCTCTGATCTTTTCATAATCTGACCCAACCTATCCTTCTAACATTCTATCGTTCACTGACTTCCCACATCACTCCAGTCAAATTGCCATCATCTCTGTGCCCTGACCACATTTGGGGCTACCCTAGGCCCTAGCTCCACCTGTCGTCCACTCCTTCATTTTATTTTATCTATCTGATTCTTACCCCTCTTCCAGGACCATGTCATACTTCTGCCAGGTAGCTTTTCTTGGCCACTGTGCCAGTTGTGTCTCTGAATCTCAGGCCCTCACTGACCACCTATGTCGTCTCCCGTGCCAAAGAGGATGAAATCCTAGAAATTACACTTTCCGGGCTTTTTCAGCAGGACTCAATGGCATCTACCAACAAAACACACTCATTCAAGGACTGAAAGCAGAGGCAGACAGGCTGCTACTCCCCTGCAGCATCTGCAGCGGATGAGTGTTCGCTCTCAGGTGGCAAACGTGGGGTCTGGCGGGTGGCATTTCCTTCTCGGTATCCCCTTTGCACTTTGCACATGACACTATTCCATTACTTATCACACTGCATCTTAGTTATTAGTTTATCTGGTCATTTCTCCCACCAGATTAAGAACCCAACAAGAATAAAAAGATCCTCCTGAATCTTTTTTTGCTCCTACCAAAAAAAAAAAAAAAAAAAAACAGAATATAACAAATGTTGGTGAGATGGTGAGGAAATAGTGCAACATTTCAAATTGTGCAATTGTGTGCTCATGCACCGCTGGCAGGAATGTAAAATGGTGCAGCCACTATGGAAAACAACATGGTGTTTCCTCAAAAAATTAAAAATATAATGACCATATAATTCAACAGCTTTTGGATATATATATATATATATATATATAGCCATAGGAACCAAAAGCAGGTTCTCAAAGAGATATTTGCACACTCATGTTCTTAGCAGCATTATTCACAAGAGCCAAAATGTGAAATCAGCCCAAATGCCCATTGACAGATGAATGAATAAACAAAATGTGGCAGAGAGATACAATGTAATTGTTTTCAGCTTTCAAAAGGAAGGACATTCTGACATGTGCTACCACAAGGAGGATATCGTGCTAAGTGAAATAAGCCAGTCACAAAAAGATAAATATTGTACGATTCCAGTTATACACAGGAGGTAATCAGAATCAGGGAGACAGACAGTAGCATGGTCGCTAGGGGCTTGGAGAAGGGAAAAATGAGGATTTTCTGTTTAATGATTATACAAAGTTTCCATTTTACAAGATGAAAAGGTCATGAGCGAGCTCAGTGGCTCAGCCTGTAATCCGCGCTTTGGGAGGCTGAGGTGAGTGGATTGCCTGAGCCCGCAGGTTCGAGACCTGCCTGGGCAACTTGGTGAGACCTCATCTCTACAATAAGTCAAAAATTAGCCGGGCGTGGTAGCGTGTGCCTGTAGTTCCAGCTACTTGGAAGGCTGAGGCGGAAGGATAGCTGGAGCCCAGCAGGTCGAGGCTGCAGTGGCCAGGAGCGGCCACTGCATTCCAGTCTGGGCAACAGAGTAAGACTCCAACTCAAAAAAAAAAAAAAAAAAAGGGGGTCATGGAGACAGACGGGGTGATGGTTGCACAACAGGTTGGCTTTATATTGCTGAACTCTACACTCTAAAAAAGGGTTAAGGTGGTAAATTGTATAGTATGTATATTTTACCACAATAAAAAAATATATATTTTACCACAATAAAAAAATAATATTTTTTTAAAAGCAAAGAGAAACAATCCTTCTGAAAGTCAGACATTTGATACTGAAGTCAACAGCAATTGTTTTTCCTTGATTCCTGTGCTCTTGGGTTTCTTGAAAAACAGTAGCTGAGACATTCACACCCACTCCCCATCCATCCTACCTCCAAGTACCTGCTGAAACTCCTTTCCTCTTAAAACACCTATGGTAGCTCTCATTCCTCGAAACAGCTGTGCACCCTCATCAGCGGTGTTTTCTGCTTGTCCATCAGTCATCTTTCCACAGGTATTCAGTTTGTCTCTTCAAATGAGCTTCTTAAAGAAATAAGTTTTGCCGGGCTCGGTGGCTCAGCCTGTAATCCCGTGCCTTTGGGAGGCTGAGGTGAGTGGATTGCCTGAGCCCGCGGGTTCGCGACCCGCCTGAGCAGCGAGACCTCATCTTTACAATAAATCAAAAAATCAGCCGGGAGTGGTAGCGCATGCCTGTAGTTCCGGCTACTTGGAAGGCTGAGGTGGAAAGTTCGCCGGAGCCCAGCAGGTCGAGGCTGCGGTGGCCGGGAGCGGCCACTGCACTCCAGTCTGGGCGACAGAGTGAGACTCCAACTCGAAAAAAAAAAAAAAGAAAGAAAGAAGTTTTATAGTTCTTTATGTGCAATACAGCATCTTCCCTTACAAGCAGTTGTTAAATAAATATTTATTTGATTTTACTGAAAATAGGTATAAATAAGATTGAGTTGATGGCATGGTAGACTTCCATCTAAGAAAAAATTGACTGAGTTTCAAACTGCTCAGTCAATACTTAGAGTTTAGAGTTTCCATGGTTTAGGATTTTTCAGTGGTTTTTTTTCTCATCCTTTGGTGAGTTAACTTACTTGTTTTGAATCAAGTTGGTGACTTCCACACTAATTTTTTTTTTTTAGTCGGGTCTCTGTCAGGCTGGTGTGCAGTGATACCATCACAGTTCACTGCAATCTCCACCTCCTGGGCTCATGCAATCCTCTTGCCTCAGCCTCCCGAGTTGCTGGGACTACAGGTGCAAGCCACCATGCTCAGTTAATTTTTGTATTTTTGGTAGAGACAAGGTCTTACTATGTTACCCAGGCTGGGCTTGAACTTCTGAATCTTCTTGTAAAGATACAAGTCATCAGATTTGGGGCCTGTTCCAAATACAGGGTAATTTAGTCTTGAGGTCATTAACTAATTGAATCTGCAAAGACCCTGCTTCCAAATAATGTTACATTATAGTTCCCAAGTAGATATATATTTTTGGGAGGAACTATTCAAGTCACTGCAATTAGATTTACAGAGATTAAAAAAGAAAACCTATATGTTTTAGCACAGGGATAAAAGCTTTGTCCTTCCTCACATTTAAAACTATATTTTTTCAGCCGGGCTCGGTGGGCAGCTGTAATGCCTTTGAGGCAGGTGAGTGGATTGCCTGAGGGTTCGAGACGCTGGGCAGGAGAATCTCTACAATAAATCAAAACCAGGGTGGTAGTGCATGCCTGTAATTACTGAAGTGAGGCGGAAGGAGGAGTAGAGGCTGCGGTGGCCGGAAGCGGCCACTGCACTCCAGTCTGGGCGACAGAGTGAGACTCCAACTCAAAAAAAATAAAAATAAAAAAAATAAAACTATATTTTTTCATACCTGATGGTAGAAAGAAAAAGAAGGGGGAACAGGTAGAATTTTAAGGACAGGTAGGCAAAATTAGGTGGAGAGAAGGAGATATAGCATGTGGAAGCATATGAAATGCTTAAAAACAGAAAGTGGACCAAGAAGTGATTTTTTTTAATCAATATCTTTTATTATGATATTGTGGGGTACAGTTAAGGGTTAGGTATACAAATATGCTTCGTTCAGGCACCCTTGTTGATAAGAGGTATCACCCCATCCCCAGACAGATATTTACTACCATTAATCCCATCTCCCTTCCCCTCCCCCCCATAGTTTCCCACCACTGTCAGTCATTTTCTTATAGCATTACATTGGATGTTCAAGGTCCACTATATGAGTGAGAACATGTGATACTCAGATCTTTGTTTCTGTGAGAGGTCACTCAGTATTATAGACTCTAGTTCCATCCAGGTTGCTGCAAAATTCATGATTTTGTTCTTTTTTATGGCTGCGTAGTATTCCATCGTATATATGTACCACATTTTTTTAATCCAGGCCTCTTTTGATGGACAGCATGGTTGCTTCCAGGTTCTTGCTATTGTGAACAATGCTGCGATAAACATACGTGTGCAGGTATCTTTTTTATAGAGTGATTTGAGTTCTTCAGGGTATATTCCCAGTAGGGGGATTGCCGGGTCACGTGGGAGATCAATATTTAGAGCTTTTAGGAATCGCCACACTGTTTTCCACAGAGATTGTACTAGTTTGTACTCCCACCAACAGTGTAGAAGTGTTCCCTTTTTGCCACACCCTCTCCAGCAACTGTTATTTTTTGAGTTATTGATAATTGCCATTCTGACTGGAGTTAGGTGGTATCTCAGTGTGGTTTTGAATTGCATCTCCCTGATGATTAGTGAGGTTGAACATTTTTTCATGTGTCTTTTGGCTGATCAGATGTCTTCCTTTGAGAAGTGGCTGTTCATATCTTTTGCCCATTTTATAATGGGGTTGTTTCTTTCTTTTCAGCATGTTTGAGTTCCTTGTAGATCCAAGATGTTAAGCCTTTGTCAGACCTGGAGTTGGCAAATACTTTTTCCCAGTCTGTAGGCTGTCTCCCTGCTCTCTTGATGGTTTCCTTGACTTTGCAGAAGCTTGTCAGTTTAATGAGGTCCCACTTGTCTATCTTATCTCTTATGGCCTATGGGTTTTGGTCTTTGTTCAGGAATTGGAGGCCAGTTCCAATTTCCATGAGGGTATGTCCTTCATTTTCTAAGGTTCTTATGATTTGAGGTTTTACATTTAGGTCTCTGATCCATTTAGAGTTAATTTTTGTGTATGGGGATAGATAGGGGTCCTGTTTCAATCTTCTGCATGTGGTCAGCCAGTTTTCCCAGCACCGTTTACTGAATAGTTCTCCTCTCCCCAGTAGTAGGTGGTGGAGGCTTTGTCGAAGATGAGTTGGTTGAGAAATTGAGGTTTTGCTTCTGGAATCTCAATTCTATTCCATTGGTCTATATGCCTGCTCCTGTACCAATACCAAGCTGTTTTGATTATTGTAGCTTTATAGTAAAGTTTGAAGTCTAGTAATGTGATACTGCCTGCTTTGTTTTTGTTTTTGTTTTTATTTTTGTTTTGATGAGGATTGTTCTGGCTATTCTTGGTCAATTGTGTTTCCATATGAATTCCTGTGTTGTTTTTTCTAGGTCTGAGAAGAATGTTGCTGGTAATTTCATGGGTATTGCATTAAATCTGTAGATTGCCTTAGGTAAGATGGACAACTTCACAATGTTGATCCTTCCAATCCATGAGCATGGGATATTTTTCTACTTGTTTGTGTCATCTTTGATTTCTTTGAGCAGTGTTTTGTAGTTTTCATTATAAAAGTCTTTCACGTTTCTGGTTAGGAAGATGCCAAGGTATTTCTTTTTTTTTTTTTTTTTTTTTGTGGCTATTGTGAATGGAATTGTGCTTTTTACTTGGGTTTCTGTTTGTTTATTATTGGTGTAAAGAAATGCAATTGTCTTTTGAATATTTACTTTATATCCTGAGATTTGTCAAAGTCCTTTATCAGTGTAAGGAGGTTTTTGACAGATTCTCTTGGGTTTTCAAGGTATACGATCATGTCATCTGCAAAGAGAGATAGCTTGACTTCCACTTTTCCTATTTGAGTACCCCTGATTGCCTTCTCTTCTCTGATTGCTCTAGCCAGGACTTCCAATACTATATTGAACAGGAGGGGTGAGAGTGAGCATCCTTGTCTTGTACCAGTTTTCAGGGGAAATGGCTCCAGTTTTTGTCCATTTAGGAGTATGCTGGGTGTGAGTTTCTTGTAGATGGCTTTTACTATTTTGAGGTATGTTCCCCGTATGCCTAGAAGTTCGGGGGTTTTTATCAAGAAGGGGTGCTGGATATTATCAAAGCTTTTTCTGCATCTAATGATATAATCATGTGGTTTTTGTTTTAACATCTGTTGATGTATTTAATTACATTTATGGTTTTACGAATGTTGAACCAGCCTTGCATCCCAGGGATGAAGCCTACTTGGTCATGATGGATAATTTTTGAGATGTGTTGTTGAATCCGGTTCACTATGATCTTGTTGAGAATTTTAGCATCTATATTCATCAAAGATATTGGCCTGTAGTTCTTTTTCTTTATTAGGTCTTTTTGGGAATAAATGTGATGTTAGCTTCATAAAATGATTTGGGGAGAGTTCCATCTTTCTCAATCGCCTGAAATACTTTCAGTAGGATTGGAATCAGCTCCTCCTTAAATGTCTTGTAGAATTCTGCTGGAAAGCCATCTGGTCCAGGGCTTTTTTGTGTGTGTAGTTTTCTTATTATGTAGTCAATTTCCTTGATTGTTATTGGTCTATTTAGGGTCTCAATTTCTTCTTGTTTCAACCTAGGCAGGTTGTGTGATGACAGAAAGTCCTCCATTTCTGAAAGGTTTTCAAGTTTGTTTCCATACAAATGTATATAGTAGTCTCTCTAATGATCTTTTGTATTTCTTCAGGATCAGATATGACTTCATCTTTTGTGTTTCTGATGGTGTTTATTTGGGCTTTTTCTCTATTTTTCTTGGTCAGTCTAGCTAGGGGACCATCGATCTTGTTTATGCTTTTGAAGAAACAGCTTTTTGTTTCATTGATTTTTTGTATTATATTTTTGTCTTCTATGTCCTGGATTTGGGCTTTTATTTTGGTGATCTGGATTCTTCTGCTGAAATTAGGGATTTTATGGTCTTGCTTTTCTAGCTCTTTTAGGTGGCTTGTTAGGCTGTTAATTTGTGATCCTCCATTTTCTTCATATGCGTTTGTAGGGATATAAATTCCCCTCTTACTATAGCTTTTATGGCGTCCCAGAGATTTTGGTAAGATGTTTCTTCATTTTCTTTTGTTTCCAGGTATCTTTTAATCTCTGTTTTGATTTCATCATTGACCCAGGAGTTGTTTAGCATCATGCTGTTTAGTGTCCGTGTCTTTGTGTGTTTTGGGGGGACCTTGTTGGTGTCAATGATTATTTTTTTTCCACTGTGGTCTGAGAAGGTGCATGATAAAATTTCAGTCCATTTAAATTTGCTTATGCTTGATTTATGGCCAAGTGTGTGGTCGATCTTAGAGTACATTCCGTGCAGTGATGAGTAGAATGTGTATTCTGTGGTCTTTGGATGGAAAGTTCTGTAAGTATCAATTAAGTCCATTTGATCAAGAATCACATAGAGGTTTCGGATCAATTCTGAGTTTTTGTCCTGATGATCTGTCTAGGGTTGCAAGTGGGGTATTAAAGTCACCAGCTATGATGGTATTGGAGTCAATATCTTTTTTTAGTTTACCTAGGAGCTACTTTATGAAAGTTGGTGCTCCTATGTTCGGTGCATATATGTTTAGGTGCATATCTCTTGTTGATGGATTGAACGTTTTATCATTATGTAGTGGCCTTCTGTGTCTTTTTTAATTTTTGATAGCTTTAAGGATATTTTTTCTGAGATTAAGATCACAACTCCTCCTTTCTTTTGTGTTCCATTCGCCTGAAAATTTGTTTCCCATCCTCTTACTTTGAGTCTATGAGTTTCCTTTCTAGTGAGGTGAGTCTCTTGAAGGCAATAGATTGTTGCCTGGTGATATTTTATCCATTTTGCCATTCTATGTCTTTTCAGTGGTGCATTTAGTCCATTCACATTCAAACTAATTATTGAAATGTGAGAGTTGATCCCTATCATAATGTTCTTACAGCATTGTTGTTCTTCCTGTTTGTGTGTTGTCTTTCTTTTGGTTTTAGAGTTGGATCATGTGTGTTTTTAATCTTTTGCCTGTACTCTTGTGAAGAACGTTGTTGTTCTTTTTTCCTTTTCTTCTGTGCACAATACTTCCTTAAGTGTTTCTTGTAGAGGTGGCAGCATAGGTTCTTAGGAATTGGATATCTGGGAAAGATTTCAATTCTCCCTCACTGATGAAGCTTAGCTTGGCTGGGTAGGTTATTCTCAGTTGAAATTGTTTATCTTTTAGAACTTTGAAGATAGGGCTCCAAGCTCTCCTAGCCTGGAGGGTTTCTGTAGATAAATCTGCTGCTATTCTAATTGGTCTCCCTGGTATGTAGTCTGACCTTTCTCTCTTGCAGCCTTTAGGATTTTTTCTTTTATACCTACTTTGCTTAGGCGAATTATTATGTGTCTGGGAGTTGGTCTTCTCATTTGTTGTCTTGCAGGGGTTCTCTGAATCTCTTGTGTTTGAGTTGTTTCATCCTCGATGAGATGAGGGAAGTTTTCTTGAATTATTTCATGAAATGTTTGTTCCAGTGTGGCCTCTGTTTCTCTCTCTGCCTCAGGAAGGCCAATTACTCTTAGGTTCGGTCTCTTGAAGTGATCATTCATCTCTTGAAGGTTTTGTTCTGTCTTTTTGAGCTTCTTTTCTATACTTTTGACAGTTTGGGTTAGTTCTGTGTTTTGGTCTTCGAGCTCTGAGATTCTTTCTTTTTCTTGGCTAATTCTGCTTTCCATGCTTATTAGTTTGTTATTTATTTCCATCACAGTATTCTTTACTGCTGTTATTTCTGACATCAGCTCCTTCCTATTTTCCTCTTGTCTCTCCTCAATTTTTTAAATTCTCTCTATTTATGTCTTGATATCTGGGTTTGTTGCACGTGACCAGTCATTCTGGGGGCTCTTCATTGTTTGTCTTCCAGAATCTGTTTTCTCAGTGTCTGATCTCCCAGGGGTCTGTGTGAGACCTATATTCTTCTTTTGGTTTTTCTTCATTTATGTGGGTTTTTTCCCCCTCCCTACCTTTTCCTTCCCTCCATGTCACCATCTTCTTTAATACTGTTATTCAGGGGTAGAGGGATTGCTTTTACTTCTTTTTTGTTCAGTCTCCTAATGTTTATGTATGCCCTCTTACTTTTTTCAATTCTGGAGCTGCACTGTAGGTTGGGAGTGGTCGTTTTTGCAGTTTTGAGATTTACTTAAGGGGGGAGCTGTGATTCAAAATCTATCTGCAGATCGTGGTATTCACTGGCAGGTTTATGGATAATCTGAAACCCACTTCCCACTGCCTTAGAATCTGTCCATGCAGTGGGGCTATGGGTTACTCCCTGAAATAAATTGTGGTTAGCAGAGGGAAGAGAATGGAGCAGACAGTGGGGGGATGAGGGGGAGTGGAGAGGGTCGTAAGAGGGGAAACAGATGAGTGTACCAACAAATGAAGAGAGAGACCTAAACTGAAACAGATAAAAACAATGGACCACGGCTACAGACTAACCAACTCCCATACAAAAAAAAAAAAAAAACATACAATGATGCTAACATACAACCTAACCAACCACCTTATTGGTGTGCTGTTCCTCTATACAAAGAATGGTTTACAGAGAGGAGAAAAGAGAAGAAAAGGAAGAGGAAAGAAAAAAAGAAAAAAAGGAACAAAACAGTAGGAATAGAATTAGGTCATTAAACTAACAGAATAGATCAAGCATACTCTGAGACTTTTTATTTAAGTCCAATGTCCTTTCAGCTCTGATTTCTAGCTGTCTTTTCAAGCTGGTAAATTAGTTTGCAGTTAGGGTCAGTTGATCCTGGCCTGCTGTGAAGGACAGTTCATATCACCCTCCATTCCCCACTTAATCTGGCCTGTGTCTGTTTTTCAAGCTTGTTTCCTTGTTGTTACCTTGAATTGCCAGCAGGTGGTGCTATCTCAGCTGCTTGCCCCAGAGTGGGTGGAGCCAGACAGGAGTCCGGCAGAGGCCACAGATGGGAGCCTGCCTCAGGGCACACGGGAGGAGACCCACAGCCCGCAAGGACTGAAGTTGTGGATCACTTCAGGCACGAGTGGTGTGATGCGCTATGGCCACCACGAAGGCCGCTGTGGCGCTGGTGGCTGCTGTGTCTGCGGCTGCAGTGGCTGTCCAGACCTCTGCGATGCCCCAGTGGTGGAAACAGCCGAGCTCTGTGTGAAGAGCAGGCTGCCGACATTGGGGTCTGCAGCCCCTGAGGAGAGAGCCAGAGACCAGCATTCTCCTTTGCAGAGGGTTTCATAGAACCAGGTTGCCCCGTCGCCATCTTGCCGGAAGTCAAGAAGTGATTTGACAACCTTGCTGACCCAAAGTTCTCCATCAAAAATGTTTATGAATATTTAGAATGGGTCCAGTGTGGTGGGTCACACCTGTAATCTCAGCACTTCGGGAGGTAGATGCAAGGAGGATCACTTGAGCCTAGGAGTTCAAGAACAGCCTAGTCAACATAGTGAGACTTCATCTCTACCAAAAATAAAATAAAATAAAAATTATCTAGGCATGGCGGCGCATACCTGTAGTTCCAGTTTCTCAAGAGACCAAAGCAGGAGGATCACCTGAGCCCAGAAGGTTGAGGCTTCAATGAGCTGTGATCGTTGCCATTGCACTCCAGCCTGGGTGACAGAATGAGATCCCAACTATTAAAAAACAAAAGAAGAAGAAGAGAAGATACACAGAGGCTCAGGGGAGAAGATAATGTGGAAACAGAAGCAGAACTTGGAGTGATGGTGCAATACAGCTGTGACAGGGGCTCCCAGAAGCTGAAGAGGCAGGGAAGCATTCTCCCCTCAAACTTCCAGAGGAAACAAGGTCCTGCAGACACCTTGACTTGGGACTTGAAGCCTCTAGATCTGTGAGGGAATACATTTCTGTTATGTTAAGCCATCCAGTTTGTGATATTTTGTTATGGCAGCCCTAGAAAGCAAATACACTAGCATAGCTGGTATTTTTCATGAACGTCAAAGCAGCTTTCTGAGCATACACAAAAGTATTAAATTGGAAGAAAGCTGACATCACTACACCCATGCCAGGCACAGAATAATCTTCATACATCCCTCTACCATTACTAGAATCACCTTTAGGGATGCAAATAAAGTGTTTCCCACTGAAAGGACTTTCTGGTTAGTAGCTTATTAAGAAAGTCATTTTGACATTTGACATTTAGAAGTTGGTTCCAAAGCAGAATTATCATGGTAAAAGTAAGCTATTTTTTACCCTCCAGAGAAAAAATCTTAGTAAGTACACAAACTGAAAATTCAGTGAATACATATTTTTTCTTTCCTGCAGGTAATAGAAAAGCTGAAAAACATTGAATAGCCTATGAGCATACAGGCTGCTCCCAGACATGGCCTGCAACCTGAGGATGATATTTTAAAATAGAAGCAGTAGAACACAAAAGCGGCTGGGTTCAGGGGCTCACACCTGTAATTCCAGCATTTTGGAAGGCCAAGGTAGGAAGACCGCTTGGGACCAGGAGTTCAAGACCAGCCTGGGCAACTTAGTGAGACTTCTGTCTCTATCAGAAAAGAAAAAAAGAAAAAGTCAAGAATTAGCCAGGTATGGCTCAGGAGTTTGAGGCTGCAGTGAGCTATGATCATGCCTCTGCACTCCAGACTGGGCAACAGAGCGAGACCCTGTATCAAAATTAATTGATAACAAACTGAAAGAACACAGATCCCAGCAGTTAGTCCCGCCCTTCTCAGAGCCTGCCATACTTGGTACTTTATATGTGGCCCCATCACGTGACTTACCACATTGTGCTGTTATTAACGGTTTACCTAATTGTTCCTTCAGAGGACTGAGAACCTCACAATGGAGGAGTTTGTGCAGCTCATTCTCACACCCCAGGTCTTGGCACCATGCTTGGCCGTGCTTTTGGTGCTTGATGAATGCTTAACGAATTAAACCTGTTGACCTTGCTATATTCATGATGGAGCAGACACATTTAAAACACATTGCAAAACTGCAGTTCTAACACTGAACATCTATTCTCAAAGCAGATGCAGCAGACATATTTTTATTTACAAAATGTGTTTTATCTACAGCTCTTTTCTCAAAAGAAAGCAGGAAGACTCAGCAATTAATAGCCCACATCTGATGAGGGAACCATTCACAGGTTACTGCAGCCTGATATTAATCAGAAAGACACAGCAGCCCAATGGTAGCGAGTCTAAGACATGTTTCCTTTTTGCATGCCATCCTCCCAAAGGGCAGGTTTTCAGAACAGTGGTAATGTAACTTCAGGACAAGTTTTGTCTAAAAGTCACATAAGCCAGAAGTTAAATCTTCCAGATTCTCTGGCCCAGAGTTGTAACCACATTGCAACCATATTGATAATGAACGTGTAAGCATTCTAAGGTGACTCTAAATTTTTTCTAAATAAAATTTGCTGCATCAGGGAACACAGGCTTTAGCTAGTAAATGTGTCTCTCAAATGATGTCACCTGTCTAATTTTAGGCTAATGGCTTTAAGGAGTAGATACTCAGTAATAATTTCAGGGGGAAAAATTCCCTGAGAAGTAAAGAAATCGGGAGTCAGGACAGGAATCCCAATGAAGCATATCAAGAGTTTTGGTTTCAGGAGTTTGACTGAAAGTGACCATTTAAAGGAGGACTTCGACAGTCCAGATTTTCCAGTTTGTAGTAAGCAGCACTGAGATTGCCCCAGTAATCCCTGCATCCCAGTATCCAAGCACCTGTGTGGTCGTTTCCCCTTGAGTGTGGACTGGACCTCGTGGCTCTTTTCTAATACACAGAACACGACAAAAGCGACTGGCTGTCACTCCTGAGTCTGGGTCACATCTACCCTGAGCCACTATCTTTTCTCCCTTGCTCACTCACTGTGAAGATGGCTAGTGGTCATGCTGTGGGCTGCCCTGCAGAGAGCCCTGTGCCTCAGGGAACTCAGGTCCCCATCCAACAACCCACTAAGCAACTGAATCCCACCAGCAACCACAAGAGTGAGCTTGGCCAAGTCTCTTCCCCTGGTTGAACCTTGACTGCAGTCCTGGCCTCCACTTTGATCTCAGCTTTATGACACACCCTGGGCCAGGGAGTACAGATAAGCCACACCTACTCCTGATTCACAGAAACTCATATCCTCAGTGTTCATTGTTTTAGGCCACTAAGTCTCGGGGCAATAGTAACTAATATACAGCTCAACCCCCGTTTATAATATTAAGTATGCTCTTAGTTCTTAAAACACATATTCTAATTGCTGTTTGTGTGAGAAGGCCACAGACTCCTTGGAAGAAAGTCGAAACAGCTGTCTTCAGAGCAAAGTACAACATGGGATGCGTAAACACATAGACCTAATTATTATTATCAACACCTAGGGTATCTCCCTTCCAAAAAGGTCAGTCAAGCAGAATGTGACAAAACTGACCTTAGGATGCTCTCCCTGAGGATAGAAACCACAGGATCCAAAGTATCAGACCAATTCACTCACCATCTTATGACCAGCAGTGGAAATAAAATCATCTTATTCTTCAAACATCTAACTGTGTTTTTTCACTAAGAGAACTGAAAAGTACCAAGAACTTCCTATGTCATCAATCACTGGAGATGACCTACACCTGCACAAAATTGATACCAAAGCACTTACCCCGTCGAGGGATATCATTGCCTGGCTGCTGCATGACATTTTATCTCAGATACCACCCATTGCTTACTAATTTCCCCAAATGACTTCCCTTTTGCTCAAACTTTTCTCTACAACAGAGTACTTTATTAGATAATGTTTACTAATAAACTGAAGGCGAGGGCAACTATCAAAAAAAGATAAACTGTTCAATTAGAATAGCTTAATTACACTGTGACTTTCTGCAGAGTTCTAGCTTGTAATTTTATCTGATGGCGATGTCAAGTGTTGATTAAAAATAAGACATCACACTTTGTGTTCTCTCTAGATTTAACTAGATAAGCTGGAAAACACAGGGCTTATA
This sequence comes from Cephalopachus bancanus, assembly GCA_027257055.1. Lineage (NCBI taxonomy): Eukaryota > Metazoa > Chordata > Mammalia > Primates > Tarsiidae > Cephalopachus > Cephalopachus bancanus. Next base: position 5,608,170 of record JAPVLO010000176.1, on the reverse strand, counting down.
TATGAATTCTTGATTTCTAGGCCTTCACAAAGATTGCTGATGTTTTTTGTTTATGATGTGAAATATCACACTAGGATACCCATTCAAAACAGACATGCTTTGAGACCTTTCATCGTGAGGTATCCCCAGGAAATTTTTTTGTTAGTGATTCTCAAGTAGGGGGGAAGAAGCAGCACTGGTCATGTGAGGTCTGTTCTGAACTGTCTTCTTCGCTTGCCCCAATTTCAGCATACCCATAAAGCTGAGGAAACATGGGAACTCTTCTCCTTGAATCTTTGCTCTCAAGTCCCATTTTTTAATGGACGCACTGGTCTGAAGGCTCACCTAACTACTCACTCTCTTTACATTCATCCTAACTTGAACCAGTGACGTTATCAAATGATGCTGTTGTCCAGCTGGAAAACTGATTGGATGCCTGCCATAATCTACAAAATTGCTACTGGCCCATCCCTTGGACAAATATTGAACAAATTACTAGCTACAGAATATTGCTGGCTATTGGAACAATGTGCGTGCTGTCAGCACACCTCAGCTTTGCTTATTGATAATAATTTAAGTCAGGCCTCTCTTGACATTCTATTTTTTTTTATTATATCTGACATCATTGATAAGGCAAGATAGATATTTTTTCCATGAAATGTCTTACCCTATTCAAAGAAGGAATAAAGGTTATTTATTCCTATAAAGTCTATTAAATTATCACCTACCATTATATAGGTCTATTGTATGCCAGGAAAATCGAGGGGGCATAACTCTGGAAAATTTCAAAGGAAAATTTGAGTTACTTAAGTATTTGGGACAAAGTTATTGCTTTAGTTCTAAATTATTTAATTTCTTTAGTTTAGTAATTTCAGGTTTACCTCTGGACAACGGTCCTCATTCCCCCAAAAAACCAAGCTTTCACCCTGTGATCTGTTCTTCAGATTACTACCAGAAAGTTCAAGCTAAAATACAAATCTTTCCTCATTTTCCTACTACAAATTTTTCAGTGACTCTCAATTACCGAGATTACCTGGTTTCTACCCACTGCATTGGCCTCAGTCTCTGTCCACTTCCTCCTTCTCAGTCTACTCTCCAGTCACATCCAACTACTAGCAGCTCTGACCTCTCCATGCTTGCTCACACCCTGAGCCCCCTGCTTCTCCTGCCTGGATTACATCCATCCTATCAGCTCTACCGTAGGATCCAGTCCTCCATCTTCTTCCAATCTCAGCTCAGCACACTTCTGCCTAGAAGCCCCTTCGTTTTTGTTCCCAAAATCAGCTAAATAGCCTTCCTGTTTTCTTACCCTTCTATTCTAACATCTATTATCTCATGTATTACTGTATTGACGTTGATAATTTATGTCTCTCAATCCTCAACTAATCCTGCAATCCTGGAGACAAGTGTTGCACTCTACTTTTTGTTTGTTTGTTTGTTTGTTTCAATAGCTTTAGAAAGTACAAATGGTTTTTGGTGACATGAATGCCTTGTATAGTGGCAAAGAAATCTGAGCTTTAAGTGTACCTGCCACCCCTACCTGTACCTAATGGGTAATTTTTTTTAGCCCTCCCTCATTTCCCGCCCCTCCTCCTTCTGCATCTCCAATGTCCATTTTGCTGTTTTTTAAATTTTTTTCCATAAAATTAACATCATGTCTGGAACATAGTGTCACTCAGCAAGTATTTGTTGAATTATTATAGCTAGAATGTTTATAATGTCTCATAAGTATTTTTGAAAAAGATCTTTTGAATACTAAGAGAAAACAACCCTAGCAGGACAAATTTTTCAGAAATAATCCTTTATAGTTCATGCATATGATCTTTAAGAGTATTTGTGAACTTTAGGAAACAATACTCCATGACGCTCTGAATGAATCAGTTGTCTTTTCAATCAAATGCTGGAAAGTTCAGTGGGATAAGAAATTAAGTCAGGTCACTTTATTTTATCAGAAAAAAAAAGTCAATGTCTCCAAAATAAGAAACAAAAACTAATACTCATCATTGAAATATAAAATAAGGACACCTACCCCACAACTTTAAAATTAAAATAAAATAAGGAAACATCATGCATTTTATTATATATGCTATATGATATTATATATGTATAGCTATTAAGCCACATGTGCAAAAATAATTTTTGTTCAATGATTTCATCCTATAATCTTCCTCAGGTCTATCCAGTGAAATCACCAGACAACAAATTTTATACTATTGGAAGATAAAATTTACTAGGAAAAATCATTCAGATACTTTTCCATTTTTGGAGTAAAAAGCAAACCCAAGTCTATAGCTTGAAGCAACAGTTTTCAGAGATATTTTTAGAATTCAATTTCATTTTATGTTTCATCATTTTTCGAAATTGTCTCTTATAAGGAAAATCACTGGGGCATTTCTTTGCACTGTGGTTCAAATGAGCTTGCTGAAGGTAAAGTTAAAATCTAAGGGAATCTTATGAGATAGAGACATCTACCACTAAGTACTTTCCTGGATAAAGACTGTTGTATTTCCTTCCTAAATCTAACAGAATAGATCAACCCTGTTGAGTCCTGTAGGTGTAAAGTGAAGCCCAGATGGCATGTGATAGACTGAGGAAATCCCACATAATCTAATAGACATTAATCAATTACACATTTGGCTTAGCCTATTGTATAAGAGACCAAGAAGTCAGTGTCAACAGTGATGCTAGGATCCCAAATCACTCGACCTAGTCTAGAAAGTAGGGGTAACCCCTTTGGGTCCCTCCCACTATGGGAGCGTCTCTGTTTTCTCAGTAAATCCTGCTTTCTAAAAGAAGAAAAAAAAGAAAAGAAAGTAGACACCTATCGTAGTCCAATGTGAATCCCTATGAATGAAACCACAGTAGCTTTAGAAAGTACACCACTAAAAAAAAAAAAAGAAAGAAAGTACACAACTGTGTCCCCAGAGCCCCAAAGAGTTCATGGCACATAGTGGATGCTCAGAAATTATTTGATGAGTGAATGGATTAATAATTCAGTGAGTGAACCAAAGATTTCAGACAATACTAGACTCTACCTGCTTCCTGAGGATTCTCCAATTGGTGGATTTATTTAGCCAATGTGTTTGTCACCCCATCTGCCCACCCCCACCTGCACTCCTAAGTAGAGCCAAGTTGCAACAATCTCCATGGTCTGAATATTTTAATAAACAAGTAAGCATTTAGAGTTGGGTTAGGACACGGAGGTGATGCTCCTGCCCCTTGAGCCAGCTCCAAATGCCATCTTCAAAGAAAGCTCTTCTCAGGAACCTTCCAGCCCATTGAACTAGCCATCTCCTTCTTATTTCCTCCATACCCTGCACATACTTAGGCATTTTAAATATCAAAACACAAGGCAGAAAAATAAATTAAAAGTCTGTAAAATTTAACAAAGTATAATCACACACAGCTTAGCAAACTGTAACACACTGCACACTCTGAGAAGTTATAATAAAGTGGATCCATGTGTAAGACCCACCAAGGTTAAATAATGATCTTCATGAGCATCAGAGAATGCCCGCTTCCCACCTCTCCCTGATCCCAAACTCCTCCCTCCCCCAGGGGTAACCCCACCCTGACTGTTATGACAATGAGTCCTTGCTCTATGTTTTGCCATAAAAGCAAGAATCCCTCATCCATGGGGTTTACTTTTTTTTGGTCTTGTTTCTTTTGTGAAACCTTCTGCTTTTAGAATTTAGATATGCTGTGTATCACTGTCGCTCATTCATTTTCATTGCCGAGTATATTCTATTACATGAATAAACAATTTGTCTATTTTACTGTCAATGGATGTTTGGGCGGGATTCCATTTGGGGCCATTATGAGCAACACTGTGTATTCTCAAGTGTACCAAAGTGCACATAAGAATGCATTTCAGTAATAGGCATGTCCCTGAAGGAGGAATTTCTGATTGTGCATATCTGCTCTTTACTAAAGAAAGCCAAAACGTTTTCCAAAGCATTGGTACCAATGTATAATTTCACCAGTTTTTGAAAGTTTTTATCACTCCACATTATTTTCTTGGCATTAACAGGCTTTTACATTTTTTTTTTCAATCTAGTGGGTACCCACTGAGCTTTTGATATTATTTTTCTGATTCCCAAAGTTCTTGAAAACCATTTTAAAGGAACACTGTTTTGTTTTGTTTTTATTTCCTCATTTGTAAAATATTTCGCATGTATTTCTTTCTATTGGATTGGCAATCTTTTTTGTTGAATTCTTATTGAAACTAAATCTGTAGATCAATTTAGGGAAAAGTGACATTTTGGTGGTAAATTTAAGTCGTGGGATCTGTGACTATTGTGTATCATTCCATTTATTTTTGTCTTCTTAAATTAAAGTTTTATATCATCCTTTTAGATTAATTTCTAGGTATTTGTTAATTTCCTCTTATTGTACATAGAGTCTAATTTAAACTTCAGTTTCTATATATTGCTAGTATATGCAATTACTTTTCATACTGGTTTTTTTAGAGTTACCTTACTAAACTATTTTACTAATTCAACGATCTGTAGATAACATATTATATATTTGGTGTTTTTTGTTTGCTTGTTATTGTACTGCACAAGACCTCCAGGAAAGAGTGTTGCACAAAGGTGCTGGTAGTAAGTGACTTTGTCTTGCTCTCAATTCACAGGAAAATTCTACAAAACTTCGGCATTAAAAATAATTAAACATTAGGGCCAAGTTCAGTGGCTCAGTCTGTAATACCAGTGCTTTGGGAGGCTGAGGTGAGTGGATTGCCTGAGCCCGAGGGTTCGAGACCTGCCTGGGCAACTTGGCGAGACCTCATCTCTACAATCAATCAAAAATTAGTTGGGTGTGGTAGCGCGCGAATGTAGTTCCAGCTACTTGGAAGGCTGAGGCGGAAGGATCACCGGAGCCCAGCAGGTCGAGGCTGCGGTGGCCGGGAGTGGCCACTGCACTCCAGTCTGAGTGACAGAGTGAGACTCCAACTCAAAATAATAATAATAATAATTAAACATTAAACATGATGGGCTGTAGGTATTTATTACATATTTTTACCAAATAGAGTTCCATTCCATTCCTACTTTGCTGAGTTTTTTTTAATTTAATGAAGATATTTAATTTTGACATATCTCTATACATCTATTAAAATTAAAATAGGATATTTCCCCATTTTTTTTCTGTAAATGCAATAAATTTCATTAACTTTCTATATCAACTTCATGCACCTGGAATAAGTTCAACTTGGTTATAATATATTATCCCTTTTATCTACTGCTGTATTATATTGACTAATACTTTGTTTAGTATATTTTCATCTACATTTATAGAAGATATTTAGCCACACTTTAATTTCCTCATCATGTGCCTCTTGAGATGTGTTATTAAAGCCATGACAGCGTAATAAAAATGAACTGGAGAGAATAGTCTTTTGATTGTTTGGAAGTTTATAGAAGATTAGCATTATTTGCATCTCAAAAGTAATAGAGCTCAATAATTAAGTCATCTAGGCATGTTATTTTCTCTGTGGAAAGTTTTAAAATTATCTTTCTAATTTTGTTAGTAGTTATATGACCATTCATACTTTTTGTTTTTATGTCCATTTCAATAAACTGTAATCTTGTAGGAATATGCCCATTTCATTAAAATTTTCAAATTTTTGTCATAAAGGTGCTCATATCTTATTATCATCCTTTTTGATACCACAAGGTATGCAGTAGTATCTTGTTTTTGATTCCTGATCATTACTACTCACACTTTATTTTCTTTGATCTGACTTTGGGGAAAAAAGAAGACGGACAAAGAATGGAATGGAACTTCCTTAATACGATTTTTTTAATGTATCTAATAAACACCTACGGCACATGGAATTTAATGGGTTTGAAAGACCTCCACTGTGTGCTGTGTTCTTCCAGCTTCCATCATGGTCTCATCTTGTGTGTGGGACAAATTAGCACCATACTCTTGAATACATAGTTGAAGTTGAGAAAAAGCTCGCACCAACCCCTTTCTCTTTTTCCAATTTTCTCTTTTCAAGACTTTCTCTTACACAACAGAACTAACACTTTCCTTTCCAGAAAAGCTTGCAGGGTTTCACCAATAAAGCAACGGCGCCCAGGCAAGGTTACTGTCCTGGACAACTATCTGGGCTCTAGCTAATTTACCCATGCCCTGTGGCTGCATCATGTCCAAAGTCATGGGGCATCAATCAGCAGTCAGTGGAAAACTGAGAAACTATAGGTTAGGACTGCATAGCGTACGTGTGGAAATGAATGAGAAGGCCTTCCGTGAAGCATAAAGTGAATAGTCTGAACACACTTCCTAGAAGGGTTTTGTCATTATTTTTAAACTGTAAGTATATAACTATTTCATTATTTGTTATCACTTTAGTATAAAATAAACCCTACTGGCAGCAAATCTTTCAGAAGAATGGAGCTGTATGTTTAATGAAAACGTAATCACTGAATATCTCTCGCTGAGAAAGTTGGTGATGATTGTGTAACTTGCAAAAAAATGATTTCAACATTTATCATCCAACATTTATCATGAAGGCTGTAGTGATATTGCTGAACACATTAAAAAGCCCAAATCTGTTGAAGAATTATCAGCATCAATTTCAAAATTGCTTAAGAACACTGAGTCAGAAGATACAGATTCAACACATGCAGCTGAAGAAAGTGCATTTACACAAGACTCTGTATCGTGTCTTTTCATTTCAAGTAAATGCATGTTCTTCTAAATTAATTTCACTCATTTTGAGTCCAGGCTTTCTGGAGCACATACAAAAAGGAAAGCAATCACTATGAACGCATTGACTCCATGAGCTGCAACTGAACTTTGCAAACTGTTCAATAACACCAATTCTTACAGTAATATTTGCAGACACTTTAAAGAGAAAATTAGTGAAGTTAATCTCAAAAAGAATTTGATTATTTTCATTCAATTCAATACATTAAAGTAAAACTTTAAGATCATTATGTTACAGGAGAATGATCTAACATTATTGTGAGTGCAACTGTAAGTTCTGCTTAAGGATTAGCAATGATTACAGTATTTGTTTTATGGGGATATACAAATATGAATTTGGGGGTAGCATAACATCATGGCAAAAATGCTTTTACAAAATTAAATGTAAAGAGTTTTTGTGTGTACATACATTATTATAGCAATCTTTGCCTGTTTCAAATATATATAAATTCACAAACAGCAAATAAAATTAGCAAACTTGACTATAAATGTTTATATTTGAGTAACAAATTTGAATCACAAGTATTACATACATTAAATATATTAAAGGGGATCACACAGAGGTCCTTTGTAACTTATACAAGGATATTTCAGGGATTTTTTTTTCCACATCTGGTTAATTTTTTTGTAGAGATGAGGTCTCACTATGTGCCAAAGCTGGTCTTAAACTCCTGGGTTCAAGAAATCCTCCTGCCTTGGCCTCCCAAAGTGCTGAGATTATAGGCATGAGCCACAATGCCTGATTTGGAGTAGTATTTTTAATAGAATAAGGAAGCAGAAGTTGAACTAGAGTTTTTAACTTTTAAAAAATGAGTGGAAGCAGAAATACTATACTCCCCTACACTCTCGCATTGCCCTGCAACTTCTTTCATTTCAGAACTTCTTATTTGACAACATAGGTCATCATCGCCCCCTTTAGGCTCTAATGGCATATAATGCTTTGTCCCCCGTAGCTGGCATGAATTAGACATTGGTTAAGTCCTCCAGGGCAAGTCGTCTGCCCAAAATGGAAAGTCAAAGGGTAATGACATGAGTGTGACTATGTCAAGTGAACAGTCTTGCTTCCCTGGGTCAACCTCAAGGACCTTGAAAAAGAGATAAAACAGCATCTGCCACTATGGGACTCAGTGGTCACCTGCTTTGTGCTGCCTTCCAGGTGTGCAGCTGGGAGCACCGAGCCATCCCAAAACCTGTGTTCACAGATGGTATCTGAAAGGTGAATAAGTCAAGAATCTCAGATGGTACAAAATATCCTGCTGGAGATGAACTGTTAGGTGCTTCTCCTCGTAGGAACTGTATTTGAGAGGAGCAGGTGAAGTTGAGAACAAAAAAGCTTTCCTACCTGGAGTTCTTTTCTCTCTATCCTTGAGAAGAGAGTGGACTGTGCCAACTTGCTGCTTCTCATCAGCAGTTGAGATTCCTAGCTTTTTCCAACCCCTTCAGTGAGTGGGAATAGAATTCCTGAAATGTAGAGTGCACCTTAATTTAAATCCGTAAAGGGTACTAAGATCAGAGTCTTGGCTAGGAGTACCACAGTCAGGGCAAGAGGGTAGCCATAATCGCACCTTACATGTATCTCAAGCTCTCTCTTCATCATGACACTTTCTGCACCACTAGCCACCCTCAACCTCACACCTTCCCCGGACATTCTGATGTACAGAAAAACCAACGGAGACCCAGAGATAGTGACTTGTTCTCCAACAGACACACAGTAAATGAGAGCTGGAACTAGAAGCTATATGTTCTTTCTCCTTGTCCAGTAGCAGGATGCTTGGAAAGGAGCCAACAAACCAGAAAGTGTGTACTACTGAGGAAAGACAACGGGATGCTTCCTGAAAGGCGAGGACTTTGAGGTGAGCTGGAGAGAAGGTGCATCCACAAACATCAGGGGAGTCAAGCATGTGTATGCAAGAAGCATGACTTCACTCTATTATAACCAAGACTGCAGTTCTGTGTTTAGCCCCCATCCCACCAGGTGGTACATAGGATCCAACTCATCCCACCAGTGGTACATAGAATTCAACTACCCCTTTCTCCTTGTCTTTCCAAGAATGCTTTTATATTGAGGGAAAGGGAGCTTACAGGCTGTCAAGGCTGGGGACTGGAGCGAGAAGTGGGTAGAAAGTTGTCATCTGTTCACACTAGCATCAGCTGAGATTCCTTTTTTCCTGTGACTTCAGAAGTATGCTTTTTCAGAAGTACCCCTTATTCATTCTCTCTCTCTCTCTCTCTCTCTCTCTCTCTCTCTCTCTCTCATCTTCCTTTCCTCCCTCTTTCTCTCATTTTGCGCCACTCTTGGGGACACAGGAAATATTTGTCTGCTTCCTACAGGGTGCAAGGGAACTCAACAAGCCATGATTTATCCTGCTTCTACCCCAAAGCCAGAAATGGAAGTCTCTGCAAAGGCCTCATTCACACCCAGGAAGTAAGACACGAGCTTGCTCTGCTGTGACTCCCAAACATTTGGGGATCCATCATTATTTCTCTATCACTCCCAAGAGGCCGGGAGGGATGTTAGACCATCTTAGAGATGCATCAGCAATGCCCTGTGCTTCTCTTCTGATTTCTCTTCCTTCTCTCATCCCTCTCACAAAACCTTGTCTATCTGGACACCAGAAACACTGCCTAGGATGCACAACATAGTCTTCAAATATATCACTTAGGGCATAAATTCTGCCCATGTTTCTCTGGGCTAAGGGCTTTGATGCCCAAGTCCAAATTCTCACAATTCACAAGCTAAGAACTTCACCTTGTTTTCAAAGCTATGCTCTGAAGAAGACCCTTTCGGAAGCCAATGAATGACCTTGAGCAGATGGGAGAAGGTCAAAAGTGCAAGGTAAGGAAAGAAGAAGGAGGCAGACACATGACCAATCAGTCAATATATTTATTGGAATACATTAGGCTTACATTGACTGCGTTCTAAAGATCTTAAGAAATAGTTACACTTTCATAAATATGTTTTAAAAGTTACTGCATTGTCAGCTAAATAATGGTAGTGTAACTTGTTCATAGAAATAAAATACAGTGACATCTGCTTTTGTGTTGTCCAGATGAATCTCTACCTACTTAACACCCAATACCTTAAGTAGCAAGTTGTCAGAGGTCTGTCAAGTCTTCTCTGCAATGCTCTGGGACTGACTTGAGAAGGGAACATCGCCTGTGGAGTCTTCAACTGAGAGCACCAAGAGGGTCATGGAAAGCCCGCAGGCATTGCCACAAGCCTGATCTGAGTTACAATCCCAGCACACCATGTCCTAGCTATGAGAAGCCAAGAAGGTCACCCAGTTTCTCAGAGCTTGTTTCTTCAGATGTCATCAATAACATGGGGACAAAAACCCCTGCTTCTTGGGATTGTTAGAAAATCAGTGACCTATTATGTGCAGGAGAGCACAGCAAGACACCGGACACGGTGTAAATAATAAACATGAGTTACCTGGCCTGGCCTTGCTTTTAGAAAGTCTTCCAGCTTCCCAGACATGACTATTCCAGGTCACACTGAGGCACATGTTCCATAGAAGAGTATCTCTGTTCATGTATGCAGGACTATGAGAAAGGAATGCTTTGTGCCTGTGCTTGACACCCTTCATTAAATCTCCTTTCAGACAGCTTCTCATCTTCTTCCCCCACCTTCTAACCCGGCAGTCCTTCACAGGGTTCAAGTTGGCTCTGATCCTAAAACAACTTACTACTTTCTCTTCTGATCTCCCATAACAAGACACATTTTAATGGAATATAATGGAGAGGCTGGCAGCAGGTTGAGTATCTAGCAGGAGACTTAAAATGCTGCAGCGATCTGTCAGTCACACTCCAGAGCTGGCCATGCATAGCAAACAGCTGCTTTATGAGTGTGATGGAGTATGCAGCAGGTCCGCAATGATGGGCAGAAACCCCAGACCAGAAGCTGAGGCATCACAGGAAGATGCACTCATGTGGGCCAGATCATGGGTGCCATTGACGATCATGCCATTGATCAATCCTGACCAGCACAGGTTTCTGCATCGGGAAGCTTCTGGAACATGACATCCAGTCCTGCAGGGAAGGCAACCAGTATCCGGACTGAACTCCTCTGTCAGTTGGGTACCAAGTCCATGTTCCTTAACACCGGGATGCTACTAAGTAAATATGGGATAGGAACAGAGAAAGACTGTTCGAAACCTATTTTTTGTATCAAGGTTCATTCCATGGCTTTTATCCAGGCATATTCCTCCCTCATCTTTTTTTTGACACAGGCTAAGCTTCTCTTTCTGACTGTAATTCCCTTAGGAGCATTTGTTTATGGCATGCAGAACACGAAAACTGGCTAGCCAGTAAGCCGAAAGGGGCAGATGACACAGAGCTCACAAGACAGACGTGAATGTGGGGAGCAGTCAGAGGCCTCAAATGCCTCCCCTCTGTGACCAATACCATTTCCTGAAACTTGTAAACAGCATGTCAGCTGTGCTGGTTTGAGAGTAGTAACCCCCACATTCCAGCTGAAAAAACACAAGTTTTTAAATTTGCGCACGTTTCTACCAATGGCTAGCTTAATCATATGTTATGTTTTTAGTACAACTTTAATGTAATTCCATTTTTCCCTATGCCATAATGCCTTTCTGATCCATAAAGATGTCACAGAAAAACATACTCTGAAATATCAAATTACAAAAGTATATGCCTAAGACTACGTCCAGCCAAATCAAAGTTGAGCATTCTATGAAAACAAAAACAAAAACAAATACAAAAAAAAAATCCTGCTTAATAACCAAGGTATTTCCCATTTTATTTTTATTTTTATTTTGTTTGTTTGTTTGTTTGTTTATAGAGACAGGGTCTCACTATGTTGCCCAGATGGTCTCAAACTCCTGGCTTCAAGTGATCCTATTGCCTCAGCCTCCCTAGGTATTGAGAATCCAGTGAGCCACTGTGTCTGGCCTTAACACTTTTTATGTTAGTATTCAAGTCAATTTTTGTTTTCCTGCACCGTCCAAGTAATTGCCACAGCTTACCATTTTACTTTGCAAATCCTCATACAACATTAGGCATAGCATTTTACAGTGTTCCACCACAACCCGTTAAGGCTGTCTCTCTATACAGTGACCTCATTCTCCGAACCAAAAGTAGGACGCCTGGTCTGTCAGGAAGGCAGAGTGTTTTCCATGCAGCCTCTACCCCAGATTCCCTCTCTCCTCCATCAAATTAGCTCTCAAAACTGCCTCTAGATTATCTTTCCAAACTTGAAATCTGATCAAAGCATTCCCTTTTGATGTCCTCTCATTCCCTACAAGATAAAAATCTAAACTTCTTGGTTGGGCAAATAAACTGCACACAGCCTGGCCCATGCACCTCTCACCACTCCTCATAAACTCCCCCATCCAGCTTCTCTTTCTAGAGTCCATATGTGTGCATCTGCTATCCTTTGTGTGGAAAGACTCATCCCCACTGGTCCTCCCCCCTACACACTCACTTCCACTCATCCTTCAAGACACATCTGAATGTCTCCTCTGGGTATCTTTTCCAAGACCCTTCCCAGCAGTTGGTTGCTTCTTAACAACTTACCTGTGCCTTTCTCAAAGCACTGACAACATCATATATCAATTTCTTTTTTATACATTTATGTTCCCTTCTAAGCGCTGTAGTTTTAAATAAACTGTCTTGATGGATAACTCCAAATTATAACCATCTGCTGGAAGCTGAGTCTGTTGTTCCGTTGATGTCATGAGGTGAGTTCTGTCAGGGTCCAAGACTATCACCTGGGGGATGTTGAAAAGATGGTGCCAACACTGAGTGGAAGAAGGCACAGAAAAGTGACCTTGAATAAATCTCTAATAACCTTAATATCTTGATAACGCTTCCAAACCTAAGAGGATGAGTATATGGCAAGAAAAATAATCAGCATCAAAACCATCTTTCTGATTAATCAATAAGCAGCAGCTGTGAAATCAAAGCCTCACTGGGTAGACAGGCAGCATATTTACACCTAATTCCTTAGGCCAAGATGTGACATTAAACAGAGCTTGGGGTCAAAGGACTATGATTTTTCTGTCTCTAGAAAGCTAGTGACAAAGGCCTATCATTCCAATTTTTGTTGGTAACTAAAGAAGTTCAAGAGGTGTGCTTACCCTGGAGGGATGAGAAGTTAGAAAGGGTTAATTGGGATGGAGGAGAGTTGTTAATTCCAGAGAAAGGGAAACATCACAAAAAATGCTTTTTCTCTCTCACACAGACTTTCTGTTTGAACTACAAACATTAGCTCCAGGTAAAGTGCATTGGCCCAAATATTTAGACTCCTGCTGGCAACACAGGCAATAGCAGACTGATGTCACACCAAAGGACATGCAGTGTGAGCCTTCCATTTAGAGTTCTAGTGTTAATTAGACACAGAAATTATACCATGCCACAACCACTTCTGGAATCCATATCTCAACCACAGATTCTAACAATAGCATGTAGCTGCACATCTTCGGACCTGATCTCAGACAAATAACAAAATACTTTTAAAATAATTTCTGAAAAATAGAATAGGATTTGACCTTGTTTGCTTTGTCACAAACACTTTTTTTAAAAAAAGGCAAGCTAATCTTTCTCATTTCTCAATTTTCATCCACCGTATTTTTATTTATTTAATTATTTTTAGTTGAGGTTTCACTCTGTCACCCAGGCTGGAATGCAGTGGCATAATCACGGCTCATCACAGCCTCAACCTCTTAGGTTCAAACAATCCTTCCACTTCAGCCTCCCAAGTAGCTGGGATTACAGGCACATGCCACCACACCAGGCTAAATTTTTTATTTATTTATTTATTTATTTATTTTGGTAGAGATGAAGTCTTGCTATGTTTTCCAGGCTGATCTCGAACTCCTTGTCTCAAGCGATCCTCTCACCTTGGCCTCCCAAAGTGCTGGAATGACAGGCATGAGCCACTATGCCTGGCCTCATCCACCTTATTCACAAGTTATTATTTTTTCCCTCCCCTCCTATGGGTGGGTGGGCAGTAAGACAATAAAAGCAAGACAAGACTCTGTCATGAGTTTCCAGTGTAATACAGTCCAGAGCTAACATCTGTTTCTGGTGCTGGGCATGGGAACCTCACACAGGGACTCCCCAACCTCTGTGATCAGAAGAAACTTGGGAAAGATGCCTGCAGCTGACATAGACTAGCCTCTGCCTTGTCCAGAGTCTGAGGCTGGTTCTGTCCTAAGCACCCTTCCTCAGCATTGAGAATGCTGATTCTGTTTGGTTCTGAGCTCCAGTTTGCCACTAGTTGCAAAGACATGAGCTGGAACCCTGCCCTCCCCTCCCTCCTCAGTAACCTCTGTACTCTGTGGGGATGCTAACAGTTTTTCCAGAAGCAGTCATCTAAACCAAACCTATATCATCCAAAAAGCAAAGCCAAAAGGTAACCAGAAAATGTATATCTCGGAGAAGTATCCGAGAAGTACCCACAGCATCTGGTATCTGTCATTGTCCCTAGTCAGTCCAAACTATCAAAATAAAAGGCCCATGACAGAGTTTATGTCTTTTCTGTATCTGTGGAGAAAACAACAGACCTTGGTCCCAGATGTTCATTTAACCATGGAATTCGGTTCATCAGAAATTCCATGATTTTTGTGTTCTAACTGCCTCTTTCTGGTATTATTGAAAGTCACCTAGCTCTGATATGTGAACCAAATGAAACTTCTTCCAAGGCAAATATAACTGAGGCCGAATGACTTGAATGACAAGTGTGCTGGTAGTAATAGCTTTTCAGAGGTTCTAAGGGGTGGGGTTCAGGCAACAAGTTTGAGTAATCCTTTTTCAAACACATAACCTTGTACTTCACAGTCTGTTGTTCTGCTGAAACAATGAAACCCAAGTAAAAGATTCAGAGAAAGCTGCAGAGACCATAGTGTCCTCCACTGGCTTTTTTTTTTTCACTTCTTTTTCATAATTATGGTCCTGCTTATCTTTTCCCAGTGACAAAAGCCAAAGTGAAACCTCAAAACCATATATGTAAACCCATGACTATTTATAGCTAACCAATTTCTGATGACACAGCTACATTAGATTTGATCCAGTTGTGCATGACCGGGAAAATTAAGCATGACACATCTCTTTCCATCTGCTTCCCAAGCACTGGGATGCTCTGCGGTGCTGCTCTGTGTGCTTTCTCTTTGGTGGAAAAAAAATACCAAGATAGATGGCATCACCTGTGCAGTGAGAGAAGTGAGGGCCTGGGCCTGTAGAAGCAGTTTAATCACTCGCAAGCAGTTTATCATTCAACATAATAACACAGGGCCTTAAAAAGCCTGGCCCGACACTCTCATTTGTCCTGTGATAGAGTGCTCACTGCATGGGAATTTAATATCCCCAATGCAATCAAACTTTGCGGTTCACAGAAGGAGCCTGCTCTCTGTAAGACAGAAGCCACGGTACAACTCACTTCCCTCGCCAGGCAAAAGGCTGCAGGGGGCCAAAGCCTGTTATCCACAGCATGGTTCTCAAACCAGTTCCCGTAAGAGACTCATTTGGGAATGGCCCAACCCAACCTGGAATATACAAGGCCAGGACATGGGCATTTTTTTCCAAAGCTATACAGACACAGGGTTGTGTTGCAAATTGCAAGAATTCAGTGCTGACCTTTCGGCGTGATTGCTGGCAGTGTTCTGAAATTTGGCCCAAGGTTGGGTGTACACTACCTTCCAGAAAACGAAGGCAGCTGCATAATAGTTTTCCTCATAGGTGTGCAGCCCCAAGGAGTTGTCTGATGGGGTGTAAATCTCCTTTTCCATAGTAACAGGCAAATCTTCTGGCTGTTCTGCTCCTGATTAACCTGGCACAAAATCCAGGCAAAATAGATGTTATTATCACCATTGTATTTTTAAAAAATGGAAAAGTTGGAAAGTAAAATGACTTTCCCAGCTTCACGCTACTGACTAAAAAGTGGCTGATTCAAAATGAAGATTTTCTAGCTACTTTTTTTCTTTTTCTGATTTTTAAGTGTACTTTCTACTGTGTTATCTTCACATGTGAATAAAATTTCAGGTTTAGGAAAGCAGGATGTACTCAAAAAAATAAAATTTTAAAAAATCTTCTTTTAGGGCAGTGTGTTTCAGCGTCCTGTCCCTGAGCCAGGAGCATGAGAATCACTTGGGAATTTACTAGAAATATGAATTCTCAGCCCCCACCCCAGATCTGGAGAATCAGAGTGTCTAGGGATGGGGCTGGCACTCCAGGAGATTTAGATGATGCCTAAAGCTTGAGAACCCCTGTTTTGGACAAAAGCTAAATTATAAGCCCTTTCCCCAAAACGTCATTGAAGTAGAATGCCATAAAAATATTTTGTAGAATAACCCCAAAGGTAAAGCCATAGAAGAGAAGTTTTGGGGTCTTGATTGCCAGAGGGTGAGTCTTCATGACTAGAAGATAACCATGGGACGTTCGTGAGAAATTGTCCCCCAATCATGTATTTCTCTTCCTTGAGGAAAGAAGGCGTGTATGTAAAAGTTACGGGAGGTAAGCAGAAACTGTTTAAGAAAACATGTTAAATAAAGAAAGATAATTCTATGACAAGGAAGTACCAGGGCTTAATCAGCAGAGGGACCAGTCCTTAGTGAGGCATTAGTCCTTAAACTAGCAGAATATAGGGGTACTTATAATTAGTTGAAGGCACCAGTCCTTTACACTAGCAGAATACAAAGAGAAAGGCCCTGTGAAGAGACATGGATGGGTTTAACAAACCTGTTTTCCTTTCCACTTGGGTACACAGCCAGACAAATTCTCCAGCCTCTATGCAGTAAAAAGAGGCCACTGGAATGACCAATGGAATATGAGCAAAGAGATGGACCCTACTTCTAGGCCAGCCCCCTCCCCAAATTCCTCATAAAGCCCCCTTTTCCTTCTTCTCCCACTGGCTGGCTGGAAGAACAGAATTCAGCAAAGGCCTCCAAAGTTCCAAAGGACAGCAGAGTCACAAGATAGAGGAACCCTGAGTTCCTCATCTCCCTTCAGAAGGCCACCTACCAAACACCTACATAGAAATGCTATCTGAATGAGATTTGAGTTCCCTAGGGCCAGGTCAGTGAAATGTGGGCATTATTATAAACAGTGCCTACCATGTGAAATTTAAGTCTTTGCTAGAGCAATTGAAATAAATACATATGCCATTGAAACAGATACATATCAAAATAAATGCATATTGAGGCAAAACTTCAATATCCCAGACCACATTCCAAAACTTGCACCTTAAAATGACTACAGAGCAGTCCCTAAAGGCAAAGAGTGCTCTCTAAGGTGTCAGTCTAGCACAGCTACACCTTGTTCTTCTGTGAACCTTCCCCAGGGACGCAGGAGTCCACTGTAACTCTTTATCAGATTGTCCCTTCTGGATATTGTCATCATATCTACATAATGCTGAGAGGGAGGAAAAGTGATCTATGTAGGACTTGTATTTTAAGTCTCCCCTTAATAATTGACTACAAACAACATGCTTTTGGGAAGCTTGGCCTTTCTTGTCAGTCCCACCTCTTTCTTTGTATATGCTGGATCTCACTATGTTGCCCAGGATGGTTTTAAACTCTTGACCTCAAGTGATCCTCCCTCCTCAGCCTCCCAAAGCACTGAAATTACAAGCATGAGGCACTACACCTGGCAATCCAACCAATTATTATAACTTCTCTCATCTTCCCTTAATGACCTATGTCTTCTTTTAAGATTTTATATCTGTTGTTCAATATTCATTCATTGATTCAGAAATTATTTGTTAAAAGCCAACCATGAAGCAACTCTGTTAGTTGATTGGGTATAATAGTGACCATAAGAAGTTTACATGACTGTGAGGGAAACAGATAAGTCATTTTTTTTTCCATCTCTCCACAGGTTTGACATGGACGAATCTTCCTTGGATGAGTCTTCCTTGGATGAATCTTCCACGATGATTTCCTAGTTTACTTCTATTCTCCGGTAGAATATTTATTCTCTGCTTTGCACAATCATCCTTCTTTACCCAATAATTAAATGGTATTAAATGATGGAGTCCTCAAGTCTCTGTTGTAGGCTATTCCTCTCCTCAGTTTCTACATTCAGGTAACTATAGCCTTATCAATGGCTTCAATTTTCACCCATCTACACATGAGTCACAAATGTGTTAATATTTCTCTGGCACAGACTTGTCTTTGGAGTTTCTGACTCATATAACCAGTGATGCTGATTACCTACTAAATGTTCCTACCTGGATATCTAAAGGGCACTTCAAGCTCAGTGTAACACAAAATGAACTGAGTGCATGAAGCTCCACATTCCACCACCATACTCGGTTTTCTTCCAATGTGACCATTATCAGTAAACAACACAAGCTATACTCTGGTAAGCCAGACAGAAATCTAGGAATCAGTCTTGACATCTTCCTCTCTCTCACTCCTGACATCTACTCTAAAACCATGCTTTGCTGACTTGACTTTCAAAATGTCCTCTGAATCTGTCCACTGCACTAAGTCTCCTCTGTAGTATCCTAATCCCAACCATCCACATCTCTTGACTGAATGTTGGCAATATCATTTCCATTCAAACCATCACTGTCTATTCTCTAAAACACAGAGCAATCTTTTTCAAAGTGCAAATCTGGTCACATTATTCCAATACTGCTTAAAACTTGAGGCTTCCTGTCAGTCTTAAGCTGAAGATCCACACGCTTGATATTGTCTACAAGATCCTGCCTTGGTCTGGACCCCATCTGGACCCACCCACATCTCAAAATCATCCTTCCATTTTCCCTCTGCAACCCATCCACACTGAAATTTTTCTTGAATGAGCATATTCCCTGCAACCGTGAAGCCTTGAAGCATACAACTTTCTTGGTCTCAAACAATCTCTATATCCATTTCATTTGTCTTTTACCTCTTCTTTTAGATTTCATCTCCTTCTATTGCCCTTGATCAGAAATCCTGGTGTAGCCTCCATTTTGTGATCAACTACCCCTTTCCTAAGTCTTTCATCTCCACACGCATTATAGTTGTAACTTTGCATTAATTTGTAAGACTCTTTGCTGAATGTCTATCTCTGTCACTCAACTACAAACAGCCCCTAAGAGCCAGAGCCATGTCCGCTTTTGTCCCACTACTGTGTCCTAAGACTCTTACTCCTTCAACAAATACTACGAGGGCACAGTAATCACAAGACAGAGAAGCCTCATCTGTTGTGGTACTTGCACAGTCTTGGTAGGCAGATAATGACAAATTCAGAAGATGTGAGATGGGACCAACGCCTGACACAATGCCAGGCTCATTACGGATGTTCAATAAGTATTTATTGACTGTTGTTAAGGCAAATAGGCATAAAAGAGCCCATTGGGGGAGACCACGAGCCCTGGCTGCTCATCTTTATGCCATGAAAGATGGAAGCGACTGAGAAGAAACAGCAGGTGACGTGAGCAGTGTCTGTTGTGCTTGCTATTGACTGATGAATCTTCACTGCTGCTTTCCAAGGAAGTGAGCTGTGACACATTGATTTTTGGCATTTCTATGGTGAGACAGGGATGACTGGTCTTAATGACAAGAGTGATTCAGTAACCTGCACACAATAAGACCCCGTACGGGTTGGAGGAAAAGCTGTGTCTGCCATAGCTATTCCTGGTTTTGCTCAAATTACAGCTGACTCCAAGACATAGTTTTGAATTAGGCACAGTCAAATTTAAACTATTTTCTTGATTTAAAGTTGCCCTTTCAAAGTTAACTTAAATGTGTAAATAAATTCATAATATCTAGAGGATACTTAGGACATGGAATAAAATGTTCAAGTCTGGAAGCATATTCTATCTTCTTCTTCCCAGCCCATGGGTACACCCTCAAATTACAGGTATCCTCGGTTATTTTTCTCCTCCCCTGAGTCTTGAGTAACAATAAAATTTTACACATTGAGTGATGAATAAGAAATGCTCTCCCCCAGGCAGAAAGTGGGATCAAAGCAAAGTATGTTATTCAAACCTTCAGCCTTTTAAAGCAAATGTTTCTTCACAAGATGCCCTAACATATTCAAGGTTTGAAGAAAACAGAGTCTGGAAAGTTCTTTAAAGTTGTTCAATTACATAAATAAATTGCTCTGCTGAACTATCAATTTTCAGATTTTTAAATATGACTGTGTCTGTGTGTGGGAGAGAGGGGGGGCGGGAGAGAGAGAGAGAGAGAGGAGGAAAAGGAGAGACTGGGAAGTTTCTGAATAAAACTTTGAAATCAAGGGGTCTGTGAACTTTTTCTTTTAAAGGAGCTTGGTGACAGGACTTGAAAATGGTTTGTTTGCTCCAGATCATATCTTTAGTGAACAAAAAATCAACCTTAAGTGAGATACCTCATTAATTCAATGACAGTTCCTTCGGAAAAGTTACTTCTCCCTGAACCTCAATATGCTAGTCTGTACGATGGTGCTCATATTACTTCCTTCACAGTTAGGGGATGCCAGCAGCATCTGATATATCAGCTAGGAATGAAAGACAGTCAGAAAATACCATTATGACTGCCTGTTGTCTTTACAAGAAGACTGTACAACTGAAGGAAGGCAATCAAGGACACACCTGGGTCCAATGCACAACCTGCAGTGTACAGACACCGCCCGTCAGTGAACTCTCTGGGACTGAAGATGTTGTTTTGCATCAGAATCCCTTGGGGAGCATTTTAAAAGGTAAAGATTTATATGGGCATCTGACAGTCAGTCAGGTTTGGATGCCCAGAGCAGGAAAGCGTACTACAACACATATTCTGGAGTGCACCCGTGACTTCTTGTAAAACTTATGACAACTCTCACTGTATAGAAAAAAGAATGGAATCTGGAGTTGAAAAGATGGGACTTTTAGTTCTCACTTCATCACCTAACTTCTGCGATCCTCACTTTGCTCATCTATAATTGGAAATAAAATGTACTTACTTCTGTCCTCTGTGCCTATTAAGCCTTCTGAAAGTGCCAAAGCACCCACAAATATGAGGCATAGTTATTAAAAATGAGAAATCATGTCCTATTTTTTGGAGAAGGTGTATGTTTAAGTGCTTCATTACACTGTAAGACCAAATAAAATTATGGGCATCTGAAGGGAGAAGATGTCTAAGAGTCTGTGGCATGTACAAGCTATGCAGAGTGGTATGTCTATGACAATATCAGAGACATGCCGGCACAAATACAGCTTTGATAGCATTTGTTTCTTTCTCTTTTTTTTTAAGTATCCAATTGGTTGAATGAATCCAGATTGAGTGTTATAGGAAGTATCTTAGTTTAAAATCTGAACTCTGGAAGAAAATTCAGACTGCTAGGATAAAAGACAATAATCCACTAAATTAAAAAATTTGGCAAAACTACTATCATTCCTTAATTTTATATGCTGCATTGTGAAGTATTCTAACGGTACTTATAATCAGAAACCATTAAGGAGTTCTCACCCTTCCACTATAAAATATCTTTAATTTTTAGTTGGTTTTACTTTAATAGTTTCCATTCTTCTAAATCACCACCTAAATTAGATTTTATCATAGATGAGAGCACTTACAGAAGAAAAGAACAGAATTAAAAAGTCATATGGTTTTTTAATGCATACACTAAGAAGCAATTTTTTCCTATGGTTGCAGAATAAACTTTCACTTATGAGTCTGATTATGGGTTACAAGATGATTGCAATGGTTATGTGAAATGAGCATATAAATATAATGCCTGCTGTAGGAAAGATGTACATTTTACCTCAGAGGGTAGACAGTGACCACTTAGAGTCTGAGAGCAAAATGTTCTCCCATTATTTTCTTAATTCTGGACAGGAAAAATTAGAAAACAGAAAGATCAAGGACATAAAAAGGACACACTATCTGAGATTAAAAGCAAGACTGGAAGACTAAAAGACTAAAAACAAAATGATTGAGATCCGTTGGCACCTAGAAAACATCCTAGAAGCAATTAGGTGACGGTCCATTGAAAAGGTACTCACTGTAAAATTGGATGTTGACATTGTAAAGACATCTGGAAGGTATTGCAGTGGGGTAGAAAACCAAAATAGGAGTTGAGTTTTGGGCCAATGGAGAGACTACAGAAAGGACCGTTAGAAGAGAATATTTTAGCAGTGTGTCTAAGCCATGCCCAATGAATACCATCATGTCACTTTTTTTTTCAACAATCCAAATTACGTCATCAAAACAATTCAGGAATAAAAAGAAAAGAACTTTTCCAGGTCCATATATGTTGACCAAAGTTATTCCTAAGGAATGTCCAGCTGTTTTGCTTTAATCCTGACTTCTTCATCCTCTATTTGAGTATCCTATTTGGTTTCTTGAGTGGATACAGACACACAGAAACCTCACATAGTATCCTGGGACAAAACATCTCCCACTGTAAATAAATATTTACTTTCTGGATTACAAAGTAGTCTCCTGATAATTTGGTTAGCATCAATAAATCTTCCAATGGTGGATGAAGCAGAGTGCTGGAAAGAATACCTTAGAGGTAACCGTGACAACATACAGTCAATGAGAAGCACCACCTGCTTCCCCACAAACACTCACACAACCTCACACACAAACATGTACAAAGAGCACCCTTAACTCTAAGAAGATTTGCACTTGAGGAAATCTACTCTCAAAATTAAGATTGTTTGACTTAACAAATAAAAATATAAGATCACTAGTTAAATTTAGATTTCAGATAAACAACAAAAAATGACTAGCATAAGTATAACTGCAATATTTGTATATTTGGTCATACTTGTATTTTTAAATTACATGTTTCTTTGTTGGTGGGGATGTAAGTTAATTCAACGTTTGTGGAAAGTAGTGTGGCAATTTCTCAAAGAACTAAAAATTGAGCTTCCATACAATCCAGTAATCCCACTTCTAGGGAAATATACCCAGAGAAAGAAATCACTCCACCAAAAGAGACACTTATGAACATAAGTTTTTTGTAGCACTGTTCATAACAGCAAAAACATGGGACCAACCCAGATGCCCATTGAAGGAGGACAGGATAAAGAAAATGTGGTACATATACATGATGGAATACTATGCAGCCATAAAGAAGAACAAAATCAAATTCTTTGCAGCATTACGGATACAGCTGGAGACCATCATTCTAAGTGAACTATCACAGAAACAAAAAACCGAAAACTGCATGTTCTCACTCATAAGGGGTCCCAGATCTCTGGTCACATGAGACAAAGGTGGAGACAACAGATGCTGGGCACTGCTAAAGGAGGGAGGGAGAGGGGGAGGAGGGAGAAAGGGTACACAACCACCCAGGACCACGACCAGGGGAGAGAGGGCTCACTAGAAGCCCAAACCTCACCTTCACGCAATCTACTCATGTAGCAAACCCTCACATGTATCCCATGACTCTAAAATAAATAAAATTATGAATCTAATTTATAAAATAAATAAATAAAATAAAATCATGTGTTGCGTACCTGAAATGCAAATATCCCTGGGCCTCCTGTATTTTATCTAGGAATCCTACATAGAGGTCCATGGACTCCACTTTGGAAAACATGTTAAAAAATAAATGTTGTCACTTTAGGCAGTCAATTAACCCAACAATCATAACTAAGTCACACATTTCACTACTGAAATCATACAATAGTTCTCTGATAGGAGATAAACATCCTGGTGATTCTGAAGATGAATTTTTGTTAAGTCTATCATTAAGTGCAAACACAAACTGTCAAAAAGTCTCATTCTTCTTTTTTTTTTTTTTGAGTCGGAATCTCACTCTCACCCAGGCTGAAGTGCAGTGGCACACTCACGGCTACTGCAGCCTCGACCTGCTAGGCGCAGGTGATCCTTCTACCTCAGCCTTTCAAGTAGCTGGAACTATAGGCATGCACTACCACACTGGGCTAATTTTTTGATTTATCGTAGAAACAAGGTCTCACCAAGTTGCCCAGACTGGTCTCATAACCCTGGGCTCAGGCAATCCTCTCACCTCTGATTCCCAAAGTGCTGGGATTACAGGCTTGAGCCACCACGCCCAGCCCAAAAATCTCATTCTTAAAACCAGAGAATATGTCTTGAAGACTCTCAAGAGAGTTCTTATACCCCAGTGTATGAGTCAGGGTTCTTCAGAGAAACTGGTTAATGGAATTTGTAGAGACAGAGAGAGGTTTACTTCAAGGAATTGACTCACAGGATCATGAAGCCTTGGTGATACCATCTGAATTTTGTGCCCACCACCAAATTCATATGTTGAAACTCTAATCCCCAAGGTGATGATATTAAGAGGTGGGGCTCTTAGGGGTGATGAGGTCATGAGGGCAGTGCTCTCATGAATAAGATTAGTGCTCTTATAAAAGAGAGCTAAGGGAACATGTCTGCCCTTTCACCATGTGAGATTACAGCAAGGAGGTGCTGTCAATGTACCAGAAAGTCCTCCCCAGACACTGAACCTCGGTGTTCTACTGCTCATATTACAGGACTGTGAAAAATAAATTTCTGTGGCTTAAAGTTACTCAGGCTATCGTATTTTGTTATAGCAGCCTGAACAGGCTTGTTTGCAAATATTTTCTCCTATTTCGTAGCTTGTCTTTTCACTCTGCTGGTGTTCTCTGCTATGCAGAAGCTTTTTAGTTTTGCTGCAATCCCATTTATCTATTTTTGCTTTTGTTATCTGTGCTTTTGGTGTCAGATCCAAAAAAAGCATTCCAGGGCCAATGTCAAAGAGCTTTATCCCTATGTTCTCTTCTACGAGTGTCTACAACCATACCATCCTGAACACACCCGATTTCATCTGATCTTCTAGGAGTTTCATAGTTTCATATCTTATGTTTCATCTTTAATCCATTTTGAGTTGATTTTTGTGTATAGTGTAAAATAAAGATCTAATTTCATGAAGATGCAGTTTTCCCAACACTATTTAAGAGTCTATCCTTTCTTCACTGTGTGTTCTTAGTGCCCTCATCAAAGATTAACTGACTGCATATGCATGGGTTTACTTTCAGGCTCTCTATTCAATTCCATTGGTTTATGTGTCTGTTTTTAAGCCAGTACCATGCTGATTTAATTGCTATAGTTTCATAATATAATTTGAAGTCAGGAAGTGTGATGTCTCCAACTTTGTTCTTCTTATTCAAGATTGTTTTGACTCTTTGAGGTCTTTTGTCATTCCATATGAATCCCAGGAGATACTGATGCACGTAGTTTGAAAATCACTCTTTGAAAATACTCCTATGATGCATGTTACACTTCACACTGGATGTAGTGGCAAGGCATATGGCAGAGACCTACCAAATCCCAACTAAACTGATAAAATTCCATGTCCTTCACATCAATATCTGAGGATGGATAGTTCTTTCCTGAGAATTCCATGTGCAATAAAATTCCATGAGCACATCAGAAAGGAGCCT
The DNA here is from genome assembly GCA_027257055.1 of Cephalopachus bancanus. Taxonomy (NCBI): domain Eukaryota; kingdom Metazoa; phylum Chordata; class Mammalia; order Primates; family Tarsiidae; genus Cephalopachus; species Cephalopachus bancanus. The sequence continues at coordinate 5,583,173 of JAPVLO010000176.1, read as the reverse complement.
CTCAATCTCTCTCTCCACTAACCCCAATCTCATTTCAACAGAGCCTAGAGGATGTCACTCCTGTACAAGAGTATCCAATGGGACAACCCCAAAAGGAAAAGATTCAATTATTCATGAATTGAATTCTCACACAAGGATCCTGAGTGGAAAGAGTCAGCAGTGAATTCAGGTAAGGCATGTGATTTTTACAAAAACATCGAATTACTGAATTAAGGCATATTTCTCTATAGTAATTTCAGCCTCTAGCAAGATTTAATCTTCCTCATTCGTATAATGTTAATGCATTAAATTTCAAATACAGTATATACGATTGCAAGTAAAAATTTTGCAGCAAAGAAAATTTTATGACAGATTTAGAAAAACATGCCCAATTACTTAATTTTAGAAGGTAAAGATTAAACTCAGTGATCTTCACAGAGACAAAGAACTGAGTATCACACGTTCTCACTCATAAGCAAACCCTGAACATTTACCATAATACTGTAAGAAAAGGATTGGCAGTAAGAAAAGGATTGGCAGCAAGATACTGCTGGCAGGAGGGAGGGGGCACACAACATCAGTAAGAGTACCTGATCTCAAATCAGGTGAAGTGGGGACCAAAAGGAGGCCCAAACTATATGGTGACCGCTTGTATACCTAATCCTGAATTGTACCCCGCATCTTTCAAATTAGATCTCATCTCTACAATAAATCAAAATGAGCCGGGCGTGGTAGCACGCACCTGTAGTTCCAGCTACTCAGAAGGCTGAGGCGGAAGGTTCGCCAGAGCCCAGCAGGTCGAGGCTGCGGTGGCCGGGAGTGGCCACTGCACTCCAGTCTGGGCGACAGAGTGAGACTCCAACTCAAAAAAAAAAATAAAAATAAAAATAAAAAATAAATAAAACCACAATTTAAAAAGGAAGGGAAATTTAAAAAGATTAAATTTAATAAGTTGAATTGAAAGATCCCCTTTCAGCAGAAGTAGTGGTAGGGAATGGGAAGAATTAGGAATAAATGTATATGTCAGCTAATATGCAACAATGATCATATAAAAGTAATTATGAAATCCTCAACTATTGAAGTTATTCTAATAATTTCAGTCGAGTTCCACTGTACATTTCACACCCTCACCACAGCAGTGATCTGTCTGGAGTTTTATACTACCTACTGCTATATTTATACAATCCTTCAGCTGATTAAGAGTCAACCTGAGAAGGCTAGAACAAAAAAATAAGGCTAGATAAGCACATTCTTAATTTCTTGTCAACTTGTGTAAAAAAAAAAAAAATTCATCCTGATATCCTGGAGACATCTTACAACATTTTTTCTTGGTACAGTTGATTATAACAAACAATTTTTTGTTATTTTATGACATTGTAATCTATAGTTCCCACTAAAGGTATTTTGTTCTACATCCCCACACAATGAAAGCTTTTTAAATTAGTATTAAAGTATTGAAAACACGATTAATACCTGTCTGTAAGTGACAAATATTATATCAAAACTTTAGAGAATACAGTGAAAATTCAAATTCAAGGAGCATGGCTTACCACATGGCACACTATTGAGAGACAGACAGATCAACAGATGGATTGATTGACTGATAGATTCAATAGTTATAGTAATGAGATACTCATTTATCCTTTATCCATTTCATACCTTACATTTTAAAAAATTACCAGACATATCACCAATATTTACATAATACTAGCTTATTTATATATGCTATTTTTATTTTATATGTGAATTATATCTATATATAATTGATATAATAATAACTATAAAACAATATGCTAGATTCAGAAGTTTTGGCAGTATAGAAAATATATGTGCCTGAATTTCTGCAATTTACATTCTAGCATACAAACCAAATGAATATTTTGTTGGGAGACAATTCTTCATGGGTCACTCATGTTTCTGTTTCAGAGGAGAAAAAATCTTCTCCTCTACCCTCTTAAATTGTCTTGCTGCACTTGCAAAATAACCTGACAACAGATTAACAGGAGAAAAAAACTTGCAAGTGTATTTGATATTAAATGTCCCATGTGACAAGGGTCTGGGTGACTTCAGAGGAAGAAGAAAAATCCCCAAAGCAATTGCTAAGGATTATAGCCTTTATACTGTTTGGATGAAATAGAACAAACTTACAGAGAAGTGGTACGACAAAGGAAAAGGATTTTGAGCTTCTAGGGGTAGCAAATTGCAGGCAAATATATGGGAAATTAATGGTAGATAAATGCTAGTTAGTAAGGCTTATAGCCTGTCAGTACCCTCTCGTCTCTGGTTATTTCCTTCCTGATATGGGAAGTATGTGGGGGTTTTGTGGGGTTTTTTTGTTGGGGAAGGTAGACACTTTCACAAAAGGAATTTATGATCATGTTTTCAGGTACATGGGGGTCAGCAGAGAATTCATGTGTGTCTGCTTTTTCTCTATTACCTTTAGTTCAAAATAACTCTTATCCTAGAGTGGCATATTTGGGAGTGACATGTTCTGATTTCCCACACAATGCTTTACTTTGGACTATCTTTTTAAGTATAAACGCCCTTGCTCCAGAATATCCTTTTAAGTGTGTTTGTACAGCAAGCAGCTTTGGAGCACAGAGATAGCATCTTTTTCTAGAGCAGAGAGTAAGCGTGCTTACTTCCAGCATAAGATTTCAAGATCCTCAGTTCACGATTCCACTTTCAAAATGCAATTCACTGCATATGTAGATTTATCCAGGCCCATTCCCCTCCCTTGGGGGCAAGAAGAACTGACAAAAAATGGGTTCATGCTCATGCTGCCCACTCTGCCATGAATAATAAAGACTTGGTCTCTGATTCAGAATTTTCCTATCTTCAACTAGCATCCATGAAACTGTGGTAGGCTGACGTGTTGTCTTGCAAGCAATCTTAGACACTACACAGTTCTTGATACACATGACTACTACCATCATCAGAATTCTCATATAAAAACTCATTCTTTTCTTAGTTCTAAGATATCATTGATTATGAATTGCCTCATTGATTTAATATCAGCATTTGGCAGTGGATTAAGAAAAAAGGAAGACTCAGGATACACATATAATATGCAACATAACCCAATTTCAAAATAAATAGGTGTATAAAAATGTCAAAAGCAAGCAAAAACTGCATTCCATTTGAATATTAAGTATGAAAATCAACCTATAAACCTCAAAAATGATCTGACATTCTTATCCATTCATTTATTTGACAAATATGAATTGATCAATTATCATATCCTATGCACTATCCCAGGTGTTAAGAATATAGCACTGAACAAAATAAAAAAGAATTCCATCTTTCATGAAATTATCATTATATGTCACATGGCAGCAGGCTCAGTATGACTAGAGTCACAGGTTGGTAAGAAGAATTTACCAAAACAGTTATGAACAAAGAAAGTTAGACTTATTAAGGGGAAGAGACACTGTGAAGGGCACAATAAGCCAAGCAGCAGAGAATGTCTGAGATGCACCCTGATACAGTGAACTAAGGTTTTTCCCAGTGAAATTTGACCTTCTTTTCAGTTGGGGGTGAGTTTAGAATTCCCATCATGCATTTGGGTCCATGTCACATGAATGAGGCAGTTCTGACTGGTAGATGTTTGACCTCAATTATAAGCTCCTCATGGGCCAGCCCAAGGTTTGTAAAGTGGCTGATCAATTGTACGGTTTTGTCCCTTTAACACCAATAGTTTTTTTTTTTTTTTTGCTGCAGAACCAGCAGTGAGTTGTTATCTACTCGTTGTTGGTTGTGCAACTAATAGCAAATGTTTTACAGTTGACTGTCCAGCGTTTTCTAATCTTGCTGTTATCTCATTCTGAGGTTTCCTTCCTCAGTATAATTTACCCAGTTTACCCAGTTGATGTGGCCTAATTGGGCCTCATGTTACTCCACATTATAGAAAACAAATCTGATGATAAACAAGATGAAAAGTAAAATAGTATAATGGATTATGGCTAGTATTAAGAAAAAAATAAAGAAAGAAGGTAATAGGAAATGTTGCAAGAGGAAATTACATTTTTTAAGAGTGATTAAGAAAGGTTCACTGAGAAAATGACAGAAAACTCATTACTGCATTATTCCCTAAACCAAGTGAACAATTTCCTTTATTGCCTGTCAAGCCCATGATTCTGTGATTTGTTTAGGTGATATACCTACCAGTCAAACTCATCACAGCTTTTCAAAATTTCTCACTTTCAAACAAAAACTTTTTTACATGTTTAGTCAAATGAATCATAACTTTCTATGGAAATTCTGAAAGTTGGTTCTTAACTGTAGCAAGAATGTACCAATGGTCTTAGCTCAAACTGACACAAGCATTCAGACCAAAACATCCAGTCCTTGGTGCCTCAAAATTAATGTCCTTCTCGTATGCAAAATACATTCATTCTTTCCAAACAGCCTCAAAAATTTTAATTTGTTCCAGCATTGGCTCTGAAATTTAAGTTCCAAAGTTTCATTTAAAAATTATCTATGTCAAATTTAGATGAGACTTGAGGTACAATTCATCCTGAGGCAGAATTCCTCTCCAGCTGTGAATCTGTGAAGCCAGGTAAGTTATGTGCTCACAAAATATGACGCTAAGATAAGCAGAGGATAGGCATTCCTATTCCAAAAGGGAGAAAAATTGGAAAGAAGAAGGGATTCATGAATCTCAAGTAAGTCTAAAACCTAGAAAGGCAAATTGCGTTAGATTTTACGGCTCAAGTACAATCCTCATGGGCTCAGTATCCTACCCTCCAACCATACCGGGACAGTGGCATCTCCCAGGCTCACTGAGGCTGTTCCATTCCTTTGGCTAGGCATGCCACTGTGGTGGCCCTGCCACCTGAAACCAAGGAGAAAATAGCCTTGCCCTTGGCCTGGGGTAGGGATGGTAACTCTGATAATCTCTGGATTGCCTTTGGGGTCATTATTGAATGATTGAAAAGATGATGTAACTCAAGAGAATCTGTCAAAAATCTCCTTGCACTGATAAAGGACTTTGGCAAAGTCTCAGGGTATAAAATAAATGTGCAAAAGACAGTCGCATTTCTATACACCAACAATAAACAAACAAATCCAAATAAAAACCACAATACCATTCAAAATCACCACAAAAAAAAAATCAAATACCTTGGCGTCTTCCTAACCAGACACGTGATAGACCTTTACAACAAAAACTACAAAACACTGCTCAAAAAAATCAAAGATGAAACAAACAAATGGAAAAATATTCCATGCTCATAGATTAGAAGAATCAACATTGTTAAGATGCCCATCCTACCCAAGGCAATCTACAGATTTAATGCAATACCCATTAAATTACCAACAGCATTCTTTCCATACCTGGAAACTACAATACAAGAATTCATTTCGAAACACAAATGACCACAAATCGCCAAAACAATCCTCAGCAAAAAAAAAAAAAAGCAGAAGGTATCATGCTCCCAGACTTTAAACTTTATTATAAAGCTACAATAATAAAAAAAAAGCCTGATATTGGTATGAGAATGGGCATAAAGACTAATGGAACAGGACAGAGATTCCAGAAGCAAAACTCAATCTTTGACAAAGCCCCCACCACCAAACCACTGGGGAGGAGAACTTATTCAGTAAATAGTACTGGGAAAACTGGTTGACCACATGCAGAAGATCAAAACAAGACCCCTACCTATCACCATACACAAAAATCAACCCTAAATGGATCAAAGACCTAAATGTAAAACCTCAAAACCATAAGAACCTTAGTAAACACAGGACACTCCCTTGCAGAAATTGGAGCTGACAACCAACTCCCGATCAAAACCCAAGTGTCCATGCCATAAGAGATAAAATAGACAAATGGGACCTCATCAAACCGACAAGCTTCTGCAAAGCCAGAGAAACCATCAAGAGAGCAGGGAGACAGCTCACAGACTGAGAAAAAAATATTTGCCAAATGTATTTCTGACAAAGGCCTAACATCTAGGATCTACAAGGAACTCAAACGTACCGAAAAGAAAAAAGCGAACAGCACCATTACAAAGTGGGCAAAAGATGTGAATAGACAGTTCTCAAAAGAAGACATACAAGCAGTCAACAGATACATGAAAAAATGCTCAGCCTCACTAGTCATCAAAGAAATGCAAATTAACTACACTGCGATACCACCTAACTCCAGTCAGCATGGACATCATCAACAACTCAAAAAACAACAGATGCTGGAGAGGATGCAGTGAAACGGGAAAACTTTTATACTGTTGGTGGGAGTGTAAACTAGTATAGCCTCTGTGAAAAACGGTGTGGCGATTCTTAAAAAAATCTAAAAATCAACCTTCCATACAACCCTGCAATCCCCCTACTGGGAATATACCTGAAGGAACTCAAATCACTCTATGAAAAAGATGCCTACTACAACATGTTATAATCATAGCATGGCAATTGGGGCATCCAACATCTCAACATTGATCATTAGTGTTAAGAACATTCCAATTTCGCCAGGCTCGGTGGCTCAGCCTGTAATCCCGCGCATTTGGGAGGCTGAGGTGAGTGGTTTGCCTGAGACCCGCGGGTTCGAGACATGCCTGGGCAGGCGAGACCTCATCTCTACAATAAATCAAAAAATCAGCCGGGCGTGGTAGCGCATGCCTGTAATCCCGGCTACTTGGAAGGCTGAGGCGGAAGGATCGCCGGAGCCCAGCAAGTCGAGGCTGCGGTGGCCAGCAGCGGCCACTGCACTCCAGTCTGGGTGACAGAGCGAGACTCCAACTCAAAAAAAAAAAAAAAGAATATTCCAATTTCACTCTTTTTGTTATTTTTAATTACATAATAAGCTGTTGTTGAGTGTAGTCACTCTTTTGTGCTATAAAATGTTTCTTTTTTGTGATATCAAATACAAGCTGTTACTCATTCTATGTTTTTGCACACATTAATTAACCATCCACACTTTTTTCCTTTCCCTAACCCCTTTCCAAGTTCTGTTAACTATCATTCTAATATCTAGCTCCATGAGTTCAATTTTCTTCATGAGTTTTAAGTGTTAGTTCCCACATATGTGTAAGAAATTTGTCTTTCCTTGCTTGATTTATTTTTCTTTAACATAATGGTCTATAGTTTTACTTGTGTTTTTGCAAGTGAAAAGATTTCATTCATTTTTCTGGCCAAAAGATATTCTATTGTGTATATGTAACACATTTTTCTTTATCCATCCATCTGTAGTTGATTTCAAATTTTGGTTATTGTGAATTGTGCTGCAATAAATATGGACATGAAAGAAAAAAACAGAAAAAGATGCCTGCACACGTATGTTTATTGCAGCATTGTTCACAGTAGCAAGAACATGGAACCAACCATGCTGCCCATTGAAAGAGGACTGGACAAAAAAAAAATGTGATACATATACATGATGGAATATTACGCAGACATAAAGGACAAAATCATGAACTTCACGGCAATCTGGATGGACTTATAATACTGAGCAATCTGTCACAGAAACAAAGAACTGAGTATCACATGTTCTCACTCATAAGCAGACCTTGAACAATTATCGTAATACTATAAGAAAAGAAGTGAATGTAGCAGGAAACTTCACGGGGGTGCAGGATTAGCAGTAGTAGGAATCTGCCGGGCCAGGGGGCGGGGGTCATACCTCATCAACAAGGGTACCTGCGTAATGAACATTTGTATACCTAAACCTGAAATGTACCCCACATCTTTAAAATTAAAAAAAATTAAAAAAAGAAAAAATGATATGTGCATTTATTAAATTATATAGAAAGATGCTTATGACTGATGGGAAGTGGGTTTCAAATTATATAAAGTATAATCATATTTTCAAATATATTGTTGGGATAGAATGTTGGCAGGACAAGATGGACATTGCCATATGTAGATATAAAGCAGGTCAGAGTTCTGCCTTTCTGATTTTTTCCTCTTATTTTCTCTTCTACCCCTTCCTAGAAGGCGTTTGGGGTTTTGTTCTTTCTTGCATTGTTATTTTTGTTGATGTAGTTATTGCTTCATTCTGTTTTATTTTGTTTGCATCACTTTAAGGCAGGAGAAAACAGACAGAGAACTGGTTAGCCCAGCAAAGTATTAAATGTGTGCTATAAAAGGCATCCATGTAACCCAAGTCTTGTTTGCCTAGAAATGCTTATTTCTGAACTTTAAGAAAAGTCATTTCCAAGGAAGCACAGGATGAAAGGCCCAGGTACTGCCTCTCTAAGAGAACCAACAGAAACAATAAACTAGGAGAGGGAAAGAGGTTAAAAGGGGGCCCATCAGAGGCAACCTGGAGGAACTGACCAAACTCAAAGGAGGCGAAGGACTGTCTGTATCATCCTCCAAGCTCGGTGTACCTCAAAGGTCTAGTAGTGAAGTTTGCTTGATGCACTTAACCTTCATACCCTTAAAGATGTCCCTGGTATAACTAAAGGATGTGTGTGCATGAGTGTGTGTGTGTGAGTGTTTGTTTTCAGAAAAAAGTCAGAAACAATACGTATCAAGGTGTTAACAGTATTTATCCGAGAGGTGAGATTAGGCATAGTTTTTTATTATTTTTCATTTATCTATATTTTTTTTCTACAACAAACATGCAGATCTTCACCACATGCGGTCCACCAATCTTGTCCTTTGTAACAACCTCCACAGGTGAAGTCAGCCCTGTGGATCAGACCCCTGATGACCTCATCTGGTCCCAAGGGAGTGAGGCAACATTACTATTAAAACCTCAGCTTTTTTTCAGTGTCCTCTTTTTAAATATGTCTGTCCCTGACTCACAGGCAGTATTTTCCTTTTTATCTTTCTCTTCTGCAGACAAGTGAAGCTTTAAAGAAAATGGTACATCGATGCCTGCCTCAGACTGGTCTCAGGTAAAATGATTTGTGACAGCATCTACCGAGCACTGGGAGCTCCCCAGACAAGGGCATCCAAAATGGACAGTAGACTTGCTCTTGTGGAAAAACATCTGCTGAGCCTACCAGGACTCCAGACCACAAGGTAACTTTCCTGACCTCACCTCCCCAGCCCCCGTCTCTTGAAGCAACACAGAAATTGAAAATAGGAATCAGCCGTGGGGGGTAAATCATAGGCCAAAATAGTTCTGCGGCATGGGGAAGAGAAAAGGTGAGAGGTGCAAAGGGGAAGATCTCTGAAAGCGCAGGGTGTCATTAAGTCAACTTTCAAATGTGCCTCTTCCTTTCCCACATGTTCTAAATCAGACCTCGTTCCCCTCGGTCTGCAGATGGTGCCTCTGGGGCTGGCTGTCACTGAACTCTGAAGGGTGAAAGGGAACCGAAACCCACACGCCTGGCACCTGCAGGGTCAGCTTCATTAACGACTTTGACCTTCGCTGGGTTCTGAGATTGCCCCAACAAATGTCACCACGAAAGAGACGCACCCTGACCCCTTGGTGATACATCAAATTCTCCTTAGCAGTCCAGGTTTTTAGTCCCACTTCGTGATGATCCAGAGCAGGTCTCTCAAGTCAGCCTCAAGCACTCTGTAAAATCCGAGGGAACTTTACCCACTGATTTACAGCTTGGACCTCAATTAAAACCTTCTGTTTGTATTTTGTTTTGTTTTGTTTTTTAACTTTTAAAATTTTTATTTTAAAATTGTGGGGTAATACCTTTTGTTTTTAAAAATCCCTTAAATTGCCACAAAATAATTGTTCTGCCCTTCTCAGACAGATTTCCTCACCTCAATTTTTCAATTTTTACACCGACTGCATTTTTTTCTTTGAACAACAAAGATTTATTCTTTCAAAGTTCTGGAGTCCAAACTCAAGATGTCAGCAGGGCCACAATTCCTCTGAGACTCCGGGTAGAATCCTGTTTGTTTTGTTTGTTTGTTTGTTTGTTTGTTTTTGAAACAGGTCTTGCTATGTTCCCCGGGCTGGTCTTGAAATCCTGGGCTCAAGCAATCCTCTCACCTGGGCCTCTCCAAGTGCTGGGATGGTAGGCGTGAGCCTCCATGCCCAATCAAGGGTAGAATCCTTCCTTGACTATTCCTGGCTTCTAGTGATGGCTGCCAGTCATTCACATTCTTTTGATGGCTGCAATACTCCAATCTGCCACTGATGGTGGCAGGCTTGGGGGGATCCCTCAGTGAAAGAGGCAGTGTTCCCCAGTTAGGCCCAGCACACTGCCGTGACTGACTCCTTGGGGAGTTGGAGATTCTTCCCAAAAGGCACAGTCCTCTATTGGTACTAAGGGCCAGGCTCTTGACTCCATTGCAGGAAAGAATTCAAGGTCCTGACTACAACTTAAGCATGGAAAAGAAGCACTGGGTTCCTTGTAGATCCTGGATGTTAGGCCTTTGTCAGATATACAACTAGCACATATTTTTTTTGCTCATTCTGTGGGTTGTCTCTGGCTCTCTTTATGGTTTCTTTTGCTGTGCAAAAGCTTTTCAGTTTGATGAGATCCCACTTGCCTATCTTATCTTTTATGGCATTCACTTTTGGGGATTTGATCACTAATTGGTTGCCTACTCTAGTGTGCATAAGAGTGTTTTCTGCTTTTTGTCACAGAAACAAAAAACTGAATACCATGTGTTCTCACTCATGAGGACATGAACATTGATCACAATAGCACAAGGGAGGGATTGGCAGTTGCGATACGGTGGGGGGGGAGGTAACAACACAAGGGCTACCTGGACCTAAACCAGAGGAAGTGAGGGCCAGTTGAGCTCCCACTGATTCTGCATTCTGATGAATTGTATAATTATTTCATTCTATATTGCAATGTAATAATAATAGAAATAAAGTGCACAAGAAATGTAATGCTCTTGAGCCATACAAAAACAATCTCTAAGCCCTCCAGTCTGTGGAAAAATTGTCTTCCATGAAACCAGTCCCTGATGCCAAAAAGGTTGGGGACCGCTGCTGTAAAGACACCCAAATGAAGCATCGTAGTCTGTGGGACATAACATATTCACCCACCAACACTGAAACTATTTGGGTCCCAGGGACTTTTTGAGGATTTTTCTTTTTCCATCTATACTCACCATCCTACTCCTATTCTGGTCAAAATTCAAGTCCCATTTCAGAAACTGGAGAAAGATGTCTCTTGGCATGTGATACAATTAATTAGAAACATTTTCTGCAGAAGAATGATTATCTATAAAAATGTGTTATTCTGTGCTGAATTATTCAGATGTTTGCATTTATATATAACAACTTTCAGAAAGAGCCTTATACCTAACATGCAGTGGGAGTGGTCGTGCACTTAGAAAATGTGAAATCAATCTCTTTTGTTTAGAAAATGCAGTAGAAAATGACTATGCTCATTTCAAAAGTGCTTTATTTATGCAAATATGAGTTGTACTTATGTAGTAAATAATTCATTTACTTTCTAATGCAATCAAGATTCAATCATCTCCCAAATCGCCTACTGTCCTTTTTGAAGTGCCAAGTGTATTTCATGCCTCCCTTTCAAAATGTAAACAAAATACCTTTAAGAACTTTCCAACACTCTTTAAAAAAAGAAAAGAAAAGAAATTGTCTTAGTACTCTCCGCTTGACAACCAGTAGAATTATTACAGTAAAGATGTCTAGGCAGAGGCGAAAGTGAGCATTTACCATCCGTGGTGGACAGAATCAAGGGCCCCAAAGATGTCCATATCCTAATTCTCTAAATCTGTGAATATATTGCCTTGTACAGCAAAGGCGCCTTTGCAGATGTGATTAAGGGAAAATGATCCTATATGAGCCACGTGTGTCCAGTGTCATCACAAGGGCTCTTAGAAGAGAGAAGTAGGAGGGTCAAAGTCAGAGAAGGAAATATGGCATTGGGAGCAAGTTCAGAACAATGGGAAGGAGAGCCCACAAGCCAAGGAATGCAGGCAGCTTTCAGAAGCTGAAAAAGGCAAGGAAACAGATTACCCTGAAGGCTCCTGAACAAACACAGTCCTGCCAACTCATTTTCTACTTATAGCAACACTCAGAAAACATTCCATAAAGGATGGTGGAATATTACACAGTCACAAAGAAGAACAAAATCATGACCTTCACAGCAACACAGATGCTGCTGGAGATCATCATACTAAGTGAACTATCAAAGAAACAAAGAACTGAACACCACATGTCCTCATTCATAAGTGGGGTCTGATCACTGGTCACAGGAGCACAAAGGTGGAAAAGGCACACTTGGACACTACTAGGGGAGGGAAGGAGAGAAGAAGGAGGGAGGAGGCATGTGACCACACGCTGGGTACCAGGTCCGCTGTTAGGGAAGAGAGGGCCCGCTAGAAGCCCAAACCTCACATGCATGCAAATTATTTATGTAGCAAATCCTCACATTGGACTCCACAGCTCTACAATTTTAAAAAAACTAAAACTTAAAAAAGTTCTATGAAGGGCCAGAGAGTGAACATCTTTGGTTTTGTGGGCCATACGGTCTCTGCTGCAACTAAATTCTACTGTTATCCTGCGAAAGCAGTTGTAGACGATCTTCAAATGAATGAGCTAACAGGCTATGTTTCAATAAACTTAATTTTTGAAAAGCGTGATGACTCAGCTTTGGCCTATAGGCTGATCCCTGAACTAAGGTATTAACATCAACCTGAAGTGACAGACACTTGCTCTAGCTACAAGGGGTTAATGCCTGGGGAGAACTGGGGTTCATGAGTGGTTCTTTGCCTGAGCAGAGGAAGAACCCTGAGCACTCAAGTTCAGTATACCAGAGATGTTTGGTATTTGGAATTAAAGATGCATCTATCACCCCAGTCTAGCCAAGGATTACAGGGAGTTTGTTTCTGTACTCTGTTAAAACACGTTTCTTCCGGGGGTCTCACTTCCCACCCCAGATCATCTCAGATTTTCTCTGACAAGAGCACTTTCAGCCTAAAGAATCCTTTATTCTTAGCGTTGCTATGGCAAAACTTAATTTCAATTTATATATTGGACTCATGGCCAACGCAAGAGGAAGGTTGACATGCTGTATATCTTCCTCTGTTCTTTGTATACAATTTAGTTGCTGCGTTTTCACTCTAGAGCATATGAAATGATTCCACTCCAATTATCTTCACAGGAATGAAACCTTCTCCCTTCCCTTACTTTATAGATCAGAGGAAACAGCATATCTATTGTGACTGCAAAAGATTTTTTTCAAAGAAGGGAGAAAGCGCTCTATAATATGAGTTATTGATAGTTAATTCCTCCCAGTATGTTTTTTATTACAGAGATGTGGGGTACAAGTGAGGATTAACTACATCAGTAGGCTGCGTGCAGGGAAAGTTTGGGCTTCTAGCTGGCCCTCACTCTCCCTGGTAGTGGACCAGGTACCTATTGTGTAATCACGTGTCTCCCACCCTTCTCCCTCCCTTCCTCCTTCTCAGCAACTGAACCAATCAAATCATCTTCAACAAAGTCATCAATAACAATCACTAGCAAAAGGGGACCATATTTAGTAAATGGTGCTGGTAAAACTGGATGACCATGTGCAGAAGAATGAAACTGGACCCCTACCTATCACCATATACAAAAATCAACTCAAAATGGATCAAAGACCTAAAGGCAAAATCTCAAATTAAAAGAATCCTAGAAGAAAACATAAGAAACACCCTTATGCACATCAGAGTAGGCAATGAATTCTTGACCAAGTCCCCAAAAATGAATGCCATAAGAGATAAGGTAGATAAGTGGGACCTCATTAAACTGAAAAGCTTTTGTAGCAAAAGAAACCATCAAGAGGGTAAAGGGACAACCCTCCCAGTATTTTTGTCACTGCTTTTAGTGTGCTTGACTCAACTCACTTGAAGAGTTCAGGGCAACAATGCAAGGATTCTCTTTTTTTTTTTTTTCTTTTTTGAGTTGGAGTCTCACTCCTTCACCCAGGCTGGAGTGCAGTGGCATGCACACTCACAGCCACCCCAGTGTCGGCCTGTTGGGCTCTGGCGATCTTTCCGCCTTAGCCTTCTGAATAGTTGGAACTACAGATGCACGCTACCACATCCGGATATTTTTTATTTTATTGTAGAGACAAGGTCTCGCCAAGTTGCCCAGGTTGGTCTCGAACCCACGGGCTCAGGCAACCCACTTGCCTCGGCCTCCCAAAGTGCAAGGATTACAAGTTGAGCCACCAAACCCAGCCAAGATTCTCTTTTTAATTGCAATCACTCTTCTAAACCTCTGAAGTCACTGTAGTGTTCAAATTTGGGTGAAATGGTGACTCATCTCGTCCCCTGCCATGACTTTGCTTCCAGGTGTTTCTCTGTCATTTTCCATCCATCTTACTGGGCAAACCATTCCTTCAGTGAGAAGGGAGCATCATTTATCATGACTTCTCCTGGGAGGGGTATTTATTGTACAACTGGACAATGGTGACTTTTCTACTAGCTTTTCCACCTGATGTGTATTCTTGGGCTTCAGTTCCTTAGTATGATATTGAACAAGAAGAAAGATGAAAGGACACTAAAGAGCTCAGTGAAACAGATGCACTCAAGGGTCTAGATATTTACCAATGCACAGGGGAAGATAAATTTCCTATGCTCCAGCACATTCGAATGATGTCAGGCAAAGTGCAAACTAGCAGGATGGAATTGGGAAAGATTTGAGGTTGTACCTATATCACAAAGGAACGTTGAAAAGGTAACAGATGCCCAACCAGTCAATTTAGATTAAAACACAACTGCAATGACAGACATTCGATATGCAAGTCAATAGACAGGCTGATTGAAGTCACTAGTACATAGGGACTGAATCTTAACAAAAACCTTACTACCCATACAAAATTATACACACACACACACACACACACACACAGAGAGAGAGAGAGAGAGAGAGAGAGAGAGAGAGTGCCAAAAAAGTGTCCACATTTTTAAAAAGGAAAAAAACTATATTAAAATTATAATACTCTGTAAGAAGAATACAAGTCACATATAACTTGTGCAATTACAAGAGGTGCTCAAAGTGGTTACTATCAGCGTCCAGACACTTCTGATTGCAGCAAACTAAAAGTAATATATAGATAACAGCTCTCAAAATGTGTATGCATTTTTGGCACCTCCTGGTATATATGTAAATACACACACACATACACATTAAAAGACCAGTAGGAGAGGTTTGATATATGGAATTAAAGATGCATTTATCGCCCGGTCTAGCCAAGGATTAGAGGGAATCTAAATTAGTTTCTGGACCTGATCTGTTAAAATGCATTTCTTCCAGGGATTCTCCCTCCCCACACTCCTTCATATATGCATAAATATATACATATATACAAAGATTATACTATGTTTCCTAAAATCCTACATTTTGTTTCATAATAGAATAAAGGAGTTGTCCCAGACTAATAACAGTAGCTAGGTGTGATTTTTATCACCATATTTCTACATTTCTAACTGTCATCTAGTGAGTAACTATAACTTTTCTATTAAAAAATAAACATTACTAAAAACCATCCTGTTCATTGCTTTTTTTCAAAAAAAAAAAAACAAGATAGGCTCTCAGACATGCTCCTGAGATATCCAGCTGAAGGAAGGTTGTCCACAGAAAAAAGAATGGTAAACAGGTGCCTTATACTTATGCATGGATGTAAGGAATCTCCCAGAGCTTTGATCCTGTAAACACAGGAAACAGGTGGGGTGTGGCAAACCTGAGATAGGACAGAGGAGAGAGGAACCCAGCCAGGGTGGAAGGCAGGGAGGAAGTATCCTCAGCCGCACTCACCTGCCCACACTATACTCTCCCTGCTTGTCCTCTGAGCCTGGGATCTTCCATCTCATCCAGTGTCCTTGGAGTCTCTACTGACGCATCAATTTAAAGATTTAATGGGCCGGGTGCAGACGTTCACACCTGTAATCCCAGCACTTTGGGCAGGAGGATCACTTGAGGTCAAGAGTTCGAGACCAGCCTGGGCAACATAGCAAGACCCTTGTCTCTACAAAAAATACAAAAATTAGCCTGGCATGGTGGCATACACTATAGTCCCAGCTACTCGGGAGGCTGAGGCAGGAGGATCGCCTAAGCCCAAGATATTGAGGCTGCAGTGAGCCATGATCGTACCACTGCACTCCAACCTGGGAGACAGAGTGAAACCCCAACTCAAAAAAAAATTGTTTTTTATTTAAAAAGGTCCAATGAACTTATTCTGCCTGAGGTAAACCCCAGTGGTAGTTGCATTGTGACAAGAGGAAACCTCCTTATGTGACTAAAACCAAAGGAATAAAGGCCACTGTGAGGAAAGTCACATACTAAGAAAGGGAAAGAAAAAATTCGGAAAAGGGACTATCTGGGGTGACAGAGGAACCTTCCAGGATTGCCTCCTCCTTCCCATGTGTCCATCCTCCTGCTAAAATACTGCAGGTTGGGCTGCAGAGGACGGGTTCTGGAGGCAGACTGCCAGTTCATGTGTCTGGTTCTAACTCCTCCCCACAGTGTATTAGTCCTTAAGTTCATTTGCCTCAGTTTAATAGTCCATAGAATGGGCATAAGAGTAACCTGTTCCTCACAGGTTTGACCATGAGGATTAAATGAGTTGATCCATGCAAAGTTCTTAGGACAGTGCCTGCCCCATAGAACAGAGTTCACATCAGTGTTCACAAGAATTACTATCACAATATATACACCAGGCACAGTTTCTATCTATCTCCCAAGAAAAATGAACGTGCCTCAGAGTGGGACCCACGTCTGGTTCAACTGTGAGCCTTGTTCACATTAGATAGTCTGCAATTTTGGTTGAATTGATGTACTAGTGAAGTCAAGATCTGTGTGGATGAAGACTAAAATGTGCATCCCAATGCATCTCCCTCGACTCCCTGCAGCCTGGGGAAAGCCCAGGGCCACACCCCCAAGGAGGTCTTCTCTGATGTGTCCTATCAAAGCCATGGCACTTTGAGGACCCCCATGTACACTGCATATGCTTCTTGTCATGTTTGAACCCCTGGCTTGATTCTCTTTCTCATCCCAAAAGAAAGCTTCTTGAGAGCTGGGACCATGTCCTTTATCGCAAAATGTTATCGCCATGTTTCCCTTAGTTTCTCACATGATAATAGTGTTTGTAGTAGATGCTCAATCATTACTTTTGAGTGAATAAAAATAATAATATTACCTTAAGTCCTCAATGTTGTCGATTGGTTCTTGGAGGCTGTGACTTTAAGTGCAACAAACATAACAAAATCCGTTTTTTTCCTCATCCACGTTACAATGAAATGATATTGACCAAAAGGAAGTTATTGAAGGACTTGCTGTACATGATATTGTATAAAGTTGCAGTTTCCAAGAACCTATCGACAATGTTAAGTGAGAACTACCATTTTCGTCGGGTCTTATATTGTACAAAGTGCTGATTTAATCCTCATAGCTCATGGTGCTTTTATTAACCTCATTTTATAGGCAAAAAAAATCAAGCCTCAGAAAGGGAAATTATTCTGCAGTATACACACAGGTTATAAACCCAGATCTGCCAAGCTGAGAATTCACTCTGTTACATAAATTCCTCTCTAAAGAGTTAGAGGCAGACTCAGACACAGAAAACTAACGGGAAAGGTGGTGTTCATATACAAATTCCTTACGAGCTCTGTTATTTATATTTCCCCAACCTAACTTCATATTTTAATTAAATAGTGGGCTTGATGGATAGGTTCTGTGTAAGTCTTACTGCTAAGGAGCTCTAAGGAAAGAAAAGAGGTCAGCATATTTTAGCAGTTCTGTTTTGAGCAATGCTGGT
Organism: Cephalopachus bancanus; assembly: GCA_027257055.1. Lineage (NCBI taxonomy): Eukaryota > Metazoa > Chordata > Mammalia > Primates > Tarsiidae > Cephalopachus > Cephalopachus bancanus. The sequence continues at coordinate 5,565,558 of JAPVLO010000176.1, read as the reverse complement.
GACAAAGGAAAAAATCAATAAGGAAAACTGTGCATTAGGAAAGAGACACCAGTCTACAGTAAATCAGAATGTCTAGAGCAAAAACCAGATGAAACTGGATCTACTTGTGCCTTTCCACCATTTAATTCTTCAAGATCCTTGTGACAAAATTCAAGGAGAAATAATATGCATTGGTTTGAGTGTAAGAGAGGAGATGGGTGTAAACCATTTCTTGTCAGCTCAAGTTTGTACCCGAGAACCCGAGTTCTCTCCTTCTTACCTGCAGCCTTTGTGCTGTGTTCCACAGGAGAGTCCAGCCAGGAGAAACCACACTCAGCTTGCAGAGAATTCAAGAGAGAGGGTCTGGAGAACTGAAGAGATGGGGCAACACCCAGGAAAGACCGTGGTCATCAGGGAGCTTCTGAAATGTACCAGGAATTTGATGGGTTGAGGAACTAGCGGGCAGAACAGTGACTTCATTTTCATCGCTTTATAACCACACTGATACAGCGTGTGTGATATGACAGCCTGTGCAATTTTGTATTGATATAGTGTGCACGTGTGTGTGACTGCATGTATATAATGTGGTGTATGTGTGATTGCGTGTGTGATGGAGTGGGTGGGTATAATGTGGTATATGTGTGATTGTGGTTTTTGGCTGTGTGTATGTATAGAATGTGGTATATGTGTGATTGTGTGTGTGATTACATATGTGTAAATATAATGAGAATCTATATCAGAGACAAAGCAATGACCCCTGTGCTCAGGTAGAAAAACAGACTGCAGTAAAAGACCCACAGCGCCCAGCAACACATACTGAGGAGGATGAGGAGAGGCTGGAAATGGGGGAACAGAGCAGAGGCTGGGAGTAGAGGATGGTTCACAAAGCTGAACATGACAGTCTCTTCCTGAAGAAAACACAACAAAAACTTGGTTCACAGAAAGCACTTCTTATATAAATTTAAGCACGATGAGACACTGGTCTTTACCTATCCATTTGGCAAAAGTTAAAGGAATTGGTAACATTCATTGCTGGCAAAGATGACACATGCAAACACGTCTGGTGGGGGAGTTTTTAGTAGGACATTTCTGGAGGGTCACTGGCAATGCGTCCTGCAACGTGGCTCCTACATACTCTTCAGCCCAGCAATTCCATGCTAGGGAATCTATCATACGAAATGAAATGTGTGGAAAGACAGAAAGGAAAAGACATTCCTTGCAGCTCCGTGCATCACAGGGCAATGTCATCAACAATCCTATTTATTTGTTAAATAAATAATACTGCTATTTGAAGAATGAACTGTCGGACTGGGAGAAATGGACCAGAAAGATGTCCAATATATGCATATATTGGGTGGAGGTGAAAGATAACCTTGCTCTACACATTTATTTCAGAAAAATAAAACGGTGTTCACATTCACAGAAAATGTTTGGAATGGTTAATAACAAAATGTTAACAACAGGTTGTCTCTGCAAGGGATGAAATGAGGGATGGGGAAAGAATTTCACTTTCAACTTTGTATATAATTACTTTTTCCCCAAAGAGCATATGTGATGTCTACGCTTGGAAGAGTAACAAGCAGGATGTTCCCACTTAGGAAGGAAGGAAGCTTCTTCAAATACCCTGTGGTAGAACAGACTCAGTTTATGTCTCTCCGTTTGTGATCCAAGGCCATGGCCAAATTCCCAGGCTATGCAACCCACTAAAAATTCAAATCCCAGACTTCAATATCTGTCTTCCCACGGATTTGGAGCCTGGTGTTTCCTGTGCAACCTGTGCATCTGTGGCCATCCGGGCAAAATAGGGCTGCTGGCACAGATGAGTAAGGTACATCTTTTTCTGAGAGCCCCGCCATGCTCGCGGATGAACAGAAACGGACCACTTTGACTGTAGAGGGCCTTGTAGCCGTTTCAATTATTTTTTATGAAACAAAGAATTGTTTATGGAATTCTTTAATAATCAATTTCCTCCTTTCAGCAAGGCTGTTGCTTGGGGCTGTTTTGCTGCCTGTGACTTGCTGTAAAAGAGCCTTTCATCATCCATGGCATACCTTGTACTCACACAGGAAGGGCCACACCTCTCCTCCGTGCACAAAGGTAGCTTCCATTACAAGGGAGAAGACATCTTACCTCTTACAAACCATACAAAAATTTTTTATTTTGTGTCACATTTTTGAAACATTATGAATTTCATAATTTTCTATTGGCCTAACCATTTTCCGAGTTTTTTTTTAACGTTTATTAATCTTTAATCACTACTGTTGAATGAAGTGTTTTCTCTTTCTCTGCCTCCTCCTATGTCTTTGTAATCTACAAATAAAATCCTAAGTACAGAAGGTCTGTTCTATTCTGGTAGAAAAGCCTTCTGAAAATCAAGGATGTATATAGGTCAATGCCATAACTGCTCTATCTTATAAATTTCTCATTTTGAATGTGAGTTCTTTCGAAGTGGATGCATCTTTTCCTTGTTGTATAACTATAAAAACCAAGCAAAGGAAGAGAAGGAACTACCTTGAGACAATTTCCAAACGAATGGCAGTTGAATGAGGTGCCACAGTTTCCGGTTACAATCAAGGTATGTTCAGGACTAAACTATAATTTTTTTTTAATCCTGAAAACAGACCTTCCTATGAAGAGATGCAGGAATCCATTGCTCGTGCTAATTTCTCTGAGAAGACAATGGGTCAGTCCTACCTGGCATGCAACTTCCTTTTCTTGGATAACACCAGAGACTAGTTTAATCTTCTTGGCACCAACGCTTTGTCATAACCTGAAGGAGGACAAGAGGGTGCAGTGCAGCTGCAGCAGCAAGCACCTGTCTCCTCCCATGCAGAGCCTGGGGTTACAAGAGAAGTGTCAGAAACACTGTTCACTCAGCCATCTCTCTCTCTCTCTCTGTGCTCAGCTGTGGGGAACATACAGGCCGGCATATCAGGCACCCGGCAAAATACACTACCTGGGATTCTGACGTAGGTCTAGCATGCAGCTCCTCTCAGCCTCAGTCTCCCTCAGTTGTTTGGAGTCTTACTGTCAGAGATTCAAACACCACAGAAGCTTAAAGAGAAGAGCTGGACCCTCTCTTCACCTCTGTTACCTTTTTATAGCCACACCAAGGGATAACTGAACTGATCACACTGTGCTGAGTTTCTGCCCCAGCCCTCTTCCTGTGTCTCCACTTGGAAATGACTACAGAGAAGATGTTGACCTTCGGATTGTATGAATGGACTCACACAGCTTTAGTGACTGTGGTACACTGTGTGGCTGGCTCCTCTCCTTAAAGGATAGCACACAGCCTTGTCTACTGTCGTGTGATTTGCTGTTCCTCCCAACAGGTACACTTGAGATGGTGGAAATCAACATAGGCCATTGGAACAACATCCGGGTCTCAGAGAAGTCTGAAATAATGTGATGTGAAAATGTGAGGACTGTCATACGAATCCTGGCACTGCTCTCTAAATCAGGAATCATGGAGAAGGGCCAATATCCTGGTTACTGAGGCTGTGTTAGAGATACAGTGGGGGGGGAGTATTTTTCTGTCACACTCTACACATTGGACTGAAAGTTTCAGCCCTCTAATCACACAGTTGGTTCCCCTGGCAACCAACCCCCAGCCTGAACCCACCAAGAGTCCACTTATTAGAACCAAATATGCTCCCATCATCCAGAAAATCCCAAGGGGTTTAGGAGCTCTGTGTCAGATGCTCCTATCACTCAGGAATAATAAAAGTCTCAGGAGCGCTGTCTCAGGATATTTGAGTCCTAATTCACCAGAACAAAAGATTCTCCTAGCATCCCATCTACAAGGGCATTAGAAGTTATCTCAGGAACTGGCAGCAGAGGCCAAATATATATTTCATATTATAAATCACAGTGCCCCAAAACCAAGTGCTTTAAAATAACAGCCTCATTTGGTTGTCTTCTCGCATGGTTCTGGGATTAGGCTGGCTCCAGCAGGGTGGTTCTCCCTCGGGATTTCTCACATGGTTGTCGGCAGAGGATGGCTGGTTCACTCTCATGTCTGGTACCCAGACTGGGGAGACTGAGATGGTTGGTGACTGGAGCAGCTGGGGATCCTGTGACAGTGTTCTTGTCTCCATGTGGTCTCTCCACATGGTCTCTCTGGCATGGTCACTTCAGGCTAGCTGGACATCCTCCATGGCAGCTTTAGGACTTCCAGGGATCCCATCACGAGAGAGGGAGTCATGAGAAAGCGGCATCCTCTTCATGGCCTTGGAAGTCACACAGCATCACTCCTCCCGTGCCCTCTTTTTACAAGCAGCAGGCATATCCCCCTTGAAAAGAAATTCAAGGGGAAAGAACAGAGATTCCCACCTCTCAGTGGGAAGAGCATCTTGTTTTAAGAAGCACACGAAAGATGGGATATATATCTAGCATCTTTGGAAAATATAATTTGCCACAACCAGGTTTAAGAGGCTAGTAAAATGAGCTGGTACAGATCTTGTCAAAACACCTGTGAATTAAAAAGCATTATTGCCATCATTAAAATAACTTAGTTAAACATTTTCACCCAACCTACTGGTAAAATTTGAGGTAATTAGTATAAAATTAAGTTACCTTCATGCATTTCTTTTCACAAAGGGGAAGCATTTTACTCATTTTATATCACTTTAATATGTGCATTAATAAACATTTATATGAATAAGCTCATTGATCCATACTACTGAAAGCTTTCTTCATGACCTTTTCAGAAGATGATTACTAAAAACGTGTAAAGTTCATTCTAAATAAGATTAATGGGAAGATGTTTATTATAAATACATTGATAAATTGTTCATAATAAACCTAATTTCCTTACCTTCTGGGGATAAAGATGTAAGAGAGAAAATAGGGCTATAAACCAAGTTATTTATTCAGAAAGCTGCAAGTTGCAGGGATCCATGTATTATACAAAAAGTAAAATACACCATGGAGAATACAGTCATACATAAGAAAGTAATCAGGCAGAGAATGCTATCAGCATTTCTGAATTATTTACATCAAAATTATCTCCATTATTTTGTTAATGCAACTCAGAGTATTCAGAGGGCTATAAAAAGAATCATGTTTTTAATAATGAAGACAAGAATACCTGAATAAAAATACTAATAAGGGATTTATAATTACATGAAAGCAGACGTAAATTCATGGACAAAATTTCTAATTGTCAACTCTTCTGTCATCTATTAGTTTATTATGCAAAAATTGCTACATCTACTCTAAGTTAGCTGAGCAATATAATGAGGCTTTAATAGACATAGTAACCACTTTGCCAATTTTGTCAAATTTGCCCAGTTCATAATGAAGTAAAATAGATACACTACTGAGTGTAAAACCCCAATCTTTATATTGGTATTGTATAGGGAGCGTATTTGTAAAATAACTAAAATCACATGACTACATATACATGTATCAATACCTGAATATTACAAATTAAACATCTCATCGACTGAGTTGTTAGCATAAAGAACAAGTTTATTTGAAAATTAGTCTAATTTGAAACATTATAATCTTGCAGTCCAAAATTCTGAAATCATTTGCCAAAACTAATAGTCAGCTTGAAAATTTCACACACACCAGACCCATCTCAACGTCCCTTGAAAGTGCAATGTGTTGGCTCACTTCACACACAGAAAGATCCAGGACAAATCCTCTGGGGCAGCCAGAGTGAACTCAGATCATGTCCTCAGGCTTCTCCTTCACTGCCCTCACTGAACTAGTCTCCCTCCCAGGGGAAACCCATCCGGGTCCAGTGTCCTTGTGGGAAACACAGGGGTTTGTTTTAAAACACTTCAGCAGGGATGGGAGAAGGGAGGAAAGAGAAGAGGACAGGAGAGGGAGAAAAGAGGGTGGGAGCAGAAGAGAAGAGAGGGGAGGGGAGGAGAGAAGAAGGGAAAAGCAGAATGGGGAAGGAGGAAGGGAGCGAGTGGAGGTTGGAGAAAGGGAAGGGGGAGAGGGCGGGAGAAGTGAGGAAAGAGCAGAGGAGAGAAAAAAGAAGACAAATGCAATCAATGTGGCAGACTTGCATTGACTTCTGAATCTGGCTGATCAATGTAAGGGATTCATTACACTCTTCTCCCTGATACTTCATGGCTTTTTTATTTTTCCAATCTTTCTTAAAAATTAATATTGATTGATTGATTAAGTTCACTCTGTCACTCAGGCTGGAGTGCAGGGCAGCTCACCGCCACCGCAGGCTCCACTTTCTGGGCTCAGGTGATCCTTCCACCTCAGCCTTCCTCGTAGCTGAAACCACAGATGCATGCCACCATGCCAGGCTAATTTTTTAATTTTTTTTTTTTTGTAGGGACACGGCCTCGCCATGTTGCCCAGCCTGGTCTCAAAATCCTGGGCTCAGGCCATCCTCTGGCCTCAGCCTCCCAAAGTGCTGAGATTACAAGCACAAATTGCCACTCCCAGTCTCAAATCTTTTAAAAATGTAAGTTATAGCCGGGCTCAGTTGCTCAGCCTGTAATCCTGTGCATTTGGGAGGCTGAGGTGAGTGGATTGCCTGAGCCCGGGGGTTCAAGACGCGCCTGGGCAGCAAGACCTCATCTCTACAATAAATCAAAAAATCAGCCGGACGTGGTAGCGCATGCCTGTAATTCCAGCTACTCGGAAGGCTGAGGCGGAAGGATCGCTGGAGCCCAGCAGGTCGAGGCTGCGGTGGCCGGGAGCGGCCACTGCACTCCAGTCTGGGCGACAGAGTGAGACTCCAACTCAAAAAAAAAAAAAATGTAAGTTATATTTTATGAAGCATTGATCCAGAAAAATAAAGAAATAAACCAAGGAGGAAGAGAGTCCACCGAAAAATGGTGGGGTCCAAGGACGAGTTTGTGGGCAGGCCTGGAGCAAAGAGAGGGACGGGAGAGGCTGGGGTGGGAACAGCTCGGGAAGTCAGGATGAGCAACTCTATGGGGATTCTTCTTAGATGTGCCGCCATATCCAGTGGGGCATTTGAAAAGGATGAGAAGAGGCCCATAGGAGTTTAAGAAACGAAAGCACAGAAAGCAGGTTTAATTCCCAAAAAGATTTTTAAAAGTTACAAGAAAGGGAACGCAGAGTATAATAAACGCTATCATGGTACATTAGTAGGCTATGCCATAAAATATATTTTTTACATAATAATAATAATGTAAGAACTGTTTTTTTTTTATTTCAGTAAACTTGTCATCTTAATCATTTTAGGGAGAAAAGGAAGAAAATACATTTAGAAGAAGAGGTAGCACATTAAGTCATCAACCATCATGAAAGGAAGTCAACAAAAAACATCTAAAACTTAGGGATTAAGTAATTGAAATATATGGAAGTTAATCTTAGAATTAGAAAAACGAACAAAAATCATTAACAGTGATCTGTTCGGGTGTAGGAAGGATGGGGCAAAGATTGCCATATTTCTTTATATGTCTTGAGTAATTGTGCACAAACTATATTGACAATTTTTTAAACAAGAGTAAACATGTTTAAGTTTATGAAGCAAAAAAGAACAAAAAATTTAAATAATCTTTAAAAAAATTTTTTAGGCCGGGTGCAGTGGCTCAGCCTGTAATCCTAGCACTTTGGGAGGCCAAGGTGAGAGGATTGCCTGGGGGTTTGAGATCATCCTGGGCAACTTGATGAGACCTCATCTTTACAATAAATCACAAAAACTAGTCAGGCATGATGGTGTCCATCTGTAGTTCCATCTACTTGGAAGGCTGAGGCAGAAGGATCACCTAAGCACAGCAGGTCGTGGCTGCAGTGGCCGTGAGTGTGTCACTGCACTCTGGTCTGGGTAACAAGAGTGAGACTCCAACTCAAAAAAAAAAATGTGTTTTTGGAAATGTCTGATTCAGTTTTAGCCTTTAGCTCAAGAGTTTGGCAAGCACCAAACCTACATGAGCCTTAATGTCTGCCTTTAACCGTGGCAGGCAGAGTCTCCAACAATCACCACCAAGGTATTCCTATACTTAGGAAAGAGACAATTCTCTGAAGACTTTTAATCAGCCTGTCCAACAGTGAGGAATGAGGGGGGTCATAAATGAAAAACTTTTTTTGATTAACTAATCACCCAGCTTATAAAAGGATTTCTACATCCACAGAAGTTGGTTAGATTTTAATTAGATCTTACAGACTTAGTGTTATATTCCCAGGTGTGCCTTTCTGAAAGATTTCAGAATTCTAATAGCAATGGTGTTGGAGGGTGGGAAGATGAACTTGGTGAAACAGGAAGATGCTTGAAATAGAAAGCATGAGATCCGGTTGCTGACACCAGCTGAATATGCAACACCAGGTACAACTTAAATATTCTGAACCGCCGTTTCCTAGTTTTAATTTCCTTCAAGTATGAAAACACTGTTATTTTAAACTTGGTTCCCATCATCAGAAATGCCAGAGTGTATGAGTAAAAAGAAGAAGGTTGTTTATCCGTTTGTTTTGTTTTAATTTCGAATTTTAGGCCCATGGACTCATGTTTATTGGAAACACGAGGGTTCATAAAAAAAACATATTTAAACTGCAATGGTAGTTGCAGACAAAGGCCAGAAAGGGTGCTTTTAAAGACCAAAGTAGCGGAATATCTTGTGCTTTAAATTCCAAGTACATTTTGACATGAAAACACTCACAAAGAAATCTAAAGGACATGAGAAAATAATGGCTCTTGAGAAGCTGTTTGGGTCATTTGAGAAAGTTCAGTTGAATGGATCAGAACAAAACATTATTTTACCCTCACAGTCCGTCTACTTGGCCTTGTGCTACAGGGACTCAAAAAAAACATATTATTCTCTTTTGTGTGTGACCAGACAGATGCAGAGAAATAAAATAAAAGTCAACAAAATGTTGCCAAGTTTTGAGCCACACTTAGACATCTCCCGACTGTATTTGACTCCAGGATCTGTTGAGTCCCATATGCAACTTCCTTGTTTAGCCTGACCACCCTTATTCTGCCCCTTCTAGGCCTCTATCTCTAAGCCACAACCCTCCTCCGGGTTATACAAACATCCATCATCGCAGTCCCAAAGAGCATGGCAGGAGGGTGTATGGCATTATCCATGAGGTCCGGAAGTTCAATCCAACAGGCAGGAGACAAACTCCAGAAAAGTCTCACCATTCACCTCTTTCACCAGTGTTGCCCAGTGAATCACTTTTTCTTTCTGCCTTTAAGTCCCAAAGTCGTGTGTGTGTGTGTGTGTGTGTGTGTGTGTGTGTGTGTGTGTGTGTTACTGTGATACTCTTCCCCTTGATGTTTTTCCTCAATCGAGGTCAATCAGCATACAAAGACACAAGCTTAGTGGGTCTATTGACAAATCACATGTCTGGGAGTGGAAATATGGGAAACCATGGAGGAGCAGCCGCTGTCTATGGAAGGCTTCTTGAGTACCATACACTATATTAGGTGACTGTTACACAATACTTGTCTCATCTCCATCCTTCAGATTACAAACTCGAAGCCTAAAACGACTAAAGTCCCTTTGCCCAAGGTCCTCCAACATGATATACTCAGGACCTGAATCTCTATCAAGCTCCCAAAGCCCCAGTGCCTTAAATCTGTGCCATCATGGTCCCAGGGAAGAATGATGTGTCACCGTAATAGCCTACTTACTACAGAGCACCTAGAGATGAGGGATGGCTTAAAAGAGCCTTCCATGATTTGAAAGAGTAGCTCACACAACACAGTGACATCAGAGTCACGTGGGGAAACTTGTTAGAACATAGACTTAGCAGGATAACGTCAATCTAAGTAGGTTCTTGTACAAAGCAGCTCACCCAGACCTCTGGGAGTAGAACTTCAAGATGCAGACTCTTGAATAATCCCCAACGGTGATTCTTGACAGGCGGACCTCGTGCCACACATTGAAAAGCACTCTTCAACAGCCCTTTGAGAGGCTGTCCCTCTAATCCAGAGATTCTCAAAGGCAGGTTTCCCAAGTAGCAGCACCATCAGTCCTGGGGTGTTTTATTAGAAACACAAATTTTCAAGCCCTATTCCAAATCTACTGAACCAGAAATTCTCTCCAGGTAATGGCAATGCATGTGACAGTATGAGAACCCCTGCTCTCAACCATCCTGATCTAAATGTTTTTAGGCCTGACAGACATTGCCAATGCCAGGGAAAAGCAGGGCCCCTAACACCACCATGATCTGTGTTACCCTGGGTACCCACTAGTGCCACTAACTCATCTCTCACCACAGACTGTCTGATCTTCTCCCCCATCCTCCTGGATTCTAACCTGTCATTTACTCTCTACTGCCCTTTGCCTGACATTTGGAGTCTCTGCTCTGTACATTTGTATCTGTCCATCTCTAACCATAATGTGGCTGGGTAAAATAATGTTGTAGTTCTCATCCCAGCATTGTGGGAGGCAAAGGCAAGAGGATTGCTTGAGTCCAGGAGTTCAAGACCAGCCTGGACAACATAGCAAGATTCCATCTCTACAAAAAATAAAACAATTAGCTGGATGTGGCAGTGCATGCTTCTAGTCTCAGCTTCTCAGGAGGCTGAGGTGGAAGGATCAGTAGGTCAAGGCTGCAGTGAGCTGTCATCACGCCACTACACTCTCCAGTCTAATGGATGGAGGAAGAAACTGACTCAAAAAAAAAAAAAAACCAACCTGGTTTGGTTGTTAAATCCCTGTGAATTTTTTTTTAATTATTGGTAACTAAAAATAAAAGACTATAAAGTAGAAGAATTTCCCAACCCTGTTAAGGTCCTGCACCAGGTCGTATTTCCCTCAGAGTTCTGCTAGAGGGTTATGGGCATCACTAACAATAAGGTCACATCCTGTTTCCCCTCAGCTATGTTTCCTTCTGTATGAATCACTTTTGAGAGCTTGGTAGAAGGGATGACCATAGATTGGTGTCTGATTTGGGACTCTTCTGGATGTCCTATCTGTACTATCATCTTAGATTCATCCTAAAACCATAACAACTGCCGACACAAAGTCTATCTTAGCAGGATATAGCACAATTTAAAAATATACTGGAAAGTTCTATTCACCAGGAAAACTTCTTGAAGTAATTTAAGTACCCCTTTCAAGTAAAATATCACTGATGTTCAATAATGTCTTGAGTCATTGCAAGATCATAGATTCCTTGTGAATTATCAGAGGATGCTGAGATTAGCTTTAGAAGTAAGAAAATATATCATTTTCTTAGGAAGCGGAAAGGGCATAGACTCTGGAAGAAGACACATTGAGGGATTTAAATCCATGGCTCCTTCACTAACTCACCATGTGGTTACAAGAAACTCATATTACCTGCCTGGGCATTATCATCCTCACCCTAATAGCCCAGGGTTGTTATGCGACTCTAATAAGATAATATTTGTAAAGTGCATAGTTCAGTACCAAGCATGTTGAATGTGCTAAATAAACATTGGTTCCTTCTCCTCTTTTATCTTCATTAAACTGAAAATGTCTACAGGGATCTTTACTAACTGGAATATTTTATTAATCAGATTACCTATTGCCTTGTTATAATGAAAAAGAGTTAGGGGCTATTGAAAATGCCCATATAAAATTAATTTAGGGGCCATGGGGTTGGGGAAGAGACTCGAGCCCTGAAAAGTTGCAGCTATGATTAGAAATGAACAAATCTGTTATTTCTAAAGTTCCTTTCACTGCAGTAGAAAGTTTTTCTCCTGGAGAGGAAGAAGCTGCCTGTCAGGCTGATAAACATATTTTCCCTTAAACAATGAGCCTAAAGTCAGTCAGATCTCCTGGATGGCATCTTGAGGTTGGATTGCAAAGGGTGTGAAGAGCTTTAAACTTGGCAATCTTCCCTCCCATAGACCTTCCCAGTGAGCTCCTTCTGTGATGGCTTACCGCTCAGGGATCAGTAGCAGATGGTTTAGAGGTTCTCTATTGTAAAACTTAACAATGGTGTGTTCAAGATGTTTTTTCCAGACACTTGGCACTCTGATGTACCTGTGACCCCACCTGGAACTGGGACACGTACCAAGGAGTCTGTAATGCCTGCCGAGAAACTGGCTCTGGACCCAAAGACAGTTTCAACACCCTCATGACTTCATCCCCGACCAATCAACAGCATCCATTCCCTAGCCCCTGACTACCAAATTATTCCTTAAAAGTCTCTAGCCCAAAATTTTTAGGGAGGCAGATTTGAGAGGTAACTCCTATGCTCCTCGGTTAGCTGCTGTGTCATCATTAAACTCTCCCTCTATCGTGATACTGCTGACTCACTACATTGGCTTTTTTCCATGCAGCAAGCAAAGGAAACACTGTCATATAAAATACTTAAGTGTATTTACCAGATCTTTGTCTATTAGATTATCCCTCTGTGTTGCAATATTTCATTGCCATTTTGCTTAACTAAGAAACTGCCTCTTTTCCATCCTTCCTTCCTCCAGTTCATTCTTCAGAGCTGAGTGCAGTTGCTGTGACCATCTATCAGCCAAACCACTGTGAAGATTCTTGTACTGTATGACAGGAAGCTCATCATGATTCACTTAACCATGGAATGTGCAGGATGCTGGGGATGTAAATGGGTAACACGTGGTCTATTTACCTCACCCCATGTGCAGGGGATAGATGTAGAAAGCTTAGTGGCATCTGGAAGTCAGTGGGGTAAGTGTTCTGACAGCATGAGGTGAGGAGTCAGAAAAGGCTTCCTGGAGAAAGTGATGGTGGCCTACCAGATGAGAAGTGATGGCAGCCTACTGGATGAGAAGTGATGGTGAACTACCGGATATGAAGACATGAGGGAAGCAAAGAGAAAGGAAGAGTATCCAGGGCAGAGGGAAGAGCAAGTGCAGAGCATGGAGTCAAGGCAGTTGGATGGAGAAAGGTCCTAGCATGAAGAGCCTTGTAGGTCATGTTTAAAAACAAAAGTTGGGATATTAGAAACCACTAGATGTTTCTAAATCAAAGACTGAATCTAGCACATGCGCATTCAGAAAGTTAAGAATAGAGGGAATAGAAATCAAGACATGCATTAGTGATCAATTGATTTCAACAAACACATCAAGATAGTTCAATAGGAGAAGGATAGTCCCTTCAACATGGATATGGGAAAAACCAGATATATATAAAAAAAAAGCACTGGCTCTTACCTCAAAATTATACACAAAAACTTAAGCGTGTTATCTAAATAAACAACACACAAACATCAACTCAAAACTGATTATAGACTTCAAACAAATAGCTAAGAGTATGCAATCTTAGGAAAAAAATGTTTTAATTATGATCTTGGCATAGGCAAATATTTCCTGGATAAGATAAAAATCATGAATTATAAAAGAAAAATATTATAAATTAGATGTGGTAGACTGAACAATGGCCCTTCCTAAAGCTTTCATGTCTTGTTCAGCTGAACCTTGTGAATAGATTATTTTCCTTGGCAAAATAACCTTTGCAAATGTAATTACATTGTGGATTTTTTGTTTGTTTGGTTTGAGGCAGGGTCTTACTCTGTCACCCTAGAGTGACACAGGCTAGAGTGCAGTGGCATAATCATGGCTTACTGCAGCTTCAACCTCCTAGCTGGGCTCATGTTAGCCTCCCGAGTAGCTGGGACTATAGGCATGCACCACTATGCCTGGCTTTTTTTTTTTAAGAGATAAGTTCTCACCATGTTGCTTAGGCTGATCTCAGACTCCTGAACTCAAGCAATCCTCACACCTTGGTCTTACAGGTGTGAGCCACAGTACCCAACCCCATATCGTGCATTTTTAAATAGACAGATTTCCCTGTATTATATGGGAAAACCTCATATAATCACAAAGGGTCCTTGAAAGAGGGAAGCAGGAGGGTTAGCACACTTGACAATGACAATGGACGCAGAGGTCAGCATGTCATGGCACCTCAAGGCAAGGGATGCCAGTGACCTCCCACAGAGGGAAAAGCAAGGAAATATACTCTGCCCAGAGCCTCCAGAAGGAACACAACCCTGCAACTTAGTCTTGTCTTCTGACCTCCAGAACTTTAATATACATGTGTGTTGTGTTCAGCCATTATGTTTGTGATACTTTGTCTCAGTAGCAATAGGAGGGAAACTAATACATTAGACATTAACAAAATTAAAAATCAATGAAGACATCTGAGCAGCCAACAGACACATGAAGAAATGTTCAACCTCACTAATCATCAGGGAGATGCAATTCAAAACCACACTGAGATACCACCTAACTCCAGTCAGAATGAAAATTATCAACAACTCAAAAAATAGCAGTTCCTGGAGAGGGTGTGGTGAAAAGGGAACTCTTCTACACTGTTGGTGGGAGTGTAAACTAGTGCAACCTCTGTGGAAAGCAGTGTGGTGATTCCTAAAAGCTCTAAATATTGACCTCCCTGTATGACCCCGCAATCCACCTACTGGGAATATACCCTGAAGAACTCAAATCATTCTATAAAAAAGATACCTGCACATGTTTGTTTATCTCAGCCTTGTTCACAACAGCAAGAACCTGTAAGCAACCATACTGTCCATCAAGAGGACTGGATTTTTAAAATGTGGTACATATACACAATGGAATATTATGCAGCCATAAAAAAGAACAAAACCATGAATTTCACAGCAACCTAGATGGAACTAGAGTCTAAACTAGAGTCTATAATACTGATTGACCTCTCACAGAAACAAAGATCTGAGTATCACATGTTCTCACTCATATAGTGGACCTTGATCATCCAACGTATTACCATAAGAAATGACTGACAGTGGTGGGAAATTACGGGGCAGGGAGGGGAAGGGAGATAGGATCAATGGTAGTAAATATCTGTCTGGGGACAGGGAAACACCTCTTATCAACAAGGGTGCCTGAACAAAGCATATTTGTATACCTAACCCTTAACTGTACATTAATGATATTAATGTATTAATATCATAATAAAAAACATTGATTATAAAAAAAATCAATGATGTTAAGAAAATTAAAAAGTCAGGCTACAGACTGGAATAAAATAGTTACAATGTATATATCTAATAACAGACTTATACCCAGAATAGAAAAGAACATTTACAACTCAATAATCAGACAATTCATCTTAAAAATGGGGGGGGGTTAATAAATTCTTCACAAAAGATATCTGAATAGCCATAAACACATGAAAAGATGCCCAAAATGATTAATTATAGAAAATGAAGAAATCAAAACCATGAGAATCTTACTGCACATCTGTTTGAATAGTTAAAACTAAAAAGTTTATAATACCAACTCCTCCCAAGTATGTGGTGCAACTGAAACTCTCAAAAAAATCTTTGTAGGAATGTAAAATAGTACTGTTACTTTGGAAAACAGTTTGTCAAATTATTATAAAGTTAATGACATACTCATCCGTGGCTCAGTAATTTCACTCTTCAATATTTACTCAGAGAAAGAGAGAGAAACCATATGTCCACATAATTGTGTAGACAAATATTTATAGCAGCTTTATTCATAGTAGCTCAAAACTAGAAACAACACAAATATTCAGTTACCAGAGACTAGGCACACAAAATGTGTTAAATCCATACCATAAAACACTACTGCACTCAGCAAAAATAAAAATAAAAAAAGGAAGAAACTATGGACATACACAACATGAATGAATCTCAAAAACATATGCTAAATTTAAAAATAAGAAACACAAAAGAGTATATACTGAATGATGCCATTTATAAGAAATTCCAGTAAAGGGGAACTCACATCTAGCAACAGAAATCTGCTTGAGGCTGAAGAGTGGTGAAGTGGTGAAGATTTGATTGCAAAAGAGGAGAAGGAAACCTTTTTGCAGGAAATGAAATGGTCCATACCTTAATTGTCATGCTTATGCTGATATATGCATTTATATGTAAATAACAGCACAATGGTAATTATTTTTTTAAAAGATACATAGATTAATAAAATAATGGGAATTGGGCAGGGCACGATGGCTCATACCTGTAATCTCAGCACTTTTGGGATCACTTAAGCCTAGGAGTTCCAGACCAACCTGGGCAATATGGCAAGACCACATCTAAATAAATACATACATACATACATACATAAATACATAAAATATAGGGAATTGGGGAGAATGAGTGCAAAAAGACCATCCACCTAAGATAAGGGATGCAGCCAGAGCAGGAGCAATAAGGGGTCAGTCTGTCAACCAGCTATGTGTGTCCGAAGCAGGAGTCTCCCTAAACGATCGCTTAGAGCATTGAGTAGAGTCTGGTTCTGTGTCTAGGGCAGGTGGCACGAGTGAGGTATTTTTCACTGTTCAAAGTCAGGTGAAAATTTTCTAATGAGAAGTTTTCAGGCAATCTATGAGACGGCCAATCCATGGGAAAAAATGGATTTATATGGGACAATTTATACTTTATAATACCTTACACATCAGAGGACTGAACTGACCGGACTGAATGAGAGGGTTACTTGGAGATATTGCCAACAAGAAAGAGCTTTCTAGAATTGTCTGAAATAGTCTTAACTCTACAACGAAAAATAAACAAGAGAAGCACAGAGTTCTTGTCTGAGCCCTGGGGAGCCTCCACTGACTGTACCATTACCCCTTTGAAAATGGATAGCCTTAGGTTGAAAGAGGCTCCCCGCTGATCCCTCCCTGAGTAAGTGAAGAAATAAATTCCTTCTTATTGGTGTTTATCTAAACTGGCTCAAGGCAATGTCAGTGCTGTGCCTCACAGTGACAGTGGAAGAATTTGTATGTAGGCTGAGCTGTTGCGTATGCATTACCATTAATCAGAGAAGTTGTCCTAGGGACAATGCTGCCCAGTTATTTTATCAAGAGCTGAAATAAAGTGTCGGCAAGCCTGCATGGCCCTATGACTAGGGGCTAGTAGCTGGCCAAGCTACTGTTCACTTGGAAACCTACTCAAGGTCACGGGCAACCTCTAGCAACCTTCCTAATCCCTTTCTTGTCTGGCTCGTTGCTGGTCTCTTTCAACCCACTAGTGAAGAGGAAGAAAAAGAGGACACGGCTTCTCCTACTCACTCATTCTTTTAATTAGTAAAGCACAGTCTAGTGAACTTGTAAAGAAGAGTCAGATAATGTTTATATTAAAATGGGTTGCCTCAAGTCTGCTCACACCTGTAATCCCAGCACTATAGAAGGCCAAGGCAGTGGGATTGCCTGAGCCCAGGAGACTAGCCCAGGCAACATAGTGAGACCTTATCTCTAAAAAAAAAAGTAGAAATAAACTGGTTGTAGTGTTGTATTCAGGAGGTTGAGGAGAAGGGATCACCTGAGGCCAAGGGGTCAAGGCTGCAGTGAGCCATGATCAAGTCACTGTACTCCAGAATGAGCAACAGAGTGAGGACTTGACTCAAAAAAAAAAAAAAAAGAAGAAGAAGAAGAGAGGTGCTTCAGAAAATAGTCAAGAAAAAGTGTGTACTTTGCAGAAGTGATTAGAATAAGAACCTTGAGATAGAGAGATTATCCTGGATTATTTGGGTGGGCCTATATAACAGGGTACTTAAAGAGGGGTCAGTAGAGAAGGAGTCAGAGAAAGAGATTGAAGGAGAGAAGTAGAGATTGCAATAATTCGATTTGAAGGTGGAGGAAGGGGCCACAAACCAAGGACTGTGAGCATCCTTTAAAAGCTGGAAAGGGCAAGGAAACATTCTCCCCAGAGTCTCCAGAAGAAATGCAGCTGTTAATACCTTGATTTCACCCTATAAGACCCATTTTGGACTTGTGACCTCCAGGAAGGTAAGATAATACATTTGTCTTGTTGTACACCATTAACACTGCGGTGATTGGTTCCAGCAGCAATAAGAAATGAATACAAGATAAAACACTGATTTCATGAGGACTAGACCAGGAGACACATATTTATGATTCTAAATTGCTGAATGTAAAGTGCTTGTTGACTAAGGTCACTTGCAAATGCTATGCTCAACATGCTCTTTCCAAACCCAAAGGACCCTGCTCTTCCTTCTTCTCAGTCTCTGTTCTTGATGTTCATGTGTGTGTGCGTGTGTGTGTGTGTGTGCTTGCGAACATGAAACGTGTGTGCTTTCCATGTACAACCCAGTTCGATTTATAAACTGAAGAAAGTCAAGATACAGAAAGAGAAAATGGATATAAGTCACCTCTTTCTCATTTGCCCTCATGAGTTCTCTCCTTGTTCTCTTGAGACACCAAGCATGTGTGCCTTCATTCACTTCCATGGGTCTGTAAAGTCCTGCATCCTTATGTCCTTAGCTCTACCTTCACAAAACTTACAAGGCCTCACTCCCTGCCTTTAATCCTGTGGTGACTCTGATGCTGGGTGTCATGAGGAGTAGTTGCAACACGGGTTCTTGACTTCGCTGCAGCAAAGAATTTCAGAGTAAGTCACAGAGAGAGTTTTAAAGTACAGTTTATAAGAGAAGGAAAAAAACAAAAAGACACATTCAAGAGAGAACACTGGTGCCTTAAGGGAAAGGGCACAGGCTTGCTATTAGCGGAAAGCTTTTAATATTGTCCAGAATGATGAGTAAGCATACTATTTTTTAAGTTAAGATTTGTGGGCTGCGTGGGTTACAACGAGCTATTGATCACAAGTCTCCATTCTTGTCACTTCACTCTTAAGCTTACTTGTGTCACAAAGAACTTTTGAGATAATAGAAGTGACTGTTTAGT
Organism: Cephalopachus bancanus; assembly: GCA_027257055.1. Lineage (NCBI taxonomy): Eukaryota > Metazoa > Chordata > Mammalia > Primates > Tarsiidae > Cephalopachus > Cephalopachus bancanus. The sequence goes on along the minus strand of JAPVLO010000176.1, from coordinate 5,547,040 downwards.
TTTCTCTTAGAGCACTGTGCCTCAGTGTCTCTGTTAATTCCCTGTTGCCTTTATGGTCGCTGTGACTGACTATGTCCACCGCCCCTCATTCCAAGGTTAGATCTGGTGTGCTTGGGCAGGGTAGGTGTTGTTTAAGAGAATTCTGTGCTGGGAAGTCGGTGTCTGTATGCTGACCTTCCTGTTCCTCATTTATCTCACTCGCACCTGCCTCTGGTAGCTTGCCTGTCTATAACTAAACTATGCCAGCTGTGCCTGCCTCAACTCCTCACTCCTGAGATCCTACCTCCTAACTAATTCCAATACTTGACACAGACACACCTGGCAGTTTGGGCCAGAAGCTAGTTCGCGTTTCTTATGAAATCCAGAGTAACAATTGTGGTGCCCCATCTTAAGTGGGGTAGTGACTGGGCTTCTGGAAAGCCAGTCTAGCATGCATTAAAAAAAATGAATAAAGACCCTGATTCAGCATTCCTATGCCCCAGACACATTAAATGAACATGCATTTTACCCTTAAGTTACTTGGCAAATTATGATTTTCTCTTTATAGATGAAGAAACTGAAAAAAAGTCATTAATTTTCCCAAGGTCACCCAACTCCTTAATGACCATGCTGAGACCCGAACTCAGGTCCTGCCCAGCATTCTTTTCGGCTGAGTAACAACCACATGAACACCAGGTGGGATGAAACACGACCCCCATCCCTGCCCCCTGATGCAGTCTCCAGCTGCCCCCTCATTCTACTTCCACCCACTATTGCTATTCAAGGATACATTTGTTTCCTGTCAGCCAGAGAGCAGGAAACAGAAGAAATCTCATTTAGTACTTGGCAATTCAGTGTTTCATAACAAATGCAAGCACTGCTGGGTTTTCTTCGGGCTCCTCCTCCCCCTCCACTTTCTTAGGACTCCCTTCAAGCTAGGGACGCAGGTTGGAAAAAACGGCTTCACCGATAGACACGGAGCCTCGGGCCAGAGCCATTTCCCCCGGCTCCACTGAACACCGCAGTCCCTGGTTTGGAATCGGGAATGACTTATTGCTCACCAATTCTGAAATTCCACGTTTCTCTTCTCCAGGCCCCAGAGAGGTGGGACAAAATTAGTCTGGATGCCCAGGAAAGACCTTAGGCCAACGAGAAAATGATCTCCCATTTTCTTTTTATTTATCCCAGAGAGACATTGAGGGAAATATACTGCTCTTCCTAACCCCAAGTTCCCAGAGGAGGCAAAAAGAATTACAAGTAACCATCGCCTAAAAATCAGTTTTGAAATAGTGGTTCCACAAAATATTGAACATGCAATTTTGTATTTCTTGATAAGACGAGGTCAGAGAGCGTTACTATAATTGGTGTACTGTATTTGTGTCCCTAGAGCCCCAAGGCTGGCACTGATAGTTGGGGGAATTAAGAGCTCTTGTTTCAAGAGCTTGGTTTGCTGGCAGCTCATTTCTGCTTGATGACCAGACCCATCCACTTATGCAGGCGTGTCCAGCCTTGCTAATGCCTCCTGACACACTGTTGATTTAAGGCTACAATCCCTCACAATGGAGAATTCCACTGACCTCCAAAGTTTTAAAAATAATGATATGTTGAGGATAAAGATGCACAATTTATTTTATTCTTCTTTCTCCAACAGAAAACCAAAAAAAAAGAGTTATTTAAAGGCAAAGAAAAAAGCACTTTAATACAATTACAGTTTCAAAGGACCTGCCAAGAAAATATTTTCAGCTGCCAAGTCAGCAATTTTCCAAAGATTTCCTAACAGAGAAAAAAAGGATTAATGGAAAAGAAATTATCAGGGGAAATTTAACTGTAGTTTAAAGAACAGCGGGTGGAACACAGGCACATTATTACATTTTTATTCATTGCTCGCTTCAGAAACTCCCCCAAAAAAACCTAACCAAACTGACAGCAGCCGGGCACCCTGACCTTATGAATACCAAAACTGTGCAATAATAATCCCAACTCGACCCTCCCTGCTCTCCCTCCCTCAACCTTTACTGATTTTCAGTGAGCATAGCCACATCCTTCCCAACCTGCAGATAGGGGACTACTGCGCTTCAGGAGAGAAAGAACTTGCAGGAACACCCAGAAGCCTGTGAGAAACATGCCCAGTGGCTCCCCCTCCCGTGACCTCTTTAGCCCACTCCCAATCCTTTATGAGGAATCCAACACCTCCCCAACCCTCACCAGATGGATCCTTCATTAAATCCAGACAATGGGAACCAGGGACCAGGCTGGAGCCGTTGCTTAAGTGATTCCTCAGTTTTCCTTGGAAGTTTTTAATTTCGGAAGCTAAGAAGATTTATACCTTGGGGTGATTTTTTTTTTAATTGCAAAATGCCCAAGCATTTTGGTAAATTGCCATGGGAAAAATAAGAGTTCTGTTCCTAAGCTTATCGACTTTTAATTTACTCTAGAGTGGCTTATCCCATTTGTGTGTTATTTATATTTTTAATTCTCCCCCTCTGACTGTTTACCTTTTCAGCTGTTCTAATGTCCTCAGAACTTTCACAAGAGCATGGCAAGAAATATATTTTGTCATTTTATCATACCTCCACCAGAGTATGGAAATTTAAAATCCGAATTACTTCATCTTCCCATCAGTTTGATACCCTATATGGTGAGAAAGAAGTATGTCGTTGCTATAATTAAAATTTGAAAATTGTCTGTGTATTTCATTTATTTTGCTATTAATTTTTCAAATATTATTTGTCAAGAATCTGCCCATGCAAACTATTCTGGGGGGCAGGGGGATCATATATTAGAAGGAAAAGATGAAAAAGATACATGGTTTGGAGCCTGATTGTCACAACTTATGTTTGGTTAGCACAATTTTCAAAGTGTTATCACTTTGAAGTAATTCATCATTTGTTTTTTCAGTAATACATATTGAATGTCTACTATGCATCAGGCTCAGCAATGGGTTCTATGTATACATTAAATTGCTCATAGCCAAAATTGAGTCTCATTCTTTTCAAATAAAGGTCCAATCTTAACAGGCACCATTTTACTGAGTACTTACTATATGCTAAGTACTGTATTAAGTACTTTTATTAACAATAAGACAGCCAAAATTCATTGCACTTTTCTGATGCCAGGTACTGTGTCTTGAGAAAGAATTCTCAACGGTTCTCTTGTATTCCTGCACATCTTGGAAGCAGAGGCCCTGATGCTCTTTATTCTGGATCATTTTTTGTAATGTTTGTGTAGCTAATATCTTGAAAAATAGAGATTGTCTTCTTCTGAAGCAAAGGAAAAGGTTTACTTACTGCCTGATATAAAAATCAAGGCTCTTGGCCAGGCATGGTGTCTCATGCCTGTAATCCCAGCACTTTGGGAGGCTGAGGCAGGAGGATTGCTTGGGCCCAGGAGCTTAAGACCAGCCTGAGTAGCCTAACAAAACCTCGTCTCTACAAAGAAAATCAAAAAATTAGCCAGGTGTGGTGGCTCACACCCATAATCCCAGCACTTTGGGAGGCTGAGGCAGGAGGATTGCTTGAGTTCAGGAGTTTGAGGCCAGCCTAGGCAACATAGCAAGATCTTGTCTACAAAAAAATATATATATATATTAGCACATACCTGTAGACCCAGTTTCTCAGGAGGCTGAGGCAGGAGGATCACCTAAGCCCAGGAATTCAAGGCTGCAGTTCAGTGAGCTATGACCACACTACTGCACGTCAGCCTGGGTGACAGAGTGGGATCCTGTCTCTAAAAAGCAAGCAAACAACAACAACAAATGGAGCTTTCCCCCCACGGCATGAGCTACCAGTATATCTGCTGATCCTCTTGCTACTGCCGTGGCTGTGAGTAATGAAGTCATGCATCTCTGACCCAGGACTCTCGTGCCTTCTGCCAGCATCCATGAACCGCAGCAGGCTAAGGTCAGTTTTCTAGCAGGGTAAAAAAACCTCAGATCCTCCACGGTCCTGGCCTCTGCTGAGTATTTTACACGTGTGATTTCACTGAATCTTCTCAGCAAACTACTCATAGTATCCCGACTTTAGAATAAAGATTGCCAGGTTTCAGACACCGAGGAGCCTGCTGGAGGTCATGTTGCTGGTCCTCCCCTCCCACTTCCGACATTTTTTTTCGTGGAAAATGCCCTGATTGCAGTCCAGGATGCAAAAGTCCAAGGGTCTGAGCCCCAGAAATGCCTCCGTGACAATACCCTTGTCACCAGGAGAAGGGGTGCTGCTCCTGGCATGAGACAAGTGACCACAGGTTCTTGTGTTTGGAATGAACGAGCAGATAGACACACAGAGGAGTAGCATCTGCAAGGCACTTTATTAAGCAGAGAAGCGCACACACCTGAGAGGGAGCTGTCAGACTCCACCTAGGAAACCTGCTGCCTCTGTACCCAACTATTGCTGAGTTATGGCTTTTATTCTTACAGATTTGGAGTGTATTTTTCTAGAAATGGGTGATCTTAGGGCTGGGTCTCTTACTCCTCCATCCTGTTGGAGTTTCAGGTCTCCTGGGGTCACACAGGGGCTATCATGGCATCAGGTATATGATGGGAGCAGGAAGCACCCCTAGGGTGATTTTGTATGAATAGCATTACAGTGAAGGTAGAAGTGGTCATGGTCATCTTAAGTCAATGCCGGCTATTGATGCACTTGCTCCGGGTGGGGTGGGGGGCGGGGGGGAGGATCTCTGAGCTAGTTCCAGCCTTGGTGGGGTCTTGACTTCAAGCATCCTGGATAGACAACCTGCAGTGCAGCAGGTGTTCTGACAAGAGCCTAACAGGTGTAGGCATGAAGCTTTCCATAGCTGGCCACTTGCTTGCACACCTGGTTTTGCCCCAGCCGTGCAGGAGTCAGGGGCTTGAAACGTTCCTAAGCTCTGAAGTTTCCCTAGCCGGACCTGCCTGCTCTGTCACACTTACCACAGGGCTGAAGCCAGCAGACCTGGGAGGGAAGCAACGAGACGTTTCCCAGGGAAATGGGTTGCCTTTGGCTCTGCAGGCCAAGCTCCAGGCTTTGCACTTGGTGGGACAGACTCAAATACAGAGGTAGAAGAAGGCAGGTGAGGCATATTTTGGAACGTGATTCCATTGGAGGAGATGTCATCGGGAAGGGATCAGGCTGGGCTTGAAGTGAAGAAGGGGGCCCAAGTGAGAGAAAGGAGAGGTCGAGGCACAGGTGTATTCAGGGGAGCCATGACTGCAGCTCAGACATCCGTTTGGCCAGGCATGAGGCAAACCCGCAAACAAAACCCCCCTTCAGAGCGGTGAGGGAGGTGACCCATTACTTCAGGACGTGACTCGGACTGAGAAGTGGCTTTGAAAATAAATCAAAGCCCATCAGCTGCCAGATCTGTCAGCCTGGAGTTTCTTTCTCATTTGACAGAGAGGTGACAGAGGCCACAATGGGAAGCCTCTTAATGTCCTCTGAGACATGGACTGGCCTCTGGCACCAGGGCCTAGAAACATCCAAAGCAAAAAACACTGTGCACAGCGCGAGAAACCTATCCCTGTGAGAGAAAGCAGAAGGTGGATTGCTGAGGTTTTAGGCTTCAGCCACTGGAAGACACTTCGTCAGTGGGAATGATAACATGGATCATCAGCATTGCTTTCCAGCAGGAAACCATGGGCTGCAGAGAAATCAAGCACTATTCCTCAGATCTGATGGCCCAGGGTGTTCAAGACTTAGATTACTCTCAGAGGTGAGCCAGGACCCCCAAATTGTGTACTTGGAATGATTTGATATTTAAAAAAATAAAAAGGTTATATGGCATCAGAAGACACAGGCTGAAAACCTGATTCTTCCCAAATCAAAATGTATGAATGATCCTATTTCCACACCTTAGGTACATTTTTGGGAATCCTTTGGGGAAAATTCATAAGAGCCATTAATAGCCTTTGGCCTTAAATATATATCATGGCAAAACCGAAGAAGTTAGAAGTAGGAAGTGCCGTCTAAGAGGTAAAGGTCAGACAATGCTCTAAAAGACTGCTTTATGTACAGAGCACTGGGCAAAAGTGCTGATGCAGGAGAAATGACTATTGATCAAATCCGGCACTTCGAATCCATGCTAATGCCGTAAAATTTAATGGATTACAAAGGTAACACACAAAACACAAGTAAAACTATGGGGGGCCCAGCGTCCATGATCTTAACTAAGGCGAGTTCAGAAAACAGACTCTGCTTATTTTTTTGAGCCAGTCCTTTAAAGATGAGATCAGAATGGCATCTTTATTTAAAATTAATGCATGCGGTCCTCCATACCCTCCTCTGAAGAAAATTTACTATTGACATAAGGAACAATCCTGGGGACTGTGGGGCAGTTGTGCCTTTTCCTTATGGCCAACATCATTTGGGCTTTGAAAAGTCCAAGCTGATGCCCCCACAGTCCTCTGCTAGACTCCCTGCCTCGTACCATGGACATGCCCAGCAGCAGCAACGGAAGGCCAGACGGTCACCCCCAGCCCATTCTCATTCTCTGTGGTCACTCAAGACCTCTGACAAGGACAGTATGGGAGGGTCTTGTTCTCTCTGTGCTTTGTTCGGTGAGGAAAATCGTTGTGAACAGTCTTAACAGCTCCTCTGGGAACATGGCAGAAGGACTCTGCCACCCCATGATGGCAGTGTGTTTGTGCTCCCGCACAGCTGCTGGATAATCCCATCCAAACAAGCCTGAGCTGCAACTTCACTTTACAAACAGAAGCTCTCAAGGACACAGAAGAGACACCAACGCTGGGTTATTTAAGTATAGAGAGAATGTACCGAAAAATCACAGAGAGGTCAGAGAACCAGCATGCTGCCCAAAGAACCAGGCTCAGAAAATAGACTCACCAAGGGAGACAAGTCACAGCCATGGTCTGACCACAGGAATGACCTGCTTAGAGTTTTGTTTCTGGCCAAGCACAGTGGCTCAGGCCTGTCATCCTAGCACTTTGGGAGGCCGAGACAGGAGGATCGCTTGAGCCCAGGAGTTCAAGACCAGCCTGGACAACATGGTGAAACCCCCATGTCTACAAAAAATTAAAAAATTAGCCAGGGGTGGTAGCGTGTGCCTGTAGTCCCAGCTACTCGGGAGGCTGAGGGAGGAGGACTGCTTGAGCCCAGAAGGTAGAGGCTGCAGTGAGCCATGACCAGACCCTCCAGTCTGGATAACAGAGTGAGTCACTGACTAAATAAAAAACCTCTTCTGTAGACATCAGCATCTTGGGATGTTCCACAGCTCACCAGCATGCTCACAGATGCTCCCGTCTTCACCCTCAGAACTTCAAGTTCGTAACCCAAGCATCCATTTGGCAGAGACTGGGTCGCGCATCTGCCCCTGGTCTGTCTGGAGGCCACAGGAGGGCCCATCTCTCCCCCGGGAAGGAGCATCACCTCCATAGACAGGAAGGGTCTGCAGACGCCAAGCAGCCAAAACTCAGAACTCTTCTGTAAATCACCCACTGCTGATAGCATAAGCCCAAGCTACTTTATGTGTCACAGAAGTGAGGGAGGATGTGTTCTGGTTATTCTAAGACACTCCTGATTTTCATTTTTGTTCTAGAATAATGATTATCCTTTTTCTGTTTTGGTTTTGTTTTGTTTTGTTTTGTTTTGAGTCAGCATCTCACTCTGTCATCCAGACTGGAGGTCAGTGTCATTATCAAGGCTCACTGCAGCTTCCATCTTCTGGGATCAGGCAATCCTTCCACCTCAGCCTCCCAAGTAGCTGGGACTACAGGCGCATGCCACCATGCTCAGCTTTTTGCTTTTTTTTTTTTTTCCTGTGGAGATGAATTCTCACTACGTTTACCCGGGGTGGTCTCACATTCCCTGAGCTCAAGCCATTTTCCCACCATGGCCTCCCAAAGTGCTAGGATTACAGGTGTGCACTACTATGCCCCATCTGTCCTAGAATTTTATTATTAACAAGATTTCTTTCATTTTCAGAAGTATCTGGGTTTAAAAAAATGATATAACCAGCTGATGGAGGAAGCTCTTCATGATAAAGCCCCCACCTCCCTTTCCAATCTCAGTCTTTATTATCCCCCATTCATCTTTATCCTCTAGGGTAACAAAAACGCTGATGATTCCTTATGTACAACGTGCTGTTTTTAACTTTCAAGTCCCTGTCCGTGTCTGCTCTCGGATGCCTCCTTCACATCTCTTTACTCTATCCTTTAATCTCCAGGAGTCCCTGTGGTATCATATGAGTTACTGAGTTATATGTCATAATCTTCCCTTCACACATGCATCGGTCCTTGCACTCCCCGAATCACACTGCAAACGTTCATTGAAAAGCCCAGCTGTCCCCTTAGACTCTAAGGTGCTTTCGAGGCGCGGTGGCACACTAGGTTTTGATTCATGGGGCGGCCAGTGCCCAACACGTGGATAGGGAAGATCTCAGAAATAACCACTGGATCAATGAAGGAAGAGCCAGGAAAAGACCAGAATGGGGTAGTGAGTGGGAAGAAAAAAGAGAGGCAGGAAGAGATAAGGAGGAGGGGGTAGCATGTGACTGAGTGGCACCCGGGCCAAGGTGACCAGGAGCCCAAATCCCAAATCCCAGAGCACAGGGTCATCCCACAGTCAAGCTTGGGGCCCAGAGGGACTTGATTCCATGATGGGTTAGGGAGGAGTCTGAAAGGTAGGAGAATACTGGGGTCTCACTTTGTTGCACAGGCTGGAGTACAGTAGCATCAGACAGCTCACCACAGCCTCGACTTTTGGGGCTCAGGCGATCCTTCCACCTCAGCCTCCTGAATAGCTGGGACTACAGATGCCACCATACCCAACTATCTTTTTTTTTTTTTTTTTTTTTTAAGAGATGAGGTCTCACTATGTTGCCCAGGCTGGTCTTGAACTCCTAGACTCAGGTGGTCCTCCTGCCTTGGCCTCCCAAAGTGCTGGAATTACAGGCATGAGCCACTGCATCTGGGTGACTTGTTAGATTTTAGAGCAAAGCCTAATTAAGATTTGAGAGTACAGTAGACAGGTCTAGACCCCCAGGAGCTAGGCAGAGTTTTGGCCCCCAGGGGGCTCTGGGGTGCAATTTAGAGACAGGCCACATGCCCTGGGGGTTGAGGATACAGGAATTCTGAGGCCTGGAAGATTCCATTCACCCTGATTACTCCACAGGTAAAGAGCCGCCTTGAACAAGACAACTTCTTGTGATGTCCTGCCATCGTGACCACATCTGACTCCAGGCGCTGGACCAGCAGAAACTTCAGGTGGCCATAGCACCCACTACTTGGCGGGCCTGGGAAAGGCAGAACCTGTTCCCTGCCATTAACAGCAACCTCAAGCCCAGCGTTAGATACATGAAGTCTGTTTGGAGAGGGAGGGAGCATCCAAACACTTACCCTCTGGAGAATCCAGCAGACACATTTTGGTCTATTACACTACATGCTTATCTTCCTTTGAGGCAAAAAGGAACATCTGCCATGTCGCCTGTGTGCTTAATTTCCAATGTGAGCCCTGGGTCACATCAGGTGCCACAGTCAAGTCACAGAGGATGGAAAGCTCACAGGCCAGGGCAGCAAGAGAAGGCCCACAGAACTGCGCCCCCCCAGCATATGTCCTCTGACCTGAACCCTCATCTGAGCTGCGCTTGCCGCTGCTCATTTCGCTCTGTGTTTGGGTTTCTCTGGGAACAAGTTAACACTTTTCTCTCTCACTTCTAGCATCAGTGCTTCTTCTTGGAGAAGGACCGAGACAGAAGTGGTTAGGAGGCTGCAGAAGAAGTAAGATAACATCTGTTGATTTCTAGCTGTGCTTCATGATGGGTTGTAAAGTCAGACCGAGGTCAGGCAAGGTGGCTCAGACCTGTGATCCCAGCATTTTAGGAAGCCAAGGTGGGAAGGATTGCTTGAGTCCGAGACTTCACAGCCTGGGCAACAAAGCGAGGACTCATCTCAACAAAAAAGTCAAAAATTTAGCCAGGTGTGGTGGCGCGTGCCTGTAGTCCCAGCTGCACAGGAGGCTGAAGCAGAAGGATCGCCTGAGCCCAGGAGGTTGAGGCTGCCATGAGCCTGATCATGCCACTGCACTTCAGCTTGGGCAATAGAGTGAGACTCGACTCAACAAATAAAAAAAGAAGTAAATAAAACCAGACCCATATACTGGTCTCAGCTCCACAATTTTCTTTTTTTTTTTTTTTGAGTTGGAGTCTCACTCTGTCGCCCAGACTGGAGTACAGTGGCCGCTCCTGGCCACCACAGCCTCGACCCGCTGGGCTCTGGCGATCCTTCCGCCTCAGCCTTCCGAGTAGCTGGAATTACAGGCACGCACTACCACGCCCGGCTGATTTTTGATTTATTGTAGAGATGAGGTCTCACCAAGTTGCCCAGGCAGGTCTCGAACCCTCAGGCTCAGGCAATCCACTCACCTCAGCCTCCCAAAGGTACGGGATTACAGGATGAGTCACCGAGCCCGGCTTGCTCCACAATTTTCTAGCTGCATGCTTTGGAAGGAGCCTTGTCCCAGAGGCTTTACATAACTGACTTTGATGAACACAGTTCTTAGCATGTGGTAAACACACCATATATTAGCTGCTATGTGAATGTATGCCCAGGTGAATGGGGACTATCGGCCCCTAAGTCATGTAGCTGAAGGGAGAACACACCTGTTCCCTGGCTCTGCATCATCAATTCTTTTAAAAGTCAGACTCCAAAGCTCAGACCCTAATCCTTTCAGAGTCTGGAATGATGACCAGCGCACCCTAGCATCATCAGTAACTCGGGGTTGTAAGCCCCTGACGTCTTAACAACCTTTCTGTTTTCCAAAGTGTTTCTTTATTATGTGGGGACCTAATCAAAGAAAGATAGCACCTCCCAGTACCTTCTTAACTCTCAAAGCTCCTCTGTCAGCAAATCATAAACTCATTCAAAAGAGATGGTGTCTGGCTGGGCAGAGTCAAGCTGGCTTACTGGCAAAATTTCATATGCCCAGAATCATTTTTTCTGCCTAGAAAATTACAGATGATTAACTTGTCCTTCTATAAATTCCAGTAAGGCTTCCCTATGGGAAAACCTAAAAAGTGACTTTTGAGCTGTACAAGGAAGGACCCAAAATTTATTTATAAAAACGTTGTGTATTTATTCTTCTTACATGCTTAAACTTTAGTCACCCTCAAAGTCCTCTCCGTTTGATGCAATACACCCATTGAGATGCTGTTTCCGCTGCTCAAAACGGTGTTTGAACTCATCTGTTTTGATGATTTTCAGTGCTTCTGCCATTTTGTGTTTCACCTCTCTCACATCGGCGAAGCATTTCCCTTTGAGGACTTTTTTCACCCTGGGAGACAAGAAAAAAAAAGTCATTCAGAGAGAGATCAGGTGAATAGGGATGGTAGGGCGCAGGGGTCATGCTATTTTTGGCCAAAAACTGCTGAACATTCAGTGTGGTGTGGGCAGGTGCACTCATAAATCACCCATCTTAAAATGAGCAAACATGTTGAAAGAATCTCCAAAAAAAAATTCACTGAAGCTGAACGCAGCCTCTCACAACAACGCCAGCTGGTCCACAGATGTTGATGGGCTTCTAGGACACCTACCAGCAGGGGAAACCTGTACTACAAGGACCTGCCCTCCAAAAAATAATTCCGTTTTTTTCTGAGTCCCCCCTCGTGTTAAGATGATTACAATCACCCTCCTGCAAGACATAGAAATGCATACTGTATACAAGCCTCAGTTTCCCCAATGTAGTTGAAAATAGACCATTCTGAAGACTGTTCAGCTGCAGCAGGCACATGTATGCTGGCATAGTGGGCTTTTTGCTATGGGCCCTGCCTTCCTGCCCAGCCACCTCAGGCCCCCCTGCCTAAGACAGTCCACACTCCTGGTCGCCACGTGATTCTGTGTTACACAGGTCACCAGCCCCTGTAGGAAACCAAGGTGCTCTCTGGTTCAGGACTCTGGAGGTCGCTGAGAATTCCATCTAGTTCTCTTGTTCCTACTTTCTGAACTTTTAGGGTAAAGTAATTCCCTGTGCTCCTGGTCATTGTATACTAACTCAAACAGATTAAATAAGCTGTGGTAATGAGAAGGGACAATTTCTACAAGCAATCGTCCCTTCCCCAGGCTTGTAAATAGTTCAAGATCTAGGTAATAAGGTATGGTGGCTCTTGCCTGTAATCCCAGTACCTTGGGAGGCTGAGGTGGGAGAATTGCTTGAGCCCAAGAGTTTGAGACCAGCCTGGGCAACAAAGTAAGATCTTGTCGTAATTTACCCAAAAAATCAAAAAATAGCCGGGCTCGGTGGCTCAGCCTGTAATCCGCGCTTTGGGAGGCTGAGGTGAGTGGATTGCCTGAGCCTGCGGGTTTGAGACCCACCTGGGCAACTTGGCAAGACCTCGTCTCTACAATAAAAAAATCAAATAATCAGCCGGGCATAGAAGCACGTGCCTGTAATTCCGGCTACTCAGAAGGCTGAGGCGGAAGGATCGCCGGAGCCCAGTGGGTCAAGGCTGCAGTGGTTGGGTGCGGCCACTGCACTCCAGTCTGGGTGACAGAGTGAGCCTCCAACTCAAAAAAAAAAAAATCAAAAAATTACCTGGGCATGGTGGCACTTGCCTGTGGTCCCAGCTACACCCGAGGCTGAGGCAAAAGAATTGCCAGAGCCCAGGAGGTCGAGGCTGCAGTGAACCACAGTCTTGCCACTGCACTCCAGCCTGGGTGACAGAGTGAGACCCCCGACTCAAAAAATTTTAAAAAAATTAAATACTAAATTCAAGTTTTTCCTATTGTCTAAAAAAAGAAATTAGCTTCCACAAACTCCAATTTCTACAAGCAATCGTCCATTCCCCAGGCTTGGAAATAGCTCAAGATCCAGGTAAGCCTCTCAATAGAATCCCATTTTCCCAGGTTAGACTGACCCGTCATCAGTATTGTCCTGAAAAGACAACCCTGTCCACCCTCCTCCAAGTCACCCCTGCTTGCTGGTCCCAGTTGTTGCTCTTCTTCTCATTACCACATGGTGGCACTGTTCTCTGACAGCTTCTCCGCATCCCAGGCCTCCGAGTCGCAAAACGGTTTCTCCCTCAGTCAGGTGTTGGACGAATTTTGCTCTGAAAACTAAGCTTCCCAATATACCTTTTTCTCTCTATTTTTATTACTTCCTCTTCCAAGGATCTGGATAAGAACATGTTTGAGAATATGTTAGCCTCATCAGCCTGTGCTGTGCTTGAGTCCCCTCCTCACTGAATGTGAGCGAGGACCTAAGATCAGGGTCCAGGCTACTCCAGTCTCTTAATTTAAAGCCAGTGTCCCATCTCCTGCTGGGAGGAGTCCATGCCAGCATCTTAAGTTCATCCTCTAGTCAAAAGTCCAGCCAGGTGCGATGGCTCATGCCTGAAATCCCAGCACTTTGGGAGGCTGAGGTAAGAGAATTGCCTGAACACAGAGGTTTGAGACCAGCCTGGGCAACATGGCAGCCCTCCTTTCTATAATAAATCCAAAAATTAGCCACACATGATGGCACACACCTGTGGTTCCAGTTGCTTTGAAGGCTGTGGCAGAAGGATCGCCTGAGCCCAGCAGGTCGAGGCTGAAGTGGCCATGAACACGCCACTGCATCCCAGCTTGGGCTACAGTGAGACTCCAACTCAAAAAAAAAAAGGTCAGCCGGGCTCGGTGGCTCAGCCTGTAATCCTGCGCCTTTGGGAGGCTGAGGTGAGTGGATTGCCTGAGCCGGGAGGTTCGAGACCCGCCTGGGCAGCGAGACCTCATCTCTACAATAAATCAAAAAATCAGCCGGGCGTGGTAGTGCATGCCTGTAATTCCAGCTACTTGGAAGGCTGAGGCGGAAGGATCGCCGGAGCCCAGTGGGTGGAGGCTGCAGTGGCCAGGAGCAGCCACTGCACTCCAGTCTGGGCGACAGAGTGAGACTCCAACTCAAAAAAAAAAAAAAAAAAAGGTCAACTAAAAATATTAAACTAAAAAGCTTCTGCATAGCAAAAGATTCCACATTCTCATGTATGGAATCTAAAACAATCTAACCCAACAGCATGAAGATGCAATCTACAGATGGGGGAAATATTTGCAAACCATCAGATAAGCAGTTAAAATTCAAAATATATAGGAAACTCAAACAACTCGATAGCAAGAAAACAAAACACCCAGCCAAAAAAGGGGGCAGGAGAGGCAATGTACCTGAATAAACGGTTCTCAAGAGAAGATATACAGATGGCCAACAGGTACATTACAAAATGCTTGACACTGCTAATCGTCAGAAAAATACAAATTAAAACCACAATAGGCTATCACCTCAGACCTGTCAAAATAGCCATGATCAAAAAGGTGAAAACTAACAAGAGTTGGTGAGAATGTGGAAAAGGGGGAACCCTTGTACACTATTGGTGAGAATGTAAATTAGTATAGCCATCATGGGAAACTGTATGAAGATTTTTCAAAAAACTAAAAATAGCCAGGCACAGTGGTTCACGCCTATCATCCCAGCAATTTGATAGGCAGAAGTGAGAGAATTGACTGAGCCCAGGGATTTGAGACCAGTCTGGGCAACTTGGTGAGATCTCATCTCTACAGTAAATTTAAAAATTAGCTGGGTTTGGTGGCGTGTGCCTATAGTGCCAGCTGGTTAAGGTGGAAGGATCACCTGAGCCCAGTGGGTTCAGGCGGTGATAGCCATGAGCGTGCCACTGCACTCCAACCTAGGTAACAGAGTGAGATCCCAACTCAAAGAACAAGCAAACAGAAAAACTAAATTAAGATTACTATATGATTCAACATTCTCTCTTCTAAGTATTTATCCAAGATATTTGAAATCAGTTTGTCTGCACCCCATATTTATTGAAGTACTATTCACAATAGCCAGTTATGGAATCAACCCAGAAGTCCATCACCAGGTGAATGGATACAGCAAATATGGTGTATATCCATAATGGAATAGTATTTAACTGTTAAAAAGAAGGACATTTTGTCATTTTTGACAACACAGATGAAGTCGGAGAACATCACTCTCAGAGACATAAGTCAGGCACAGAAGGCAAACCCCACACTTTCTCACTCGTGTGTGGAACCTAAAACAATCGAATTCAGTGGTGGTCAGCAATCCCAGCACACTGAGAGGCTAAAGAAGAAGGATCGCCTGAGTCCTGGAGGTCAAGACTGCAGTGAGCCATAATTGTGCCATTGCATTTGTACGTGGGCGACAGAGTGAGACCCTGACTCAAAAATAATAATAAAATTTTAAAAAAGCAATCAAATTCAAAGAAGCAGAAGGTAGAATGGTGGGTTCCAGAGGGAAGATGATGGTCAGAGGGCAAAAGCTCTCAGGAAGACATGCTGGGGGTTTCTGGAGGTCTATTGTACAGTATGGCGGTAAAATCATTAATGACCACGTATTGTGAATTTCAAAATTGCCAGTAGAGTACATCTCAATCTTCTCACCACAAAGAAAGATAAGTATTGAAGGCAGTCGATATGTTAATGAGCCTAATTTATTTCTTTCCTATTAGATTCATAAATCACATCATATTATAACCTATAAATACATACAATTATTAATTGTCAGTTTGTAATTTTTTAAAAAGTCATTTGTACCATTTTCCCCGGGACACCCCCCTACACCCATGACTGCTAGGATGTCCCCCCCAGCCCTTGCCCGCACTCAGTGCTCCCGACACCTCCGCCCTGAGCATCCAGGCAGGAGAGCAGCCTTTGGTATCAGCCCTGCGACTTGCAGCTGAATTCTGGGTCCATCGGTGCTTCCTGACAGCTGGCCAGACTCTTCTGCTAAGTCTCGGTGTCCTCAGTCACAAAGTGAAGACAATATCCATCTTGGGGACTAAATGAGGTGTTGTCTGAGGAACACCTGGTACGGTCCATGGTGAGCAGTAGGTGCCCGGGGTTTTTTTTGTGGAGACGCGGTCCACCATGTTGCCCAGTCTGGTCTTGTCTCCCTTATTCAAACCTGGCTCTTGGTTCTAAAATCTCTGTCTGTCCAGACCCCAGGGCCCCCTCTACTTTCAATCTGTTGCACTCTGTGTTTGCTTCTCTATGTAGCCATTGCCAAAAGATACACAGAAAACAAAAGTTTGGCTACAGGACTTTGCGGTGGGGGGGGAAAGGCAAATCAGTGTCAGGTTACAGTTTTAAATTATAAGACCCATTTTATTATCCAAAACAACAGTGGTTTCAACAAGATTTTCCTTTCACCAACCGGCTGACTCCTCATGTGAGGACAGGAGGCTCCTTCCACATTGTCACTAAGCTATCCCTAGAGGGTCATATATGTCCTTGTGGTCCAA
Organism: Cephalopachus bancanus; assembly: GCA_027257055.1. NCBI lineage: Eukaryota > Metazoa > Chordata > Mammalia > Primates > Tarsiidae > Cephalopachus > Cephalopachus bancanus. The sequence goes on along the minus strand of JAPVLO010000176.1, from coordinate 5,530,834 downwards.
GACGCCTGCTGACATGTATGCATTGCAACCATCAGAGAACAGGAGAAGCAGGGAAGGGAAAGCCACCTTTTCCCAGAGGACACACAGAGCTGCATAGGTTGCATTTCTTTCTGATTGATTGATTTGAGAGACAAGATCTCATTCTGTCGCCCAGGCTGGAGTGCGGTGGTATCACGGAGGTACCACAGCTCACTGCAGTCTTGACCTGCTGGGCTCAAATGGTCCTCCTGCCTTAGTCTCTTGAGTAGCCGGGACTACAGGCATGTGCCACCATGCCTGGCTGATTTTTTTTTTTTTTTTGTAGAGACAAGGTCTCACTATGCTGTCCAGGCTGATCTTGAACTCCTAGGCTCAAGTGATCCTCCCGCCTCGGCCTTCCAAACTGTTGGGATTACAGGTGTGAACCACCACTCCTGGCTTTCTCAATCATACTTAGAAATCAGTCACACCCAGCTGGGAGTTCAGGGAAGAGACTATGGGTCCCCTTAAAATGACTGTGACTGTGACTATGACTATGGAGAAAGGAGAGCAAAACATGGAAGAGAACTGGAAGTTTCTGCCACAACGCCAATCAGCCATTCTTCTCCATCAAAACAAACAGAAAAGTCAGAATGATCCATGTAAGCCAAAAACTATCCAAGCTGCAAGTAACAACCCATTCACTTCAAACAAATCCATAAAGAAAATTTAACATCAGCCAAAAACACATTTATCAATGACGAAGACTTTCCACTAAATCAAGGGAAGATAGTCATAGAAGAAGACACTAAGCATTGTATCTTATAAAATCACCAGTCCCACCAGTTGGTGGGAATCTTGAGGGAAATTCAGTGTGACCTTCCAATCCACACAGGAAGTGCGGTCCTAAAGCCATCCCCGGACAGGTCCAGGCAGGGGTGCCTACAGCTTGGAGGTCCATGGTTCCTGGAAGCTGTGGGCAAAGGCAGAAGAAGGGTCCGGGTTCAGAGGCTGTGCTCGGGCCAGGCCAAGGTGTAAAAGCTCAAATCCCAGGGTCAGCCAAGGGCACAAGACGTGACGGAGGTCAGGGACTGTTCCGATCTGGAGGTGCATCTGCAAAAAGGGTCATCGTCCCTGCAGTGAAGTTCTGAAAGCCCTAAATACACAATGTTGTCACTGCCATCTGTGGCTGAAAGCAGCCACCCTGATGATATTGAAGTGCAGGTGCCTAGGGGAGCTCTGTGGAGATTTCAGGTAAGAATCGGGAAAATGTGTGTCTCAGGGAGAAGACCAAAACTAGACTGGGTTAGTCAGCTGCACCGAGGTGGTACCTGGAGTAGTGAGAGGACAGCAAAAGGACATGAAGGTGGGGGGAGCTGAGACAGAGCCTTGTTTTCAGAGAACGGAAAGAAGAAAACGAAGAATGGGCTTCTTAAATGGAAGGAAGGAGAGAGGAAAAGAAGGCGGAGCGGGGAGGGAAGGAATGAGGGAAGAGAGGGGCCACCTTCTGGGACATCAACCGGGGATGGCGCTTATTCTGGGTAAGTACCATCAGCATCAGCAAAGGGCGTAGATCGCTACAGGAGCAGCTCATGGGGCAAGGCGTTCCCCACTGTCAGCCCGGTGAGGTTTTCTGAGGTCGCATTCAGACCTGCGTGTGGACCACAGAGGAAGGATATGTCTCATGTTTAAGAGAAAGGGGGACAGGCCTGGAGGCTCACATCTGTAATCCCAGCACTTCGGGAGGCCAAGGTGAGAGGACTGCTTGAGCCCAGGAGTTCAAGACCAACCTGAGCAACAAAGCGAGACCTCATCTCTTCAAAAAGATAAGCTGGATATGATGACACACGCCTGTCGTCTTAGCTGCGTGAGGGGCCGAAGTAGGAGGATCTCCTGAGGCCAGGAGGTCGAGGCTTTGGTGAGCCATGATTGCGGAGGTCCAGCCTCCGTAGAGCGGGGTCTGAGGTGGGGGGAGGGAATGAGAAAAGAAAGACAACGAACAGCGGGATTGGGAGGTCTCTCGCCTCAATAGGTGAGAGCAAGTTTATTCTTACAGCGTGTGTCCTTATATAGAGCAAAACTACATAAACAAGAAATATTTTAATGCTAACATCAGCTGGAAAAATGTTAATGTTCAGGACTTTCCCTGGCAAGCTTCCTATAGCGCTGACACCTTTGTTTTCTGAGAGTCTAAGTAACACTATTAACATCTGTCTTCTTTGAAGTTCGGAGTAAAGTTATCATCGAAGTAGGCTACATCCAGCCTACGCAGACTGGAGGTCACACCACCTGAATTCTACTAGATCAACATTCCCAGGGGCAAACATGGAGAGAAGAAAACACTGGCCAAGCTCCTGTTGGAACGAGGCCAGAAACACAAGGACCTTGTCAAGCTTATGTCCTTGTTTCCTTCACATGACAGTGCCACTGCCCTCCAGCCTGGGCAACAGAATGAGACTCCAACTCAAAAAAAAAAAGAAGGGAGAGCCCCTCCCCAAGGCTGAGTAAATGAATAAGCAGGAGGCCCCAGCAGAGGACATCAGTGCTCAGGAAAATGGAATCTCACAAGGATCACTGGCAGTGGAGGCAGCAGTATGGTAATAAGACCAAAAAATGGGATATGGAGAAAGGCAGTGACCAGGACAACCCAACTGGAGATGGCAAGAAGGGACAGGCTGAAAAATGGCACAACGGCATTGTTTGGGTTGGCCAGCTTATATGACTTATGACAACCAGAACAAAATCTATGAAACATAAAATAACCCCATGGAACGTCCAAAGATGTTGGGAAAGAAAATCCAGTGAAACATTGGAATTCAGCTGGCCACAGTGGCTCATGCCTGTAATCACAGCACTTTGGGGGGTGCAGGTGAGAGGATTGCCTGAGCCCAGGGGTTTGAGACCAGCCTGGGCAACATGGCACGACCCTGTCTCTACAATAAATCAAAAAATTAGCCAGGCGTGGTAACGAACACCTGTAGTTCCAGCTACTTGGGAGGCTGAGGTGGAAGGATCACCTGAGCCTAGCAGGTCAAGGCTGAGGTAATCAGAATCATGCTACCACATTCCAACCTGGGCAACAGAGTGAGAATACAACTAAAAAAAAAAAAAAAACATGACTACAACAACAGCAACAAAAACCACTGGAATTCTATAGCAAAGGCATAATAATTTGAATCTAACAGGCTATTTTTGTGAGGCTAGCTTGGTAAGAGCTGGAATACAGAGAGAACAGACAAGGGAAAAGTGCTCAAGCACTGGTGTAAATGGAATCTCATGCTCCACACAGAGGTGACATTGGCTTGGCTTTGAAGTATGAGGCAGAGTTTGCTGGGCAGAAAAGGAGGTCAGGACACAGGAAAAGAAGACAGAGTGTGTCCGTAAGATGGAGAGTGTGGTGTGCTCAAAGAAAAATAGCAACAGGTTTAGTGCAGCAAAACCATAGGTTTGCACAGGGCTTGGGAAAGCGATTGTTATGCAAAGAAAGCCAGGAACAGATAATGAAGGACTTTGCAGGTCAAATCAGGGTGTTGAGATAAACTGTGAACCAGCATCAGAGAGCCAGCAGAATTCCAAGCACAATCAGGTCTGTCATTAGATAACTCTGACAGCAACATAGATTGTGACCCAGAGCAATGAGAGAAGGGTAAGACGTTAACACAACAGTCCAGGAGAACAAGGGCAGAGCACACAGGATAACAAGGTGGACTGTATCAGGAAAGACTGGTAGCTTAAGCAGGGCACAGTGGCTCACGCCTGTAATCCCAGCACTTCAGAAGGCCAAGGTGGGAGAATCTCTTGAGTCTAGGAGTTCAAAACCAGCCTGGACAACATAGCGGGACCTCATCTCTACAAAAAAATCAAAAAAATTACCCAGTCGTGGTGGCATGCTTCTGTAATCTCAGCTTCTCGGGAGGCTGAGGTGGGAGGATCACCTGAATCCAGGAGGTCGAGGCTGTGATGAGCCATGATCATGCCACTGCACTTCAGCCTGACTCAAAAAAAAAAAAAAGAAAAAGGAGGACAATTTTCTTTGGGGGAAGACTGTAAATTCAGCTTGGGTCATGCTATGTTTGAGGGAATGATGCATTCAGTAGGCAGTTAAAAAGAGGTATCATTAGATACCAATACCTTAATTCAAAATCAAGCATGCCTCACACGCTTTTCTCATTCTCCAGTTGCTATCTTTTCCAAAGAGAAAATGAGCTTGATTTGGTATAAATTACTCTTAATAGCATAGGTGTCATGAACATGGATACAATAATTGATAGTGACCGTGGATGACAATGAATGACCAGTACATTCTTTTCTGAAGAGTTTGCAAGCAATCTGCTTAACAATCTGTTTAATAACAAAAAAAATCAACGGTTAGTCCCACCGTGCATAAGTTTTAGGAATCATCTTTTGCCCTTTTGGAAGATAGCTGCAACATCGCACATCTCTAAATGTCTTCATTTTGTTGCTGACCATTGCTTCCTCAGAGATTAATGACCACCATCTGGGCCCCCACAGGCACGTCCTCTCACAGCCCAGGGGTATCAGCCATCTGGGACTCAGATTTGTTCTTATTAAAAGCAACGAATTCAGCTGGATGTGGCAGCTCATGCCTGTGATCTCAGCACTTTGGGAGGCCAAGGCAGGAGAATAACTTGAGTCCAAGAGGTGGAGGCTGTGGGGAGCCGTGATTGGGGCCACTGCACTCCAACCTAGGCGAGAGAATGTGATCCTGACTCAAAAAACAACATCCACACTGTACAATTACAGTAAAGATCAGAATAAAACAAGTAAACAAACCCAACTAATCCTTCTCTTTCTATCCTGGCCTGGTAGGGGTTGCCATTCCCCATGAACGTTGCTGGTTTGGGGCTTTCCATTTTTGTGGGCGAAGAATGTGGAAACAAAACAGGACTTGAGCAGTTTTGCTTTCTCTTTGTCCTCAACAGCTTTCTACCACCTATTTCAAGATGCAGGTTTCATGCAGGTCAGAAATGGTGCTTGTTTTTTTGTGTCTCCAACATGTTAAATCAAAATCAAAATGTTGCTGTCCTTGGCACTGGGGGCGTCTCAGCACATCCACGCCTGCAGGCCTGCTAACACCCGGCTTATTGATCCCCGCCACTCTTGTGCTCCCTGTGAGTGGTGCGGCCCTCCCTTCGTGTTCTGTGAATACGCTGCCTGCAGACCCTTTATACGAGGTCCTCTCCACAGTCTCATTGAAGACCGCTGTAATTGCAAAGTCAGAGTTTGGCTTTCTCGACCAGCTTGTGTTTCTCATCTGTGTTTTCGATAATGGAACTAATACTCATCTTTTCTCTTAACAGTTTACAGTCTGGTTTTCCCAAGTCCAGCATATACGTCTGACAATAGCCAACATTCTTGAGCGTCACAAAAACCAAGAGGACAGGGTCACTTTCCCTTGACATTCAGATCACCTTCACTCTCCTTGACTGTTCTCTTCTTTGCTGGTTGTCACTAAGCCCCAGCAGCAGTGCATTGTATTCTCAAACCTCTGTGATATCCCATTATCTCCAAGACATGAAAGTATTGGTGTTTTGTTTGCCAGATTAGAGCTCCTAGCATCCATGCAAAAGATGAGCCATTCTCCCTCAACCCAGCCCTCCCACTCCCACATCCTCCAGCAAATCAAGTCTCATTTCCGTGCTACCTTTGAAGTTTCTGTTAAGAAATCACCACCTGTGTTTCTTTTCTGGTAAGAGCTAAACAATGCAACTACATTTATCCTTACACAAATGGTCTGTAACATTTTATTTGTTAATTTTTATGAGTACGTATTAAGGAATATTGTACAAGGGGACCCAAAAAAACCTAAAATTTATTTATAAAAACTTGGGTATTTATTCTTACATGTTTAAATTTCAGTCACCTTCAACGTACATGCCATTGGATGCAATACACCTATCAAGACACTTTTTCCACCACTCAACACAGTTTTTGATCTTGCCCATTTTGATGCCTTTTAGTGCTTCTGTTGTTTTTTTGTTTTACCTCTTCCACGTTAGCAAACGTTTCCCTTTGAGGACTTTTTTCATCCAGGGAAACAAAAAAGAAAGTCACTCAGGGAGAGGGGAGAGATGGGGTGAATAGGGAGGGTGGGGCACAGGGGTCATGCCATTTTTAGTAAAAAATTGCTGGACGATCAGCACCTTGTGGGCAGGTGTGTTTTCATGGTGGAAGAACCAATCACCTGTTTACCACAACTCAGGGTGTTTCTTCCGCAAATTGTGATGTAACTTTCTCAAAACTTCTTGATAAAAATATTGGCTGATCTTTTGATCTGGAGGAACAAATTTCAAGTGTCCTACAAGGGGCCTGCCCTCAAATGATAATTCCATTTGGGGGGGAATGTCCCCCTGGTATGTATATTGCTGAGCAAAAGGGGCTTGCTGCCTGGTGCCCTAGAAGCTAGCACTATGACAGCAGGTGTTTGAGAAAAGAAAAGCCCTTTCACTTTGACTAACAAGGGGACAGTAGTCCAGCTCAAATCTGCCTTTCTGTGCTGGCCTTAAGGCAGTAATTTTATTAGAAAAGGTTTAGGGGTAGATTCTGGGATTAGGAGTTGATTGCTGGAAGGAAAGAGAGTAGGTTCTGGAAAGTCCTCGGGCATGTGCAATTTTCTCTTCCTACTCCTACATGGATTGCTTAGGCAACTTTGCAGGGCGTTAATATGAAATTCAGGCTGTGACATCAGCAAGCTCATTCTGCTCAAACTCCTGTCAGCCATACTGGTTCTGACTGATTTTAGCCAGTCTTGTTATCATATAAGTGGAAGAGGTTTTAACATTCCAGGAAGTTCTTATTGGCCATGCTGCCAACTCAAGAATTTCTGTTGTTGGATTAGACAACACTGGTTTCTCTAACTCTTTGGGTCATTGCCCAGTACTATATGTGTTTGCTAGGGTTGTCATAACAAAGTACACAGACTGGGTGGCTTAAACAACAAAAATGTATTTTCTCTTGTAGAACGTGATGGAATATTATGCAGCCATAAAGAAGAACTTTATGTCCTTTGCAGCCACATGAGTGCAGCTGGAGATCATCATATGAAGTGAAATGTCACAGAAATAAAGAACTAAAGACTACATGGTCTCACTCGTATGCGGGCCCTGATCACTGGTCACATGAGCACAAGGGTGGGATCAGCAGAGCTAGACACTGCCAGGGGAGGGAGAGAGTGAAGAGCAACAAAGTGGGGGGGACACATGGCAACATACTGGGTACCAGGTCTACCCTTGGGGGAAAGGGGGATAGTCGTAAGTCCAAACATCACCTGCATATAACTTGCTTTGTAGTCAGTCCTCACTTGTTCCCCACAACTCTAAAATTTTAAGAAGAAAAAGAAAAAAAATCATTTTTCTCACAGTCCTGTGGACCGAAAGTCTGAAATCCAGATGTCATCAATCAGTTCCTCGTGGCATCAGGAGGGGAGGATATGGTCCAGGCCTCTCCCTTTGACTTGCCAACGGCCATCTTCTCTGTGTATTCACATCATCTTTTCTCTATGTGTATCTGTGGACAAATCTCTTCTTGTAAGGCCACCATCAGTTGGGACTGGGGCCCAACCTAATAGCTTCATTTTAATTTAATTGCCTCTGTAAAAGATCCTGTCTCCAAATATGGTCATATTCTAAGGTAGCAGGGGTTAGGACTTCAACCTGTGAATTTTGAGGATGACATGTCAGTGTCAGAGCTGTCATACACACACACACACACACACACACACACACACACACACACACACACATACACACACACACACACACACACACACACACACACACACACACACACTATGGGCCAGATCCTCTTCCTAAGCCCTGGGAATACAATAGTGAACAGATCAAGCTCCCTGCCATCATGAACTTTATTTACACTCTCGTGGGGACAGAGGAAGATACACAATTAACAATAAATAGATGTTGTCATGCCAGTTAACAGCATTTGGAATCTAAACAGGGCAAAGAAATAGAGGGTGTCAGATAAGAGATGGAGCTAAGAGGGCTCTAATTCTAAATGAGGTCACAATGGAACAGAGATACGAATGGAGAGAGGGACATGCCACACACTTGTGCAAGAGACCCACATTCCAGGTAGAGGGAACAGCAGTTGCAAACACCCAAGGCAGGAGCATGGTTGGCATATTCAAGAGACAGAAGGAAAAAAAAACATGCTGAGTCAGGGGAATGAATGGCAGGAAATGATGTCGTTGAGGTATGGGGTTTTGTAAGAACTGTGGATTTTACTCCCAGTGCTATGGGAAGCAATTTGAGGGTAACAAGCAAAGAAGTGACGTGGAGGCAGGCATAGGTAGCATAGCATAGATACAGCCAGGAAAGCACAGCTTAGATCATTGAGGATCCAGGTGGCCAGGCATCTAGGTGCCTTCTTCTTGGAATATAACCTTCTTGAACATCACCCCATAGACCAGGCACACTAGACCTGACCTTGGAATGTGGGGTGACTGGTATGGCTAATCACAGAAGCAATGGTGAGTTGCCAGAAGCACCAGAGCACAGTGTTCTAAGAAAATTTAATTAAAAATAAAAATAAATAAATAGAATTTAATTAGACAGTAACCTTTTTCCTTTTTTCCCATTATCTTAAGAATTCTGTACAATGCAAGTTAGCGTAGAGGTAAATGATAAGAATTGAAACTTGCGATCATTAGTGTCCCACGTAGCCCATAGATCGTGGCTTAAGAAATGTGTTGCTTACATCATCTGATATTAATATTAACCAAACAATATACTTAATATGTTTTATGTATAAGAAAGCAAGTTCATAGTATTAACATAACACATAGCAGATAAATAAAAGAGTTGAGATTAAAATTCAGATATTTCTGGAATTTAAGTTCATCTCATGTTCTTTTCATATACCTACTCTGTTGTTTGGTAGGTCTTTAATGGATAGATTTTTTGGTTAGATGAGGTTTGTCTTTGTCTTATATGTTTTCAGAAGTTTAGTTTACCCTTTGTTTATTACATTTTACACACATACCTAAATTGGCTATGCATGTTCCCTCTCCCTTCACTGACTTCCAATGACTTCCTACCACATGTTGATCCAAAAATAAATGTTAGATGCACCTCATCAATAAGGGTGCATGATCCCAAACCAGGTGAAATGAGGCTTCCAAAGGGAAGCCCAAACTTTACCTGTATGTAGACCACTTATGTACCCAATCCGGACATGTACCCCACTTCTTTAAAATAAAAAAGATTTTTAAAAAGAAATATATTGCTTCATCATTGTTTTAGACAATATATAAAGGGACCCAAAAACAACTGGAATGATCTTTTGGAGGGCAGGTCCCTTGTAGTACAGGCTTCTCCCGCTAAGTGAGTGTTCTAGGAACCCAGCTAGTGTTATTCTGAGAGGCTGTGTTCAGTCTCAGTGAATTTTTTTATAGGGGGAGATTTTTTCAATGTTTTTGTCCATTTTATGATCTCAATAGGTGTATTACACCTCAATAGGTGTATTGCATCAAGTGGAGAGTACTTTGAAAGAGACTGATATGTAAACATGTCAGAATAAATACACAATTTTTAATAAATAAATCCCAGGCTTTTTGGGTCCCCCCTTGTATAAAGCTTCTTGGTAAAGGCAGGTGTGTGTCTTTCTCTTTAAGACACCTATGTTCTCCCTTGAATATGGTTCCTCTCTATAGTAAACTTTCTTTCAAACCTTACTTTGGACTTGCTCTGAAATTCGTTTCTACTGCAAAGCCAAGAACCCACAGAACACCTATGCTCCACACACTCCAACATCAACATGAGAAAGAAAATTGTACAAAGCCTAGATTTTATTGCATAAACTTCACAATCCTTTCTAGAATTATATAGGACTACTGATAGAATGCTTAAAGAATTTCTGGCAGACTTTATTAAAATCAAGAATTCCTTCTGGAAAGGGAATTACTAATCACTCACCGACCTGCCTATAGGTCTTAGGAGAAGCCTGTAAGTCTTACGGTCTTTCCTTAAATATTTATTAAAAAAAAAAAAAACTTTGCAAAGAAAGAGTCTTAGTAAAGAAGAATTAGCTTTTTCAAAAGCCTCTTCTCTTATTGCAAGTTTGGAATTAAACTTTGACACATGCTTGTCATCAGTTTGTCTAATAAGTTGCTTTAACAAATGAAATCACGTCTGAGGATCACTCTAGGTGATCTGGGAAAGTCACAATAAAATTTCTGTTTGGAGGTTTAAATCTCTCTTTTTTACCTGTTTGTTTTGTGCAATTTAGGCATAATTATCATAATTGTGCTAGTTCTTTTCTAATCTAAATATAATGCTCAGATCCTCCATCTCTAACAGAATCTGTTTAAATTACTAGAAAATAAGTGATTACAACATATCTAAAAGTCCAAGCAAAACCATTTCTGATACATACAGTAATAAATTAGAAGCTATCTAAACTCTTTTTTCTGATGAGCCTCTTTAAAAATCATAGTTAAATATATACTAAGAACCAACTTTGATTTAGAGACTGTGCAACCAATCAAATAAAACTGATTATCTTTTTCTTTTTCTTTTTTTTATATATTTATTTTTTTATTATGATATTGTGGGGTACGGTTAAGGGTTAGGTATACAAATATGTTTTATTCAGGCACCCTTGTTGATAAGAGGTGTTTCCCCATCCCCAGATAGATATTTGCTGCTGTTAATCCCATCTCCCCCCGCCATAGTTTCCAAGTACCGTCAGTCATTTTCTTATAGTATTACATTGGATGTACAAGGTTCGTTATATGAGTGAAAACATGTGATATTCAGATCTTTGTTTCTGTGAGAGTTCACTCCATATTATAGACCTAGTTCCATCCAGGTTGCTGCGAAATTCATGATTTTGTTCTTTTTTATAGCTGCGTAGTATTCCATCGTGTATATGTACCACATTTTTTTAATCCAGTCCTCTTTTGATGGGCAGCATGGTTGCTTCCAGGTTCTTGCTATTGTGAACAACGCTGCGATAAACATACGTGTGCAGATATCTTTTTTATAGTGATTTGAGTTCTTCAGGATATATTCCCAGTAGGAGGATTGCAGGGTCATATGGGAGGTTGATATTTAGAGCTTTTAGGAATCGCCACACCGCTTTCCACAGAGGTTGCACTAGTTTACACTCCCACCAACAGTGTAGAAGTGTTCCCTTTTCACCACAACCTCTCCAGCAGCTGTTATTTTTTGAGTTGCTGATAATTTTCTTTCTGACTGGAGTTAGGTGGTATCTCAGTGTAGTTTTGATTTGCATCTCTCTGATGATTAGTGAGGTTGAACATTTCTTCATGTGTCTGTTGGCTGCTCGGATGACTTCCTTTGTGAAGTGTCTGTTCATATCTTTTGCCCATTTTATAATGGGGTTATTTGTTTTTTTCTTTTCAGCACGTTTGAGTTCCTTGTAGATCCAAGATGTTAAGTCCTTGTCAGACCTGGTGTTGGCAAATACTTTTTCCCAGTCTGTAGGCTGTCTCCCTGCTCTCTTGATGGTTTCTTTGGCTTTGCAGAAGCTTCTCAGTTTAATGAGGTCCCACTTATCTATCTTATCTCTTATGGCCTGTGGGTTTTGGATTTTGTTCAGGAATTGGATGCCAGTTCCAATTTCCATGAGGGTATGTCCTTCATTTAATAGGGTTCTTATGGTTTGAGGTTTTACATTTAGGTCTCTGATCCATTTGGAGCTAATTTTTGTGTATGGGGATAGATAGGGGTTCTGTTTCAATCTTCGGCATGTGGTCAGCCAGTTTTCCCAGCACCATTTACTGAATAGATTCTCCTCTCCCTAGTGGTAGGTGGTAGAGGCTTTGTTGAAGATGAGTTGGTTGAGAAATTGAGGTTTTGCTTCTGGAATCTCAATTCTATTCCATTGGTCTATATGCCTGATCCTATACCAGTACTAAGCTGTTTTGATGATTGTAGCTTTATACTAAAGTTTGAAGTCTGATAATGTGATACTACCTGCTTTGGGTTTTTTTTTGCTGAGGATTGTTCTGGCTATTCTTGGACGTTTATGTTTCCATATGAATTCCTGTGTTGTTTTTTCTAGGTCTGAGAAAATGTTGCTGGTAATTTGATGGGTATTGCATTGAATCTGTAGATTGCCTTAGGTAAGGTGGACATCTTCACAATGTTGATTCTTCCAATCCATGAGCATGGGATATTTTTCCACTTTTTTGTGTCATCTTTGATTTCTTTGAGCAGTGTTTTGTAGTTTTCATTGTAAAAGTCTTTCACGTCTCTGGTTAGGAAGATGCGAAGGTATTTCATTTTTTTTTGTGGCTATTGTGAATGGATTTGTGGTTTTTATTTGGGTTTCTGTTTGTTTATTATTGGTGTAAAGAAATGCAATTGTCTTTTACACATTTATTTTGTATCCTGAGACTTTGCCAAAGGCCTTTATCAGTGTAAAGAGGTTTTTGACAGATTCTCTTGGGTTTTCAAGATACACAATCATATCATCTACAAAGAGAAATAACTAGACTTCCTCTTTTCCTATTTGGATACCACTGATTGCCTTCTCTTCTCTGATTGCTCTAGCCAGGACTTCCAGTACTATATTGAACAGGAGGGGTGAGAGTGGACATCCTTGTCTTGTTCCAGTTTTCAGGGCAAATGGATCCAATTTTTGTCCATTTAGGAGTATGCTGGCTGTGGGTTTCTCATAGATGGCTTTTACTATTTTGAGGTATGTTCCCCGTATGCCTAGATGTTCGAGGGTTTTTATCAAGAAGGGGTGCTGGATTTTATCAAAAGCTTTTTCTGCATCCAATGATATAATCATTTGGTTTTTGTTTTGACATCTGTTGATGTATTTAATTACATTTATGGTTTTATGAATGTTGAACCAGCCTTGCATCCCAGGAATGAAGCCTACTTGGTCATGATGGATGATTTTTGAGATGTGTTGTTGAATCCGGTTTGCTAGGATCTTGTTGAGAATTTTAGCATCTATGTTCATCAAAGATATTGACTTGTAGTTCTCTTTCTTTATTGGATCTTTACCTGGCTTGGGTATCAATGTGATGTTGGCTTCGTAAAATGATTTGGGGAGAGTTACATCTTTTTAAATCGCCTGGAATACCTTCAGTAGGATTGGTATCGGCTCCTCCTTAAATGTCTTGTAGATTTCTGCTGGAAAGCCATCTGGACCAGGGCTTTTTTTGTAGATAGTTTTCTTATTACGTAGACGATTTCCTTGATTGTTATTGGTCTATTTAGGGTCTCAATTTCTTCTTGTTCCAACCTAGGTAGGTTGTGTGATGTCAGAAAATCCTCCATTTCCTTAAGGTTTTCAAGTTTGTTTCCATACAAGTGTACATAGTAGTCTCCAATGATCTTGTGTATTTCTTCAGGGTCAGATGTGACTTCATTTTTTGTGTTTCTGATTGTGCTGATTTGGTTTTTTTCTCGTTTTTTCTTGGTCAGTCTAGCTAGGGGACCATCGATCTTGTGTATCCTTTTGAAGAACCAGCTTTTTGTTTCATTGATTTTTTTGTATTATCTTTTTCTCTTCTATGTCCTGGATTTGGGCTTTTATTTTGGTGATCTGGATTCTTCTGTTGAAATTAGGGTTTTTGTGGTCTTGCTTTTCCAACTTCCTTAGGTGGCTTGTTAGGCTGTTAATTTGTGTTTCTTCCATTTTCTTCATGTGTGTTTGTAGGGATATAAATTCCCCTCTTTCTACAGCTTACCCAGAGATTTTGGTAAGATGTTTCTTCATTTTCATTTGTTTCCAGGTATCTTTTGATCTCTGTTTTGATTTCATCATTGACCCAGGAGTTGTTTAGCATCATGCTGTTTAGTGTCCATGTCTTTGTGGGTTTTGGGGGGAACTAAGTTGTGTTAATGTTTATTTTTATTCCACTGTGGTCCAAGAAGGTGCATGGTAGAATTTCAGTACTTTTAAATTTGCTTATGCTTGATTTATGGCCAATTATGTGGTCAATCTTAGAATACATTCCATGCAGTGATGAGTAGAATGTGTATTCTGTGGTCTTTGGATGGAGTGTTCTGTAGGTATCAATTAAGTCCATTTGGTCCAGAGTCACATTGAGGTTCCAGATCTCCTTGCTCATTTTTTTCGTGATGATCTGTCTAGGGTTGTGAGTGGGATATTAAAGTCCCCAGTTATGATGGTGTTAGAGACAATATCTTTCTTTAGTTTTCCTAGAAGTTGCTTTATGAAAGTTGGTGCTCCTATATTGGGTGCATATATGTTTAGGATAGATATTTCTTGTTGATGGAGTGAACCTTTTATCATTATGTAGTGGCCCTCTGTATCTTTTTAAATTTTTGATAGCTTAAATGGTATTTTGTCTGAAATTAGAATCACGACTCCTCCTTTCTTTTGTGTTCCATTAGCCTGAAAATTTGTTTCCCATCCTCTTACTTTGAGTCTGTGTATGTCCTTTCTAGTGAGATGGGTCTCTTGAAAGCAGTATATTGTTGCCTGGTGATATTTTATCCATTTTTGCCATTGTATGTCTTTTCAGTGGTGTGTTTAATCCATTCACATTCAGGCTAATTATTGAAATGTAAGAGTTCATCCCTATAATAGAGTTCTTATAGAGTTGTTGTTCTTCCACTTGATTTTTTTGTCTTTCTTTTGGTTTTGGGGTTGGTTCATGTATATTTTATTCTTTTTCCTGTACTCTTGTGAAGAACATTTTTCTTTTTTTCCTTTTCTTCTGTGTTTAGAACTTTCTTAAGTGTTTCATGTAGAGGTGGTTTGGTGGCAGCATAAGTTCTTAGAGATTGGATATCTGGGAAAGATTTTAATTCTCCCTCACTGATGAAGCTTATCTTGGCCGGGTAGGTTATTCTTGGTTGAAATTGTTTATCTTTTAGGACTTTGAAAATAGGGCTCCAAGCTCTCCTAGCCTGCAGGGTTTCTGTAGATAAATCTGCTGCTGTTATTCTGATTGGTCTTTCATCATAGGTGATCTGGCCTTTTTCTCTTGCTGCCTTCAGGATTTTTTCTTTTATGCCTACTTTGTTTGGGCAAATTATTATGTGTCTAGGAGTTGGTCTTCTCATTTGTTGCCTTGCAGGGGTTCTCTGAATCTCTTGTGTTTGAATTTTTGCATCATTGATTAGATAAGAGAAGTTTTCTTGAATGATTTCATGGAAAGTTTGCTCCAGTGTGGTCTCTGTCTCTCTTTCTGCCTCAGGAAGGCCAATTAATCTTAAATTCAGTCTCTTGAAGTAATCACTCATCTCTTGAAGGTTTTGTTCTGTCTTTTTTAGCTTATTTTCTGTGTTTTTAAGAGTTTGGATTAGTTCTATATTTTGGTCCTCAAGCTCTGAGATTCTTTCTTCTGCTTGGGTAATTCTGCTTTCCATGCTTATCAGTTTGTTATTTATTTCATTCACAGTATTCTTTATTACTGTTATCTCAGATATCAGCTCCTTCCTAGTTTCCTCTTGTGTCTCCTCAATTCTTTTTAATCTCTCCATTAATGTCTTGATATCTAGGCTTGTAGTTTGAGACCCTTCATTCTGGGGGCTCTTCATTGTTTGCATTCCAAAGTCAGTTTTCTAAGTGTCTGCCCTCCCAGGGGTCTGGGAGAAACCCATACTCTTCTTTTGGTTTTTCTTCATTTATGTAGATTTTTCTCTCTCTCTCCCCCTTTCCCTGCCCTTCTTTAATTCTGTTTTTGAGGGAAGGTGGGGTTGCTTTTGTTTCACTTCTGGAATATCCTGTTCCTCCTTATGAGGGTCTTCTGGCTTTGTTCACTTTTGAGGTTGGAGTGTGGGCTGAAGACTGTACTTTTTTGCAGTTTTGAGGTTTAATTGAGGGGGAAGCTGTGGTTCAGAATGTATATGCTGATTCTAGCATCCACGAACAGGTGTATGAGCACACTGAAACCTCTTTCCCTCTGCCTTACAATCTGTCCGTGTAGCAGTATGTAGACTTGGTCCCTAGATTAAAATGGGGATATAAAAGAGGAAAATAATGGAGGAAGGGGGGGTCAATAGGAAGTTAGAGAGAGAGAAAAGCGAGAGGGAAAACAGACATACATACCAACTATCAGGTGAGAAAGAGACACAAGGCCGGAAAGATGTGAAAAAAGACACGTAAGAAAGATTCCCTAAAGAATACTGATAGCTACACAGAAGCAGATCAATATAATCATGAAACAGTGTAAGTCAGAAGGCAAACAACAAAAGTGATCAAAATAAACAGTCAAAATGATAAAAATCATAAGTCAAAATAAGAGATCCAATTAAAATCACTTCAGCTCTGATCTCTGGCCTCTCCCCTTTGTTTTTCATTGCAGGCAGCTAGATTTACAGTTTGGATTTGTTTTTTTTTTTAAGTCTGCTGACTGGGGGTTGCTTTTGTCTGATTCAGCATAGGGGTGGGTCTTTGTCTCCTGTTTAGCAACATTACCTTAGGAACCGAGGTGGGGTTTGTTGATAGGTGGGCAGGGCAATGGAAGTCTCTGCCTGGAGAATGGCCAAGGCAGATTCACTTTTGCAGATCCATTTCTCTCCACTTGTCTGGGTCCCCAAGCTTGGGGTCACACGCTGAGTGCCTCAGCCAGGGTGGATCCAGAGCTCCAGAGCTCCAAAGCTCCAAAGGGCAAGCGGTAAGCAGCGAGAGTGGCCCTAGCCCCCCCACAGGGTACCTCAGCCAGGAATGGGACCGGTGTCTCTGAGGGCGGGTGCCCAGAGCCTCCCTGAGTGGCCAGCAGCTTGGTGCTGGGTGCCGGGCGAGAGACGATGTAGCCAGGAAGCGAGCTGAGACCCAAGACTCCCACGCACGCAGTGGAACAGCAGCAGCAGGGGGCTGCAATATCCAGCCCTGTTTGGGACCAAAGGTCCCCAGGCCTCGGACCAGCATGGCTGGTGGTGGGCTGGGGGATGGGGGAAGAAAAGTAAGAGTCTTTTTGGAAACTCACGTTTGGAGAATCTCACAAGTTCACCTATGCCATCACCATCTTGCCCCTCTTCCTCTATCTTTTTCTTACAAAAAAAAAAGCTAAAGACTATGTGATTTACATTTTCTGAGCTCAACATAGCATTAGTATTCCCTAAGGGAGTCCCAGCAAACATCAAAGAGAAATCACACTGCCAACTCAAGTCATTCCTGTATTATCTGGTAATATTGGATGTTTTCACTCCCAAATTTTAAAGTAAATCTTATTAATGAAAAAGAACAAATTAGAGGTTATTTGATAAACTAGGGCTCTATGGGTTTTTTGTGTGTATATGTATAAAACATAAAATCGTTCCCCAATAAATGAGATACAGAAAAGGCAATTTTTTAAAAGTCAGATCCAATTCAGAGCCATTTCACCAGGATGGACAAGTACAACATGAGACATTATTGGAGATTTCTTTCTTTCCAGTGCTTCAGTGCAGAGGGTTTCCCTCAACAAACTGAAATTATCTTTTGGAGGGTGAGCCCCCTGGAGTACAGGTTTCCCCTGCCAGACTGGTGCTCTAGGAACCCATCAGTACCCATGTACTAGCTAGTGTTATTGTGAGAGGCTATGAGAAGCTTCAGTCAAATTTGTTTTTTTAGAGTCTTTCAACACATTTGCCCATTTTATGATGGGTGATTTATGAGAGCACTTACCCACACCATACTGAGTGTTCAACAGTTTTTGACCAAAACTGGCGTGGTCTTCATGCCCCACCCTCTATATTCACCAAGTCTCACCCAAGCAACTTTTTTTGTTTCCCTGGATGAAAAAGGCCCTCAAAGAGAAATGTTTTGCTAATGTGGAAGAGGTGAAACAACAACAAAAAAAGGCAGAGACTCTAAAAGTCATCAAAATTGACAAATTGAAAAACTGAGCAGTGCAAAAAGCATCTTGATAGGTGTGCTGCATGAAATGGAAAGTGTTTTGAAGGGGACTGAAACCGAACATGTAAGAATAAATGCACAATTTTCTATAAATAAATTCTGAGTTTTTAGGGGGTCTCCCTTATAATCTGGGAACCAGATAGAGGCAGGTTCCTGGTTGCTACCCTTCACCACACCCTCACACCTCAGTTTTTTTAAATTAAAGAATAAGTACCTGCCAGGAAGATAAATTTGTTAGCTAGTTAAGATTGTATTTAGTTGTGAAATCCAGAGAAAAAAATTACTGAGGGACTCAGAGATGAGATAGAAAAAGAAGGCAGGAAAAAAGAAAGAAACAGAGAGAGGGAGGGAAGGAGGCAGGGAAGAAGGGGGAGAGAGAAATGGTAAAATTTAGAATTTCAATAAAGAATCAGCATATGCAAAGTAGTTTGCACTGAAGAGGTTATTTATGCTAAGGCAAAATCACATGAACAGGCTTCAAGTTAGAAATTACTAGTGCAGCTGGGCATAGTAGCTCACACCTGTAATCCCTGCACTTTGGGAGACAGAGGTGAGAGGATTCCTGAGTCTAGGGGTTCGAGAACAGCCTGTGCAACTTGGAGAAACCTTGTCTCTACAGTAAACCAAAAAATTAGCCAGGCATGATGGCACGCGCCTGTGGTTCCAGCTACTTGGAAGGTTGAAGCTAAAGGATCACCTGAGCCAAACAGGTCGAGGCTGTGGTGGCTGTGAACGTGCCACCACACTCCTGTCTGGGTGACATAGTGAGACCTACTCAAAAAAAAAGAAATTACTAGTGCCACATTAAGCAACTGGGACTAGCACTGACAGGCAGCAGATAATAGACTAAGAATTGGAACTTGGAAATTAGTAATTACTGTCACAGTAGTGATACATTTTCTTTCAAATGAATTGTGTGTGTGTGTATGTGTATGTATGTGTATATACATATATATATATTTTTTTTTTTTGATCAGCATCTCACTCTGTCTCCCAGGCGGGAGTGTAGTAGCATGTCACAGCTCACCCTCACCTTGGCCCCCTGGGCTCAGGCAATCCTTCCACCTAAACTTCCTAAGTAGCTGGGACTACAGGAGCATGCCACCACACCCTGTTAATTTTTTGTATTTTTGTAGAGATGAGGTCTTGCTATGTTGCCCAGGCTGGTCCCGAACTCCCAGGCTCAAGCAATCCTCCCACCTCAGCCTCCCAGAGTACCATTTTTTGCCTAGAGATTTCAAGCTTTCCATATGCAGTGTTACTGTTGGTCTTTGTTAATCCAAGTTACACATTTCTAAAATCTCTTATACAATATACCGAGTCCCCCTCCATTAGTACATTTCTAAGTAAAAAGCATCATAGAAATGGCTTCCACTTTAAGGCTGACTTTTATTTGATGGCACTTATTCAACAATTAATATTTTACAAAATCACCTTCTATTTGATACAGTCCATATTGTGAAGACAATATTTTCACTCCCCACCCTCCCACCCATAGTTTTCAGTTAAAAAAAAAATCTACAGATCACTTTGGTCAGCAGCAGCTGAGTGCAAAACGTGACTTTGCACATACATCCTTCCCTGAGTTCAAACACTCTGTATAGTTCAGTGCTGTGATCTCCAAGAACCTGGCATTCTCACTGCACAACACTATATACATAGATCTCTGGGTCATAAACTCATGGTATATAGACATTGGGGCTGAGTTATGTTAAGACGTCAAATAAAAGATTGCTCTCCCATATACATCAAATGCACATAGTTCCCTCTGTCCATGCCCACAAACAAATCTGTCCAAGATACACTGCAAATAAATAGAATTTAAGTAACTATTTATTCCACAGTTTCCAAAATGTTGGTAGAATGAAATTAATTAATTAATTTAAAAATAGCCCAGGCACGGCACTTAGAACTCTGCTCCTGGCCAGGTGCAGTGGCTCATGCCTATAATCCCAGCACTTCAGAAGGTCACAGTGGGAGCATTGGTTGAGCCCCAAAGCTCGAGACCAGCCTGGGCAACATAGCAAGACCTCGTCTCTACAAAAAATCAATACATTAGCTGAGCGTGGCAGTGCATGCTTGTAGTCCCAGGTACTTGGGAGGCTGAGGTGGAAGAAAGGCCTGAGCCAAGAGGTCAAGGATGCACTGAACCATGATTGTACCACTGCACTCCAGCCTGGGTGACAGAATGAGACATTCATTTAAAAAAAAAAAACAACTTAAAATTAAAAATCCAAGTTATTGTGCAGGATCTTAATCATCTTAAATGTATTTTATGTGAGCTAAATTACTTGGTATATGAAAGGTTAGCTGAAGCATTTGGAAGGGCTCCAAATAATAGCTAGGCTTAACCTAGCTCAAATGCGGAGGTTCTTTGTTTTGTTTCATTTTTACATTGACTAAAGAATTAGGAAGTAATTATCCATTTTCAAATGTTAAGGTAATTGCAAGTAGAGATACTGAAAATACTGAAAATAATTTCTCTGTTCACCGTGCCATCAATCCCCAGAGCCTGTGGGACCCTCAACTGCGCTGGTTCCATGTCAGATTGGGAGGTGGGCCCGTCTCTGAGTGAACAATTGCTCACTCCCCCTTTGTGTAAAGTTAAGTCATAGATTCATCAAACTGAAATAGCGTTGGTCAACACCACCAAACTCGTTCTAAACATCAGTCAGAATCTGGCAGACACTCTTCCTGAACACTTCAGTAGCAATCCAGATGTGAGCCAGGGGCTCTTCTTGTTTTATTCATGTTGATTATTTAAATGTTACGTTTCTAGTCTGATGAGTGTTACCTGAACCTGATCCCTGGCTCCTAACAACCCATAGTCCCAGACCCCCAAATTAGAATCCTGTCTCTGTGTGAAAGGACAAATTGAGGGCCAGTCTCATGCAGTAACAGGCATCCAAGTCTCCCTCCCACCTCCATCTGTGCCCAGCTCTTTTTCAGGATGGCTGTTCTCAGGAAATGACATCAACTACCAACCTCTGCAGCAGACAGGTGAAGATTTTAAAACCTGGCTTTTAGAGACAGATTCAACAACTTACTCTTCACCTTTATAAGCAATACAAAGGTGTAGAGTTTGCAGAGACAGTGTTTTTTCTGTTGCCCAGACTATATTGCAATGGTGTCATGGTAGTTTACTGCTTCGAACTTCTAGACTCAAGTGATCCTTCCACCTCAGCCTCCCCTAGGACTACAGGCAAGTGCCATGCCACACCACATCCAGCTATTTTTCTTTCTTTCTTTCTTTTTTGTAGAGATGGGTTCTCACTATGTTGCCCAAGCTGGTCTATAACTCCTGGACCCAAGCAATCCCCCTGGGCTCAGGTGACGCTTCTGCCTCAGCCTCCTCAGTAGGTGGGACTACAGGCACCCATCACCATGCTCTGCTAATTTAAAAAATTTTTTTTGTAGTGACAAGCTCTTGCTATGGTGTCCAGTCTGGTCTTGAACTCCTCGGCTCAAGCAATCCTCCTGCCGCAGGCTTCCTAAGTGCTGGGACTACAGGCATGAGCTACCACGTCTGGCCCTGTCTGTCCTCTGCACAGGCCAAACGGGAGAGTTGAAAGGGGATGTGGTGGAAGTCACCATTTCTGCATCATCTAAGTCCTTAATGGTGCTACTAATCTCAGCCACATCTCTAGGAATATGGTATTACTTTCGATTTAACATTTTCCTGGGCAGAAGTGATTCCAATGGCTTCCATCTGGTCTTTCACAGGTAGGGATCATTGTGGGAATTTTGCCAGCTGCTGAATATGTCTATTCCAATTATGCATCTGGAACTGGCGACACACCTCTGGATGGGTTCAGGGACCCACTGGACCCACTGTGAGGCACACCTGACCTAAAACTCCATTGATCACCCGATCCACATGCCCCTACTCTGATGGGAGGGCTCCAGTGACATTTTGAGTCTCCTGGAGTGAATGCCAGTTCAAAGCCAGTGTCCAGGAGTCCCCAAAAGTTCTGATTATTTTCTTTTTCCCAGTACACAAGTCTCCTGGTAAAAGGTCTCTTTGGGAAAGACTGGAAGATAGAGGAACAGTATAAATTTTTGGTCATGTACCAGCATCCTTCCTGGAGGAGACCTGGCCTCTCCCTTATTAAAGGGATTCTGGGTTCATAAACAGGCATATGATTGTCTGTTTTTATGATCTGAGTTGTGTAAGGGAGGTATAATCCCCACTCATCCCTCCCCACCCCCTCCCCGCTAATCAATACAAGAAGCTGCCCCCTCAAGCCTGCCTTAATGTTGTAAAACAGGAAGGCTCTGCTCCAACCCCCGAGCTGGCTCACAAAGATGGGAGCAGAAGACCTAACTGACTTCTCAAGGAGCCCCAACCCTCCGCCTCCAAGCTGGCTCACAGAGATGGGAACGGAAGACCCAACCGACTCCCCATGGAGCCCCTACCCCTACCCCAGAGCTCAACTGCTTGTGAAAATTGCCCCCTCCCGGCCCTCTGACCCTACTCGCATATAAAAGACCCTCCCTGCTTCAAGTCAGGGCTGATACCACTTTGGTGTCAGTCCAGGTGTTTTACTTTAATAAACTCCTTTGTCTCAACAGAGTGTGAGCTTCTTACAAGTTGGACTTTTGTTTACTTGTTCTAGAAGTTTTCTGCTTACCAGACAGATTAAGTAAGAATTTGGTAGGCTTCCTGTCTTTTTCACTTCTAAGAGCACCATAGGTCTGGGCAAGTCAGACTATTCCGATAGTGCTGTTATTCAGACTATGACTGCTTTGAGTCAGCTGTCTACTAGAGTACCTAGGCATACCTTGACCTTGGCAGTCGAGTGATGCCATTTGGCCCCGTCACACCAGGATCCCAATTACTCCCATTGAATTTCCATTGAATGACTGTGTCTCCCATGTAAGTTCTTCCATACAAGGAAGATTGATCACAGGAGTCTTCAAGGATGCTGGGGCTCCCCTCACAAATTTATTTCTCATAGTCCTGATAAAAGGTATGCCTTTGGACCCTCCCAGTGTTGGTGAGAAGCTCTTAAATGACAAATCCATTCTATCATTCCAATCTCCGGAAGTTTTTGAATTCCTTCCTCTACGTGAAGCCAGGGGACATCAGGCATTTCCAGTTTCCTCACAATGGACCATCTTTTGATCCATGTCTTAGCCAAGAAACCCAACAAACTGCGAGAGCCCTTTCTAACTCCCGGACTGCAGCGTTAAATACAGAATCTCTGCTTAGTAAGTCTCTATCAATAAATTCAGTCTGGGCCGGGCTTGGTGGCCCAGCACTTTGGGAAGCTGAGGTGAGTGGATTGCCTGAACCCATGGGTTCAAGACCAACCTGGGCAACTTGGCGAGACCTCATCTCTACAATAAATAGAAAATTAGCCAGGCATGGTAGCATGCACACGTACTTCCAACTATTTGGAAGACAGAGGCGGAAGTATCGTCAGAGCCCAGCAGGTCGAAACCGGGGTGGCCATGAGCATGCTACTGCATTCCAGTCTGGGAGTGAGACTCCAACTCAAATAAATAAATACATAAATTCAGTCTGATCCAACTTTATATTCTTTCCGCCATCATCCCACTCCTTTAACATCCATTCTCACACATAGTGCTGGATTTCGGCTTGCATAAATTAGAAAGCACAAGTAGTTCTTTTGAAGTGTAGCACATCACCCCTCATGAGGGACACTTCATACCTCACCTTTATTTATTCTTTTTTTTTTTTTTAGTCAGAGTCTCGCTCTGTCATCCAGGCTGGAGGGCAATGGCATGCTCATGGCCACCACAACCTCAACCTGCCAGGCTCAGGAGATCCTTACACCTCAGTATTCCAAGTAGCTGGAACTACAAGTATGTGCCATCACGTCCGGTTAATTTTTCTTGAGTTATTGTAGAGATGAGGTCTCCCCAAGTTGCCCAGGCTGGTCTTGAACCCATGGGCTCAGGCAATCTTTTCACCTTGGCCCCCTAAATTGTGGGGATTATAAGCATGAGCCACAGCGCCTGGCCATACCTCACCTTTAAAAATCGATTGGTACTCATCAGACGTGGTGGCTCAACATATAATCCAGCACTTTGGGAGGCAGAGGTAAGAGGATTACCTTTGCCCAAGGATTCAAGATCAGCCTGGGCAACTTGGCAAGATCTTGTCTCTACAAAAAGCCAAAAAAATTACCCAGGTGCAGTGGTGTACCTGTGGTTCCAGCTACTTGGAAGACTGAGTCAGAAGGATCACCTGAGCCCAGAGGATGGAGACTGCAGTATCTGTGATTGTGCCACTGCACTCCAACCTGAGTGACAGAGTGAGACCCCGACTCAAAAAAAAAAAAATCTATTGGTACTTAAGTCTAATTATAGGCCTAGAAGGAAAAAGGGGTGATGGAATGGGTTCCAAGGAGAATCAGCCTTGTCTCTTATGTCAACTGCCCCGGGGAGGCTGTCACCATTTCCTCGGGTGATGCAAAGTTAATTCTCTCAGATTGAATTGGAAAAAAAACATTTTTTAATAGGTGAGGTGCCACTTTTGCCGGAGGTAGGAAGGTCAATTTTGCTGGGAATGAGGCAGCCACTTCCCCTGGGGTTGGGGACACTTCTTCCACTAACAAAAAAGACTCATCAGAACTAAGGGACTCAGGGTTCCCAACTTTAGAATATAATGGACATTATAAAATGACCATCCAGCTTTAAAATAGCATGATCATTGTTGAATTCCCCCTGGATAACCATAACCCACTTTATTTTTCACATGCATCTTGTTATAAATGTCTACATGTAAGTCCTGTAGAAATCCTTTGTGCATATAAAGGTTATGATGCCACATATATTCTTTGGCAACCTGCCTTTTTTTCCCTCAAGATTATGTCTGTGGGTCATAGATGGATATTACAGTTGTAACTCAATCTTCTTCATGATGATACAACCTTCCATTTTATTTGAATATACTATAATTTATCTACTCATTCTCCTGTTGATGAATGTTGAGGTTGTTTACAATTTTATGTTTGTACAAACAATGCTGCTACAAAGATTCTTGTATATATCTCTTTCTCTAAGACAGAGACACTAAGCCAATATGCAGACCACATGAGTCACAAAGAAGTAGGTGTGCCAAGGAACGTATCTTTGCTGCCCTCTGATAGGCCAGGACAGGGCCTGGATTGACCAGAGTACATCCTGGGTTCACTCTATCCATAGGTTGCTTCACCTGTTTATGTTGTGAAATGACAACAAAAATAATTTCAGCAGGGATATTAAGAATGGAAACCAAGGCCAAGCACAGTGGCTCATGCCTATAATCTCAGCATTTTGGGAGGCCAAGGTGGGAGAATCGCTTGAGTCCAGGAATTCAAGACCAACCTGAGAAACATAGCAAGACCCTGTCTCTACAAGAGATCAAAAAATTAACCAAGTGTGTCATCACACACCTATAGTTCCAGGTACTCGGGAGACTGAGGCGGGAGGATCACCTGAGCCCAGGAGATCGAGGCTGCAGTGAACCATGATTTCACCCCTGCACGCCAGCCTGGGCAACAGAATGAGATGCTGACTCAAAAAAAATTAATAATAATAATAGGCATTCCCTTGGCCAGCTCCCCAGGTGGCTTGCTGAACGTCCCTCCATTTCAGCAAGTGTCACATGGTCCTATAGCTGTTTAATTGCCTTTCTCCCCTGGCAGACAGTAAGTCCCTTGAGGACTGGTATTTGCACTCACAACACCTCTCACAGTCCCAGGTGCAGCAATCACAGTCAAGAGATGTTTGCTGACATGAAATGAAATGAAATAGATTAGACTCACCTCAACCCATATGGCTAGTTCAGCTTTTTAGGAACGTCTCAGTTTCACAAAATGGTCTTGTTATTAATGTAATTTATGAATGTATCCCTGGTTTCATGTATATAATTCTGCCAGGCTTATGTCATCAGTCCATTCACAGAGTAGGAGGAAGTCTCGTCGCCAGGTCCTCTGTCCCCATCTCGGTGGAAATACTGCCACTGATCACACATATTTGCACATGCTCCTGGGTGAACTGTTTCTCACGAGTGGGACCAGCACCACTCTACCCTTTTCCAGACAATAGACTGTCTGGTGGTTGTCTGAGCATCACCTAAGAGGAATGGGGGAAGCCCAGTGACCATCTGATGTGGTGGACAGCACAGAACATGCTCCCAAGTCAATGTATCTGCAAAAATATAGCACAGGCAAGGCAGCACCTGGCACTTGGTGTGAAATGTTGGATGCCTGAGAGAACAATCAAGAAGAAACTGTGGTGTGATGAACTCTTTGGAAACGCCTCGCATGTCTGCTCAAGAGTAGGAAGCAGTTGAAATCAAGTGTCTCCTTGAATAATTGTTTTTATAGCCAAGTCATTCTTCAAAGGAAACTGTGGGGACTTGTGACAAGGAGTAGCTGAAAGGACATTTCTACTCCCTAAGGACTATCTTGCAGCCTAGTTTTCAGATACTGAAATTGGAGATAGGAAATGACGCTAAAAAAATAAAATGCTAAACCAGACATGGTGCTCATGCCTGTAATCTCAGCACTTTCAGAGTCTAAGGTGAGAGGATTGCCTGAACCCAGGGGTTTGACACCAGTCTGGGCAAATTGGCGAGACCTCACCTCTACAATAAATCAGCCATGGTGATGCATGCCTATGGTTCCAGCTACTTAGAAGGCTGAGGCAGAAGGATCACCTGAGCCCAGTAGGTTGAAGCTGTGGTGATTGTGAGTATGATACTGCACTACAGCCTGGGTGACAGGGTGAGATTCCGACTCAAAAAAAAAAATTAAAATGCTTTCTCCATGAAGATGATCAGCAGAAAGGATTCACCTTGGCTGTGAAAGTTTAGGGATTAGACTACCCCTAAACCCCTAAGGCAAGTTCAGGACTGATAAAGAACCTCCAACCATTGTCGGATCATGGTCTATCAATCTAATTTCACCATTTGGGTAGCCAAAGCAACTAGATCGATCATTTTAAAGTCCAACTCTTAGTTGTCTTGGAAACAGAATAGCTCATTTCTGAATGGAGCTGATCAATTGCTCAGCAATTAAATTGCAGATAATGTTCTGACTAGATTGCATGCCTGGCAGTTTTTGGACATGGAGTAATTAGAATTCCAGGCAGGTTTTCCTATCACAGAAGGTTAAGGAGACTCCACCAACACTAAGGATGGGGTTGTTATATATTTGAAATGACTCAATTTTCTATTTCCTTTGTCCCTTCCCAAACTTGCAATTGCTTTCAGTAAGGTTGCATGTTTAATTGGTTTCTCCAAAACCAGTAAGATGGCTTACTGTAATCTAGAATCTAAAGGTAATTATTACAAATGCAGCATTTTAACCACTTGTCATAGATATACAATTTCCAGAAAAGTTTTTTTTATGTTGTCTTTTGAAAACAGCGTAAATATTTTGTGAGAGGGTTTAATTTTGAGGTCTTCAACTATTTTTCCTATAGAGGAGATCATTAGTGAGAATCTGAATAAAGGAAAACATGAATGAATCTGTTACAAAGCAAAATGAGAAAGAAAGAGAACCATCCGATTCTTTCTTGGATTTCACAAGCCAACAATTTTTATCTTTGGGCCTAAAATAATTAGAGCTGGATGTCTGACACTTGAAACCAAAAGAATGATTGCTCGTGCAAGAATTCTGCAGTTCTCTGCTCCTGACTATGGCAAGCCATGGTGTAATAACCCCATAAAGTAAGCTAGCAAATTCCCTACACGTTAGTGTCAGCAAGCCATAGAAGTGGAAAATATTAATGTAACACGTATTAGTCAGAGTTCTCTAGAGAAGCAGAATAGAACATGTGTGTGCGTGTGTGTGTAGAGTGAGAGACAGAGACAGAGGAATTGATCATAAGGAACTGGTTCATGATATAACAGAGGCGAATATGTTCGAGGACCTGCAGCCGACAAGCTGGAGATCCAGAAAATCTGAGACGTACATCTGATAGCCTGCAGGCTTGACATTTAGTAGGAGCTGATATTTGGAGTTTGAATCTGAAGACAAACAAACATCTCAGCTTAAAGGCAACCAGGCAGAAGGAATTCTCTCTCACTCTGCCTTTTAACTCCAGGCAGGCCTTCAACTGCTTGGTTGAGACCCACATTCCTTAGGCAGGGCAATCTGCTTTTCTCTGTCTCATCCAGGAACATCTTCCCAGACACATCCAGGATAATATATGGCCAGATATCTGAACACTCATGACCCAGTCGAATTGACATATAAAATGAGCCATTACATTGCATAATCCTGTAAAGTTGTCTTCCAGATACCTGACCGCTTTGCATTGTGTTGAGGGCTGCGGAATACATTAGCACCATTGTTGAATAGGTCTAGATGCCAGGATGCCATCTCCTGCTAATGTGACCTTGGCTGAGCTCTGAAGTTAGGCAGAGCCCTGATGAAGAAATAGCAGGGGCAGGGAGATTGTGTTGAGGAGAGAAAGAAAACTGAACTAACCCGGATGCTCAAGTGAACAATCTACTTCAAAACCAAAGGAGTTGTAAACATCCAGAAAAATTCTATAAAGTAGTTTGCAAAAACTCTATAAAGCAGAATGAGCTCAAGGAAGTTTCACTGGAAAATATTATACATCAGGAAAGTCAAGCTGGTAGAGGGAAAATTTTAGGATCTGGGTAGAACACAAAAAAAGATACCAGGGCAAGGGCTTTGAAGTGACATCAAGAAGAGCGGGAACGTGATCCCAAGGCATAAAACAGAACTTTAAAAAGCATTCCTCAGTTTACTCATCTGTATGATGGACGTCCTACTGGCGTGTGACTTACAGGACTACAGTGAGGATTGACTGATCTTCGCTTAGAGGACTGTTTGTGAGGATTAAATACACCCACTTCTGTAGTTCTCTCCCACTGATGTGCAGGCAATTTGCTGGCTTGTTTTAGAGCACTATTGCCCTATGTCTTACTATGGCCAGTAGCAAGTCACAGAATTCATGCATTCGCTGACATTCTTCTGGCTGCAAGGATTGAATCGTGCATGAAATTAGCAAGAACCTAACACAGAGTAGGGGCCACTAACCTCTGCATCACTATGCCCTTCCCAAAGAATATCTGCCATCCTTTGCATGGAGAAGACTCTTCAGAGAAGAGACAACCCAGAAAATATGAAGGACAAGAGCTATGAGCACAAGGAAGAGGGCTGGGGGCCCGAGGACTGAGCCTGTAGGAGAGACCTCTCCCTCGTTTCTTTCTTTCTTTTTTCTTTTTAAGTTAGAGTCTCTCTCTTCTCTTTTCTTCTTCTTTTTCTTCTTTCTTCTTTCTTCTTCTTCTTCTTCTTCTTCTTCTTCTTCTTCTTCTTTCTTCTTCTTTCTTCTTCTTCTTCTTCTTTCTTCTTCTTCGTCTTCTTCGTCTTCTTCGTCTTCTTCTTCTTCTTCTTCTTCTTCTTCTTCTTCTTCTTCTTCTTCTTCTTCTTCTTCTTCTTTTCTCTTTCTCTCTCTCTCTCTCTCTCTCTCTCTCTCTCTCTCTCTCTCTCTCTCTCTCTCTCTCTCCCCCTTAATCTGCAGTGGCCTAACTAATCATGGCTCACTACAGTCTCCTGTGCTCAAGTGATCCTCCCACCTCAACTTCCCAAGTAGCTGGGATTCCAGACGCGTGCCACCACACCCGGCCTTCCCCTGGTTTCTACAGTAGTGGCAATGTTAAGATTCCAGTCAGGGGGATGTCTCTCAGTATTGGGCTATTGGGCTCAAAAACTTCCCTCAGCCCAATGGTCACCTCCCTTTAATGTTTAATATCCCTTCACAGCAATCATCTCATCTGACCCCTGGGAGTACTGCAGAACAAAACCAGAGGCTGCATGGAGCTGAGGCTGAGTGCAGTGCAAGGCTTCCTTAGCTCAGGCAAGTCATCAAAGAAAGTCAAGACCCAACCCCAGGTGTGTGACACCCAAGTCACACACACTTCCTACAAAACAATGTCACATTACGCGATATTGATTTTGCCCTCACTTTGCTTTAGTTCACGTAGTAAATGCCAAATAAAATTTCAATGCTTAATTCGGTGCATGCACTTTTGAGCACCTGCTGTGTATGTTCTTGCTAGATATCCTGATGAGAATGAAGAACTAATATAGTTAATCAAAGGAGCACCAAGATCTCCAAGATGTCTCTCGAATTCACCTACTTCTGCAGGGTCGCTGCCCTGCCCCTGTTCAGGTCATACCTCACATGCCTCGAGAGTCTCCTGCGTGATCCCGTCTCCAGCTGCTTCAATTCTCTATCACTTGTACACACTCCATAACTTGTCCTTATCTTCATCTGAAACCTTGACAGCACCCCCATTATTTTGGCAGCATCTTTCAATCCTGGTTACACAGTGGAATTACCAGGGCATTAAATGTCCAGGTCCTATCCCAGAGATTGGCCTGGATGGAGCTATCATGATCTCAATCAATCCCCCCCTCACTTTCCCTCTCTTTCTCCTTCCCTCCTCCTCCCTCCTTCCTTTTTTCTTCCTCTCTCCCCCTACTTTCTCTCTCTGTCTCGCTCTCTCTTTCACTCTCTCCTTTCTCTCCCCTCTCTGTCATTTTCTCTCTCTTTCTCTCTCTCCCTCCTCCCTCCCTTCTTCTCTCTCCATCTCCTCCCCCACTTGCTCTCTCTCTCATTCACCCTCTCCTCTCTCTCTCTCACTTTCTCTCTCTCTCCCTCCTTCTCTCTCTTTCTCCCCCCACTTGCTCTCTTTCTCTCTCTCTCTGTCTCTTTCTCTCTCCTTTCCTCTCCCTCCCTCCTCCTCCTCCCTCCCTCCTTCTCTCTCCCTCTCTCCCCCGACTTGCTCTCTCTGTCTTTTCCTCTCTCTGTCTGTCTCTCTGTCTCTCTCTTCCCCCCCCCACTCTCTCTCTTTTAATCTCCAGGTGATGTTAAAGTGCAGCCCGGATTGAAAAATCCCTGAATCCCTGACCTTCCAAATGGAGTTGAACTTTCCGCACCTTGCCCTTGAGGTCCTTTGAGTTCCTTTTCAATTGAGAACCACCTGCCTTTCTTGCCTTACCGCTCCCTTTTGCACCCTCACCACTATAATCCTTGTTTCATGACCGCATATTAAGATATCTGTAGCCCCTGTTGGACTGTGAGCTTATGCAGGGAAATGACTCTGTCATTTATCTCTGCATCTCTAGTAACCATCACAGCACCTGACCACCAAAAAGTGCTTAGTGAATGTTGGTTGAATAGCTGGATGGACAGATGGATGAAACAGACAGGTAGGTGAGTCAACAGATGGACACGTGCTGAACTCATCGGATCAGAGTTCCATGCGGCTGCACTCCCACAGCTGAATTGTCAGGACTGAAAACACAACAGTGTTCATATCGACCTGCCTGTACAATTTGTTCCAGAAAATTCTTGCCCAAGAAAATAAGGGTGTGAACTCTTGGTCCACCAATCCCGAAGTATGATAGCCTGAACTTTGTCTGATCCCAATCAGATCCCTACATTGAAGTCCACCTACTTTCAACCAGACCTCCAAACCTGGTAAGTTTCTGCCCCCCAGCTTTATCTTCTGAGATCTTACACATCGTCAAGGGGGTGTTCTTCCTATTCCAGTAGATATAAACTCAGTCTTGTTTGGTCAATAGGTGACTCCAGTGGTCTTTCAGGAGATAAGAGTCAACACTTCCGTTCTTTTCCTATCTTATAGTGTGGCTTTGGTAAATCTGTTACATTATCAAATGTCTCTAGATATAAAATGAGTCCAATAATATGGGCCACATGTCTTCCTCACAAAGTCTTTGGAAGAATAGAGTGTGCTGTAATTTTCTACAGCACCTCCTATCCAAGGATCTCAAAGCATTTTATGTCTGCCAAGTGCAGATATATTATGTGATGGACAGTGCTGCTTCAGAAAGCAGCAAAGGATTTCACTACTCCAAGTATTGTGCTGTCAAGCTGGGCCTTCTCTAAATGCCAGGAATCCATCACACCATGAGACAAGAGCCAGACATGGGAAGGACTGAGTGAGAATTAAGATGACTAAACTTGCTGTTAGTTTCCTAATTAAGAACTAAAGAATGCCTCCCAACTGCTAATTTCTTTATTTGACTTCATTAGAAAATCACACATGGATGGATTAATAATTACTCTTAAATTACAAGCACTTATTTATTAATGTTGCCAAACTGAGGAGTAGTACGACTGTCTGTGATATGTCAATTTAAAAATGCTGTGAAACAAACTGTTACCCTGTGTTAATTATGCTGAACCCTTCACATTTTGGATTCTAAATGACATGAATGTTTTACAGGCTTGGAACATTCTATCCTTATGTTCACCTACTCTTCATTATCTAATAAGTTGGCAGATAGAAAACAGTTAATACTATTTTACTTTATTGTATTTTATTGATTGATTGTTTTGGTTTTTGTTGTTGTTGTTGTTTTTTGTTTGTTTGTTTGTTTGTTTGGTTTGAGTTGGGATTTTACTCTGTTGCCCAGGCTGGAGTACAGGGACACAATCACGGCTCACCACAGGCTTGAACTCTTGGACTCAGGTCATTCTTCCTCCTCAGTCTCCCAAGTAACTGGGACTACAGGCACATGCCATCACACTCAGCTAATTTTTTTCTTTCTGTCTTAGAGACAGGGTCTTAGTATGTTGCCCAGACTGGTCTCAAATTCCTGGACTCAAGCAATCTTTCCACCTCATCTTCCCAAAGTGCTGGTATTACAGGTGTGAGCCACTTTACTGGCCAATACCATTTTCTTTTAAAGGATCATAAACCAAGCTGCATTAGACTTCAATAAAATCTGATCACAGATTCAGCATTAGATCATCATTAGAACTCCTATGTAAGAAAAAAATTGCCATGTTGGCTCTGTTTTTGTTTTGGTTTTTTGTTTTGTTTTTTGTTTTTTGCTTTTGAGTTGGAGTCTCACTCTGTCACTCAGGCTGGAGTGCAGTGGCATGCTCACAGTCACTGCAGCCTCATCCTGCTGGGCTCAGGTGATCTTTCTGCCTCAGCCTTCCAAGTTGCTGGAACTACAGGCACACACCACCATGCCCAGCCAATTTTTTGATTTATTGTAGAGATGCGATCTCACCAAGTTGCCCAGGCTGGCCTCGAACCCGTGAGCTCAAGCAATCCTCACACCTCTGCCTTCCAAAGTACTGGGATTATAGGCCCGAGCTACTACTCCCAGCTCATGTTGGTTTTGGAAGTGTTTCTTTACCAACTCCTGACACCTATTTTTTTTTTTTTTTTGGTCAGAGTTTCATTCTGTCACCCAGGCTGGAGTACAGTGGCATGCTCACAGCCACTGCAGCCTCGACCTGCTGGGCTCAGGTGATCCCTCTGTCCTAGCCTTCCAAGTAGGTGAAACTACAGGCACGTGCCTCCACAACCAACTAATTTTTTTATTTATTATAGAGTCGAGGTCTCGCCAAGTTGCCCAGAGTGGTCTGGAACCCCTGGGCTCCGACAATCCCCTCGCCTCTGCCTCCCGAAGTGCTGGAATTGCAGGTGTGAGTCACTGCACCCTGCCCCACCTAAATGTTTAAGATGCAAAGAAAAGGTTTAGAGAATTAGTGAACTAAGTCTTTAGAGAAGGACTTTACTAAACTTCTAAGTGTATCCATGCATATTGAGGTGCATATCATTCAAAATATATTATTCAACAATCATATAATAGTACAGAATTTACTAGACAACATTGAAAAACACGAGAGGAATGTGAGTTTTCCTGCGAACTTGAGATAATTGCTTTAACCTTGTCAAGATTAATTGAAACTGGACTTATAATCACCAAAGAGGGTCCTGTAGGACATAATTCTGCAGTCTGTGAGACCTCTCTAATTTGTACTAATTAATTAAAACACCCACAATGAATTATAAAATTTTGTGAATTGAAGAAATAGATACTATGATGATTAAGACCCCCAAGGCAATGAACCGAGCCAAGTGTCTTTATTGTACATAGAAAAATGCCCTGCAACAGTGACCAGAATGTAACCTAGCAGCATAATACACTCCTCACTGGCAACCAAGAACATGTAATAGTTAAAGCAAATAACTGCTCACCCCATTTTGTATTCCATTCTTGGTTTTGCTACTCATTTGCAGATCAAGTAAATCGCTCATCTATCTTCATGTCTCCAGGTCTCTCCAAAAAATTAAAGAAAACATTGTAGGAAAAGCAAAGATCTGGACTAGGTTAAGTAATATTAATTTAACTCAAATTTGAGGTCAATCAGAAAAGGAAGCAAGGTAAATGTCTAAGGAAGCTCAAACCTCCCGCTACCGGTCGACACATAATTTCACAAAACACTGCTTGTTCTTTGGATAGTCGCCAGAGACCAGCCTTTAAATTCTCATTATAAAGTCTTGTCAAGCCCGACCACACAGAGAAATGGTGATTTTTTTCCCCATCTCCATTAGCTCTTTGGCTCCCAATTTCCTTCTTCCTGTATCTTGACAGCAGGATGATTTCAGAAGCAAATTAAGGTACCAGGGAAAAGAGCCTGTTTCTTCATCGACCTCCCTCCCAGCCTCTCTCCCCTGAGTAGACATCCCACTCTTGATACCAACTTGTTGCAGAAAGAGTGAGCTAGACCCTGGAGAATTTCCACCCCCAAAGCCGCCTCTGCCCCCCAACCTACCCGCCTACAAATGCCAGGAAACCCCATTGCATTTGGACATGACATGAAAACACACTGTCAGAAAGCATTCATGTCTATTTTTGGTTTTTCTTTCTTCATCTCTATTAAGGGAGTATTATCAATTAAAACAAAAACAGAAAATTCTCTTTGCCCCCCTCCAGAGTATTTATTTTTCACAGCCAAAGAGTTCAAACCCAAACGTGGCAATGAGCCCAAGACAGCTCCGCTGTTGAGAACTACATGCAGATCTTACCAAAGGTGACTCCACATGTCTGCTCTCAGCATCCCTTTCAGCAAATGAGAGCAACAGAGCACTCATTTACAAATTAGCTCCCTTGCAGTTGATACATTGTTGCTAAGATTTAATGCTTTCGTTATCTTTCATTATTTACAGCCAATGTATTAATATCCCATGTTTTTTTCTGAAGTGATTTTAATCTTCTTATTCAGCTTGCTCTAAATTCAACCACTTTGCAGTCATAAACATGCTCCCCTAATTAACTGTTCATGGGGAACCCACACTACCCTGCAAGGAAGTGATTACTAATGTGAAGTGTTCAATGGCCCCAGCTGGGGGCCAGCATGCCAGCAGGCTCTGCTCATAGTTCCATCAATTCCTTCATAATTAGGCGCTTGGGTTCTTATAATTCAGTAGCAATGCCTTCTAACTGGTACCTTAAAATCTGTCCAATAAATATTTACATGTCCCAAACAGGATCCCTTGATGTCATGGCCAGAACTACAATCGTCAACACTAGAAATGTACTTATTAAATTAAACAGTCCTTATTGACATGCTTGCCAAGAAACCATCAAGGCGCAGGGCACTGAGGAGTAAAGGATAGAGAAGGTACTGTCACAGATCTCCAAATCTCACAGCCAAGCAGAGAAAGTGCCATAGGAAAGTTATCCCCAATCAGAGATTAAATTAATAGTTCTGTGCACACAATAATATCACCAACTATTACAAGATTAATTTCCAAGTAAGTAGATTCAACAGCTCAGAACAGTCAGAGGTCATCTTGGTTGACAACGAGCTGGGAAGACTTTAGAATTTTTAAGATGCTTGTGCTAAACCTTGATGAAAGTGTGGACTTGAGTGGTTACAGATGGGGTGAACACAAGTCACATGATCAACTCAGGGCATTCCTTACAGAGACTGATTTTATTTCAAAACTTGCAACAGGTAGGTTTTATATCTTGATCCCCCCCAAAGAAAACAGGTATAAAGCTAGGCTCGGTGGCTCAGCCTGTAATCCCGCGCCTTTGGGAGGCTGAGGTGAGTGGATTGCCTGAGCCCGCGGGTTCGAGACCCACCTGGGCAGCGAGACCTCATCTCTACAATAAATCAAAAAATCAGCCGGGCGTGGTAGAACATGCCTGTAATTTTGGCTACTCAGAAGGCTGAGGCGGAAGGATCGCCGGAGACCAGCAGGCGAGGCTGCGGTGGCCGGGAGCGGCTACTGCACTCCAGTCTGGGCGACCGAGTGAGACTCCAACTCAAAAAAAAAAAACAAAAAACAGGTATAGAGAAATCACACAACTAATCAGCAACAGAGTCACAGTTTGGACACACTCTGAGTCCTAAACCAGTCCTTCCACACTGCTGTAAAATGTCCCCGTCCAGTGTCAGGTGGAGGAAGCTGAGTGAGAAGAAACCAGAAGACCAGACACTTTCAACCAGGGGGTGTCCCATCTGTCGGCTTCCCTGGGCCGCATCAAGTAGAAAGGAATTGTCTTGGGCCGCACATAAATTATATAATATATTTAGTGTATGTACATAATAAGACTTCTTTTATATATTTTTATTATAAAGTTTAGGAAAATAAGAGCAATACAAAATGAGTGGGAAATTTGACCTTGTTTTTGTAACACTAATCTACCCATATCTGGTTCTATGGAAGTGGTCACCATTCTCAGTGAGTTCTCAAGGAGCTTGTCAGAAATATTTGTTTGAATTTTGCTCTTTGTGTACTTCATCATTGAAAACGACTGCTCACACATGTATGTGCTGCCAAAAAGCAATGTCAGGAATAAGATGTGATTGTGAACTTCAAAAACTACACATAGGTCTCGGAGAAATTAAACACTGAAAACCACTTTAATGTAAAAGACTTTGTGGGGCCGCACAACCAGCTGTCTTGAACCACATGCGGCGTGCTGGCTGTAAACAGACCAGTCTGCCTGAAAGAAAGGACCCAAGAAGTTGAACTGACCCCGAATTGTACCCCACATTTTTAAAGTACAAAAATTTTTTTAAAAAGAAGTAGAACCGAGAGAAAGAAGGATACAAAGGTGGATTTTGGGGGGCTCTGAATGCCAGGCTCTAAATGCCAGTCACTGAGTAGCTTTAGAAAACTCACTCTGGTTGTCGGGTCAAAATTCACTAGGCAAGAAAAGACTGGAAATAGGGAGACAACTAATTCAACAGACATTGTGGTAGTCCACGTAAAAGGGACCCAGCTTGCATGGAGCAGCAGCCATGAACACAGACAATAGACACGGCTGTGAGGGACCCCACAAAGAGTGAGCCATGGGCACTGACGACCAGCATAGGCAGCCGGCTTCTCTGTGTCTGTTTCTCCTCCAGGACACACAGCTAAACCGTGCTTTCCAAACTCCTTGTAGTCACCTTGGCCAGGTGCCCAGGTCCCAGACAAAGGAGTCTGAGATTGAGTGAGTGGCCAGGGCCACCGACAATCTTATCCCAAAACCTCCCGCACCTCATCTTCTGTGCTCTCTCTTCTGTCGGCAAACAGAGAGCCTCAGAGAAGACACAGGGAAGACGCATGGGCCCCTGCTCTAGTTCCACAGAAAGTCAGCTGCTGACCAGGGACACTTATTTGGGACTTCATATAACTGAGAAATGTACTGCTCTCAGCAGCGATTGTCCATGTTTTTGTTTTTGTTTTTATTTTTGTTTTTAATCTAGTAACAGTATCCTAACTAACACAACAATAGATAGATGTGGAAATGAGATTACGCTAGAAAAGTAATTCTAATGATTTGCACCTCAGTGCGAGAATGACTCTTTTATTTTTATTTTTTTATTGTTTGGCCAGAGTCTCACTCTGTCACCCATACTAAAGTGCAGTGGCATGATCACAGCTCACCGCAGCCTCAAACTTCTTGGGCTCAAGTAATCCTCCAATCTAAGCCTCCCTAGTAGCTGGGACTACAGGCATGTGCCACCACACCTAGTTAATTTTTAGATTTTTTTTTTTTTTGGTAGAGATGAGGTCTTCTTATGTTGTCTAGACTGGTCTCAAACTCCTG
Source organism: Cephalopachus bancanus (assembly GCA_027257055.1). NCBI lineage: Eukaryota > Metazoa > Chordata > Mammalia > Primates > Tarsiidae > Cephalopachus > Cephalopachus bancanus. The sequence goes on along the minus strand of JAPVLO010000176.1, from coordinate 5,493,173 downwards.
GGCTAAAACGATCCTCCTGCCTCAGCCTCCCAAAGTGCTGGGATTACAGGCGTGAGCCACAGCATTCAGCCATGGAATGACCATTTTCAACAGGGAGTCTGTAAAAGGTAAATAAATAAATGGGAGCATTAATTAATTCCCGTGCAAAAGAGAAGGCAGTAGGGGAGCAGCAAAGCTCATACCATAAGGAAGACAGAGCAGGGCTAGACATAAATATTTAGCAGCTGCCATAAAGGATAATGGCTTATGTCCTCGGGCCGTTGAGTGCCCAAGAATGTGTAGAGAAGAGGAGGCCATGACAGAGAGCATTCCAGGGACAGGGGTGACGAGAAACCAGTGAAGTAAGAGCTGAGTCAGGAGAGCTTTAAGAAGGTCGTGGAGAGCTGGATGGGGCAGGGGGACACGAGGTCCTGAGACAATACAGGCAAGACCTGGCTTTGCACAAGGACTGAATCGCCAAATTCTGGGGTCACCACACCCCAGAACTTCGCACAACAAGCACAGATGCTTTCTTTATACACAAATCTAACCGAGGACCCCTCCAAGAGCCATCCTTGGGTCAGAAGTGGGAGGGAGAGAGGGGAGGAGACCCCCTGACATGACATGCAGTGGGGGTGAGCATGGAGCTTACCTTAGTCATCAGCTCCTCCATGATCGTACTAGTGAACCTCAGGAGAGGGCTTGGCAGGGCCCTGGCATCACACATCTGGACAAGATCATGGCATCTGTTCAATACAGGACCTACGGAGGTGTTATAGTACTTGACCATGGGGAGGAACACATTGAGTATGTCTTTGCTACGTTTTTGCCTTTTGGAATATATGATGCAAAATTCTAGTAATAACAGGAGTTGCTTCTCTTATCACAAGAGCTCACAAAGAAAGTGAACTACACTGGATTTGGTAGCTAGGTGTCACTAAAGAATGCACACTGCAAAAGAGTGGGAAGGAGGGAGGCCATGGGGAAGAGTGAGATACCCCAAAGCTGACGCATATATAAGCACCAATATAGACAGACTGAATACTTGTGTGTGTGCAAATACAGAAGGACACATGCAAAGTTGCTGGCATGAGATAAACATCGGGGAGAAAGAAACCAAGTCAAAAAAAAAACACACACACAAAAAATGGTTGCATCAAAAAGGCATCTGTGGGCCAGGCACAGTGGCTCACACCTGTAATCCCAGCACTTTGGGAGGCCGAGGCAAGAGGATTGCTTGAGCCCAGGAATTTGAAAATAGCCTGAATAACATAGGGATAACTCATTTCTAAAAAAAAAAATATATATATATATATATAATGTTGGGCTTGGTGGCGTGGCCTGTAGTTCCAGCTACTGGGGAGGCTGAGGCAAGAGGATTGCCTGAGCCCAAGGGGTCAAAACTGTGGTGAGCCATGATCATGCTACTGCACTCCAGCCTGGGCAACAGAGTGAGACCTTGACTCAAAAAATAAGGCATCTATGATATTGCTGCATGTATGCACTTAAGAATAATTATATTTGCATAAACATTGATAAAGTGAAATTAAATTGAAATGGGAGGTAGTGATTATATAGCACTCACTGCCAATGTTTCCACCTAAAGGAAAGGGTTGAATGTTAATTACAAGGGAAGACTGGGTACGTTGAAAGTTTTAGCAACTAGTTCATGGACCAGAAATATTTGCATATCAATTTTAATGAATAGCATGAAGAACGCAGGCTTAATATGAATATGACTAATTTTCACTTGAAGAAAAGAGCCAACAAAAATTGTAACTCATTTTCCCCCACTATCTTATTTGTTGTATCATTTAGATTAAACTAGTTTCACAAATTTAAGGCTCTTACATTTGGACTCTATCAGTTATTGGGCAAAGTACTTTTAAGTTAGAGGTTGCTACTCAACACCACTAATGTGAAAAAGGGGTCACTGGTTTCCATACATTTTAGATAAGCATACAGAAGGCATTCGATAATTTATCTGGGGTTCTTCAGAGTATCTTTGCCATGTGCTTTGCAGCATCCACTGCACATTCTTGAAACTAAGGAGTTTCTCCAATTTTGGGCCCTCAAGCAATGCTTTCTGCTACTACTATAATTGTAAATAAGGCCAGGCATGATGGTTCACGCCTATAATCCCAGCATTTTGGGAGGCTGAGGTGGGAGGATCGCATGAGCCTAGAAGTTCGAGACCAGCCTAGACAACATGGCAAGACCTCATCTCTACAAAATATATAAAAAAAAAATTCGCCAGACATGGTGGCCCACGTCTGTAACACCAGACCCTTGGGAAACTGAGGTAGAAGGATCGCCTGAGTCCAAGAGGTCAAGGCTTCAGTGAGCCACAGTTGTACCACTGCCCTCCAGCCAGGGTGATAGAGTGAGTCTCCAAGTCAAAAATAAATAAATAAATAAATAAATATAAATAAAAGATGAGGAAAGGCAAATAGAGATGCCTTTGAAGCTGACCCCAATACACTGTTGTGGAAAGAAGCTCCCAGAAGGTCTTCAAGCCAAAAGAGTTATTCAAGCACATGCAAGTGCCACTTGACCTGGGTAACTTTGCTTTTTTTTTTTTTTTTTTAAGTCAGCGTCTCACTCTGTCGCCCAGGCAGTAGTGCAACCTTGACTTGCTGGGCTCAGGTGCTCCTTCTGCCTCCAAGTAGCGGGAACTACAGGCGTGTGTCACTATGCCTGGCTAATTTTTTTTATTTATTGTAGAGACAAGGTCTTGCCATGTTGCTCAGGTTGGTCTTGAACCTATGGGCTCAGGTAATCCTCTCGCCTCCATCTCCCAAAGCGCTGGGATTATGGGCATGAGTCACTGCGCCTGGCTACCTGGGTAACTTTGCTATGATTCTTGCTGAGAGGGAGAAGAAGTAATATCTTTCCCTGGCCTATCCCACGGTTCACAGCTGACACCCCTCTACAAAAGACAGGTTAGCCAAAGAAAAGCATAACAAATGTATTTAATAAAAGTTGTATGTGATATAGAACCCTTCAGAAACAAAGGCCAGAAGAAACAGGGAAAAACTATATTTGGACAGAAGGTCAGGCAGACATTTGGAGGACAGCAGGGTATGATCTGCGGGTAAGAAACTCCAAGAACTTGGTAAGGCCCATGTGTTCAGATTCTTCCTGGCCTCCTGGTACAGGGCAGGACCCCTCTGGGATGAGGGTCTAATGACCAACTTTTGGGGAAGGCGGGTTAGTGAAGTCACTTATGGCCTGCTTCCAGGGAGAAAGGTAGAAGAAGAAGGTGAGAGAGAGACCGTCCTGCTGCTGTGGTTTTCTCCATTTCCTTAGCTTAAAATACTCAGGATGCCAAGTCACCATACTTGGGGGTAGCGTGTTCTGCAACTCATCACTGCCTCACATCTCACAAAAAGCCATCAACAACTAGTTTCCAGTTGCTTGCTATATGATGCAAAGCCTCAGGACATCAGAGCTAGAAGCACTCAGAGAGAGCCTGTAAGGGAAGCCCCTTCCATTTCCAGGTTCTCACTCTGTCTCATGCAAACCTTTTCATCACCCCCCACCCCCACCCCAGGGTCAAGAGCTAGGTGCAAGACTGGTCCCCAACCCAGCACAGTGGCTCATGCTTGTAATTCCAGGGCTTTGGGAGGCTGAGGCGGGAGGATCACTTGAGCCCAGGAGTTTGAGACCAGCCTGGGCAATAAGGAAGACCTCGTCTCTACAATAACAACAGCAACAAAAATAAAACAAATTAGCCAGGTGTGGTGGCACATGCCTGTAGTTCCAGCTACTCAGGAGACTGAGGCAAGAGAATTACCTGAGCCCAGGAGGTCGAGGCTGAGGAGAATCATGATCGTGTCACTGCACTCCAGCCTGGCAATGCAGTGAGACCCCGACACAAAGAAAAACAAATTACCAAGACTCCCATTTTTGAGAATACATTTGCACTTTGCTATTTGAAACAGCATCTATATATAGTTGAAAAATAAAATTACCAGTCTGTGGGAGCCATTGTATTAACATGTATGCAGGCTGAGGACAACACTGACCGCCTCATAGATTTGCCACACCTTGCACTGGGATTAGATTTGCCACACCTTGCTAAGGTCTTCAGCCCCCTGACTGGGAAGCACTGCCCAGAGATCTTTGACTTGATTGGGTGATGCTTGTCCTCAGAAAGCTAATTCTTCCCATAGTTCCTCATTTAATGGAAAGGGATGCTAGATGCCACTGCAGTTAAAGGAGCCGTGCAGCCCAACTGTCTGCTGTAGGCCTGTAAATTACACATGTACAAATTCCTTACCCACCTTCATGGCACAACTCAGTTCTGATAGAGAATTTAGAAAGCAATTGCTCAAAGGGCAGAACTCGTGTTTTGTTGTTTGCTAGTTTTCCCTTCTGAAAAGACTCATTAAGCACAAGGGGCTGAGCAGTCGTTGGAAAATAAAATAAAATAAAATAAAAAGGAAGCAACCCTGCCTGCCCAAATCCAGACATTCAAATAAGATTGTATACAAATTGCCAGGGTCTCTCTTCTTCCAGCCTGGCAGCTATTATTCCAACTTCTATGTGACTCGCATGCAAACAACAGAAGAGAACTCAGAGACAAAGCACTGCCCTGGGGAAGGCAGGAGGCCCAAGCGCGTGCTGCCTCTCAAGCATCTTCCACATGCCGCTGTCCGTTGTCCCGGCGGCTTTTATGAAATGGGGAAAAAGCCATCAGTTGTCATAGAAACAATAGCAATCTGTGCCACCTTTTTGCAAGCAGACAGGAGAGACTGGCTGCTGCTGTCCGGTCATTGTCAAGGACCCAGATTGAGAAGCACCAGCTAGTTTAAAAGGAAGCCCTCAATTTTTCCACCAAACATGCAAATCTACACCCTTCAAGGGGACTGTCAAATATTTGCTTGAGTTTAAGTGTTCATTAAAGTACAACCAGAAGCTGGATATAGAGGCTCACATCTATAATCCCAGCACTTTAGGAGGCTGAGGCAGAAGGATTGCTTGAGCCCAGGATTTTGAGATCAGCCTGGGCAACATAGTGAAACCTCATCTCTACAAAAAAAAAAAAAAATTAAAAATTAAAAAATCAGCCAAGAGTGGTGGCACACACCTGTAGTCCCAGCTACTTGGGAGGCCGAGGCAGAAGGATTGCTTGATCCCAGGAGCTATGGTGAGCCATGATCATGCCACTGCACTTCAGAATGGGCAACAGAGGGAGACTCGGGATCAAAAAATAAACAAAGAAAAAACTACTAGATGTGGCAACACTTGAAGATTGGTTACTATATCCCTGATTTCCCTCCCCAAAGTCTAATGGGCAACTGTGACCTTTATCCACCAGGGTCATCCCTTGGATAGCAGGAAGGTGTCAGCCCTCAGCCCAACTGGGTCTGTTTTCATCAGAAAAAGCTGCAGTTACCTCCACAAAACTGTAATTAAGCAGTGATTACCATCAGCACTGGGCAGAGAAACGTCCCCAGGGTGAGGCCAAGTAGCCCCATCTCACTGCCAGGTGGTGCGGCTTTAAGGCTGCTTTCAGACGCTGCAGAATGGTCTCCCTTGTAAATCCGTCAGGCCCAAGCTTCAGCCGCAGGCTCTGAGAGACTGGCAGTCCCTGATGGCTCACCAACACAGAAGGGGCCAGCCTGAGAGACACAGAGGACCCTAGATATATTAAGCCTGTATAAAAATGCAGGTCCCATGGGCTCACAGGGAAGAAAAACTTCCTGTTAGACCCCTCTGGGGGACTCCCGCCAGTCCTGATGCTGTTTCTATTAGTCAGTGCTGTGGCTGAGAGTATCTAGGGTTGTATTTTCTGTTTTATTTTGTTTGAATCAGAGTCTCACTTTGTCACCCAGACTGGAGTGCAGTGGCACAATCATGGCTCACAGCAGCCTCAGTCTTCTGGACTCAGGCGATCCTCCTGCCTCAGACTCTCAAGCAGTGAGACTACGGGTGCATGCCACCATGCCTGGTTAATCTTTTAATTTTCTAATTTTTTTGTGGAGATGAGATCTCACTATGATGCCTAGGCTGGTCTTGAACTCCTGGGCTCAAGTGATCCTCCCACTTCAGCCACCCAAAGTGCTGAGATTATAGGTGTGGGCCACCACGCCTGGCCTAAAGGATTGTAGATACACACCAGTGAGCAGGATTGGAGGTTTGGAGTTTAGTGGTAAAGCCACGGGTGGCACGAGCTGGGCACTGGGTCTGTCATCAGGCAGGAGGTCAAACCAAATGAGGGCAGAAGAAATCAGAAAGCAGAGGGAGGAAGAGGAGGTCGGGCACACGTGGGCAAAGATGAGGCTTCTGAGGGATAGAAATCCAGAGAACCCCAGAGAAGTAAGAGGATTGGTTGGAGGCTGGATCCTGAGACTTGATCCAAGTTCACACAACACTTCCCACGGGCAGCTACTAGGAAAGGAACAGACTGTACATCAGCTCGGGAGGATTAGGCTTGACTGCATGAGACAGAAAAGCCAAAGCCAGAAGTTGACAGAACAGGGCTGCTGTGGGAGTTTCTGCTAGTAGCCCACTATGGCTGATATCCCTGCAGCCCTCACAACCACATCCCAAGCAGGATAAACAAAGAAGGGTACACTCTTTCTTTTTCTTCATTCTTTTTTTAGAGAGAGGGTCTTGCTGTGTTGCCCAGGCTGAGATACAGTGGCTATTCATAGGCACGATCTTGCTACAGATCAGCACGGGCATTTTGACCTGCTCCATTTCTAACCTGGGCTGGTTCACCCTCCTTAGGCAACTGGTGGTCTCCCACTCCTGAGAGGTCACCCTATTGATGCCCAACTTAGTGTGGACACCTGATGGGCATACACACTGCGGCCCAGAACTCCTGGGCCCAAGGAATCCACCTGCCTCAGCCTGCCAAGTAGCTGGGCTACAGGCACGCGCCACTGCTCCTAGCAGTGTTCATCTCTTTCATCTAAGGTTTGCCAGAAGTGCCAACCAACCCTTCCACACAAAACTCATTGGCCAGAACCTACTTCTATGGCCATACCTGGCTGCAAGGGTTGTAGAGAATGCGGTCTTATGGTTGAATGCACTGCTGCTCTATCAATTGCCATTACTGAGTGCAACACATCTAGGTGAGTGGGGGTCTCTGATGTCCAGGGTGTTTCTTCCTAGGCTTTGTCCAATGAGCCTCTAAGAACATGCCAGTTGGCCAGGCTCGGTGGCTCAGCCTGTAATCCCAGAGCTTTGGGAGGCTGAGGTGAGTGGATTGCCTGAGCCCATGGGTTCGAGACCTGCCTGGGCAATTTGGTGAGACCTCATCTCTACAATAAATCAAAAACTAGCCGGGCATGGTAGCGCGCGCCTGTCGTTCCAGCTACTTGGAAGGCTGAGGCGGAAGGATCGCCGGAGCCCAGGAGGTCGAGGCTGCGGTGGCCGGGAGCGGCCGCTGCACTCCAGTCTGGGCGACAGAGTGAAACTCCAACTCAAAAAAAAAAAAAGAACATGCCAGTCATGGTCTAATATTCTACAGCAAGAGGTCTTTGCATGGCTCCTTATCCCCAGAATAAAGCCCCTCTTCCCTGAGCCGTGGAGGGCGATGCTGGCACCCCAAATGCAAAGGAGGGTGTGGGGGTGGAAGCCACAGAAAGACCCCAACATCAGAAGACTCTCTGGGGGTAAAGCCCCCTTGAGCTGTCACCACCCAGGGATGGAGGCGGTGCCAGGGCAGCTCCTGGCTTGGATGCCCCTGAGTCACACTGCAGTTGCCAAGGACACGGAGGTCATGGCCACAGCTTCACAAGTAACAGGATCCATTCACTGAACCAGCATTTCCTCTCTGCAAACACTGTCCTGGGTGTGAGACATTGGGACACTGAGGAACACCCCATCCTCTGGAGATGTTTCCTGCGTTGCAGGTGACACCATGCATAAATTACAGATTAAGAGACAGGGCAGCCATGGTGGCTCATGCCTGTAATCCCAACACTTTGGGAGGCGGAGGTGAGAGGATCACCTGATCCCGGGAGGTTGGAGGCTGCAGTGGCCATGAGCATGCCACTGCTCTCCAGCCTGAGCGACAGAGTGAGACCGTATCTCAAAAATAAAATAAATAACTAATGTGGAAGCAAAGGAGGGTCAAATTCTGCTGGGTGTTGAAAAGCAAGTAGCAGTCAAACTAGTCGAAGGAACAGGAAAAGCATTTCATGCAGGGGGAACAGCACAGACCCAGACAAGAACATGAACTGGTACACATTCAAAGGAGAAGGCTGGAGTTTCAGGCCCAGTTGGAGCATGTGGTAAAAGCAGAGTGGGACTCGATCTTGAAAAGCAGCAGCAGTTAGCAGTGGCACAATACCTACGATGGGCTACCTTCTGTCCCAAGTGCTTTAGATATATTAACGCATTTCATCCTCATGACAACTCTATGAATAAATATCACCTTTTTACAGATAAGGAAACAGAGGCCTGGAGAGCGAGTTCGCACAGCCAGTGTGTGACAGAGTCAGTGTTTGAAGGCAGGCAGTCTGACTCCAGGGTCTGGGGGCTTCACCACTACACAAAACAGTATCTTACTAGTCTGGGGAAGGGTGACGAAAACTTGAAATCATAACTTTACTCCAAAGGCAGTCAGGAGTCTTTGAAGGATCTTAAACTGAAATGTGATAAGGACAAATCGTTGTCCTAAATCTTTTCTAAAGAAGTCTCTTTGGCCCAGTGTAGAGACCCATACCTGTAATCCCAGCACCTCAGGAAGGTGAGGCAGAAGGATTGCTAGAGTCCTGGAGTTCAAGACCAGCCTGTGCAGCATAGCAAGGCCTTGTCTCCACAAAAAAAAAATTTTTTTTTAATTAGCTGGGCATGGTGGTGTGCACCAGTAGTCCCAGCTACTTGGGAGACTGAGGCGCTTGAGCCCAGGGATTGGAGGCTGTGGTGAGCTGTGATTGTGCCACTGCATTCCAGCCTGGGCAACACAGTGAGACCTCAACTCAAAAAAAAAAAAAGTTTCTCTGTAGGTGTGTGAAGAGTCAAACCCATGACTGCTGGGACCAGAAGACACAGACCTCTTTGGGTAAAGTCCATGCTAGAAAGAGGCCCCTGGGTGTGCCTCCATGATGAAGTCCAGTTGTGTATGACAGGGGAGACAGGCAGCTGGAGCCCTGCCTCCAAGATCTGAGTTAATTTATCAAGAAAATCCAGAAGTAGGCTCCCAGAGCAACATCCAGCAGCCAGGAGCAAGACTGCTCATGCAGGCGTGAGGCAGGTGAGAGAAAGTAATAGAACATTCCCAAAGGCCTGTGAGTCCTCAGCAGGGAAAGGAGTCAGGAGCCCAGGCCCTGTGGGGACAAGACCAGGACTCAGTTACCAGAGCAGGGAGCAAGCAGAGCTTGGACACAGGGAGCGAGGCAAGAACCTGGTTCTCAGGCCACATCTCAGAGTCTTATAAAATGAAAGGGAAACCAGCAGAGGCCGACTTTGTGCAGCAACATCCAAGCTCCCAGCTTCAAGCTCCCACTGTCCTGATGCTCTGGATGAGGACTTGGGCCAGGCTGACGTATCAGCTTGGGAGGGGTCTCAGTGACCTTGGCTGGGCTGCAGGAGAAAGCAGCCGACAGCACCTCGCCCTGAATCCTCAGCACCGGCTAGTCCTGAGCCAGCCCAGCGCCCCAAACTCAAATGTTTTTGGCCACAGGAACTTGCACACAAGTGAAGCACCATGATTCAAGTAGATTCTAAAAGTAATCTGGCCAGGCATGGTGACTCAAACCTGTAACCCAAGCACTTTGGGAGGCTGAGACAGGAAGATTGTTTGAGCCCAGGAGTTCAAGACCAGCCTGGGCAACATAGTGAGACCTCACCTCTACAACAACAACAAAAATTTCAAAAAATTAACCAGGGGGGGAAGGGAGGAAGGGGACAGGAAGGAAGGAAAGAAACAATAGTATCCCAGTGTGAACTGTGTATTCCTGAAATTATTAAATACACCTCTCTCACATCTATAGGCACTCACACCTATAGGCACTCGTTTTCTGGTACAGATCTCCACACAATCCCCTCAAGAGTAGGGATTGCTCTGAACATTTATGTTAGGTTAAAATATATATGTATCCTAGCAGAGCCTCCAAAATGTTAGGTGAGAACTGCCGGGATGAGGTGCGATCCAGGGCTGCGTGAAAGATGCAAAGAATTGCCCAGAAGTTAGATTAGAAAATATAGTTTATTAAGAAAGTAAATTAGAGAGAGAGGAGATTCACTTACCCAAGGTAAGGGAGGGGGCCAAAGCTTAGGAAACATGGCAGCCACAGCTCAAAGAGCACATGGCCAGACCAAAGCTTAGCCAGGCAAGGCCAAACGGCTGCTGGAGGTTGAATGTTTTTAAACATTTCCCTTGACAGGGGAAAGTCATTAAGGTGGTTGGGTGGTGGTCTGCTTCCTGTCACCATGGAGGGCAGGTACAGGCAGGTACTGACTCAGGTGATGGATGGCAGGCAGCTGCGTGGGTTAGTCACATGACTGCTGCCATGGTGATGGGGCCTGGGTCATGGAGGTCATGAGGCCCATTAGCTTAACTCATTTACAAAACTAGCTGTGGAAGGGGTTGTAAAGCAATGATCAATAGCTACCTCTGAGAAACTGGTTCTGTGTTTGGCTGTTGATTAGAGGGTAAAGTGACCTGCCTAGAGAAACGTGACAACCAGGCAATGTTAAAATGGCTGTCTTAGCTATACTGACTCCATGTTATGTCCTTCCAATTTAAAAAAAAAATGAAGAATATGGAAAAGGAAGCCTATTGTGAAATATGCTTTTTGGAAGATGCGCCCTTTAACTTATGACAGGATGAAACTGCACCGCACTGCAGACAGCTTTCTTGGCTGCCTCACAGCACACCCACAGGCACCCTAAGCAATGGACCCCATATGCTGATTCTTTCCAGGACTGGATGTCTCTCTTTGTGATACAGGGACCCGCTAATATCCTTCCATATTGCCACAGCCCTTAGAGAAGGGCATGGCAAGGGTTCAAGCGCTCCTGCACATTCATGAGAGTCCCCCAGTCTTTTGTGCACTCCCAGTAAGTAGCTTCAGGGGATCCTTGACTTCCCTGCAGACTACTTCCAGAAATGTAATCCCTATTTACTCCCTTTCTTTGAACTTTATAGTATCAATATAATCGTAAATCTTGTGATTTGCATAACTTTTGCAATGCAAGTTGTCTTAGGCCTCGTAAACTTCCTTTACTCTAAATGTCACTATCTAAATGTAAGATATGGCTGTAGCTTAAGCTCTGTACAATGCTCTGCTGGTCAGGTGGCTAATGTGTAGATATCCACAACTCTGGACTACAAAGTGGACTGCGAGGCCTGAACGGGGAACAGAACCATTTTAGAAAGACCTGGAGTCCGGCTCTGCTCCCTGGATTCTAACTCGGAAACAAACTTCTTTCTGGCCGTTCCCTGCCCCCTGATTTTTCGGTATCAGGGGAGAGCAGCCCAGCATTACTCAGACCATAACACGGGGGGGCGGGGGTAGCTGAGACACGTCTGAGGCACCCAAGGCGCCTGTGGCTCCCCCGGCCACGTCCCCGACTTCCTGCCGGGGAAAGGCTACGGATAAAGCCCCAAGAAGAACGTCAGAGAGGTGTGGGGGTGGGGGTTCTCCTACCCCGCCCCCGTTCTTGCTCCCGGTCTCTCTGCCTGCAAAATCCCCGCCGTCCAGGAACTCAGGACTAGGGAGGGGTGGAGCTGGAGTCCCTGAGACCAAGAGGGGACGGGGACGCCTTTGCAGCACCGTCGCTCGAAAGGGGGCGGGCGGGACCGGAGGAAGTGGGGGCGGGGAGCTCCCGGCTCGCGCTTGGCAGTGAAGGTGCTGCGGGCGGCCGCGGGTCACCGGGGCCGAGGCCTCAGAGCTGCCGCCTGGGGCGCGTCGGCGGAAACCTGACGCCGGCGACAGAACAAAGGCCGGTGCCTGACGCGGGACGGGGCCGAGGGGCGCCCCAGAGAGACTCAAGAACGGGGCTCCCAGGAGCGCCCCAAATTCTCGCGCCGCCGCCCCTGCAGCCAGGAGCGTCGCCCCCTCTCGAGCTGCCACCCGGAGAGCGCAGGCCTTGGAGCCCCTCTCCGGGGACAGAGTTGGAGTTGTCACTGGCCTCTGCAGGTGGAACCCAGAGTCGCCACGCGGTACCCACCGTCGGGCTCTCCGGCCAGCCTGGGCGAAAGACCGGCCCGTACGCGCCCTCTCCCGGGCAAGCCGGGAAGCGCTGCGAGCCCCGCTCAGAAAGAAGGCGGGTGCTAGGCTCGTGCTCGCCGGCTCGGAGCCGCACAGGGAACAGGTCTTGTTTGAAAAATAAATTCAGGACCTACTTATCTACCAACAGCAATGGAAAAATAAAAATAAAAAAAATTAGCCGGGCGTGGTGGCTCACGCCTGTCATCCTAGCACTTTGGGAGGTGGAGGCGAGAGAATGACCTGAACCCACAGGTTTGAGACCAGCCTGGGCAACTTAGTGAGACCTCATTTCTACAATAAACAAAAAAATTTAACTGGGTGTGGTGACGCGCACCTGTAGTTCCAGCTACTTTGGAGGCTGAGCCAGAAGGATCACCTGAACCCAGCAGGTCGAGGCTGTGGTGGCCATGAGCGTGACACTGCCCTCCAGCCTGATGACAAAGTGAGACTCCAACTCAATAAAAATAAAAACAAACAAATAAATAAATAAAAATAGAAATATTGGGGTCCAAGGGAAGGTTAACCACATACGTGGACTGCTTGCAGGTGAAATCTGGGCTTCCATCTGACTCCCACCCCGCCTGGTGGTGAACCAGGTTACCCTTTGTGCTGTCACCCCCCACCCCAGTGCTGCACATTTTTTAATTTACATGTATCCTCCATCTGTGATTGTCCAAGGTTAGCATTCACCAGAATCTCCTGCAGGGCTCATTAAAACATGATGTCTGAACCAGGTATGGAGGCTCATGTCTGTGGTCCTGGCACTTTGGGAGGCTGAGGGGGGAGGACTGCTTGAGCCCAAGAGTTCAAGATGGTAACATGATGAGACCTCGTATCTATAGGAAAAAAGAAAAAAATTAGCCAGGCAGGGTGGTATGTGCCTGTATTTCCAGCTACTTGGGAGGTTGAGGCAGAATGATTGCCTAGCCCAGGAGTTCGAGGCTACCATGAGCCATGATCTTGCCTCACTGCATTACAACCAAAAAAAAAAAACCCCACAGTATCTGAGTTCCACCCCCAGAGTTTCTGATTCACTAAGTTCGGAGCCCAAGAATTTGCATTTCTAGCAAGTTCCCAGGTGATGGACTCTCCCAGAACCTCTGCCCTGTGCATGAGTCCCTGAGCAAGGTGGGAAGGCAGTTTCCTAAATCAGTGGACCTTACGAAAGCAGAAAGGGCACTGAACCATGAGTATACAAAAAAGGCAACTGTTGACCAGGATGTTGAAGAGAAAATGAAAGATATCATCTCAGCCACCACGAGGTTCCTGTCTGAGGCCCCTCCGACAAAAGACAGATTAAAGAAAGAAAAAAATACACGCTTATTTCATGCCAATGTGCCCTGACATGGAACCTTTGAAAATGAAGACCCACAGGAGCAGTGGAAACCTGCGGGTGTTTATGCTTAGGTCTGAGCAAGAGAGGACAGTCTTTGGGGAAGGATGATGGGACAGGGGGGTGTGCATTGATGGTTAAAAAAAAAAAAGCCCAGGAGAACTTCTCTGCTTCTCTGTCTCCAGTCCCTCCAGGTGTAGGAGGTCACCCCTCAAATGAGAAGCCTAAGACCTGCTTCGAGAAGGAAATGGCGAAGGGGATCTGCCTCTGTTGTGTCCTCCAATGCCACGGTGTCATATTTGGGGGCAGCATGTCCGGAAGCCCAGCAGTGTCAATCAAGGTAGTAAATGGTACAGCCTGAATGAGAACTCAGATCCCTTAATCCTGGCCAGTGCTCTGTCCATTAAAGTGTGCTGGGCCTCAACCCTAAGGTCATGCCAGACCCCCAGAAGCCCAAAGAGGGAAGGTCCTGTGTCTGAGAGGCTGAAGAAATGACCTGGAGACAACAGAGGAGACATGGACTTTAATTCAGGAACCTACAGGGAAGGTGGTCCAGGAGCAAACAGGAAAAAAACCTGCAAAATGCACATGGATCGTGTGGCATGTCACCTAGGGTGGGGGGCAGGGCTAAGCATGGAAGGGTGCGGCTTCTAGTACACAGGCATGGTGGGAGAAGCTGCACGTGCACAAGATGGCTGTGACTTCTCACCAGGGGTGGGACTTTTATAAGGAGCTAAGGGTGAATTAAAGGTAACTAGAGGTTATGGGCATTGATCTAGGCGCTCCCCATTGGGTATGAACCAGCCTGGAAAGCCGACTCCCTTAACGACGGGCACTCGAGGCTGGGCACAGTGGCTCATACCTGTCCTCCCAGTACTTTGAGAGGCCAAGGAGAGAGGATTGCCTGAATCCAGGGATTCGAGACCAACCTGGGCAATGAACATGGCGAGACCTTGTCTCTACAAAAAAATCAAAAAAATTAGTCAAGTGTGGTGGCGTGTGCCTGTGATTCCAGCTATGTGAGAGGCCAAGGCAGAAGGATTGCCTGAGCTCAGGAGGTTGAGGCTGCGGTGGCCGTGATCGTGCCACTGCACTCCAGCCTGGGTGGCAGAGTGAGACCCTGACTCAAATAAAAAAGAGGGACACTCAAGAACATTCACCATGCAGAGCTGCAAGATGTGGTCAACAGGTGGGAGGACCCTTTGCCCACGGCCTCAGCATGACCCGCGTGCCCAGGCCTGTGGGGAAGGGGACATCCCAGGTGGGCCACCCCCAGGACCCTCCCCAGGCTCCACACCCCTGGTTGGGCCCTATCCAGGGTGCGCTCATGTTGCCACTGAGTGTGTATCACCCTGCACCTGACGTGACACTAAAACACCTGCAGCCGCCACCCAGGAGGAATAGCCCACTCCAGAATATGGCTGAGTGGATAACTCACTGCTCAGCTACATGACCACTGCCAGCTGGTGGTATCCCAGCATACCCGCCTCACACCTGAATATCTAGGCAAGAAAGCACTGCCATGAGAGCATAGGCCACCATGGCTGTCGCTGGTGTCGGGAGCAGGTGAGAGAGCCTAGCCTTGTTCTGTCCACAGCCGTCAGGGGCTTCTCTGCCCCAAGGACCGGCTCTTGAAGAACACTGTGTTCACACCCTCTACCTTTCCTTTTCTCCTCGCCTTGCAACTTCCCCTCTGAGTAACTGGTTTCTTCTCTCTCCTTGTTGAGCCTGTGCCCCTGGGTGTCTCCCGCCTGGAACACCTTCCTTCCACCTGTCTGAGGAACCCCCAAGCAGGCATCAGAATTCAGCTTAGATTGTGTCTTCGGGACCCCTCCCTTCACCACCACCCCCAAGACTGAGTAGTAGGGACCCACACCCAGTGCTCTGGAGGGGAGACAAGATGATGTCCTCACCCATCAAAAGCTTCATGACTTGGACGGGCATGGTGGTTCATGCCTGTCATCCCAGCACTTTGGGAGGTGGAGGCGGGATGATCCCTTGAGCCAAGGAGTTCGAGACCAGCATGGACAACATAGTGAGATCGTGTCTTTAAAAAAAAAAAAAAAAAGCCAGGCTCAGTGGCTCAGCCTGTAATCCCGCGCCTTTGGAATGCTGAGGTGAGTGGATTGCCTGAGACCGCGGGTTCGAGACCCACCTTGGCAGGCGAGACCTCATCTCTACAATAAATCAAAAAAATTAGCCGGGCGTGGTAGCACGCGCCTGTAATTCCGGCTACTCGGAAGGCTGAGGCGAAAGGATCACTGGAGCCCAGCAGGACGAGGCTGCGGTGGCCGGGAGCGGCCACTGCACTCCAGTATGGGCGACAGAGTGAGACTCCAACTCAAAAAAAAAAAAAAAAATCAGCCGGGTATGGTGGTGCTCGCCTGTAGTCTCCTCTACTCTGGAGACTGAGACAGGAGCATTGCTTGAGCCAAGGAGTTTGAGACCAGCATGGGCAACATAGTGAGATCTCATCTCTACAAAAAATAAAAATAAAAAATAATCAGTCAGGCATGGTGGTGCTCGCCTGTAGTTCCCTCTACTCCAGAGGCTGAGACGGGAAGACTGCTTGAGCCAGGGAGTATGAGACCAGCTTAGGCAACATAGTGAGATCTCGTCTCTACAAAAAAATTTCAAAAAATTAGCCAGGCATGGTAGTGTACACCTGTAGTCCCCTATCTTCAGGAGGCTGAGGCAGGAGGATTGCTTGAGCCCAGAAGATCAAGGTTGGAGTGGGCTATGATTACATCTCTGCCCTCCAACCTGGGTAACAGAGAAAGATCCCGTCTCAAAAAAAATTCACATAAGGCATTTCCTTCCACCACAATCGTCATTTTTCATCTCATCTGGTTCTCAAAGACACATATTTGAGCTAAATGTTTGAGGTGATAAATATGCTAATTACCCTGATTTGATCATTGCACGTTGTATACATCTATCAGAATATCACACTGTACCCCATACATTATGATATGTCAATTGAAAATAGTAATAAAAGAAAAAACCCACCACACTTCTTGGTTAAGGGAGAGCTAAGGGCAGAGGAACCGGATAGTAACTCGATTTCTTGCTCTTACTGTCAAAGACCATTTAGAATTGGGGCCATTTTCTTTGCCTCCAGGCTTTCACAAAACCCTGGCAATCAGGGCAGTTCACAGGGCACTGGGTTCATCCGCCACCATCTATCAGGGCCATGCTTAAGCCTTCCAGACAGAGGAGAATCTGTGTTTAAAAATAATTCTCACGAAATGGAATGAATAAAAGGGGTGATTTCATTAGTGATATGGTGAGTTGCGGACAGTCGTGCACATAGACAACATCTCCCTGGGCTGGGCAGCTGCCAAGGGTCAGACTGCACAAAAGCACCAAGTTGAGCGGGGAGCCCATCTGGGCCACGTTATCAGGAGATAAGCCCAGAGCGGGCAGAAGGGACCAGACATTTCCCAGTCTGATACATGAATCAACTTGGTGTCTGAAGCCCTCCGGGAACTTTCAAAAGAACCTGGCAAAAGGACTGTTTTTCTCTGAGCAGCTGTGACTCGCACTCAGGGTATTTCCTGGGAAGTCATGGTCAGAGGCCCCTCGCTGACCTGATCGTGCAAGCCGAGCCATTAACCCAGAGTTGGACACTCAATTCCAGGAAATCGACTGAGCCTGAATCATCGTCACTATAACAAGCTTGAAAGAAGAGGGCTGAGGATGACCTGGGTGATGCCTCTCTTGGCCCAGCCTGGGAGCGTCTTGGCTGGGCACCAGACATCTTTCTTTCTTTTATTTTTTTTTTTTGAGTTGGAGTCTTATTCTCACCCAGGCTGGAGTGCAGTGGCATGCTCACAGCCACCGCAGCCTTGACCTGCTGGGCTCAGGTGATCCTGCCTCAGCCTTCCAAGTAGCTGGAACTATAGGCATGAGCCACCATATCCAGCTAATTTTTTTGATTTATTGTAGAGACGAGGTCTCACTAAGTTGGCCAGGTTGGTCTCAAACCTGACTCTGGCAACCCTCTCGCCTCTGCCTCCCAAAGTGTTGGGATGACAGGCGTGAGCCACTGCACAACGCTTTATTATTATTATTATTATTATTATTATTATTTTGAGTAGGTGTCTCACTCTGTCATCCAGGCTGGAGTGCAGTGGCACACTCACAGCCACCACAGCCTCAACCTGCTGGGCTCATGCAATCCTTCCACCCCAGCCTCAGCCTCAACCTGCTGGGCTCATGCAATCCTTCCACCCCAGCCTCAGCCTCAGCCTGCTGGGCTCATGCAAACCTTCCACCACAGCCTTCCAAGTAGCTGGAACCACAGGCCCATACCACCACACCCAGATAATTTTTTTGATTTACTGCAGAGATGAGGTCTTGCCAAGTTGCTCAAGCTGGTCTTGAACCTGACTCAGGCAATCCTCTAGCCTCCACCTCCCAAAGTGTTAGGATGACAGGCATGAGCCACTGTACACAGCCTTTTTTTTTTTTTTAAAGACAATCATTGCCTAGGCTGGTCTCAAACCCCTGGGCTCAAGCAATCCTCCATCTTTGTCCTCCCAAAGTGCTGGGATGACAGATGTGAGCCACCACACTTGACCACATGGCACATATTAATCTCTCTCCAAAAGTATTCACTATTGCTATGATTGCAGGTAAACAACCAGACAGAACACTTGCACCCCACGTTCCAGACACCCAGTAAACACAAGTTCCCTCTCCCTACTTCTCTTTCGGCAGACTCCAGGGGGAAATGTGAGGCCATGTTATTCTGTACCAGTTAGTTGTGGGTCCCCCTTGTAAGTCAGAATTACAACAGAGGATGGTCCCCTTATCTCACAGCCCAGACTTCTGGCCTCATTTTCCACACTTCAGACATGACTGACCTGAGACCCAACAAAATTGGCCTCTACAGCCCTCCTGACAAAAAAATACACCCCCACCCAGCTGGCCCACCCTCAGCCTTCAAAACCCCATCATTCCACACCTCAGCAGATATTTGCAAAGCGCCTGCCCTCTGTAAAGCAATAGGAGGCTCACAAAGAAGAGGCCAGGCTGGACACGGTGACTCGCGCCTGTCATCCCAGCATTTTGGGAGGCTGAGGTGGGAGGATTGCCTGAGCCCAGGTGTTTGACACCAGCTTGGGCAACATAGCGAGACCTCGTCTGTTCAAAAAAACAGAAAAAATAGCCAGGCATGGCACCCACGTGTAGTTCCAGCTACTCAGAGGCTGAGCTGGAAGGATCGCCTGAGCCCAAGGAGGTTGAGGCTGCTGTGAGCTGTGATCGTGCTACTGCACTCCAGCCTGGGTGACAGAGTGAGACTCAAAAAAAAAAAAACAAAGAAGAAGAGACCGTGGACCCACCTCAGGGGGCTGAGGACAAGAAGAGCAGAAGAGAAGCAAAAGGCAGCAGCATTCATGAGAGAGAAACTCACAAAAGGAGAAACCGCTTCAGTGAGTCAGAAAAGGCTTCCGGAAGGAAGTGGGATTTGGGCTTCTTAGTACTGATGAGTAGAGTTTCAAATGGCAGCATGTGAATGGGGCTTCCAAACAGAAGGAATGGTGGGAGCGAAGCTTTAGCTGACACAAAACTTGGGACAGATACGGGGAGAGTTAGGTCATCTCCCCAGGTAGGAACCTAGGATAAACAAGATGCAACCATTGGAGATAAAATTGCAAAGGTGTTTAGGGCAGAGCCGGGAAGAGCCTCAGGATATGTAGACAGTGGGAGCCAGTGAAGGTTGTTGACAGGTAGGAGAGAGGCTTGACCCTGGGCCAGGATCCTGGACTCCGGGTGGTGAATCTGACAGCCTTTGAAGGAAGAGAGATGGGAGTTAGGAGACACCCCGCGACCTGAGTGAGAAATGAGGCTTGGTGTGGAGCCTGAGGGGAGGAGCATGGCCTGGATGGGCTGCCAATAGATCTTGACCAATGGTTGTATTTGGGGGTAAAAAGAGAAAGAATTCAAGAAGGGTCGGGTCAGCTCCTGCACCAACCTGCTGATAGAGCAATGTCTCCTGCAGGAGCAGGGGAAGAATTCTAATTGTAGCAGGAAATGATGACTTAAGTTTATCCCTCTGAAAGAGCCAGTCTTCCTTTCTGGGCATCCTTTTTAAGAAGCTGTAGCGAGTGGGAATTCCTGTCTCAACATTCTCTCTTCACAGGAGTCCCATGAAAACATCAGAGCCTGGGGACATTTCAGTCAGGAGAAAAAGAATGGCAGCAGAGAAGGTGACGGGTGTAAATCTTCTCTTCCTATCTGAGGTTTGTCTGAAGGGCTTGTCCTCTGCTCACAAGGGAGAAAGCACAGATGAAGAGAGGAAGTTTCCCCATGACAATGTAAATTAGGGGTAGGGATTTTTGTTTTTTCCTGTCTTGTTTATTGATGTATCCCTAGTACCTGGAACAGTCCCTGGCAATAGTGAGTATTCAATAAATGTTTGTTGAATAAATAAATGATTCCTGTTTCTTGTCATATGAAGAAATAAGGAACGGAGATCCTGATCACTAAGTGAGGTCATCCTCTCACCCTAGTTCTCTACCCTGTTCGTGATTTTAGCTACTTTTCTATCCTTGTTCAAAAAAGGGCATAGTCAGCCGGGCTCAGTGGCTCAGCCTGTAATAACCTCTTTGGGAGCCGAGGGAGGAGGATTGCTTGAGTCTAGGAGTTTGAGACTAGGCTTAGCAACATAATGAGACCTCATCTCTAAAAAACATTTTAAAATTAGCTGAGTGTGCAGTTGTGCACCTGTAGTCCCAGCTACTCGGGAGGCTGAGGCAGAAGGATCGCCTGAGCCCAGGAGGTCGAGGCTACAGTGAGCCGTAATCGTCACACTATACTCCAGCCTGGACCACAGAGTGAGACCCCAATTCAAAAAAAGCAAAAGTAACCTAGAAATAATTGTCAAAGGGCAATGCTTTGTGTCCTCATCCTCTTGCCAAGCTATCGATCAGGAATTGATCACCACAGGCAGATATAACTGAGGAAGTGGTCACTCTCTGATGAGCAGGAAACTGTCTACAATGCCAAGCAAACCTGGTCCCTCCTTAGGGAGAGAGACTGGATTTGGAAGTATGCAACTGTTTGTCTTCTTTTCTTAATTTTATTTTCTATCTATTGGCTTACTGAAGGATTTTTATCTATGCCCTTTCAAAAGAGGATGGGTAGAAATTTGCTCTTTGGAGATTAGAATCCAGTTCAGAGTCGTGTGAGTCTCTTTTGCTGTCCTGAGAGGACATCTAACTACCTGTTTTGGTAAATCCAAGGAATGGGCTCTTCTAAGACTCACAAAGCACCACAAGGCCCAGGTGCCGGTGACAGGAGGAGGCCGTCAAGGTAAAGCACCATTCAGAGGAGGAAAACTGGTACATGGAAGGATGTTATCCGAAGTATCACCAATGACTCAGGTCGTCTTGACACCAAACATCCTTAATACCAGGCTCGCCCATCTGGATTCGAAGGGCCAAATTGTGTCCTATCTCCCTGTTCTGCTTCCGTGGCTTCCTCCGTGAGTATCATCAGCTGCCCACACTTCACAAGTTATAAGGATGTTTTCTTTTTTGGAAGCTGCTACTCAGGGGCTAAAACTGACTTCCAAACCCACAACTTGAAACTAGGTAACACTTGATGGGAGCAACCCAGCCCACTCTTTTCAAATTGTACTTTTGGGTCATTTATTATGTGCCTGCTGCATGTAAGGTAGAGTGGGAATGCAGACACAAGAATAAATAAGATATAAGACCGTCTCTGCCCTGAAGAGAACACAATTCCTGAGTGTAGAAAGACACACGACTGACTTTCTGGTCACAGGTCACTCAAAGACTGAGACAGCCACTGAGGCTTTTGAGCGTAAGGGTCACAATCATTAGGGCTTAGCCTCTGTGGATGGGTTTTTGTTTCTTTCTCTCATGACTGACTTCACCTCTTCCAATGAAGCACAGGGGAGAAGATAAATCCCTCTGTTCTTTTTACAAATATTTATTGCTGAATCCATTCTGAGGCACTATATAGACACCCACTTCTAGATAAACCCTTTTTTCCTTTTTTCTTTTTTTTTTTTCTTTTCTTTTCTTTTTTTTTTTTGAGTTGGAGTCTCACTCTGTTGCCCAGACTGGAGTGCAGTGGCCGCTCCCGGCCACAGCAGCCTCGACCTGCTGGGCTCCAGCGATCCTTCCACCTCAGCCTTCCAAGTAGCCAGAATTACAGGTATGCGCTACCACACCCGGCTGATTTTTTGATTTATTGTAGAGATGAGCTCTTACTGCCCAGGCAGATCTTGAACCCACGTGCTCAGGCAATCCACTCACCTCAGCCTCCCAAAGGCGCGGAATTACAGGCTGAGCCACCAAGCCCGACTCTTTTTTTCTTTTTGTCGCCCAGGCTGGAGTACAGTGACACAATCACAGCTCACCGCAGCCTCGACCTTCCAGGCTCAAGCAATCCTCCTGCCTCAGCCTCCCGAGGAGCTGGGATGACAGGCACTTGCCACTGTGCCTGGCAAATTTTTTTAAACTTGTTATAGAAACAATGTCTTGCAATGTTACCTGGGCTGGTCTCGAACTCCTAGGCTCAAGCAAGCTTCCTGAGTAGTTAGGATTACAGATGTGTGCTACCAAGCCCAGCTAATTTTTTTGTTTGTTTGTTTGTAGAGATGAGGTCTCAGTGCGTTGCGCAGGTTGGTCTCAAACTCCTGGGTTCAAGCAATCCTCCTGCACTAGCCTTCCAAAGTGCTGGGATAACAGGCATGAGCCACCACACCTGGTCCTAGTTAAATCCTAATGAGGATTACTCATAATTGAGGACAGCATAGCAGAGCTAGCACCGAAAGTGGGACCAGCAGTCAAGTTCAGAAAAGAATAATTAGCCAGGTGGGGACACCAGGAAGAAGCAAGGAAAATGGGGTGAGGGAAGAAATGGACAGTGGAATACAGGAGAGACAAGAATTGAACTGAGAGGCACGAAGATACCAAGGCACAGCAAGATGCTTGGTACCGGGTCCTCACACATGGCATTGAATAAATACAAGAGGGACCCAAAAAACACAAAGTTATCTTTTGGAGTTGGGCCCCTTGTCATACAGGCCTCCCCTGTTAGGCACAGTGTTCTAGGAACCATGGGCATCTGTGGGCCAGCTAACATTGTTGGGAGAGGCTGCATTCCGCTTCAGTGACATTTTTTTGGAGATTCTTTCAACGTATTTGCCCATTTCATTATGGTGTTTGACATGCGCACCTGCCCACACAGCGCTGAGCAGTTTTTGACCAACAACAGTAAGGCCCCTCTGCCCCACCCTCCCTATTCACCCAATATTGCCTCAAGCGATGTTTGTTTGTTTGTTTGTTTGTTTGTTTCCCTGGATGAAAAAAGTCCTCAAAGGAAACATTTTGCCGATGTGGAAGAGGCAAAACAAAAAACAGCAGAAGCACTAAATGGTATCAAAATGAACGAGTTCAAAAACTGTTTTGAGCAGTGGAAAAAGCATCTTGACAGGTGTATTGCATAAACGGAGATGACTTTGAAGGTGACTGAAGATTAAACATGGAAGAATAAATACCCAATTTTTTATAAATAAATTCCAAGTTTTGGGGGATCTCCCCTGAATTTGTGGATGAATATACTAAGAAACAATTAAATGGATTTATGACCCTTATATTTATGAATCCTACCTGTTCTCTTTGGAAAGCAAAATGTGAACTCTAGCATTTCGGCTCAATGTTCAGATGACCTTGACTTATCCTCAGCTATCATATCATAATGTATCACTTAGGCACTTTCCTGCTGCAAATAGCCTTCATCTTAGGTTACATGCAGTGATTGATCTTCCTATTGTAAATATACCAAAGGAAGGCAAGAAAGGAACAAGATAAAATAAAACATCTGCAAAGGCTGAGTCTGAATGATCGCGATACTGCTCAGAAGTCTTCACTTAGGACAGGCATGTCGAACCCATGACCCGCAGGTCATCCATGACCCAGGATAGCTAGTTGTGCAGTTTCACAAAATCTTTTCACATCACGTGTTTTTTAGTGTTTATTTCCTTCGTGACGCCATGCCTAGTTCCACTTTTGAAGTTCACCATCATGCTTTGATCATGACATCATTTTTGGGCAGCACATACATGTATGAGTAGCTGTTTTCAATGATGGAGCCCACAAAGAGCAAACAAACCCACAAACATGTCTGACAAACACCTTGAGAACTCACTAAGAACTTCAACCCCTTGAACAATTATTGTAATACTATAAAAAAAGGATTGGCAGTACTGAGAAACTGCTGGGGGTGAGCAGGATTGGCAGTAGTGGAAATCTGCAGGGGGGCACACCTCATCAACAAGGGTACCTGCATAATGAACGTTTGTATACCTAACCCTGAATTGTACCCCACATCTTTAAAATTAAAAATTAGGAAAAAAACAGAATTGCAGCCACTTCCATTGAACGAGACATAGATAGATCAGTTCTACAAAAACAAGGTAAAATTTCCCACTCGCTTTATATTGTTTTCATTTTTCTAAACTTTGTAATAAAAAAAAAAGAAGTCTTATTATGTACATGCACTAACTATATTATACCATTTATGTGCAGTACAAGACAATTCCTCTCTACTTGATGCAGCCCAGGGAAGCCAACAGGTGGGACCCCCTAGCCTTAGGATTTCATGACCCTTCCACCAAATTCATGGGAATATAACACAGACAAGTAACCACAGAGTCACCTCGCTAGCTCTGTAGCAAAACATTGACAGTATCTTGCAACCATATCTGAACTCCTGACATTCAACACTGCAGAACCAGATGCCAAGGGGAACCCAGAAACAGAGGAGACTCCTTGCTGGCTTGGAATTCAAGAGCAAGCCTGATGATCTGCGCCCCCCCCCCCCCGCAGCTCTCCCTCCAGGCAACAGCTCTGCCTCTCCTCAGTTACCTGGCTGCCTTCAGGAGCCAGCTCCTCCCTGTCCCCCTGCTGCTCTTGCTCCATCCGTCTCAGAGTTTCTCATGGAGCAAGCATGAACAGGCCAGGAGGTGCCAAGGACACTGTCCCTGCTGGACAGAGCCCCTGTCCCCATGCCTCGCCGTTGCTGACACACAGGCCCCGACGGCTGGATGCCCGGAGTCCTCCCCACCCAGTCTGTCTAGGCAGCAGCTTGAGGGGAACTCCAGGGACTGCCCAAGGAAGGCAAGACTGGCAAGTTCTTAGGATCACATAAATATTCACTAAGTTTACATGATGATACAGGGTTTGACAATTGAGTTCCTGAACTCATCCTATAAAAGGTGCTTCATTCATCATTGCCAAATGTCACTATGGTCACCTTCAAAGTTCTTCCCTGGGGAAGCTCTGCACTGATGCCAACAGCTAGTCCACCCATCAAAGCAATTCTGGAACTCTTTTTCTGGAATGGCCATCAGAGCCGTTGTTGTATTACCCTTGATGTCCTGAATGCCATCAAATGTCTTTCTTTTAATATTTCCTTTATCTTTGGGTAACAAAAAAAGTCACTGGGGGCCAGATCAGGTGTGTGTGTGGGGTGTTCCAACACAGTTTTTTGTAAGTGCTGTCAATGTAAGCACATGGCAACAAGTTCACAAACTTAATTGTCAAACCCAACAAATAACTTGACAACTCTGGTGGCCATTCTAGAAAAAGAGTTCCAAAATTGCTTTGATGGGTGGACTAGGCACTGACATTGGTGCATAGCTTCCCAAGAGTAGTGTTTTGAAGGTTAATGTGGTTCTATTCAGCAAGGAGGTATGGGGCACTTTCTCTAGGATAAGTTTGTGAACCTAATTGTGGGACCTTGTAAGAAAAGTGTCCACAGAGCTGTGCAGCTAGTTCTGTGAGCAAAACACTGACCACATCTGGATTCCTGAATTTCCCACCCACCCCCACCCCCACCACAGCAAACCTGCCTTCCCATAATCCTCCAAAGATGAGTCCATCCTTCCAGTGCTTCAGCCATGAAACAGGATTCTTCTTGACTTCTCTCTTTCTCCCACATCCCACACCGGATCTGAAAGGAAATCCTTTCAACCTTTCAAATATATCCAGTGGCCAGTCATGACGGCCCATGCCTATCATCCCAGCACTTTGGGAGACGGAGGTGTGAGGATTGCTTGAGCCCAGGAGTTCGAGACCAGCCTAGGCTGCGTAGCGAGACCTATCTCTACAAAAGTAAAAAAAAAATTAGCCAGGTGTGGTTGTGCACACTTTTAGTTCCAGCTACTCAGGAGGCTGAGGTAGAAGGATCGCCTGAGCCCAGGAAATTAAGGCTGTGGTGAACCATGATTGTGCCACAGCACTCCAGCCTGGACAACAGAGTGAGACTTTGACTCAGAAAAAAAAAAAAATCAGTATGCTAGAATTTATCAGAGAAGAATTCCTGGAAGAAGTGGATTTTGAAGTAAACCGGGAACCAGTGAGAAGACAGAGACTTTCCAACAAAGAGGACAGTTTTCTCCTTAGAATATCACAGTGGACTGAGGGGGAGGAAATCAGTGATTCAGACTGGGTAGAAGAGTCAGAAGGTCATGATGTGGGCCCCACAGGCATTGGGAAGGCTTCACCACACCAGGAAGACACATCCACAGTGAGGCCAACTCGCTGGGAAATTCGAGCAGGCCAAGCATGATGCAAAGCGGCTTAGGTTCTGGGAAGAGACACAGGGGAATGAAATCTCTCATGAGGCATTAGTAAAGTACAACCCACAGGGAAGGAAGAGAGAACAAACCCTACAAAGAGCAGTTCGGGCGAGGCACTGGGCCTCCATCCCTTGGAGGCATGAGGTTTCAGCCATCTCATTTTCCCAGAACTATAGCGACCATTGGGCTCCCCAAATCCAATTCCTTCTTCTGGTGGTCGAAGACGTGAAACCTCAGGGACACACGGACGTGGGGAACACACAGGACATTGTTCCCATGTTCTGAGATGCTGCTGGACTCTAGCACTTCTCAGAAGTTCAAAACTGTTTTAAAGACACAGAGGGCGTGCTTTGAGCAACAGGAAGATTGTTCTTTTCCTTTACTTTTTTTTTGAGAAGTAGTCCACTCTGTCCCCCAAGCTAGAGTGCAGTGGCACACTCATAGCCACCGCAGCCTCAAGCTGGTGGACTCAGGCAATCCTCCCGCCCCAGCCTTCCAAGTAGCTGGGACCACAGGCACATATTATCATACCCAGCTAATTTTTTTATCTGTTGGAGAGACAAATTCTCACCAAGTTACCCAGGTTGATCTCAAACCCTTGAACTCTGGAAATCCTCTCACCCCAAAGTGCTGGATGACAGGCGTGAGCCACTGCGCCTGGCCAGGAAGGGTTTTCAATATAGAAAGGAATACTGCCTTCTTAAAGAAGACTTTTTTTTTTTTTTGAGTCAAGTTCTCACCCAGGTTGGAGTGCCAGTTGTACGATCGCTGCTCACCACAGCCTCAACCACCTGGGATCGAGCGACCCTCCTGCCACCACACTCCGCTAAATTTTTAATTTTTTGTAGTGACAAGATCTCATTATGTTCCCCAGGCCGGTCCTGGTCTCCTGGATTCAAGCATTCCTCCCACCTCAGCCTCTCAAAGTGCTGGGATTACAGGCGAAAGCCACTATGCCTAGCCTTCTTCAAAGTATTCTGTTGGAAGGTTATATACTTAGCTTCAGCTACTAATACTCAGGCATATATCTTTTCTTAATTCCTAAAATGCATCAACTCTATCCTTTGAGGTGAATAATTTTGTAAAGTAACTGAAAGTCCTTTCGTTCTAGTTCTGGTGATGAAGCTTAGGTGATCAGCCTGGGCAAAATGCCATTTTTAATAATAAACTAAATAGGTTGGTTTTCTCAGGTCGTTCCTGATACAGGGTCTCCACAGTGCTTCCCATCTCCTCAGTGTAGGGACTGGGTGAACCCAGGGTCCCTGCCTCAAGATGCATACCTGGGAGAACAGTGCCTGCTCGGCAGAACACCTGTAACAGCGGAACACCAAGGTGTGTGGGGAGATAGCCAGCCACGGTTTTGATCTGAGGAGTCAGAAGAGACTTCACAGGAAAAGTATCATTTCAAATGCTGGCCACTGGAGGATAAATAGAATTTTATTTTTATTTTACTTGCTTTTTTTTTTTGAGTTGGGGTCCCACTCTGTTGCCCAGACTAGGGTGCAGTGGTGTGATCATGGCTCACTGCAGCCTTGATCTCCTGGGCTCAGGTGATCCTTCCACCTCAGCCTCCTAAGTAGCTTAGACTACAGGCATGCACCACCACACCTGACTTATTTTTTAAATTTTTTTGTAGGGTTGAGGCCTCGCTATATTGCCCAGACTGGTCTCCAACTCAAGCAATCCTCTGCTTCAGCCTCCCAAAGTGCTGGGCTCAAGCAATCCTCAAGCAATCCTCTGCCTCAGCCTCCCAAAGTGCTGGGATGACAGACGTGAGCCATCACACTGGCCAAGACTTTTAATGAGCAAAGAAAGACACAGAAGGTGCATTCCAACTAGGCGCGGTGGTTCATGCCTGTCATCCCAGCACTTTGGGAGGCTGAGGCAGGCAGACTGATTGAACCCAGTAGTTCAAGACCAGCCTGGACAACATAGTGAAACCTCATCTCTGAAGAAAACACACACACACACACACACACACACACACACACACACACACACACTTCAAACTCAATAAGACTAACAAAGTCATGGTGTGAAAGTTCAGGGTAAGTTCAAGAAATGGAACAGTTAAATGGTTGGAGCAGTGGGCACCTGGGAGACGGTTGGGGCGGATACATCCAGGTCACAGGGTGACGGGACCACAGATGTCAGGCTGGGGATTGCAGTAGACCCAGAGGCACTCCTCCTATCACATTGCTGGAACATGTGGGTAGCCCCTGAGATGACTGCTTTGAAGGACAACACTTGCTCATGGACTTGAGTTCTCAGAATGCTTAACCCCAAATCAGTTCCCTTTACTTGACAATCATAGTCAATACTAACTTATCTCGGGAGAGACAAATTCAGCATGAATTAGGTAAGAAATGAGGCTCGGGGCACAAAATGAGTCATCGGCATCAGCAGACCCACAAAAGAAGAGGAGACTCCATCCTGCTGGGGAGTCAGATTACTAAGTACTATGAAGATAAACTCTGCTGGGCATGGGGGCTCATGCCTGTCATCCCAGTACTTTGAGATGCCAAGGTGGAAGGATTGCCTGAGCCCAGGAGTTTGAGATCAACCTGGACAACGTAGCAAAATTTTATCTCTACAAAAAAATCAAAAAAATTATCCAGGTGTGGTGGCGCACACTTGTAATCCAGGCTACCCGGGAGGCCAAGGCAATAGGATTGCCTGAGCCCAGAAGGTCGAGGCTGCGGTGAGCCATGATCGTGCCACTGCATTCTAGCCAGCTTTGAACAGAGCGAGACTTCAACTCAGTCATAATAATAAAATAAAAATGCTCTCTTCCGGGCAGCCGTCTTGGGAAAATCTGTTCCTGGGTTGGGGGAATTGGAGAATTCTCTCACAGAGTCAGGAGTTGCAGGGGTGAGGACGGCAGGGCTAGGGTGCCTGGCCTGAGTCTGGGAAGGGCCCAGCATAGCGGAGCGCCAAGGTGCAAGGTAGAGGAGTCGAGAGAGAAGCCTGGGTTCTTCCCCAGCACCAAGAAGGGTGAAAAGGAGGGGCATGAGGAGGAAACTGCCACTGGTTCAGTCCGGGGGGTGCCCAAAGTCACACCAAAAGCGTCGGGGCAACACGGCTCCTCCTGGAAGCCCACTTGGGGTCGAAGGCTACCATAGACTTTTCTCAGCTTTACCTCCCGAGTTTCCGATTCAGTAGATCTGGGATGGGATGAGAATTAGATTCTTTCTTTGTTTCCCTCTTTCTTTCCCTCTTTCTTTCTTTCTTTCTTCCTTCCTTCCTTCCTTTCTTTCTTTCTTTTTCTTTCTTCCTTCCTTCTTTCCTTCCTTCCTTCTTTCTTTCTTTCTTCCTCTTTCTTTCTTTCTTTCTTTCTTTCTTTCTTTCTCCTCTCTCTCTTTCTCCTCCCTCGCTCCTTTCTTTCTCTCTCTTTCTGTCTCTTCCCTCCCTCCCTCCCTCCTTCCTTCCTTCCTTTCTTCAAAGTTGGCATCTCACTTTGTCACCCAAGCTGAAGTGCAGTGGCACCATCACAGCTCACCCCTGCCTTGACCCTCTGGGCTGGGACTACAGGTGCACGCCACCACACCTGACAGAGAATTAGACTTTCTCAGCACTTCCACTGGTGCTGATGCTGGTGGTCTAAGAACCCCTGACCCAGAGCTTGTGGCCCACAGCACTCAGGCATGTCTCCAGTGGCTGAATCTGAGAGGGACTGGGGAGGGGAGGAGTTGGCATCAGCCTGTTGCATAAATTTGTAGCGTTTGTTTTGGGTATCGCACCACCATGGTACTGTGTGTTTATCGTTTGTCTTTTGTCATTTGGAGTGACACTGTGGTACTTGTGACTATGCCTTGCATTTTGTAAATTTGAAGAAAGTGGGTGCTATTTGTGGGCTAAAGAAGAAGGAGTGTCGAGTGGAACAAGCAAGCCCTTCTGACATGTTCTTCTGTTTGAGTTTAACAGAGAAGTCCAGGCAGCAAAAGAGGCTCAGGACATCTGTGCTGTGTCAGGAAGAATACCCTCGGGAAAAGCCTGGCAAGATAACGGTTTTGTTTCAAAGAGGACCACTTTGACCTGAGGGTGTCTCCACGGTCAGGAAGACCCTTGGGCTTTGGTGAAGACCATTTAAACGCATTGATCCACGATGACACATGTCCACCAACCTGAGAACTGGCAAATGTGATGAACTGTGCAAATGTGATGAACTGTGAGTCAACCGTGGTGCAGCATTTGCATTCCACGGACAAGCAACACATGCTATGACTGCATGCACCAACCCCATTGTTTCCTGCCCCGAGGTTCCATAGGCTCAGGAGACCAATAAGCATCAAAACAAGTAACAACCCCAGACAGACAGTGATCGAGTAACAGGAAGAGGGACACGTTGCAAAGGCAGGAAGCCAGAGGGATGCTGGTCATTTACCTAAGGCAACTACTGTGGAAGGAGGGAAGGGAAGTCTCACAGGCCAGTCCCTCGGAATCTCCAGCTCCGCTGTCACCTGACTGCCTATAAGCATAGCGGAGCTTTCCAAAAAAAAACAGGTGCCTGGCCCCATCCCCAGAGAGATCAAATCAGAATCCCTGCTGAGGCAGTCCTGACCATGGACTCTCCTGAAAGTAATTCAAATGTCCTGTTAGGCTTGAAAGTCACCAATCTAAGGGAGATCCGATCCTGTTTAAAGAAAGAAAAACAACAGAATGGGGTCTATGGAATGAGGAGTCCATCTCCAGGTAATTTAAAACTTAACAAGATTTTAGGCCGGGCGCAGTGGCTCATGCCTGTCATCCCAGCACTTTGGGAGGTGGAGGCGAGAGGATTGCCTGAGACGAGGGGTTTGAGATAAGGCTGGGCAACTTGGTGAGACCTCATTTCTACAATACATTTTTTAAAAATTTAGCCGGACGTGGTGGCACATGCCTGTAGTTCAAGCTACTTGGAAGGCTGAGGCAGAAGGATCACCTGAGCCCAGCAGGTCAAGGCTGTGGTGACCGTGAGTGTGCCACTGCACTCCAACCTGGATGGCAGAGTAAGACTGTGGCTCAAAAAAATAAAATAAAATAAATAAAAATGCTGCAACTAGACTAGGTACAGTGGCTCACGCCTCTCATCCCAATATTTTGGGAGGTGGAGGCAAGAGGATTGCCTGAACCCAGGGGTTTGAGACCAGGCTGCACAACTTGCAGAGACCTCGTCTCTACACTACACCAAAAATTAACCGGGCATGGTGGTATGCACCTGTGATTCCAGCTACTTTGAAGGCTGAGGTGGAAGGATCGCCTGAGCCCAGGACGAGGCTGTGGTGGCCATGAGTGTGCCACTGCACTCCAGCCTGTGAGACTCTGACTCAAAAAAAGCCAAAAAAACAAAACACATCAGTGGCAGAAGTTTATTGACCAGACCCCAACTAATAAACAAGAAATCACAGCATTAATTACATGACAATGACAGCCCCGACCATAGGTGAAGAGTTACGCTATCAACAATTGCACTATGCAAAGGTGCAGGTGGCTTGCTTGAGTGTTTGGTGGCCCGAGTCCCAGGACAGACTTTGGAGGATGAACGTTCCAGATGCAGAAAGCAGTGCCCTGCGTTGTCTTTGGCGCAGGCACGGCCCCAGTGACCACTGGGTGGCAGTGATGTCCTAACAACGACAAGCCTCAACCCTCCTGCTCTTGGAAAGTGAAACAGTGAATATCCCACAAGTGGTCCACCTGACCACATCCAAATAATTCTCCACTCTCCTGAGAGGCTTTGTCACCTGTTATCACCACCGAGGATGTCTCAGCTTAGTCAAAAAGGCGGCTCAAGCCGGTGGCCTCGGGACAGCGTCTGGCCAGCAGCAATGTATATGCTGCGGGGGGAGTGTTTGCTTTTTTGTTTCCAAAATGCCTTTCCATGGGGCAGGCCCTCTCTGGTTTGCCAGAATGCCCACCACTGTTTTTTATTTTATTTTATTTTATTTCAATAACTTTGGGGGGGTACAGATAGTTTTTAGTTACGCGTCTGCATGGCATAGCAGCAGAGAATTCTGGGCTTGAAGTGCACTCACCTGCCCCACCTGTACACACGGTCCCTGATTGGTGACTTTTTATCCCTTCTCTCCTGCCCCCCTCCTTCCTGGGTCTCCAGCGTTCATTATACCATTCTCCACACCTTTGCAGATCCTTAGTTCAGCTCCCACCGCCAAGTGAGAATGTGTGGTGTTTGGTTTTCGGTGCATGAATTAGTTCACTCAGGATCATGGTCTCTGATTCCATCCAGATTGCTGCCAAAGACATTGCTTCATGGGTCTTACTCTGTGCACCACACACACTTACTTGGATGACTCCGGAAGGCATCTGAGACTGGGATCCCTGCCAACAAATGTTTTTCTCAAGAACACAGGGACTCTGTGAGGGAGTCTAGGCTGTTACACCTCCATGTGACTTCCCCAGTCATTTCTCTTTCTATAGTGTTTTCCTCATGGTTTTCTTTTCTTGTTTCCTTCCTGAAGGCCCAGGTCAAGCGTCACCTTCTCTTTCATCATGACACAGGACTGAAGCATGTTGTCTCTGTCTTCCAGCCTCCCATGATGCCCAGAGCCTCTATCGCTTAGATGGGGCTTGTTTTTTTCTCTGTGTTGTCAGCTGTCTTTTCTTTGTTTCAGCTCTTCTTATGGTCCCCAGGGAAGCAAAGAAGTCTGCTGCTTCTCTGCTGAGTGTCATGGTTTCTAGAACAGTCTCCTACCTGTGCTTCTACTTCTTCCAACTCAAAGACTCTGCCAACACTGCGTTCAGTTGAACTAACGGGAGGCAGAATGGTTTAGAAAATTTCTTTCAGGCCTGGCGTGGTAGCTCACACCTATAATCCCAGGATTTGGGGAGGTTGAGGTTAGAGACTCACTTAAGACCAAGAGTGTGAGATCAGCCTGGTCAACATAGCAAAATTCTGTCTCTACAAAAAAACAATATGAAATGAGCCATATGTGGTGGTGCACACTTGTAGTCCCAGCTACAAGGAAGACTGAGGCAGAAGGATCTCTTGAATCCAGGAGTTTGAGGCTGAGTCAGATTCTTACTCTGTCACTCAGGCTGTAGTGCAGTGGCATGCTCACAGCCACTGTGACCTCAACCTGCTGGGCTCAGGTGTTCCTCCTCCCACTGCCTTCCAATTAGCTGGAACCACAGGCGTGGGCCACCACACCCAGCTAATTTTTTTATTTATTGTAGAGACGAGGTCTCACCATGTTGCCCAGGCTGTCTTGAACCCCTGGGTTCAGGCAATCCTCTGACCTCTGCCTTCCAAAGTGCTGGGAAGGATCTCTTGCACCCAGGAGTGTGAGGCTGCAGTGAACTATGATTGCACCAGTACACTCCAGCCTGAGCGACAGAGTGAGACCTTGTCTCCTTTATTTTATTTTTATTTTTTTATTTTAAAGATGTGGGGTACAATTCAGGGTTAGGTATACAAAATTCATTATGCAGGTACCCTTGTTGATGAGATGTTCTCCTCCCTCCCCTGGCAGTTTCCCTCAACTGCCAATCCCACCCTACCCCCCAACTTGACAGATTCCCACTACTGCTGATCCCTTTCTTATAGTATTATGATAACTGTTCAAGATCCACTTATGAGTGAGACCATGTGGTACTCAGTTTCTGTGATAGATCACTGAGTATGACCTTGTCTCCATTTTTTAAAAAGTATTGTATTGAATATTGCTAGAGAAATAGAATGTATTGAGATAAGTATATGAACACTTAGAGCTAAGCTAACAACTCCATTGTGTCCTGGAAGTACTAAGGGGATACACCAGGTGCACAGGAAAAACTGCAGAGGCAGACAGCCCAGGCACCTGGCATCACTCCACCCTTCACAAGCTGCATGACCCTGAGGACATCAGTTCACTGAGTAAGAAGATAATTATAGCACCTAAGTCAAGGGTTTGTCTTCTTTTCTTTTCTTTTCTGTTTGGTTTGTGGTAAGAGCACTTGACATGAGATCTACCCTCTTAACAAATTTGTAAGTACATGAAACTTTGTTAACACAAGCACAATGTTGTGCAGTAGGTTTCTAGAAAGTTTTCATCTTGCATAACTGAAGCTTTATACTTCAGAACAGGAGGGTTTAGAAAGATATTCTACTTTGAAATAACTTTATTTTGTTACATAGGTATATTGAGAAAAATTTTAAAATGAAATAACTTTAGACTTATAGTAAAGTTGCAAAAATTGTAGTTTCTACATACACTCATCCAGTTTTTCCGATGTTAACATCATACACAAATGTAGTGCAACTATCAGCACCAGGAAATTGACACTGACATATTGCTGCTAACTCCATCTGCAGACTGTGTTTGGATTTCACCAGTGTTTTTCCCACTGCTTTCTTTTCTCTGGCCCAGGATCCCGGATTGCATTTTGCCATCATGTCTTCTTCATCTTCTTCCCTCAGTGATACTTTTGGAAAGTCCAGGACATTTATTTCTTTTTTTTTTTTTTTTTGAGCCAGAATCTCACTTTGTTGCCCAGGCTGGGGTGCAGCGGCACACTCATGGCCACCGCAGCCTCGATCTGCTGGGCTCAGGCCATCCTTCTGCTTCAGCCTTCCGAGTAGCTGCAACTACAGATGCAGCCCACCATACCTGACTAAATGTTTGATATATTGTAGAGACAAGTTCTCGCCAAATTGCCCAGGCTGGTCTCGAACTCCTGGGCTCAGGCCATCCTCTCGCCTCTGCCTCCGAAAGTGCTGGGATGACAGGCGTGAGCCACTGCACCCGGCTCAGTTATTTCTTCTCATGAGTAGCTTGAGGTTATGCATTTTCTGCAAGAACAGCACAAAACTGAAGTTGTGCCCTGCTCAGTGCATTGCATCTGGAATGTATGATGTTGATATGTCTTATTATTGTTGAGTCAATCTTGACCACTTGGCGAAGGTGGTGTGGGATGGGTTTCTCCACTGTAAACCTACTATTTTTCCACTTGTCGTGAATGGATATCTTATCAGGAGCTACTCCAAGACTGTACAAACATCCTGTTTCTCACACTTTCACCGACTAACCTCAGTGTCTTTCAATGGTGCTTACCTCCAGCAGGTATGGCTACAGAGTCTTCCAGGTGGAAATTTGCTATTTTTCTCAGTTCTCCTGCAAGTATGAATTGGAATTCTGTTGTAAGAAAGAGCTGTTTCTTCTCCCCCATTCATCTATTTGGAGGGGTTTTATGAGGGTTACATGAAGACATTTACAACAGTGCTGGCACACAGCAAAGGCTCAGCAGGTGTGGGTATCCTTAATATTAACATTATTTACTATTATTATTTGAATTGGGCTCTCACTCTGTTGTCCAGGCTGTAGTGCAGTGGTATGATCACAGCTCATAGCAGCCTCGACCTCCTGGCCTTAGACGATTCTTCCGCCTCAGCTTCCTGAGTAGCTGGGGCTACAGGCGTGTGCCACTATACCCAGATAATATTTGGATTTTTTTTTTTTTTCATAGAGATGAGGTCTTGCTATGTTGCCTAGACTGGTCTTGAAGTCCTGGGCTCAAACGATCCTCACTCCTTCGCCTCCCAAAGTGCTGAGATTACAGGTGTGAGCCTCTGCGCCCAGCCAATATTATTATTATTAATGAGACAACATGAAAGTTAGACCACCAATAGTTAACTAGCTCATATTTTCTGGTTAGAAATGAGTACTTCTACAATGTTTAAAGTAATCCCATAGCATAGTCTACTGTGAAAGCTCACTGGGGCTGCCTTAAGAGACCACAGATTGGAGGTTCACACAACAGAAATGTAGTTTTTCACCGTTCTGGAGGTCAAAGATCAAAGTGTCAGCAGCTTGGTTTCTCCTGAGGCTGCTCTCCTGAGCTTGCAGATGGCCATACTCTCGCTGTGTCCTCACGTGGCCTTTCCTCTGTGGGATCAGCCCCTGGTGTCCCTCTCTGTATCACAATTTCCTCTTCTTATAAGGACTGGTCAGACTGAATTATGGCCTAGCCTAAGGGTCTCATTTTAACTTATTCACCTCTTTAAAGGTTCTGTTTCCAAACACAACCATATTCTGAGGTACTGGAGGTTAGAATTTCAACACATCAATTGGAGAAGGAGGGACACAATTCAGCTGATAGCTACCTATTGACTTTTTTGGATTTTTTTTTTTAGTAGGAGTCTCACTCTGTTGCCCAGGCTGGAGTACAGTGGCATGCTCATGGCCACTGCAGCCTCGCCTGCTGAACCCAGGCAATCCTTCCGCCTCAGCCTTCCAAGTAGCTAGAACCACAGGCACCCGCCACCATGCCCAGCTAATGTTTTAATTTCTTGAAGTAGTAAGGTCTTGCCAAGTTTCCCAGGCTGG
This sequence comes from Cephalopachus bancanus, assembly GCA_027257055.1. Taxonomy (NCBI): domain Eukaryota; kingdom Metazoa; phylum Chordata; class Mammalia; order Primates; family Tarsiidae; genus Cephalopachus; species Cephalopachus bancanus. The sequence continues at coordinate 5,456,765 of JAPVLO010000176.1, read as the reverse complement.
TCTTGAACCTCTGGGTTCAGGCAATCCTCTTGCCTCTGCCTCCCAAAGTGCTGAGATGACAGGCGTGAGCCACTGTGCCCAGCTACCTATTTACTTTGAAGAACTATTGTGAGAAGATTATTGAACATGTGACAGTGCTTCCAAAATTGAAAGGCACCATATAAACATAAAGCAGTAATGTAAAAATTATTGCATGTTGGGCATGGTGGCTCATGCCTTTATCCTAGCATTTTGGGAGGCCAAGATAGGAGGATAGTTTGAGCCCAGGAGTTTGAGACCAGCCTGGGCAAAATAGCAAGACCCTGTCTCTACAAAAAAGAAATAAAATCTGAAAATTTTTCTAGCCGGGCTCGGTGGTTCAGCCTGTAATCCCGCGCCTTGGGAGGCTGAGGTAAGTGGATTGCCTGAGTTCGCGGGTTCGAGACCCGCCCGGGCAACTTGGCAAGACCTCATCTCTACAATAAATCAAAAATTAGCCGGGCATGGTGGCGCGCGCCTGTGGTTCCAGCTACTTGGAAGGCTGAGGCGGAAGGATCGCCGGAGCCCAGCAGGTCAAGGCTGCAGTGGCCAGGAGCAGCCACGGCACTCGTCTGGGTGACAGAGTGAGACGCCAACTCAAAAAAAAAAAAAAAAAAAAAAGAAAGAAAATTTTTCTAAAGAAGTCTTTTTGCCAGCCATGGTGGCTCACAGTTATAATCTCAGCACTTTGGGAGGCCAAGGATTAGGAGGATTGCTTGAACCCAGAAGCTCAAGACCAGCCTGAGCAGCATAGCAAGCCCTCATCTCTACAAAAAAAATTTTAAAGTAGAGCTAAATAAAAATGTTTAAAAATCATTACAAATCTTGGAAACCATTCACATGCTTTATGTCCAAGTTGTTTAAGCATTCCCTTACAGTGAAATCAGCACTATTAATTTCACTGCCTTGTTTCACAGCTGCCACAGAACCCTGGAAGGCCAATTTCAACCCGGCCACTGTGTTATCACACGTTCCCTGTGACTGGCACCCACAAGCAAGTGTCTTGCTTGGTCTTTTACCTTCCTGGGACTCGGGTTTCTAGCTGCTACCTCCAGGCTGTCCCAGCAAGCTCACCAGAGGCCCGAGGCATCTCCCGACCTCCCAGGAAAAGCTGCCCTTAAGGCTGCCCCCAGAGCCTAGGTTTTCCTTGGGTGAGGCCCCTCTCCACGGCTGAACAACAAGGATAACAGTCCTCACAAAGGGGCCTGAGGATTAACGAGTTAATCTTTACAGAGCATGAGGGTGACCTCAAATGGGCAAAACCCCCTCATCCCTTTGTAGAAAGAGCCTACAAACTGAACACCTGCTGGGGGGGAGCAATTGGCAGATTTTATTAAATCTTAGCTTCCTGGAAGTGGGAAAAAGGCACATTCACTATATCCAAATAAGCAGAAAAACAAAACAAAACAAAACAAAAAACTAGAACAGTGTCCTCCCATTGACAGTATTGCTCATCAGAGGCTAACGGGAATGGGGGAAAACTGTGAGCTGCAGTTCACCTCCCTCATCATGGATAAGAGGGAAGATCCAGAGACTGTTCCCAAGCTGCTGGATGTTTCCAAAGGACAGCCTTGCATTCATCCACAGCCCCAAACTCCAAGTGTGTGGGAAGAGGGAATGGACAAAATGTAATGGCTTTCACCTCCTTGCTGAGCTCATCCTATCATCTTCCAAGGCTAGCAAGAGCCGTGTCTTGCTTAAAAGCCAAAAGCGGTGGCTCAAGCCTACAATTCCAGTACCTTGGGAGGCCAAAGAGGGAGGATGGCTTGAGCCAAGGAGTTGGAGACCAGCCTGGGCAACATAGTGAGACTCATCTTTACAGATTATCCAAAACAAATTAGCTGGGCATGGTGGCACATGCCTGTAGTCCCAGCAACTCAGGAGGCTAAGACAGGAGGATCATCTGAGCCCAGAAGGTCGAGGCTGTGGTGAGCCGTTCTGTGCCATTGCACTCCAGCTGGGGAAACAGAGCAAGGCCCTGTCTTAAAAATAATTAATAAACAAATAAGTAAATAAGTAAATAAATAAGCAAGCCCCAAGTCTCATGGGAAGGAATTTGGACTCTATCTAGGCAAGCAGGGTCCCTTGAAGAATTTAAACTGGGAAGCACCACAAGCAAGCCAGCGTGTTAGAGAGATTTCTCCAACCCAGGAGTGGAGAAGGCATTAGGGGAAAAGTCTGGATGCAGGGAGATTCTTTGAGAGGCTTTGCAATAATTCCTAGTCGATGGCAGCCATGGTAAAGAGAAGGGTGTGCGGAGTGCCCCAAGTGTTGTTCTTGGGCTGTGGCCAATTTCTGGACCCATGTCAGGCCCCCAGTTGTTTTTACTGATACCCTCTGAGAAAGGAACTTGGGCCTGAAGGTCAACCCAAGGCATTTCTTACTTCATCAGAAAAGTCTTGCTTTAGGGGGAAAAAAAATGTCAGTTGAACTAAGCCGAGTGCTGAGTGGCAGATTTGATTTACATTCAGGCCCAAGCCCCTTATCTTCACAAATTTGTAACAACCCATCTGCAGACCACCACTTTGAGTGGCACTGATTCAAAGTACTATCTGGACTGACAGCGATTCGGATTGAAACAAGAAGCTTGTAATCATAGCAGATTAGGAAAGCGAGGGAGACAATATATGCTTATAAGAAAAATAAGTAGGAGGCTGGGCGCAGTGTCTCACACCTGTAACCCTACCACTTTGGGAGGTGGAGGCAAGAGGATCACTTGAACCCAAGAGTTCAAGACCAGTTTAGACAACTTAGTGAGACCTCATCACTACAAAAAGTTTAAAAAAAAAAAAAATTAACCAGGCATGGTGGCATGTGCCTGTGGTCCCAGCACTTTGGGAGGCTTAAGTGGGAGAATGATTTGAGGTCAGAAGTTTGAGACCAGTCTGGGCACCATAATGAGACTCCGTCGCTAAAGAAAAAGAAAAAGGAAAACAGGTAACCCAGGCACAGAAAGGATGATATATTGAAAGAGAGATACAAGAACAAAATCCTTGATGACTCCAACTGGAATGAAATGACCATGGGCAGACCTGAGTTCAAATCCCAACTCTGTGACTTACTGTGTACACTCATGTTGGCTAGCAAACTTCTCTGAACCTCATTTTCATGTCTGTAAAATGGGAAAAATAAAGTGGAAGCTAGACTAAGGATCTGCAAAGGCATGGAGAGTGGTTTCATGGACATTGGAAACTCAGAAGGGGAGGACAGGGGCAGGAAGGGACAAAATAAATCACCTGTCAGGTACATGTGCACAGGTAGGGCTGGGGATGCACTTAAAGTCCACACTTTATCACCACCAGACAATGCAACCTTGTAACCAAAACTATTTGTAACCCCTAAAGCTACTGAAATAAAAAGAAAAAATAAAGAGGGAGTGAAATAATATTTGCTTCACAGGAAGTGAGCTCAAGACCTAGCACATGGCAGGTGTTTGTTAAATGTTCCCCAGATCTGGCACATGGCATGAACTTATTGGAAAATGTGTTAAATATCATAAAAATAAGGGGAAAGGGGGTGCAAGAACTTTCTTTAAAGTGATATGCAGAGTTGGGAGCATGAAGGTAACGAGCTCTTCTGGAATTTCAAACTGTACAAAGATAGTAAAACCATGCAGTGAGGATCTGTGCCCAGCAGAGCTGTGCGATCTGCTTGTCCTCATCCTCATCTTTTCCCAGATTCTCCTCCCTGCCTCCGGCCTCAGCCTCAGCCTCAAAACCTGGGACCCAGCTTAGGGTCCTCTTGGCTAAGGCGCATCTCCAGTCTTGGATCTTGGTCTGATAGCGGGGCTCTGCCAGGTACCTCTTCTGGTCCTGCTCACGTTGTAGGCACCCTCCTGATACCCCAGGTCCCTCTGCTAGGCCAGCTGGACTGCTCTTGCCTGTCCCCTCCTACAGAGATCCCCAAACCCTCAGCCGAGGCTGCTGCCCTGGTGCCTCCCTGCAGACAGGTGTGCTTGGGATGACACCGCAAGCCTGTTTCCACCTTATTTGGATCTGCTTACATTGTGCCTGGTGGTCTCTGATGTAATACTGCCATCCCCACTGGGCACTCGACCCTGCAGTCAGATGGAAACTTACTCAGATTCTGAGGAGTCCAGGGGTCTCCCAGCCCCTCCATACCTCCCTTAGCCCTAGCGACAAAACTCAGTGCCATATCCAAGCTCTGTGCCGTATGTACCTGGGGCAAAAAAAACAAAGCAAACAGTAGGCACTTTATGTTTATATGGCAATTTACTATTTATTTCTTTCTTATTTGAGTCTCACTCTGTCACCCCAGCTGGAGCGCGGTGGCATGATCATGGCTCACTGCAGCGTTGACCTCCTAGACTCAAGTGATTTCTCTTGCCTCAGCCTCCTGAGTAGCTAGGACTACAGGCACACACCACCATGCCCAGCTAATTTTTTTTTTTTTTTTGTAGAGATGAGGTCTCACTATGTTGCTCAGGCCAACTTTGAATTCCTGGATTCGTGTGATCCTCCCGCCTCAGCCTCCCAAAGTGCTGGGATTACTGGTGTGAGCCACCATGCCTGGCCTGCAGCTGACCATTTGCAAAGTTCTTTCACATTTTCTCATTTGATCCTGGCACCATACTCATGATATAAAGAAGAATGCGTGATCCTATTTTACAGATAAGCACAAAGTTGGAGTGATCAACTACCCGAGTTTGTCCAGGATTTCCTGGGGGTTTTCCAGACCACAGGACTTTCCTGGGCAAATTGGAGTGATTAGTCACTCTAGATACCTAGCTAAAAAGTGACCAAGCTAGGATAAGAACCCAGGGCACCAAACCAGCACTGTAGTAGTTGGACTTATCACCGCTTGTTAAATGAGTGGCACCTTGTCTGTCCTCTTCCACCACACCACATGCCTCTCATAAACAGCATCCTCTTTGGGCTCATGCAGAAAGGTCTGGGTTGCCTTCTTGAACTGGCAGTCAGCAGAAAAGACAGGCAAAATGCTGCTTTGCATGAGGAAAACACCCGTGTAGGAATAATCACCGAGAGTAATAGGCTCAACAAAGGGATTAATTAAACAGAGTCTGTGATTATCTTAACAAGAGCTTGAAACCAACAGTGATGGTGATGGGCCACTAACCCAACCAATATACATACTTTGCCCTGGGATAATCATAGACTGAATGCATTTATGAATATTCAGCAGATGGAAATTTTAAGTCCTATTATTAGATAAAGACAGAAGGTTGTTAGGGACTTAGTGGTCAGTGCATGTCCTTAAATTTAAACTTGTCCTCACTGAAACCATGTCAGAAGAGATGACAACTGGTACTTCTTGTAAAGACAAGGAGCCCACAACCTCCGGTTCCCCACCCCCTTACAGAAGCCCAGCTCCTCTGTCACCGAGGATGTCACCGTCCTCCAAGACTAATGTCCAGCTTTCTTTTGACATATGAGGGAGGACGCTCCCCCAAAATGGAATTCATAAAAAATTGTATATTTATCCTTCCATGTTTAAACTTCAGTCACCCTCAAAGTACTCCCCTTTTAATGCAATACATCTATCAAGACATTTTTTCCACTGCTCAAAACATGCACTTGAAGTTTACAGCAATAGAAGCCCTTTTTTTTGAACCAAGAAAATAAAACTGGCATGCAGGCAATACTATTACAAGCCCCAGTGATTCTTTCTCAGGATGAATATTTAACATCTGTCCCTGTTGCCGAAACCCCCTGTACCCCTGAATCGTCACAGCCACACCTGCATTTTCCAGTGGCATTCACAGACTGACTGTAAGATTTCTTTCCCTGGCATTTATGTCATGGTCACAGGCCTGAGAGCACAGCGTTACCACTGACCTGCCCTCTGCAGAAACCTGAGCTCGGCGGCATCTTTGTAAAATGTTAGCTTTCAAGGCTACTCCAGACAACATCGGCAGTGGATGCAGTTTTTCACCTCTGTTCTTAGCTTCCATATTCTATGACAAAATCTCATTTTCTCCCTACTTCTCAGAAGGACCCGGTGCTCTTAGTCTTCTCAGCAATGCAGAAAGAAAAGCGAAAGAACTGTGTGAAAAATTCCAGGCTCTAACCCCATCCCTTAATGGCTGTGCAGTCTTGTTCAAGCTTCACATTCCTCATGCATTAAATAGGGATAAAAAATGATTTATTTCCCAAGGACAATGCACACATTACAGAGCAAAATATATAAAGTGTTATGAGATGTATAAGGACAACCAGGTACTATTTCCATAAACAATTTTTTTTTCTTGAGTTGGAGTCTCACTCTGTCACCCATGCTGGAATGTAGTGGCGCACTCATGGCCTTGACCTGCTGGGCTCAGGCAATCCTTCCGTCTCAGCCTTCCAAGTAGCTGGAACTACAGGTGCGGGCCACCATGCCTAGCTAATTCTTTTATTTATTGTAGAGACGAAGTCTCACCAAGTTGCTGAGGCTGATCTCAAACTCCTGATCTCAGGCAATCCTCTCAAGTGCTCTGCCCCCCCAAAGTGCTAGGATTATAGGCACCAGCCACCACACCCGGCTTCCATAAACAATTATTTATTCATTCAAAAATTTAATTGAACATCTACTATGTTTGACACTAGGCTTCACTGTTGGTGAATAAGATGAGATTTCTGTGGAGACATAGTGTGACAGAGGATGTCCTGAAAATAATAATAATAATAATAGTATTAGATCAGAATCATAACAGAGGTATTAATCAAATGTTAGGAGGTTACAGGTATAAAATTAATGATTGTAAAGACAAGTCATGGAAACTGCTATGTTTGAAAGATATATAATGAGCTAAACCTTAAGTCTTACCACTTAGTAGGGGAATATAGATTTTAATGGTAGTCAAATTCTGAAACTCAAGGAATGACATTTTAATGCTTCCATTTAAGTTTCAACCAAGGAAGAGGGGAAGTTTCAACCAAGGAAGAGGGGAAGTCCATGGTTCCCCTGCTCAGCTCCTGTCCAGTGTCCCCAGGTCACATGGAGACAGTCACCTCAGCTAAGCAGGCTTCCCTACTTTTAACCATGGGATTGCCTGATGAGAAGCACTTTAAGTCATTTTACACCCTTCCCCTTTCTTCAGCTACGTTTCAGATATTGATTCCAACATACTAACAGAAAACAAAAAGCCCACCTCAGAGGATGAACCCATCTCTAGTCTGCAGGTCTGGAAATTTCATCAGGGCAGGCACTTGAGCAGACCTTTTCTCTAAGCAAAAAAGTTTTTGAGCTCATCCATGTTAATGCCTTTAGCGCTTCTGCTATTTTCTGTTTTGCCTTTTCCACATCAGCTAAATGTTTCCCTTTGGGAACTTTTTTCATCTGGCAAAACAAGAATAGATCTCTCGGGGTGAGATCAGGTGGACAGGGAGGGTGGGATGCAGGGATCATGAAGTTTTTGATCAAAAACTGTTGAACACTCAGTGTGGTGTGGGCAGGTATGTGGTCATGATGAAAGAACCAGCACCTGTTGGCCCCAACTCGGGATGTTTCTTCTGCAAATCATGATGCAGTCTTCTTAAAACTTCCAGATAAAAACTTTGATTGACTGTTTGATGAAGAGAAATGAATTCTAAGTGTGCTACAAGAGGCCTGCCTTCCAAAAGATAGTTCTGGTTTGTGTGGGGTCCCCCACATATTTCCTTTGTTTGCTTATATCATCTTTGGGAATAATTAATTCCAAGGCCTCAAATCCATTTTAGGATGCTCTTTGAATACACCCAGCATTGAACTTTTGCCCTGTTTATAGTCTCCACTTGTAGAAGAAGCTTCTGTTTGTTCAGCGGATATTTATGGGATGCCGATAATGTGTCAGGCACCGTACCGGGCACTGCACTGAGGCTCATGTTGGAACAATTACAAGGGGCAGGAATTCTTGAGGCAGTGAAGGAAGGAACAGAAGGGTCAATCCTGGGAGAGAGGACAGCATCACACTGACCAGACAATGTGCTGAGACAACTGCAAGCACCTTCAAAAGGGTTAGCAGCAGGAAGTCCTTGGAAGTTGGCAGACACAGCCACCTGGATAATTCGGGACTTTTTCAGGAAGTCTTCTCTGGCAGATGCCTGGAAAAGTAACAGCTTCTGCCTCTTACCTTGAATAAACATAAAACAATCAAGGCTTCCTAAGATCCTTCCTCTCTCACTTTGCCAATTTCCAATGCTTTTCCACTGATAAAAAGGTATTCACTCTTTTTTGTTTTGTTTTGGTTTGGTTTTTGAGTCAGGATCTCACTCCATTGCCCAGTCTGGGATTCAGTGGCACGCTCACGACTCACCACAGTCTCCACCTCCTGGGCTTAGGTAATCCTTCCACCTCAGCTTGACAAGTAGCTGGGACTGGAGGTACGTGCCACCATGCCTGGCTATTTTTTTTTATTATTATTATTTTAGTAGAGACAAGATCTCGCTGTGTTTCCCAGGCTGGTCTTGAACTTCTGAGCTCATTTATTCATCCCGCCTCGACCTTACAAATTGCTGGTACTACAAGCATGCACCACCAAGCCCAGTTAATTATTTATTTTTATAGAGATGAGATTTTGCTGTGTTTCCCAGGCTGGTCTTGATTTCCTGGGCTCAAGCAATCCTCCTGCCTCGGCATCCCAAAGTGCTGTAATTACAGGTGTGAGTCACCACGCCCGGTCTGTTAACTCCTACTCACATTTTCTGTCCCATCTATCATCTGTGTATACCCTGCAGACTGGTCCCTATCAGTGTGTTTTGCCAGCAACCGCTGGGAAGGGTGGAGTAGTCAACACTTCCTGTGACCCAGGAAGGAGAGAAAACATGAGGTTGTCAGCTCTGTGCTGTGACCAAGCCACCGTGTGTTTCCTTAGAAGTCTGGTTAGCCTATCTCAGTGCAGCATCTCTGCTCAGCATACTGTGGACTGAAAGGCCCGAAGCCTCTACTCCCAAAGAATGTAGGACCAGAGCCAGGCAGAGTATTAGAAGCAATACCAAGAAGGAGAAGGGGCTGGGAAGAAAACTGAGAACAGAGAGGGTGAAGCCGGGTGCGGTGGCTCGTGCCTGTCATCCCAGCACTTAGGGAGGCAGAGTCAAGAGGATTTCCTGAGCCCGGAGGTTCCAGACAAGCTTGGGCAACTTGGCAAGACCTCATCTCTACAAGAAACCAAAAGATTAGCCAGGAATGGTGACACGCACCTATAGTCCCAGCTACTTGAAAGGCTCAGGCAGAAGGATTGCCTGAGCCCAGAAGCGTGAGGCTGCGGTGGCTGTGAGTGTGCCACTGGACTCCAGCCTGGGCAACAGAGTGTGATTTCAACTAAAAAGAAAAAAAAAAAAAGAAAAAAAAATGAGGGAGAAGGAGCCAGTGGCTCTAGGAGAAGTGGTCCTGACTCTGTTGGTCCTGAGAAGTGGTCCTGAGCACTGTTGAAACAAGAGACATTCATATGCCTGCCCTGCCCACAGACTCCACTGGAAGGTGTTCTCCGGCCCACCTGTCTTGCCTCAGCTGATTGGTGAAGTGATTGGATCTGGCCCAAGCATTGTCACCCCTCAGGTAGGGCAGACTGAGGTACAGCCTGAAGATGATGACCATGATGGCTGTCATAACGGCAGCTATGATGCATCACAGGGCTGCAGTGTACATGGTACATTTAATTTGGTCAAAAACTTTCTCATTTAATCTCATTTAATCTTCACAACAACTCTTTGAGGTAGCTAGTGTTATCATCTCTCTTTCACAGATAACAATGCATGTTTCCAAAGGTTTCTCAAGCCTCCCAAGGCCAGAGGATTGAGTCAAGCCCTGGTCTAAGTCCAGAACCAAACCCCTCCTCATCTTTCAGTATGGCCTTTCATTCATCTATTTACTTATCCAAAGAGTTTCTGAGTAACTGCTCTTATCAAGCACTTTGCTGAGCACTAGAGATACAATGGAAGCCAAGTCTTAACTGTTCCTTGTTCCCTAGAGCTTACACTTCAAGGAACAGCTAAATAAACAGTAAACAGTAAAAATAAGCACAAATTGCACCAAGTACAAGGGCAGAACCCTTTCCCCTGTCCCCGGCAAAAAAAAAAAAAAGAGCAGACAGGTATCCCTCATTAGGTACATGTTCTAGAAAACCATCGGCATCACTGGACCAGCTAGTGTTGTGAGAAGCTGCGTTTGGCTTCAGTGAATTTGGTGGGGTTTTTTTTGAGATTCTTTCAACACGTTTTCCCATTTCATGATGGGTGATTCATAAGCGCACCTGCCCACACTGCGCTGAGTGTTGTTTTTGACCAAAAATGGCATGGCCCCCGTGTCCCACCTTCCCTGTTCATCCAATCTCACCCCTAGCAACATTTTTATTGTTTCCTTGGATGAAAAAAGTCCTCAAAGGAAAACATTTTGAGCCGGGCACGGTGGCCAGCACCTGTAATCCCAGCACTTTGGAAGGTGGAAGTGAGAGGATTGCCTGAGACCACAGGTTCAAGATCAATCTGGGCAACATAGTGAGATCTCATCTCTACAATAAATCAAAAAATTAGCCGGGCTTGGTGGTGCACACTTGTAGTTTCAGCTACTTGAGAAGGTTGAGGTGGAAGGATCACCTGAGCTCAGCCGGTCAAGGCTGCAGTGGCCATGAGCACGCCACTGCACTCCAGACTGGGCGACAGAGGGAGACTCCAACTCAGATTAAAAAAAAAAAAAAAAAAAGGGAAATGTTTTGTCGATGTGGAAGAAGCAAAACAAAAAATAGCAGAAGCACAAAAATGCATCAAAATGGAAGAGTTCAGAAACTGTTCTGAGCAGTGGAAAAGCATCTTGCTGGCTGTATTGCATCCAACAGAGAGTCTTTGAAGGGGATTGAAGTTTAAACATGGAAGTATAAATACACAATCTTTTACAAATAAACGCCAGTTTGGGGAGTCCCTCTTGTACTATGAAGAAGACAAAGGTGGTTACGGTAGAGAAGTGTAGGGGGAGACCTGCTTAGATGGATGGTCAGGGAAGGCCCTTCAAGAAAGGGACACTGTACTGAGATCTGCAGGGTATGACAGAGCCAACACTGAGGTCTTGCGGTGACTGGAGGAGAAGGTCACAGAGCAAGATGCAGAGCAGGCCTGTCAAAGAAGAGACAGAGGATCCATGGGGTTGGGAACCTGTGGGGAGCTTGGCAGGGGCCGGACAATGCAGGGCCTTAAAGACCACCACAAGAGTCAGCATTGTCTTCCAAGGGCAATGGCAAGCCACTGGCCAGTGCTAGAGGTGGGGTGCTTTACTTTTTATTTAAAAAAGAAGGAACACAATGCCGTAGTTGACAGCATAGACTCTGAACCCAGAGTGCCTGGATTCAGCCCTGACTTGCAGCTTGCTACTTATAGACCTACGGGTGCCTCTTCCATGCCTCAGTGTTCTCATCTTTAAAATGCAGATCCTGGGGCGGGGGGAATGCAGGAATACAGATACTAACAGTAATGGTAGCACCAGCCACAGAGGGCTGTTAGAAGGATTAAGTTAGTTATTGTTTTATTTTTTTATTTTTTATTTTTTACTTTTTTGAGTTGGAGTCTCACTCTGTCGCCCAGACTGGAGTGCAGTGGCCGCTCCCGGCCACCGCAGCCTCGACCTGCTGGACTCCGGCGATCCTTCCGCCTCAGCCTTCCAAGTAGCTGGAACTACAGGCACACGCTACCACACCCGGCTCATTTTTTGATTTATTGTAGAGATGAAGTCTCGCCTGCCCAGGCGAGTCTCGAACCTGCGAGTTCAGGCAATCCACTCACCTCAGCCTCCCAAAGGCGCGGGATTACAGGCTGAGCCACCGAGCCCGGCTTTAGTTATTGTTTTAAAACACAGGCCAGGCACAGTGGCTGCTGCCTGTCATCCCAGCCCTTTGGGGGGCGGAGGCGAAAGCTCAGGGGCTCTAGACCAGCCTGGGGAACTTGTTGAGACCTTGTCTCTGCAATAAATTGAATAAAATAGCCAGGTGTGGTGGTGTGTGCTTGTTGTTCCAGCTACTTGGAAGGCTGAGGCGGAAGGATCATCTGAGTCTAGCAGGTCGAGGCTGTGATAGCATGAGCATGCCACTGTACTCCAGCCTGGGAACAGAGTGAGACTCCAACTCAACAAAGAAAAAAGAAAGCCGGGCTCGGTGGCTCAGCCTGTAATCCTGCGCCTTTGGGAGGCTGAGGTGAGTGGATTGCCTGAGCCCGCGGGTTCGAGACCCGCCTGGGCAGCGAGACCTCATCTCTACAATAAATCAAAAAATCAGCCGGGCATGGTAGCGCATGCCTGTAATCCCGGCTACTCGGAAGGCTGAGGCGAAAGGATCGCCGGAGCCCAGCTGGTCGAGGCTGCGGTGGCCGGGAGCGGCCACTGCACTCCAGTCTGGGCTACAGAGCGAGACTCCAACTCAAAAAAAAAAAAAAAGAAAAACGCTTAGAATCGTGTTTGGTACATAATAATCTACAAGCTTGTAAAATAAATAAACTGACCAGATGTGGTGGCTCACACCTGTGATCCCAGCATTTTGGGAGGCCAAGATGGGAGGATCACTTGAGCCCAGGAGTTTGAGACCAGCCTGGGCAACATAGTGAGACCTCATCATGACCAAAAAAAAAAAGATAACCAAAAAATGAACAGGGCATGGTAACAAATGCCTGTAGTCCCAGCTGCTCAGGAGGCTGAGGAAGGAGGATCACTTGAGCCTAGGAGCTCGAGGCTGCAATGAGCCATGATCTCACCATTGCACTTCAGCCTGATGACAGAGTAAGACCCAACTCAAAAATAAATAAACAAATGAGTGGCCATCATAAAGGTCGTGATCCTTGTTGATATCACATAGAGGAGGCTGAGGAGGAGGAAAAGGAAGGGTTGATCTTACTGTCTCAGAGGCGGTAGAGGCTGTGGAAGGGAGGCAAAAGAAGCAGGCACACTTCCTGTAACTTATACTGAAAAGTATCTACACATAAGTGGACCCACTCAGTTCAAACCTGTGTTATTCGAGGGTCAGCTACACACATTTTCTTCGCTCAAACGGATATAAATCTCCATCATCATTTAAATGGTAGTGCCCTGGTCCATGGGGCAGGTGTGCTGTAACGTACCCAGCTGTTCCTCCATGGACGAGTCTTTTGCTGTTACTAGCTCTGCCTCAGGAAACACTGCTTACCTTCTGGTGCTCTCACCTCTGTAGGTAAATTTCTAGGAGCAACTTGCTAGGTGACATAGTGTTATTTTTTTTTATAAGTATGGATGACAGCTTGCTGTCACTTTTTTCATAGAAATGTCTGTATTTGGTGAAAGTAGTATATTGTAAAATACACAGATCACAAGTATATAATCTGATGAGTTGTGACAAATGTTTATACCATGTCACCCATACCACAGTCAAGAAAATTTCTATCACCCCAGAAAATCTCTCTTCCAGCCCAACTTCACCTTCCATAGATATGGATACAACACAGTGGCTCACACCTGTAATCCCAGCACTTCAGGAGGCCAAGGCAGGGGAATTGCTTGAGGCCAGGAGTTGGAGATCAGCCTGGACAACACAGCAAGACCTCATCTCTACAAAAATAAAAATTAGCTGGGCCTGTTGGAGCACAACTGTAGTCCCACCTACTTGGGAGGCTGAGACGGAAGGATCGCCTGAGACCAGGAGGTCGAGGCTGCAGTGAGATGTGATCCTGCCACTGCACTCCAGTCTGGGCAACAGAGCAAGATTCTGACTCAAAGAATCATTATTTTTAAAAAGAGTGGTACTGTTTCCATCTCCTGCAGGAGGTGTGCCCACACCCTTGCCCCAGCAAGTCATTTTTGGATGGGTGCTAACTTAGGTTACTTTTTTCATAGAAATGTTTGTATTTAGCAAAAATTTGTGTATTTTAAAATACACAGATCACAAGTATACAATCTGATGAGTTGTGATAAGTGTTTACACCATGTCACCCATAAGATCAAGATCAAGAAAGTTTCTATCATCCCAGAAAATCTCCCTTCCGGCCAACTTCACTTTCCATAGGCAACCACTGTTTTGATTCCCATCACCACACATCCATTTTGCATGTAACTAAACTTTCTGCAAATAAAATTATATAACATACATTTTGGTGCCTGGCTTCTTTGACTCAACACAATGTTTTTAAGATTCACCTGTGTTGCTGCCTGTATCCGTTAAGTGATCAATAGGTAACCAATTGGCTTTTCAAAAATGATACTTTATATACAGTAAAATGTACACATTCCATATATCCCATTTGATGAGTTGTGGCAGTTGCCTACACCCATGTAACCACCATGCAAAACATTTCCGTCATCTCAGACCCTCCCAGCCCCTGGCGACCAATTCCCACCCTCCTCACTCTACCCAAAGGCAAGCATTCATCCAGTTCCTACCACCATCAATTGCTTTTGTTTGTTCTAAAGCCTCATATAAATGGCATCATACAGGGTGTACTCTTTATAGCTGGTTTCTGTCCCTAAATATAAAGCTTTTTTGATTGATTCATGTTGTTTCAGTTAACAGTCATTTGTTCCTTCTTTTTCTTTTTTTTTCAGTTGGGGTCTCACTCTGTCACCCAGGCTGGAGTATAATCACAGTTCACCACAGTCTCAACTTCCTGGGCTCAGGCAATCCTTCTGCTTCAGACTCCTGAGTAGTTAGGACTACAGGTGCAAGCCATCATGCCCAGCGGATTTGTTTTGTTTGCTTGTTTTGTAGAGACAGTGCCTTGCTATGTTGCCCAGGCTGGTCTCAAACTCCTGGTCTCAAACAATCCTCCTGCCTTGGCCTCCCAAAGTACTGGGATTACAGCCATGAGCCACCATATCGGGCACATTATGTACTCTTTATATCTAGTTTCTGTCACTAAACATAATATTTTTTGATTCATTCATGTTGTTTCAGTTAACAGTAGTTTGTTCTTGATTTTCGTTTTTTTTTTTTGAGTTGAGGTCTCACCCTGTCTCCCAGACTGGAGGGCAGTGACACGATCACAGCTCACCACAGCCTTAGCCTCCTGGGCTCAGTTGATCTTCCCACCTCAGCTTCCCAAGTAGCTGGGACAATAGGCACTCACCACCATGCTTGGTTAATTTTTGTGTGTGTGTGTGTGTGTGGAGATGAGGTCACGCTATATTGTCTAGGCTGGTCTTGAACTCCTTGGCTCAAGCAATCCTCCTGCCTCAGCCTCCCAAAGTGCTGGGATTAGAGGTGTTAGCCACTGTACTTGGCCTGTTTCTTTTTATTCTTGATTAGTGTTCCATATAGCACAGTTTGATTATCCATTTTCCTGTTGCTGGACATTTGTGCTGATTCTCATTTTTAGATATCATGTGTAAGACTGCTATAAACTTTCTTGTGCAAGTCCTTTTGTGGACATGTGTTTTTATTTCTTTTGGTCAAACACTTAAAATTGTAGTTGCTGGGTCATAAGTTCGATGTATAAGTTTGTAAGAAACTGACAAATAGATTTGCAAAATGATAACCATGTTCTGCACTCCTACCACCAATGTGTGGATTTTACTTGTACCACATCCTTGTCAACACTTGGTGAGTTGTAGGATTTTTAAATATAATCTAGAAATAAGCTGGCAATCCCAGAATAAACTCCTCATAGTAATAATATATTATCTATTTTAGATATTGCTGCATTTGATGCACCAATATTTTGTTCAGAATGCTTTGCATCTGTGTTCATGAGAAACACTGGTTTGTACTTCTTTTTGTTTGTTTTATTACCTTTTAAAAATTTCTTTGACAGGTTTTAATATCAATGTAATTCTGGCCTCATGAAGAAAATTGGGGCAGTTCCTATTTCCTGTATTTTTTAAGAAATTTATTAGATTTAAGTTATTTCTACCTTAAATACTCAATAAATTTTTTTTTTTTTTTTTTTTTTTTTTTGAGTTGGAGTCTCACTCTGTCGCCCAGACTGGAGTGCAGTGGCCGCTCCCGGCCACCGCAGCCTCGACCTGCTGGGCTCTGGCGATCCTTCTGCCTCAGCCTTCCAAGTAGCCGGAATTACAGGCATGCACTACCATGCCCAGCTGATTTTTTGATTTATTGTAGAGAGGAGGTCTCGCTGCCCAGGCGGGTCTCGAACCCGCGGGCTCAGGCAATCCACTCACCTCAGCCTCCCAAAGGCACGGGATTACAGGCTGAGCCACCGAGTCCGGCTACTCAATGAAATTTATCATTGAAACTACCTAGGCCTCAGAAATCAGTGACTTCAGGATAATGTGATATGAGAGAAAACATACATACATACATATATTTATACATATGAAAGGGATCCAAAAAATCCAAAATTATCTTTTGGAGGATGGGACCCTTGGAATGCAGTCTTCCCCCCACCTCCCATGAGTGTTCTAGGAATCCATCAGTATCAGTGGACCCACTAGCATTGCTCAGAGATGCTACGTTCAGCTTCGGGGAATTTTTCTGGAGATTCTTTGAACTCATGTGCCCATTTCACGATGGGTAATTTACAAACACACCTGCCCACACTGCACTGAGTGTTCAGTTTTGGACCAAAAGTGGCATAACCCCTGTGCCCCACTTTCCCTATTTACCCAATCTCACCCCTAGTGATAGAGTGAGGCCCTGACTCAAAGATTTAAAAAGGAAAAAAAGAGATGGAGCGATGCCTGCATTGAACCTGGTGAGCAAAGTCCATGCTGTGGGTCTCAATGTGGCTCCCATCTTGGGCACCTCTGTCACCACAGCACCTCCAGTGCCAGCTGTAGTGCAGCCAGTGACAAAGACGAGCTCAATCATTGGTCGAGCAGCTTTTTTTTTTTTTTTTTTTGAGTCAGAGTCTCCCTCTGTCATACAGTCTGGAGTGCAGTGACACACTCACAGTCACCACAGCCTTGACCTGCTGGGCTCAGGTGATCCTTCCTCCCCAGCCTTCCAAGCAACTGGAATTACAGGTGCACACCACCATGCCTAGCTAATTTTTTGATTTATTGTAGAGACAAGGTCTTGCCAAGTTGCCCAGGCTGGCCTTGAACCCCTGGACTCAGGCAATCCTCTCGCCTTGGCCTCCCAAAGTGCTGGGATTACAGGTGTGAGCCACTGCACCCAACCTCCATTCTTTTCTAATGTTTATTTGCACCTTCTTTTTGTGGATTAGTCTTGTCAATTTTATCAGGGGTTTTTTTGTTTGTTTTTTTTTAGTTGGATCTCACTCCATTGCCCAGGCTAGAGTGCAGTGGCATGCTCACAGCCACCCCAGCACTGACCTGCTGGACTCCAGTGATCCTTCCACCTCAGCCTTCCAAGTAACTGGAACTACAGGCACCCACTACCACGCCCAGCTAACTTTTTATGTATTGTAGAGATAGGGTCTTGCCACGTTGCCTGGGCTGGTCATTAACCCCCTGGGCTCAGGTAATCCACTCACCTCAGACTCCCAAAGTGCTGGGATTACAGGCTGAACCACTGAGCATGGCCTAACAGTTTTTTTAAAGAGCCAAAGTCGTTTCATAATTTTTAAATTTCTGCTTTAATCTTTATTAGCGCCTGATTACTTTATTTAGATTTATTTTCTACTTCTTTTTCTAACTTCTTACATTAGACATTTTGCTCACTGATTTTTTAGCCTTTCTTCCTTTCTAACAGCAATATTTATTTATTTATTTATTTAAGCAAGAGTTTTACTTTGTCACCTAGGCAGGAGTGCAGTGGCACACTCACAGCCATCACAGTCTCGACCTGTTGGTTTCAGGACATCCTTCCGCCTCTGTCTCCCAAATAGCCAGAAGTATGCCGAGTAATTTTAAGATAACTGGTTGTAGCCAGGCGCAGTGGTTCACTCCTGTCATCCCAGCACTTTGGGAAGTGGAGGCAAGAGGATTGCTTGACCCCATGGTTCTAGACCGGCCTGGGCAATTTGGTGAGACCTCTTCTCTACAATAAATGAAAAAATAAGCCAGGCGTAGAGAGGCATGCCTGCGGTTCCAGCTACTTGGAAGGCTGAGGCAGAAGGATCACCTGAGCCCAGCGAGTAGACGACTGTGGTGGCCATGAGCATGCCACTGCTCTCCAGCAGGGGCAACAGACTGAGACTCCGACTCAAAAAATAAAAGAAGATAACTGGTTGCTCAGAGCCTCTTTCCTGGCCATGTCTTCTAACGGGTATGCACATATGATACACAGTCTTCATAAGTTGTGCCCACTCTCTTTCTCCACCTCCTTACATCTGCCTGAGACCTCCTTGTCTTCAGCTTCCAAGGCCTTTTCCTCCCAGCCCCCTTGGGAGACAGCGAGGCCACTTGCCACTGCCTAGGATTTGTCATCGAGTCTTCCTTTAGGCCACTTCTTCTTTCACACACAGGGGATGATTTGAGACGCTTGTAACAGCTCTGCCCACTGGGAGGATTTCCTCTCTCCACAGTCAAGGCTGACCCTGGTTGTTGCCATCATGCAGTCACTGTCTATACTGAACTTTCACACACATAGCAAAACTGGTCATTGACACCACAGCTTGATGGAGATCCCTCGTGCGGACGCAGTGATGAGCTGTGGAGAAGCAACCATGTAACCACTCCGAATGATCGAGTGATGTGCAATGTCCTCATTCCTTCTGCCCATGCCTGGGCATGACCTCAGATAAACCGCTATGTTGGACTGTGGTGGGGCTGCTTAGATTGATGATTTGGTGAGTTCCACCACTGACATTTCCAACAAATGAGGTGTTGGGCATCTGGTTCAAATGATAGGGTGGCTTGCACCACAGCCTTGATTCAGTGACTCATAGCTTCTTCCAGCTCTGGGCCCCACTCCAAGCGAGTGGTATCCCTAAGTGTGTAATGACCCCCCCGGTACCCCAAAGATGCCTACTAAGCACTGAGCTCCCTTCTTTGTGGTAGAGAATGCAAGATGTGTCTTTGAATCTGGAGGGGAAAGTCCAGCTCACCCTAGACTGCTCTAAAGTCCAGCTCACCCTAGACCACTCTAAAAACTTCACCAGTGTCAGGTCCCGAATTCTCATAGTGTTGACCTTGCATGTGTCTTAGGAAGTCCTCTAGGGTGCTTGTCCAAGCACATGATGTCATGGGTGGAAAAAAATCAACATAATTTTCAGTGGAATTTCAGGATAATCTGAATATCCTCAGACTATGTTATATTAAAGGAAAGCAGGTCAGAATTTCAGACCAGTCTGGACAACTTGGTGAGACCGCATCTCTACAATAAATCAAAAAAATAAGCTGGGTATGGAGGCGTGTGCCTGTGGTTCCAGCTACTTGGAAGGTTGAGGTGGAAGGATCACTTGAGCTCAGCAGGTCGAGTCTGTGGTGGCTGTGAGCATGCCACTGAACTCCAGCCTGGGTGACAGTGAGACTCCAATTCTAAATAAATGCATAAGTAAATAAGGGAAGAGGATCAACAGGGTCCTGGAATTGAATATTATTATGTCACATGAATCCCAACTATCTCTGATCCTTTTTCTAATTGGACTAGAAAAGAATCCGTTTCCCAAACCAATGACCACATACCACGTACCTGAAGTCGCATTAACCTATCTAATCATATTTATTCAGTTATAAAACCACATCCAGAGGTGGGGCACAGTGACTCATGCCTGTAAACCCAGGACTTTGGGAGGCCGGGGCTGGAGCATTGCTTCACACCAAGAGTTCAAGACCAGCCTGGGCAACACAGTGAGACCCCATTTCTAAAAAAAAAAAAACTTTAGCTGGGCATGGTGGCTCATGCTTGAAATCTCACCACTTTGGGAGGTCGAGGCAAGAGGATTGCCTGAGCCCAGGGACTCGAGACCAACCTGGGCAACTTGGCAAGACCTCATCTCTACAATAAATCAAAAAATTAGCTGGGCATGGTAGCATGTGCCTATGGTTCCAGCTACTTGGAAGGTTGAGGTGGAAAGATCGCCTGAGCCCAGAAGGTTGAGGCTGCAATGACCATGAGTGTACCACTGCACTGTTTCCTGGACCACAGAGATTCCAACTAAAAAAAAAAAAAAAGAAATTAAAAAAAAAAATTAGTTGGGCATGGTGGTGCACGCCTGCAGTCCCAGCAACTTGGGATGCTGAGGCAGGAGGATTCCTTGAGCCCAGGAATTTGAGGCTGCGGTGAGTGAGCCATGATTATGCCACTACACTTCAATCTGGGTGACAGTGTGTTACCCTGTCTCTCAAAAAAAAAAAAAAGAGAAAATAAAAGAAAAAAATCCAGCACAGTAGCTGCAATCAGGGTTATCACTTGTTTAAGTTGGTGATTTTCTGCATTTATTCCCTGGACCCATCTAGTTTCTCCAGAAGCCAGACTGGTGAACTAAATGAAGACAAGACAGTGAGTGGCCAGTGCACCTCCATTTATTAGGTCCACAGCAGCGTTAAAGCCTGCTCCTAGGATGCAGTTTTCTTTACTTGCTATCTTTTTTTTTTTTTTAGTTGGAGTCTTACTCTGTTGCACAGGCTGGAGTGTAGCGGCACGCACATGGCCACCACAGCCTCAACCTGCTGGGCTCAGGCGATCCTTCTGCCTCCGCCTTCCAAGTAGCTGGAACCACAGAAGTGGACCACCACTCCCGGCTTTTTTTTTTTAATTGATGAGGTATCGCCAAGTTGCCTAGGCTGGTCTCGAACCTATGGACTCAGGCAATCCTCTTGTCTCCACCTCCAAAGGTGCTAGAACGACAGGCGTGAGCCACTGCACCTGGCTACTTGCTATCTTGGCCAGGGGAAGGGATGCATGAACAGTTCCAGAGGATTCCCCGTGACCTTCTCCACTATGACTTCACATTCTCACAAGCCAGTGATCCCAAGTGGGCTTTCCTGTCACTGCAGTATGTCCATCCTGGTGATGCACTTGGAGGTATAAGAAATGATCACTGGGTGTGATCCACTGTGAACCCAGTGGACCCACTATCACTGGAATTTACATAGGTATGTACTTGTTACCATGGCCCATAATTCTCCAGTCTACTTGAGGGGTGGGGCGGGGGGGAGGGCTATGATGACCCTGGGTCTCTAGGTCTCTAGGGATCCACTGAGACCATGTGTTCCTTAAAATGGAAAAGTATTTCCTTTTTCTCGAGGCAGGGGCTTATGAATTAAGATTACCCTTCAGGGTGCGAGGCATGGTGACTCATGCCTATAATCCCAGCACTTCAGGAGGCTGAGGCGGGAGGATCACTTGTGCCCAGGAGTTCTAGACCAGCTTGGGCAGCATAGCAAAACCTTGTCTCTACAAAAAACTTTAAAAAAATTAAATGGGCATGGTGGTGCATGTCTGTAGTCCCAGCTATTTGGAAGGCTGAGACGGAAGGATCACCTGAGCCCAGGAGCTCGAGGTTGTGGTGAGCCATGATCGTGTCACTGTACTCCAGCCTGGGTGACAAAGAGAGACCCAACTCAAAAAAAAATAGCTAACTCCTCAATGTCATCCCAAGGTGAGGTAAGTGAGTGGGGCCCTTACACCCCATTGGTCCATTACTAGGTGCTACCTGCCCTCGTGTTGACCCAGGCTCTCAGCAGCCACAGTGTTTAGCTTCCTCCTCCTGATGGGGCAATGAGGTGGCACATCACAGTATCTGATACAGGAAAGTCCCTGGAAACCGTGCCTGAAAGGAAATAGGGGAGCATGATTGGGTAGGGAGAAGTAGGATGAGACACAGCCCTCAGAGAGACCTCAGTCCACCAGACAGGCTCTCTGAAACTCTGGTCCCTCCTGAATCTAGCTTTTGCACTGGGCT
Organism: Cephalopachus bancanus; assembly: GCA_027257055.1. NCBI lineage: Eukaryota > Metazoa > Chordata > Mammalia > Primates > Tarsiidae > Cephalopachus > Cephalopachus bancanus. The sequence continues at coordinate 5,435,097 of JAPVLO010000176.1, read as the reverse complement.
GCAGCCATCCTCAGGAAGGGTGTTGATCTGGGCTGAGGACAATAGTCCAGGGAAGAGTCACCGTGAGCAGCCAACAGCCAGCATTCCAATGGCTGCTGGGGAAATGAATGCCTGAATCCAGGTTGGAGTGCAGTGGCATGATCACAGCTCATCCCAGTTCACTGCAGCCTCGACTTCCTTGGCTTAGGCGATCCTCCTGCCTCAGCCTCCCGAGTAACTGGGACTACAGGCATGCACCATCACACCTGGCTATTTTTTTAATTTTTTGTAGAGGTGAAGTCTCGCTATATTGCCTAGGCCAGTCTTGAACTCCTAGGCTCAAATGATCCTCCCACTTTGGCTTCCCAGCTACCACGGTCTCCATAAGAGGAGGCATTAGCAAATGGATGGTCCTTCAGGCCACAGACAGGGCCTAGAGATCACTAGGGAGCAAACACAGAGCATAAAGAGGTTCTGGAACCTAGCCCTAAGTCAAAACCAGTCCGAGGGGAGCTGGCAAAAGAGATGGAGAGAGAGCGGTGGGTACAGTGGAGGAAAGCCCAGGGCAGCCAAGTGCCACTGAGATCAGAAAGGAAGGACAGATTCATCTACATGTGGACTCTCACCGAGAGGCTAGCAAACACAAGACAAGCCCGTGGCCACAGCTCTGTCAGTACGGAGGCCCTTATCTGACCAAAGTTATCTTAGAGAACGGTGGACACAGAAGTCAGACTGGAGTATGGTGGAGGGTAAAATGGAGGTCAGGTCATGAAGATGACATGTTAGTAAAAACTGTCTTGAGTTTTACTATAAAAGGAAACAAAAAAATGGGAAAGGTAGAAGCTGGAGGAAGATAAGAGCTCACAGAGGATTTCAGGTCTGGGTGTGTGTGTGTGTGTGTGTGTGTGTGTGTGTGTATGCGCGCCTGCACACACCTGCTGAGTGCCCAGACAAATACTCAGATATAAGCCCCGACAAGGGCAGGTAACACCTAGTGTGTGTGTGTGTGTGTGTGTGTGTGTGTGTGTGTGTGTGTGTGTGAAAGAGAGAGTCAGAGTCTCACTCTGCTGCCCAGGCTGGAGGGTAGTAGCACAATCACGGCTCATCATAGCCTCCACCTCCTGGGCTCAGGCAATCCTCCCACCCTGGCCTCCCAAGTAGCTGGAGCAACAGGTGCATGCCACCATGCCCTGCTAATTTTTTTTATTTTGATCTCGCTATGTTGTCTAGACCGGTATCAAACTCCTGGGCTCAAGCAGTCCTTTCACCTCAGCCCCCCAAAGTGCTGGGATTACAGGCATGAGCCACCGCACCCAGTCTGTGTTTGCTTTGTAATTGGATAGTTATTAGAGTATGTTTGTAGTTGAGGGAAGCGATGAATGATGAGGGAGGAAAATATGAAAAGAAATAGGGACAGTGGTTAGTAGGCAGACGCACTGAGTCCCAGGACAGAGTTGGAGAGAACAGCCTCAGAAAGGAACAAGACCATGAGAAAAGAAAATGAGGGCTGGTGCAGGGGCTCGTGCCTGTCATTCCAGCACTTTGGGAGGCTGAAGTGGGAGGATAACTTGACCCAGGAGTATATCTTGATACCAGCCTGGGCAACGTAGTGAGACCCCTTCTCTATAAAAAGTCAAAAAATGACCCAGGTGTGGGGGTGTGTGACTGTAGTCCCGGCAACTTGGGAGGCTGAGGTAGATGGATAGACTAAGCCCAGGAGGTCGAGGCCGTGGTGAGCTGTGAGCGTGCCACTGCACTCCAGCCTGGACAAGAGTGAGACCCTGACTCAAAAAAAAAAAAAAAAAGAAGAAGAAGAAGAAGAAGAAGAGGAAGAGGAAGAGAAGAAAAGATGTAGTCTGAATTACTGACTTGATGGTGCGAGAAGGAAGATATTCCCCCCAGGTGATTCATGAAATAGGACAGCCCTGGGTAGGTGTCTGCTTGCACATTGCAGATCTGTCCCCACCCTGAGCTATGCTGGCTCAGGGCTCTGGTTCTCATCGTTAGACAGGAAGAGAGAAACAAGGTGTGGCTCTGCAGAGCTGACAGTGCTGGGCACATGTCACTTTGCGTTTTTGTCTTCTTTCTTTTCACTTCCATTTCCAGTCATGTGTGCCAGCTCTCAGACGGGTAAACAGGGTGGAGCCCAGGTCAGAAGGTGGTGAGATCTCAGTCTGCAGCAACTGGTGTGGTCAGCTGCATTTCCTCATGCTCATCAGGAAATCCTGGAGGGACCCAGCCAGTAAGAGTCCATCTGGAGAGGCGACGGTGGTGGGGGAGGGGAGGAGCACGCAGTAAGGAAGGGAGGGACTCATCTCTGGGCTCTAAATGGACATTCAATTCTTCACTTCATATCTTTGCATCTGCTCCTATCAATGGGTGTGCAGTCATTCTCTGTCATATTTTTTTCTCTTTAAGGCTGTGTTGTTTTTTATAATCTCTTCCTGGCTAGATAAGATTTCATTGCATTTATAGATAAAGTGTTGATTTACAGATAAAGCAAAGATGATCAATCACCTATCTTTATTATGTTGTAAGGCATACAGATATTAATGGTAAAACAAAGAAAATAAAATAAAACAAGACATGGTGATTGACATGGAAAAATATTCCTAGCCGGGTATGGTGGCTCATGCCTGTAATCCAGCACTTTGAGAGGCTGAGGAGGGAGGATCACTTGAGACCCAGAGTTTGAGACTAGTTTGGACAACATTATAAAATCCCCGTTTCTATTATAAAACATTTTTTAAAATTTTTAAACATATTCCCAATATTTTGTTTAGCAATAAAAGTTGATTTGTAAAGGGGATATATTTACACACACACATGGATGCCAAAAAATGTATACACATTTTAAGAGATGTTATCTATGTATGACTTTTTCAAAGTTGAATTGAATTACATTAGCAATGTGTGTTCATGCAAACGTGCTTCCACCATTTTCTTTGGCTGTCCTGCCCAGTGCATGGTGATGCTAGCATTCATTTGATTAATGCCATCTTTTGAGCAAATGTCATGCTTAAAATGTGTATACATTTTTGGAGCATCCCTGATGTGTGTGTGTGTGGGTGTATATATATACTTTTTTTTTTGAGTCAGTGTCTCACTCTGTCACCCAGGGTATACACTTCTGGCCACCGCAGCCTTGACCTGCTGGGTTCAGGCAATCCTTCCACCTCAGTCTTCCCAGTAGCTGGAAGTACAGGCATGCACCACCACACCTGGCTAATTTTTCTTGATTTTTTGTAGAGAAGACGTCTCGCCAAATTGTCCAGGTTGGTCTCAAACCCTTAGGTTCAGGTAATCCTCTCACCTCTGCCTCCCAAAGTGCTGGGGTGACAAAGGCATGAGACACCGTGCCCGGCCTATACACACTTTTGAATAGCTGACATTTAAGTGACTACTATGTGCCAGTTATATAATGTTAGCTCTGAGTATTGAAAATAAGTGTTAAACTTTTTTTTTAAGTCTAGCAGTTGTTATTAAGTTTTCTATGTGCATCACTTTTGTAAATAAAAGTCAATCTCAGCGCCAACATCAGGCTGCTGGTAAGCTCTGCCATTTACATGCATACTCTGTGGTCCTTCCTCTCCCCTTACAGCCTGCCTTTGTATCAGACGTGAGGTTTGGAAGTTCTTTCCTTTATTCCACTCTGGCCTGACTGAAGCTTTTCTCTGCACTAGTAACTCTTGCCATGGCTTTGGGGCTGGGTTTGGAATGCCCCGGGGAAGCCGATTATTTCCTGGGCTCCATAATTTGCTAACAACAAATTTCACGTGTTAAGCAACATTCGCTTCATCTAATTCCTGTCCCCTTCTAAAAGCAGTTCTCTGACTTTTGAAAAGCCTGTGGGCAGCTTCCCATTCCTTCAGCAATTGTGGCTTTGACTTCAGACATCTCTTAACTACTTGAGCGCCAGAGCAGTTCCACCCTGTGTCTGCTTGCTGCCATTTGTCGGAAAGAAGGCGTAAGTGCCTTCTCAGTACACTTAAGCATCTTATTTCCCACACTCTACAACGTCTCTTTGTACCAGATGGAAGACTTTGCCCTTTCTCTCTTACAAAGTTTGAGCCCAAAAGAGATGGTAAAGGCGTGCTCAGAGGAACCAAGTGTGTTTTCGAAACAACTCCGTCTTATTCCAATCAGGAAAAGTTACCCTGGCAACCAAATAACTGTTTTGTTTTTTAAGACCCTACTCTTTGTCTTCTGTAGGTTTAGTCTCTCCTCATGGAGTTAGCCTGTCTGCTGACAGCGACAGCCATCTTGTTAGAATGGCTGAAAATCTTTGTTCTGATTTCTGTCTCTTGCAGTCAAAAGTTATCTGAATGTTGGCATCCCACAGTTCCTATGAAATCTCCCTGTTTTCTCTGGAGATCGCAGCTGAAGGAAGAGAGCTGGCCACACATCCCCGAAGGTGGATATTTTAAAGAGTCATCCTTGTGGACACAAAAACCACCACAACCACGCTTCCAAATCATCAAGGCTTTCTGAGTCCCCAGTAGTTGGGCTTTCTGGTATTCTGCTATTTCACCACAGTTTCCTAGGGAGTATTTTCCTGAACTGCTTGTGCTCATTTTACTTAACAGCAAAAGAATCCTCTTTTTTATAAGTCTACACTTTCTTTTTGAAAGCCGCTTCAACTCTTTGGATCAGATCCTAATTTGAATTGAAGAGAAAAGAAAGCAAAAGTCCAAGAAGCCTCCATTAGAGGCTATATTGTTGTCCTCCATTTCCTAGGTTGCATCTGCTAAGCACTCTTGTTCCCTGCAGTTTTTTGGATTTCAGCATCTCTAGCAGTCCATGGGTTTTCCTCCATTTCAACCAGAATACTTATTGTTCCTTAAGGGCAGGGTGGAGCCTGGGGAAGGGATGGTCAATGATGAAAGCCCACCCCTGATCTCAACTAGGAAAACAACTCCTAATGCATCCCCTCTTCCAAGCAGGCTGGTGACCGAATCGAATCTTTGTCTGCAAAGGTCGGCAGGCTCACGGCATTCTTTTCCTGTTTTTCTCCAGGCAATTCTGGCAGGGGGATATGGCATGGCTCCCAAGAAAGCAGGGCAGAGTGCTCGGGGAAGGTACCAAGGTACCAGAAGCAGCTCTGCCTGGACATCTCACCGTCCTTCTTGGCAAGTCTTGGGAATAAGTAGCCTCAACCCCCGCCTGAGATAGAGGCACTGCCCTCTGGCCCTCTGTCACTTCCTGCTCTGAGCGCTTGAGGTTCACCCCACACATTGCTCCTCATGTGACCCACCATCAAAGGACATGTGTGCAGATACGACAGTCATCATTACAGAGGCCGCACGAGTCAGCAGCCCTGTCTATCCAAATCCTTTCTTAAAATGTAACGATTAATAACTACGGCATGGAGAGAGGCCGAATGTGGTGGCTCACACCTCCTTTGAGTCAAGGAGTTTGAGAACAGTCTGGGCAACAAAATGAACCCTGTCTCAAATAAAGAAAGAGGGGAGGAGAGGGTGAAGGGAGGGAGAGGGAGAGGGAGGGGGAGGGGGAGAGGGAGGGGGGGGAGAGGGAGGGGGAGGGGGAGAGGGAGGGAGGAAGGGAGGGAGGGAGGGAGGGAGGAAATATAGAAATCGGTTATTACTAATACCTTAAACCCGTCAAATAACTGTAGTACAGCACATAGAGCAAAATGGATTAGCAAGGTTAATTTCTTCCAAGTGCCTCTGACATCACTAGTGAAAAGATTCCTCAAAGTCACAGAAGCCTGAGGGCAAAAACTCTCTATCACGAAATAACAGAGAAACTCTATAAACTAACTGTTGCCATCTTCCAAGATAAAAGGATCTTCTCCCGCCCCCTCCTCTAAACAGGAACTGTCTTTCTTTGTTGTAAGACCAGGAGCCCTAAAAGGGTCCTCCCAATTCTCCCTTTAGGAGAGTCAAAGGGAAGAGTGATGTTATGCCAGTGTGAGGGGAAAGAAATTGTCTGCTTCAATTTCGTTCCTTTCAAAGAATCCTTTGAAAACTCTCCTTATGGCACACCTCTCCCTTCCCCAGTACTTAAAATGACAGTCCTGTAGCCACTCAGAATCATCATTTGAACCCGATTTTAAAAATCTGCTCTGATCCAAGAGGATGCTGAATCCAGGTGCCTGTAATCCCAGCCCTTTGGGAGGCTGAGAGGAGAGTATTGCTTGAGTTCAGGAGTTCAAGACCAGCCTGGGCAACATAGTGAGACCATGTCTCTACAAATAAATAAATAAAATAATCAGCAGGTCATGGTGGCACACGCTTGTAGTCCCAGCTACTCTGGAGGCTGAGGCAGAAGGATCACCTGAGCCCAGGAGGTCGAGGCTGTGGTGAGCCATGCTCGTGCCACTGCACCCCAGGCTGGGTGATGAAAGGACAGACCGAGAGTGGGAAGCCATTTTTCATCTTGTTCTTAAACCCTGACACAGTGATGAGAAAATAGAAGCTGTGCTTTTGGAGAAATGCACACTTTAGGTATAATTAACTTTACAGATTTTGTCTTTTCAGAAACAGACTTCCAGGTATCTGAGGTATCTCATAGTGGCAATCAAGCTTGCCTAGAGTAAAGGGAATTTACAAGGCCTAAGACATTATGTGTTGGGCAAGGATTGTAAAAGTCATGAAACTTGTAATTACAAAAGTTATAACCACTCAGAGGGGGAGCAGGTGGGGATTCGATCTTCCAGTAAATTGGGTACTATCTGCAGGGAAGCCAAGGATTCCCCAAAGCTACCTATTGGGAATGCCTAGGAGATAAGGGGAGGGACACCCTCCATTAGGTCTAAGGAATGTCATTTGGGAAAGTGCAGGAGAATTAGAATCCTTATCATGCCCTTCTCTAGGGGCTATGAAAATGTGGGTGAACATTAATGGGTCTCTGTGTCACAGTTTCTCCAAGACATCCACAGGTGGTGGATAAGGAAGTCACAGCAGTCACGGCAGTCACGTGCAAAATCTCCTTCAGATACAAGATCAGGACAGCCCAAATAACCACCCCAACTTTGGTCAAGGAATTTGTGAATTGCAAATGCCTAATAAGTCTCTTACAGGAAACTCCCCCCCCCCACTCCAGGGTTGACCTAATCAGCCCTCTGTGAACTATGTGACACAGATAAGCCCCACCATGGCAGCAATCATGTGACTAACCCACCCATCTGCCTGCTGCCCATCACCTGACATCATCAGTACCTGTGCTTGTCTGCCCCTTTGTGATGACGTGGAAGCAGACCACCACCCAATCACCTTAATGATCTCCCCCCATCAAGGGGAATGGTTAAAAGGACTCAACCACAAGCAACCAGGGGCCATTGCCTTGCTAGAGTCTGGTGTGGCCAAGTGCTCTTTGAGGCATGGCTGTCACCATGCTTCCTGGCTTTGGTCCCCCTCCCCCACCTTGGGGAGGTGAATCTTCTCTCTTCCTTCTCTTTCTCTCTCTAATTTATTTTTAAATAAACTTTTCTTTCTTAACCTCTTGTGTGTCGCAATTCTTTGCAATCTACTCGGATCTCTGAGTTGCTGGCGCACACCTCTGGCTTGCCAGCCCCGGCGGTGCTGCGGCCTCCCTGCATCTCTCCACCCTCATCCAGTCCGTCCGTACCCTAACAGGTAACAGAGTGAGACCCCAGCTCAAAAAAAAAAAAAAAAAAAGATTGCGAAGGAGGAGCTCAGATCAAATAACTACACATTCTTTAGGGAGAACACATCTTCCTACTCACCCTCAACTGTATACACACAGGTGCATGGGCATGCCCACACATATGTACGCACATAGTCACACACTCACTCAGTCACACTTTGTTGTAGTGTGAGGGCTCAGTCAGGTTGTTTCTTTGACCCACCCATTACCTTTCAGTAAAACTTCACAGAATAAAAAACACACCAGCAGGGCTCTACACACCACCCCCAAGGATCACAATAGCACAATTGTGATTGGCCATCCATGAACAGCAGTTGAAAGCCAACTTCAAAGGACCTGACTTGTGTCAGCCAGGGTTTTAGAGATTAGGATTCCAGTATGTGTTTTTTCCCCCCAGGAACTTAATGGGGCAGAGTACTGTGAGCAAAGATGCACAAAACAAAGCAAGAGAGAGAGGAAAAAAATATGAACAAGAAATGGGGGAAATTAAGGACAGATGGTAAAAGAAACTTGAAAACATGGAGAATTAAACATGATTTTATAAATTAATAACTTAAAAGACATGAATAGACATTTATCAAAAGAAGAGATATGGGCAGCCAACAGACACACTAAAAAGTGCTCAGCCTCACTAATTATCAGAGAAATGCAAATCAAAACCATACTGAGATACCGCCCAGCCCCAGTACGAATGACCATCATTAATACAACAAAAAACAACAGATGCTGGTGAGGATGCAGAGAAAAAAGAACACTTCTGCACTGCTGATAATGCAAACAAGTGCAACCTCTTTGGAAAACAGTGTGGTGATTTCTGAAAGAACTAGATATTGACCTTCCATATGACCCAGCAATCCCCCTATTGGAAATATGCCTGGAGGAACTCAAGTCATTCTACAAAAAAGATACCTGCACATGCATATTTATTGCAGCACTGTTCACAATAGCAAAAACATAGAAGCAACTGTGCTGCCCATTAAAACTGCAATGGATAAAAAAGTAATACATATACATGATAGAATATTATGCAGTCATAAATAAGGACAGGCATAAGGGTTTTGCAGCAACTTGGATGGATTTAGAGTTAATCATACTCAGTGATCTATCACAGAAACAAAGAACAGAGTACCATATGTTCTCACTCATAAGTGGACCTTGAACAATTATCATAATACTATAAGAAAGGGATTGGCAGTAGTGGGAAACTGCCAGCTTGCGGGGTGTGGGATTGGCAGCTGAGGGAAACTGCCAGGGGAAGGAGGGACCTCATCAACAAGAGCACCTGCATAGTGAACATTTGTATAACTAACCCTGAAATGTACCCCACATTTTTTAAATTAAAAAAAAATTTTTTTAAGTGCAACAAAAAAAAGTAATAACTGAGGCTGGGCAAGGTAACTCATGCTTCTAATCCCTACACTTTGGGAGGGCAAGGAGGGAGGATTGCATAAGCCCAGGAGTTCGAGACCTTCCTGGACAACATAGAGAGACCCCATGTCTAAAAATAATAATACTAATAAAACATAAAATAAGATAAAAATTATAAAACATAAAAAAGTTAATAAACTAAACAGAAAAGGGGGAAATAATTTGGACTGCAAGAACAAAGTAGAATGGAAGAGGAAGTGGTTACATGACCCCAGGAAAAACATAAAGCTGGAACCGAAATAATATGAAGAGCTCCACTGTTAGCATTTTTGGGCAGCTGAAATCCGTGTGCCCCATTCCACTTCCTGGCTTGCTGTGCTCTCACCGACAACAAGATCAAAATAAGCAGTCATCAGACAGTTAGTCAGCACTTTTAGCTGAATGCATGGGGCATTCACCATCACTCTGAGGAGTTCCCCATTCTCCCCTTCCAAGGAATGTTTTTTAGCCAAGTCAGTATGAGATAATCATTAAGTTTCATGTTCAGAGTTATAGGATAATTCAATTTGCACAAAATCTTTACTCAAATCCCAACTTTTTCTTCCCAGCAATATTTCTTAGTGAAATTGATACAGAGACCCGCTAACATCCCTCCATATTGCCACAGTCCTTAGAGAAGGCCATGGCAAGGGTTCAAGCACTCCTGCACATTCCTGAACACATTACTGAGAGTTCCCTGGTGTTCTATGCACTCCCAGTAAGTAGTTTCTGGTAATCCTTGACTTCCCTGCAGACTATGCCCAAAGATGTAAATTCCTATTGACTCCCTTTCTTTCGTTTTTTTGAGTCGGGTCTCACTCTGTTGCCCAGGCTGGAGTACAGTGGCACAGATCACAGCCACCACAGCCTCAACCTGTTGGACTCAGGCGATCCTTCCACCTCAGCCTTCCAAGTAACTGGAACTATAGGCATGCGCCATCATGCCCATGCCCAGTTAATTTTTTGATTTATTGTAGAGATGAGGTCTCGCCAAGTTGCCGGGGTTGGTCTCAACCTCATGGGCTCAGGCAATCCTCTCACCTCGGTCTCCCAAAACGCTGGAATTATAAGCGTGAGCCACTGTGCCCAGCCTATTCCCTTTCTTAATAGTCATAGGCTTGAACTAAATAGTATCTATGTAATTGTAAGTCTTCCTTTACTCTAAATGTCACTATCTAAATGTAAAATAAGGCTATAGCTTAAGCTCTGTACAATGCTCTGCTGGTCAGGTGGCTAATGTGTAGGTACCCACAACTCTGGACTCCAAAAGTGGACTGTGAAAGCCTGGAGGGTGAGGAGAACCATTTTAGGAGGACCTGGAGTCTGGCTCTGCTCCCTGGATTCGAACTCAGAAATAAACTTCTTTTTACCAGTTCCCTGCCCCTTTGATTGACTGGTATCAAGAGTGAGCAGCCAAGCGCTACTCAGACCCTAACAGGATGGGCTTTGAAGCCAGTGGAACCTGGATTAGGTTCATTGCAAGGTCTGTAGTGCTCACATGCAAGGCTTTACTTCATTACAGAAGGCAACCAAGAGTAATCTTCCGCTTCTGTCTTCCAACACATAGGATCCTGCAGGCCTCTTGAAGAGGATATTGCTGGACTCCTCTGTGAGGTTTTAGCATTTCAACAACCAAGATGCTTGGAGGTTTCAGATCACAGCATCCTACAACAGTAAGGCTAAAAAAAAAAAAAAGTAACCAACTTATTAAGATTTAGCCAGGAGCTGGTGGCTCACACCTGTCATCCCAACACTTTGGGAGGTGGAGGCAAGAGGATTGCCTGAGTCCAGGGGTTTGAGACCAGTCTGGACAACTTGGTGAGAACTCGTCTCTACAAGAAATCAAAAAAATAGCCAGGCGTGGTGGCACCTGCTGTAATTCCAGCTACTTGGAAGGCTGAGGTGGAAAGATTACCTGAACTCAGCTGGTCGAGGCTATGGTGACCATGAGCATGCCACTGCACTTCAGCCTGGGTGACAGCGTGAGACTCTGACTCAAAACAAGTAAATAAGTAAATAAATAAATAAAGATTTAGCGAGGGAGTCAGGAAGAAGACAGGGTGGAAAGATATGTCCTTCGTTAGCGTGGAGAATTGTGGGAAATGGAGAGAGGGAGTCTGAGAGAAGCAGAGAGAGACAGAGAGAAACACAGAGAAACAGAGTCAGAGAAAGAGTCAGGGATAGAGAGAAACAGAGACAGAGAAAGACAAAGACAGACAGCAAGAGAGAGAGAGTGAAATGGTGAAGGTTGTCCTGACCTCCCCTGCCCTGTCCCTTCTCAGGTTGCCCAGGTCGGAAGTGGGACACTGGGACAGCAAGGTTAGCCCCAAGAGCGAGCAAGAGCCACCACTGAAGAGACCCCATGGCCTCTAGAAGAAGGTTGTCCCGGGTGCAGCACGCCTCCACACAAGCCTTAGGAGCAAGGCAGTCCTAGGCGGGGCAGCATGGTGAGACGGACGAAGCACAGAGGACCCAGAGGAGTAAGCCTCCCTGCTCAGTGGAGGCAGGTGAAGCTGGACTGATGAGAGGCAGAGGGACTTCAAAGGGATCTCCAGCACCAGGGAAAACTGAAATGAGGCCAGAGTCACCCCCAGACTTTAGCCAGACCCAGCAAGGCAGATCACAGGTCACACCCACCCAAGCACCAGCCACAGACATCCAGGGCCAGCAGCACTCAGTGGAAAGGGGACAACAGACTGGAGGAGGGCCAGGACAGGCAGGGGTGGTGCCGAGGACAAGGATCTCCCGCCACCATGAGGTTGCAGAAACCTGAGCCCTTCCCCCAGACGCTAGGTGAGCAGAGGAGGAAGAGCCCGAGAGCCTCAACGTTTGTATCCAAAGGAGGCTGACCAGCATCCAAGGGGATTAGTTTCTGATGAGGACTACCTTTTAAACCGGGCATTTAGTTAGTGTTATTCCCCATTCTAACCAGGAGGTAAGGGCTCAGGGGAAGTCAGAACAGATTAGACTAAATAAAGTTCATAGCAGGGCACAGTGGCTCATGCCTATAATCCCAGCACTTTGGGAGGCGAGAGGATTGCCTGAGTTCAAGGGTTCGAGATCATCCTGGGTAACTTGGTGACACCTCATCTCTACAATAAATCAAAAAATTAGCTGGGCATGGTGGCACATGCCAGTAGTCCCAGCTAATTGGAAGACTGAGGCAGAAGGATCACTTGAGCCCAGCAGGTTGAAGCTGCGGTGGCCGTGACAGTGCCACTGCACTCCAGCCTTGGCATCAGAATGAGACTCTGACTCATAAATAAATAAATAGTTCATTGTTTTGCACATCTAAGTTGTAATGCAGGTTAAATTTTGCAATTTTGACTGGGCATGGTGGCTCACACCTGTAATCCCAGCACTCTGGGAGGCCTAGGTGGGAAGATTGCTTGAGCCCAGGAGTTTGGGACCAGCCTGGGCAACATAGTGAGAACTCATCTCTACAAAAATTAAAAAACAAAAAGTTAACTGGGTGTGGTGGTGTGTGCCTGCTTCCCCAGCAGTTATTGGGAGGCTGAGGCAGGAGGATGGCCTGAGCCCAGGAGGTAGAGGCTGCAGTGAGCTGTGAACATGCCACTCACTCCAGCCTGGGCAACAGAGTGAGACCCTGACGCGAAAAGAAAAGAAGAGAATGCAAATAGGTTGAATAATTTATCCAGGAAAGCACACCTAGTAAGTGTGTGCTGGAAACAGGATGCAAACACAGGCCAAACTGACCATTCTGACTTCTCAATGTGTTTCCTCCTTTTGGGGGAAAAAAATCTTCTCGTATCGAAGAAATTCCATCCACATTTCTGCTTTCCGCTTTATATTACAAAACACATCCTGAAGCTCTTCGTGGTGACCAGACTCTGAAGGCAAAAGTGATTCTTCCTGCTGCCGTGATCATGCCACGTGGGCAATGCTGATATTATGGCAGCCGCTCTGTCTAAACTAAATGCTAATGATTATATGACTAGAAAGAAATTCTGGGAAAACAGAAAGAACTGTGCAGGAAACTAACACACGGGCCCAGAAAAAGGAAAGGCGATTTTAAAAAGAGAAATCATACTCTAATCAGTGCTTTAACTGAGACAAGCGTATTTAACATCGAAAGAACCCTTGAGCTTTGTGTAATCAAAATAAACAGTGAAAAGGGTCAAACTGCATAAAATAAGTCCTTTCTTGGGTTTCCAGTGACGTTACAAACCACAAAAAGCTCCACCCTCTATTTAAATTATAGGCTGTGATTTCACCCTCTGGCGGGTAATTTGGTCAATCTGGTCAGTGTAGGCTCCGCCCTTCTGCTTTGATCTGTAACTACCTCTAAATTCAGCAGATATTCACTGCGGCAGAAGTCAAGGTATTGTCATTTCATGCTTCTCAGTTATCAGAATTAGCAAGGGCCAGTAGCCTAGGCGTCTAAAGAAAATCTGCCTGGAGACATAAACATAGAGACAGAATCCCCACACATGGATTTTACTTGGGATCCTTGCTTTTGCTAGTACAACTATGATTTCAAAATAGGTCAGGAGCAAGTCTCTTAACGCTAAAGTGAGACAGTCGGGCAGTCGGGCAGGTTAATCCTTAAGATCACTTCCAATGTGATGACTCTATGATCTCAAGTCTGGGGAAGACTGAGGAAGTCTCCCCACCTTCCCTGTGTAATGGAAAAGCAAAGCCCAGCTTCACTGGCCACCCGATACTAGGGAAGTTATTTAATGTTGTTAGTCTCAGACTCTTCAACCTCAGGGGACAGACAGCAATACACCCTTCACAGGATGGCTGTGTAAAGCTAGTAGAAAAATGGGACAATCAGACTTGCTCATACTTTTTAAAGCTTTTATTAATTAATTTATTTTTGAAATGGAAGGTCTCACTATGTTGCCCAGGCTGGTCTCGAACTTCTGTGCTCAAGCCATCCTGCCACCTCAGCCTCCTGAGTAGCTGGGACTACAGGACCTCCAGTTAACTTTGCTAAGACCAGGATCTCTGATGTATAATTTTTTCCATGGAGCAGGGTATATCTTTAATGAAGAGAATTGAAGGATCTGGAAAGCTTTACTTTAGTGAAGCACTGAGTTCAGCTTTAAGGAGGCTGAAATATCTCATCATATTGTGGAAATGTCTACATGTGCTCAACTTAAGCTTTTAAATTTTTTTTTTTTTTGAATTGGGATCCCATTGTGTTGCCCAGGCTGCAGTGCAGTAGCATACTCACGGCTTACCACAACCTCAACTTCCTGGGCTCAGACAATCTTCCCACCTCAACCTCTTGAGTAGCTGGGACTACAGGCATGCACAACCACACCCAGCTTATTTTTTTTTTAATTCTTGTAGAGACAAGGTCTCTCTGTGTTGCCCAGTCTGGGCTTGAACTCCTCCCACCTTGGCCTCACAAAGTACTGAGATTGCAGGTGTGAGCCACTGCACCTGGCCAGAAAGCTTCTAAAGGCTCCTCAACTGTCTTCAGCAACAGTCTCAGGGTTTAAGGAGCTACTTTGACATATAGTCATGAAGGTGATCTAACAAGAGCTCTATCCTAGTGACCCCTGAAAACCAAATGATGGAATCACACTGGTCAGCTGACTTGGGTTAGAGCTAGGGCTGGGGCTGGGTTTGGGGCTGGGGCTGGAGTTGGGGTTCATGTTAGGGTTAAGGTTAGGAAAAGGACTGGGGCCAGGGTTGGGATTGGGACAGGGGCTGGGACTAGGTTTAGGGTTAGGGTTAGGGTTAGGGTTAGGGTTAGGGTTAGGGTTAGGACTAGGGCAAGGGCCAGGGCCAGGGCCAGAGTCAGGGTTAGGGTTAGGGCCAAGGCCAAGGTCAGGGTTATATAAGTTGACATATGGATCCCACAACTCTGAAATAAAATTTAAATTAAAAAAAAAATAGAAGGCTGGAGCTGCTGCCGCTGAGTCCGGATCTCGTTTCCGCGAGCCCCCGACACCCGCCAGACATGCACTCCCGATTCCTTTTGGTTCAAAGTCCAGTATGGCAAGGAAGAACAGGCGCCCCAGAAGAAGATTACGGTTGTTGGGGTTGGTGCTGTTGGCATGGCCTGTGCTATCAGTATCTTAATGAAGGACTTGGCAGATGAACTTGCTCTTGTTGATGTCATGGAAGACAAATTGAAGGGAGAGATGATGGACCTTCAACATGGCAGCCTTTTCCTTAGGACACCAAAAATTGTCTCTGGAAAAGACTACAATGTGACTGCAAACTCCAAGCTGGTCATTATCACAGCTGGGGCAATCAGCAAGAGGGAGAAAGCCGTCTAAATTTGGTTCAGCGCAACGTGAACATCTTTAAATTCATCATTCCTAATGTTGTAAAATACAGCCCAAACTGCAAGTTGCTTGTTGTTTTGAATCCAGTGAATATCTTGACCTATGTGGCTTGGAAGATAAGTGGCTTTCCCAAAAACCGTGTTATTGGAAGTGGCTGCAATCTGGATTCAGCCCAATTCCATTACCTGATGGGAGAAAGGCTGGGAGTTCATCCACTGAGCTGTCATGGGTGGATCCTTGGAGAGCATGGGGACTCTAGTGTACCTGTGTGGAGTGGAGTGAATGTTGCTGGTGTCTCCTTGAAGAATCTGCACCCAGATTTAGGCACTGATACAGACAAGGAACAGTGGAAAGAGGTTCACAAACAGGTTGCTTAGAGTGCTTATGAGGTGATCAAACTGAAAGGCTATACATCCTGGGCCATTGGACTGTCTGTGGCAGATTTGGCAGAAAGTATAACGAAGAATCTTAGGCGGGTGCATCAATTTCCACCATGATTAAGGGTCTTTATGTCATAAAGGATGATGTCTTCCTTAGTGTTCTTTGCATCTTGGGCCAGAATGGTATCTCAGGCCTTGTGAAGGTGACTCTGACTCCTGAGGAAGAGGTTCGTTTGAAGAAGAGTGCAGATACTCTCTGGGGGATCCAAAAAGAGCTGCAATTTTAAAGTCTTCTAATATCATACTACTACACTGTCTAGGCTACACCAGGATTTTAGTTGGAACTTGTGCACGCTGTCCTTTTCACTTGATCTGTGATTAAAGCAGTCATATTAAGATGGACTGGGAAGAACATCAATTCCTAAAGTTAGAAATAGGAATGGTTCATAAAAATTACAGCTATATCCTGATGCTGGATGGTACTTATCTTGTGTAGTCCTAAACTGGTTAGTATGAAATAGTTTACCACCTCTGAGGCACCACTGCCAATCTGCACACGCTGCAGTTGCCCCACAAATCAGATGCATATTTACTGTGTGTTATATAACTTCCTGGTTCCTTCACCGAACATGCCTAGTCCAGCTGTTTTTCTCCAGGTGGTCACATCCTGGGATCCAGTGTATAAATCCAGTATTGCATGTCTTGTGCATAACTGTTCTGAAGGATCTTATTTTGTGTGCTATTTGTATCAATAGTGTACATTACCATATAATGTAAAAAGAAAGATCAATGAAACCAACTATCCAAGTGTCATACCAACTGAAACGTAAAATAAACCTTGAACAGTGAAAAAAAAAATAGAAGTAAAAACATACCCCTTTCCTTGGAAAACACTATATACACCAGAGCTCTTGATCTTAGCAAAGATGGCGGATCCTTATTTTTCTTTTTTTCTTTTTTTTTTTTTTGAGTTGGAGTCTCACTCTGTCGCCCAGACTGGAGTGCTGTGGCCGCTCCCGGCCACCGCAGCCTCGACCTGCTGGGCTCCGACCATCCTTCCGCCTCTGCCTTCCGAGTAGCCAGAATTACAGGCAGGCGTTACCACGCCCGGCTGATTTTTGGATTTATTGTAGAGATGAGGTCTTGCTGCCCAGGCGGGTCTCGAACCCTCGGGCTCAGGCAATCCACTCACCTCAGCCTCCCAAAGGCACAGGATTACAGGCTGAGCTACCGAGCCCGGTATTTTTCAAAGCCCATTGCTTGGCTCATTTTGGTGAAACTCTTCTTGTGTCTCGGATTCTTGGCCTATGGCGTTTGTCAGCCTCAATGCCAGTCCCTGAATTAGGTCGTGCTTGTGGGAAAGGGCTTGGCGCTTAGACTTTTATGTCGTTCACCCCACCAAGGAGCTCAGGCTTTGTTAGCCCTTTCTGAACCTCGGCAGGGCCTCTCCATTCTCTTACAAGTTAAGTGAAAAGCAAAACTGTCCCTGGCCTGTGGAGGGTTCCTGGTGAGGGCCGTGAATGTGAATGGCGTTTGTGCCTGTCGGCAGCCACAAATCCCAGAACACCCTGCCACTTCAAAACTACAAGAAACAAAGTTGCACCCTCCGCTTGAACTCCTCCTTAATTTTACCAAAAAAGGAATTTGGGAAGGGGGACAGGACGCTGCCAACTTTATTTGCTTTAGCCAGGATGTTACAGTCTCTGAAATAAGAGTGGACGCTGGGGATTTCCTCCAAGTTAAAGTGCACGGAGCGACAAATAAAGAATGCACAGCATCAATAACACAGAGAAACTGCAGTGACTCCAGATGTCTAAAACTTCCTTTGTATGGAATACAAAATCTTTTTTCTCCTTTAGACAGACTTAAATGAAAGTAGGAAGCGGCAAGGGTACTTCCAACAATGAGAAAAATTTCCGAATACTTGGCTCCAATGAGATGTTTCCAGCCAGGGACCAGTGCATACTTAAATGATAATGAAATGAAAAGACTGATGTGAACCGACCGTGGTCATACACACACACTTCCAGATGAGTCAAGATTCCGTAAGCCACCGGTGACTTCACTGTCAGGGCCAGGCCTCAACCCTGACATGAGAGAGGAAGTTGTGGTCGCTTGAAGACTGTCCTCACCAGGGAAAGAAAACCATACCATTTGATCACAGCATGACTTTTCAGTAAAACTTATCTCTTGTGTATTTCCTTATCGTCGATGTTTGTCTAATTCCTCCAAATTCCCTGTAGGTGTATTCTACCCATTAGGCAACCATGGCACAGAAATAATTGTGGTTTTTATAAGATAATCTATTCTGGACACTAGAGAATTAGAAAAATCATACATTGCTTCCAAAAAGACACCTATCAGAAGGTCAAGAAAGTATATTTTTAAATTATTTAAAAGAAATAATTGTCTATTCCTTAAGTTAAAAATATTTTAGGTTTTCAAACAATGGTGAACATTGCATTGAATTAGCACTTTTTTTTTTTTTTGAGTCAGAGTCTCACTCTGCTGTACAGGCTGGAGTGCAGTGGCACACTCATAGCCACTGCAGCCTCGACCTGCTGGGTTTACCTCTTGCTGAGGCCATGACAAGAGGATTGCCTGAACTCAGTGGTTCGAGACCAGCCTAGGCAACTTGATGAGACCTCATCTCCACAATAAATCAAAAAATTAGCTGAGCATCGTGGTACATACCTATAGTTCCAGCTACTTGGAAGGCTGAGGCAGAAGAATTGCCTGAGCCCAGCAGGTCGAGGCTGTGGTGGCCATGAGCATGCCACTGCACTCCAGCCTGGGAGACAGAGAGAAACTCCAACTGAAACATACACACACGCGCGCGCGCACACACACACACACACACACACACACACACACACACACACACACACACAAAACATAAAACACTGAATGAGCATATTCTTTAAATTAGAAATTAAAGCTGGGCATGGTGGCTCACTCCTGAAATCCCAGCACTTCAGGAGGCCAAGGTGAAAGGATCTCTTGGACCCAGGAGATCAAAATCAGCCTGGCAACAGAGTGAGACCTAGTCTCTACCAAAAAAAATTTAAATTAGCCAGATGTGGTGATGCATGCCGGGAGTCCCAGCTACTGGGGAGGATCATTTGAGCCAGGAGTTCAAGGCTGCAGTGAGCTATAACCATGCCACTGCACTCCAGCCTGGGTGAGACAGCAAGACCCTGTCTTAAAATTAAAATAAATAAATAAAATATATAAAATAAGATGATGTAGATAAAGCTGCTTTTCAAACTATCTGCTTGTATATGGGTCTTTTGATTCTCTAAATTAGAAGGTCCTTGTTGCTATGTCTTCTAAATTCCTTATGACTCTCTGATTCCTACCAGATTGCCCATTATAGTATAAATATTCAGCTGGAAAAAGTGATAACATAAAACATTAATTAATTGAGTCAATGGACTTTATAGATTGAATAATCTAGGTAACTCTTGGTACTCTCACTTTGCACGTGTGAACAGAAATATGAAAATCTGTGTTTTTCTCAAAACTGCCTCTGCTGACAAGGAAGAGAAACCAAGAACTGTGTCTGCAGGTGGCCACACAAAGCTATCTGAAGCAGAACAGCATGTGAGAGCCAGCCACTATTTCTGGTACCACGAAAGACTTGCAAAAGCTTGGTAAGAAGAATCTCTGGGCAGATGATAAGTGACAAGTGATTTAGCACAAGTCTTCTCTTATTTTAGGACATAATTTTACCGGTAACCCAAATTTCCTTTTTTCCTAGGTGTCTAGACAGAAGCTAGAGCAACCCTGACATTAGAAATAAATACACTCTCCCTTGCACAAAACACGGAGGCCTTTTATCCTCCCATAAGGAGACCTTATTCTAGGAGGGGGTGATCTGAGCTATTGGCACCCTCCTTGGTCTTCCTCGCAAAAACAGCACATATATGTGAGTAGGCCAGCTTGGTTTCACTGGGGCTGGCGTAGGAGACTGGGATGCAGAGGTCTTGGGCTTGTATAGGTTTGGTCAGATGACCAAGACAAGAAATGGCCTGACAACCTCGAGTGTGTGCGACTCCAAGACTAACATGTTTCCATATTCTTGCAGTGTGTAAACGTTCAGTCTTCATAAGATCATTTACAACCCACCATAAGACTGAAATCTGAATATCAATCATCTTTTATTATGGCAGTTTCACTACATCCCTAGACTCTTCCAAGACAAAAAAAAAATTCTTCAGGGATTACAAATGCCAATACTAAGCCAAAATCTTATCCTATAGCAGTAAGGGTACTGCCAGGTCAAAATTATTTGACATTTTAATGTTGTGGTTCTAAGGCATGGAATAATACTAAAAACGAGTGTACCCTCCTATTATGGAACACTTTGGGACTTTTGCCACATTCTATTGAACACCATGGAAACTTCCCATAATTTCACAGAAAAAGTCCTATCCATCCCTCATACTCAGAAGTAGAGGTCTGGCAGGCACAATAGCTCACACCTGTAACCCCAGCACTTGAAGAGGCCAAGACAGGAGGATCATTTGAACCCAGGAGTTCGAGGCAAGCCTAAGCAACATAGCAAGATCCGGACTACAAAAAATTACAAAATATTAGCAATGTGTGGTGGTGCACACCTTTAGTCTTAGACACCAGGGAGGCTGAGGTGGGAGGCTCATTTGAGCCTAGGAGTTTGAGGCTACAGTGGGCCATGATTGTGCCACTGCACTCTCCAGCCTGGGTAATAGAGAGAGAACCTGTCTCTATAAGAATAAGAAGAAGAAAGTAAGGAGGAAGAGGAGGGGAAGAAGTAGCCATCTAGCATTTTTTCAAAATTTCACAGGTCTTAAAATGTGATTGGATACGTTTAGAGAAATATACAAACCTAAGTAATCAACATCCTAAAAATTTAAGATATATGGCATTGCTAACAACCTAGAACGTTCCCTCATGTTCATTCCTTTTCAGTTAATCCCCTTGCCTAGGAAACCGCTATTTTGATTTCTATCTCCACAGATCTTTTTTTTTTTTTTTTAATTGGAGTCTCACTCTGTCGCCCAGACTAGAGTGCAGTGGCCGCTCCCGGCCACCACAGCCTCGACCTGCTGAGCTCCGGTGATCCTTCTGCCTCAGCCTTCCGAGTAGCCGGAACTATCTTGCCTATTATTGAACTTCACATGAGTGAAATCAGGCAGTATGTTATCTTTTGTCTGGCCTCTTTTGCTCAACATATTAGAGTTAAGATTCATGCAGGCCAGGTGTGGTGGCTCAAGCCTGTCATTCCAGAACTTTGGGAGGCCAAAGCAAGAGGATTGCCTGAGCCCAGGGGTACGAGACCAGCCTGGGCTACTTGTCAAGACCTCGTCTATACAATAAATCAAAAAATTAGCTGGGCAAGATGGTGCATGCCTGTGGTTCCAGCCACTTGGAAGGCCGAGGCGGAAGGATCTCCTGAACCCAACAGGTCCAGGCTGCAGTGGCTGTGAATGTGCCACTGCACTCTAGTCTGGGAGACAGAGTGAGACTCCAACTCAAAAAAAAAAAGATTCTTGCAAATTGTTACAAATATCAACAGAAGTTGCTTTTCTCATTGCTGAATAGTATTCCACTGCATACATTTACCACATATATCTATTCATTACAGATATAGAAGCTGCCAATTGCACGTATGAAGAGGTTTCAATAAAATGTAGCAATTCAAGTTCATTCAAATTTGCAACTCATGTTTGGGTTTTGCTATCAGCTGTACCCCAAGCCAACTCTGATTTTTAACACTTCAGTCCTCAAAGGGAGGAAAAAGACAGCATGGGGAAAATTGGAAGCCCCTGAGAGTCTGAATCCAATAAAAAAGCAAAGGGAACAAGTGACGGGGGTATTAAGGGAGATATCATCAATGAACCAAAATTGCTCTGAATTCCGATTCTTGTCAGAGATGTGAAAAAACTGAATTAGATCCTGGAACCCTCCCAGTTATATTTTCCCTATCTCTCCTAACTCTTTTGACCATTGGTTAAAAATCACTTTTCTTACTAGACAACCTAAAGGAGTTTAGTTATTCAAGTAAACTTTGCTCGCTGGAGTTTTGGTTTGTTTTTTTGGTCAGGTTCTCACTGTCACCCAGCCTGGAGTTCAGTGGCATGACTGATTATGGCTCACAGCAGCCTTGACCTTCTGGGCTCAGGTGATCCTTCCATCTCAGCCTCCTGAGTAGCTGGGATGACAGGCATGTGCCACCACACAGGGCTAATGTTTTTTCTTTGTAGAGATAAGGGCTTGCTACGTTGTGTTTTTCCTCCTTCAAGGTGTTTATGCCTATTCAGAGAAAACACAGACAAATCTAGTCTGGAAATAAGTGAGTTCAAATTCTAGTTTGATCCAATTAGTTAGGTATCCAAGGAAACAACACCATTCCAAGATGATAAGCAGAGAGCAAGCTGTATGAAAAAAGAATAACCAGACATTATCCGGAGATTACCAAACTTATTATCACAAATACCGTGGGTGAGTAATACCACCTAATTAGAGATTAATTTTTGAGCCAGTTATGTGCATGGTCAAATCTGTAGCATTTTGTTGTTGTTGTTGTTGTTTGTTTGTTTGTTTTTAATCTGAGTCTCATTCTGTTGCCCAGGCTGGAGTGCAATGACGTGCTCACGGCCACTGCAGGCTGGTACTGCTGAGCTCAGGCAATCCTTTTGCTTCAGCCTTCCAAGTAGGTGAGACTACAGGCGTGGGCCATCACACTCGGCTAATTTTCTTTTACGTATTGTAGAGACGTGGTCTTGCCAAGTTGCCCAGGCTGATCTTGAGCCCTTGGGTTCAGGCAATCCTCTTACCTCAAATCTGTAGTAGTTTGTAGGTAGAATATTCTTTTGATGGGCCACTCCAGCCCTACCTCCTGCTTCCCAGTTGAGGAAGGCATTTGCTGACGCCCAGAATTACTTCCATTCTGAGACCTCAGTTTCTGCAGTAGAGCTTACTATTTTTGTGAAGTTGTTCTTTCAGAACAGAAGTCCCCAAACAGAGCTACCTTTGTAATTGCTTAGACAATGTGATAGCTCTCAACAATCTACTGAACAGAGTTATAAAGACCTAAAACTGGCCGGGCACAGTGGTTCATGCCTGCAGTCTTATCACTCCCTAGGTGGGAGGATTGCTTGAGCCCAGGAGTTCAAGCCCAGCCTGGGTAACATAGTGTGACCTCGTCTCTACAAAAAAATCAAAAAATTAGCTGGGAGTTGTGGCATACCTCTAGTCCCTGCTACTTGGGAAACTGAGGCAGGAGGATAGCCTGAGCCCAGGAGGCAAAACCCCCAAATTAAAAAAATTTTTTTTAAAGTTTAAATCATAGAAAAAAAGGGCAACTTAGGTTTGAAGTACACAAGGATATTCATTGGGCATATCCTTAACACAGGCAATATCCATGGCAGAAATTATTCCAATTTGAAAAGAAGCAAAATTAACATTTTTGTAAGATTTTTTCTACACTGGGAAAAAAAATTAGAGATGTCATACATCACAACTGGTGTGCTGATAAAATAAAATAGAGTCCAGTGTCTAATGAAGATGAATGCAATATTTCTATTACTATAAACTTCTGAATTTCTCATATCACTAGATCAGCTTTGTTTTGTTTTGTTTTGTTTTTGAGTTGGAGTCTCACTCTGTCACCCATACTGGAGTGCAGTGGCACACTCCCGGTCACCACAGCCTCGACCTGCTGGGCTCCAGAGATCCTTCCACCTCAGCCTTCCAAGTAGCTGGAACTACAGGTGCACGCTACCATGCCCGGCTAAGATTTTGATTTATTGTAGAGATGAGGTCTCGCCAAGTTGCCCTGGCGGGTCTCGAACCCACAGGGCCAGGCAATCCACTCACCTCAGCCTCTCAAAGCGCAGGATTACAGTCTGAGCCACTGAACCTGGCTTAGATCAGCTTTTATTAAAGAATCAAAATTGAGAGAAACTGGAAATTAACTGGAGAGGAACAAGACTTAAAAGTAAGAAGAAGAATTTGTCTTATATAAAATTTTGATGTGAATGTTCAATAAAATTGTGATCACATTTAATGTTGGCGATAAAGACTATGTGACATCATTTCGTAACTTTACTGAATATTTTGAGCCAATGTAACTTTTTTTTTTTTTTTTTTTTGAGTTGGAGTCTCACTCTGTCGCCCAAACTGGAGTGCAGTGGCCGCTCCCGGCCACCGCAGCCTCGACCCGCTGGGCTCCAGCGATCCTTCCGCCTCAGCCTTCCGAGTATCCGGAATTACAGGCATGCGCTACCACGCCCAGCTGATTTTTTGATTTATTGTAGAGATGAGGTCTTGCTGCCCAGGCGGGTCTCAAACCCGCGGGCTCAGGCAGTCCACTCACCTCAGTCTCCCAAAGGCGCGGGATTACAGGCTGAGCCACCAAGCCTGGCTCAATTTAACTTTTAAATGTCAGCTATTGTCCAGGTTGTCTGTTTTACTTCTCTTGAAAAACATGCAGTATGTTTTATTTTTTGGAGTCAGAGTCTCATTCTGTTGTCCAAGTGGAGTACAGTGGCCTGCTACTCACAGTCACCACAGCCTCAAACTGCTGGGCTCAGGCGATCCTTCCACCTCAGCCTCCCAAGTAGCTGGGACTACAGGTATACACCACTATGCCCAGCTAATATTTGATTTATTGTAGAGATGAGGTCTCACCAAGTTGCCCAGGCTGGTCTTGAACCTGTGGGCTCAAGCAATCCTCTCACCTCTGCTTCCCAAAGTTCTAGGATGACAGGCATGAGCCACCATGCCCAGTTGAAAAATGTAGCATGTTTTAAAATCAAAACTTTATGTGTGTATGTCTTAGTAAATTCCATATAGTTACTGGCATTTTTTTTTCTCACTTTCAATTCTCAGAATATGCTGAGAAAACCAGATATTCATGTTGGGGTATGCCCAAGGATTCCTTCACCTTAAGCCTTGACTTCTTGGCCAAAGCCTGGCTCTGTCACACATTTGCCCCAGAAAGCCACAACCCATGACTGTCCAGATTTTTTGGCATGAAATGCACTGTCTGGAGTCTCCAGGAAGAAAGTTCATCCAATCCTTGGATCATGAGTTCACAGGGGCACACGTGAGGCTGTCTTTGCTGTCACCCATGAGTTCCATTCCCCAAGGCCAACCATCCTATCCCATTTTCTCCCATGTTGTGAGTTCTTTATGTGCTTATGAAGACAAGCCCAAGAGTGTGACATTGTGTTTCCCACAGAAACACAAGATGGACACACTTTTCCACTGCGCTGGGCTCTGTCATGAAAGCTCTAGGAAGTGAGTGTGACATGAAGTCATTCCTTCCGCCTCGGCAGACAGATGGGTAGAGACATTCCAGTGTGTTTCCAGCCTTTTGTCTTGGGAGTGTTTTTTGGCATTTCCTTCAGGAAACGGGAGGTTGTGACCTAAGGTTTCCTTAGTGAACACACTTCTGTTTCCCACAATTAACGTTACCCAGAAATGACATCTACTCTACTGGGTTTATCTTCACGTCCCAACTGTGTCCTGTGCATATTCAATGACCCTTGAAGGCACAGACTCTCAAAGTAACAATAGGACTGCAGGGCCAAACACACCAAAATACTTCAGCCCTCCGAAAGAAGACAATAACATCGAAACACCAAGGAACTGTTACGGTGACTCTGAGATGCATGCAAAGTCCCCTGCTTTCCCGTCGCAGTTAGAGAAATGAACGCCAGGCAATGTTAAGACTTTCAGATACTAGGGACTGAAAGTTTCCAGATAAAAGGTGCCATACTACTCAACCTACTGTCTATTAGCTGTTTCATTTTTTTAAAACTGATGTCTTTTATTTTTTTCAAGCACCATTGATGCACTGAATAACCATACATTACTAATACATGATTATCACTGTGCTAGGTTTTGGAGTTGCAAAGATGGGTGAGAAATGATAACTTTCCTCTGGGAATAAGTTGTCTACAGACAGGGATAAATAGGTAAACAAACAGCTGTAATTATCTACTAGTAATTTCACTGGTATTTATACGTTCATATGTTCAGAAGATTGACTGGGAGAAGCCAAGACAGTGTCCTCAGAGAAATAAAGGGGTTTGGCCATCTCTCCCATCCCCGTATCTCCATGTCCCCAGCATGTTGGCGGAAGGTCAAGAATGAATGCTTTCTCCATGGGTTTGAGCGAATCATTGAGTCTTATCATTTAAAATAGGTTTACAATCACATTGTGATATACAATTCCTTTAAAAACTCAAGTTGTAGGGCAGAAGTTTTGTTGTTTTTGCTTGTTTTGAGTCAGGGTCTCATTCGATCACACAGGCTGGAGTGCACTGGCACAATCATGGCTCACCACAACCTCAGTTTCTTGGCCTCAGAATGTTCCCAACTCAGCCTCCTGAGTAGCTGGAATTACAGGTGCTTGCCACCATGCTTGGCTAATTTGTTTTGTAGATTTTTTGTTTGTTTGTTTGTCTGTCTATCTGTTTGTATTTTGTTTTGTAGAGACAAGATCTTGCTATGTTGCACAGGTTTTTTTTAAAAACAGAGATGACGTCTCACTATGTTGCCCAACCTATTTCAAACTCCTGGGTTCAAGCAATCTTCCCGCCTCAGCCTCCCAGAGGGCTCAGATTACAGGAGTGAGCCACAGGTGCCCAGCAGGACCAAATTATTGTATGTAATTTAGTTTGGCTTGAATGCAATTCAAAAGTCAAACATTTGTATTTCCTTGCCAATGTGGTATTCAGAAGGTCGGTGGTTTTTATCTCAGTCTTTACTACTCTTCAATGTTAACTCATTGAAGTTTCTCTTCCTGAAAAAGATAGAGTGGTTTTTAAACAAACCACATTTTTTTACACCCTAGTTAAGGTAAAAATCCTTTAAAGAATAACAAAAATGTACCTTTAATTTTGATTCCAAAAAGCTACGTAGTCAAATAGAATGCCTCAATCATTGTTTTTAAAAATTCTCTTCACAAAGAGATCTTTAAAAAACAATCAGTTTATTAATGTTTAAAAGTTGATAAAGCTATGTGCAAAATGACCCCACAAAAGTCAGAAACCTATTAAATACTTTAAAAAAAACAAGACATTTCTTAGTTTAATTGCACTGAAAACCATACTAAAGAGACAGTAATATATTTTTATCCTTTGTCATATTATACATATCTTCAATTACTATCTAAGGAAAAGCTGAACTGAAGGATTCCGGGTGTTCCATATCAGTTAAAGTAATGCTTTTAAGGGCACAAGAGGGTGTATTTTCTCAAGAAATACACATTCAACGGTGTTAACACAGGTTAGAAAAATCCAATACAATGACCTTGGCTGAAACAAATACATTCAAGAATCATGAAAAGTCCTTTTGACAGAACAAAAGACAACCCTCCTGTCGCCTGAAATGACTCACACCACACTCTGCAATAAACATCAACAAAAGTGCCAAACACAGGTGTTAGCCTAACTCAGGAAGAGATCTCCCTTGGTCTGTGGGAGTTAACTCGCTAGTTTTCGTTAACCTCGCCAGTTTCCTTGTCTTGCTGGCCTCTCTCCTGTGACACTAAGGGTCTTGGCCAACGTCCCTCAGATAAAGTGACCTTCCTTAGGCAAATGTCAGTGGATATGAAAGTGTAACACGTTTCGTGGAAAAGAAAAGTGACCTCAACCGAATTCCAAAAAGACACTGCTCCTGCCTGCATGGAAACTTTGGCCTCAGCAAAGGAAACCGCCTTGGGCCTCCGAGTCTCCTCTCCGCCTCGCCTCACCTGCTCAGGACAACCTGCTCGCTAGGGATGACCAAGACGTGGGGCTGGCCACCCCTGGGCTCTGACGGATGCCAGGTGGTTAAAAGATAGAGAGAAAGGAGTCTGAGGAGGGCCTGGAAGGGCAGGGAGGGTGAGCCCTGCGGAGAGTCCATAAGGAAGCAGAAGTGCACACACTCGCTCTGGGGCTGAAACTATACGGGAAGAGAAGGTCTTCTCGCCAAGCCTCGGAGCAGAGATGCTGTCCCACGGGGACGCTGGCCTTTGAGGAGGGGCCCGAGGAACCTTTCAGGAGCTTGACAATGCTAGACCTTTGGCTCAGTGCAGAATCAAAGCTCGGGGTGGTGGGGGGCAGTGGTGAGGGGGAAGGAAATATATTCCAGGCCGGGCCGATCTCCACCCTTCCCAGGGCATTGTTCACAGGAGCTAACCCTGCCCATCCACCCCAGACCCCACCAGGCCCTTCGCCCTCTGGCTCCTCCCTAGGGAAGCACAATTTTTTTTTCTTTTTCTCCCCAATCGCTGGGGGGTGGAGGCGGGGCGGTGGGCCACCGCGTCGGAGCGCGCTTCCGGTGGGCCTTAGGAGGAAGAGTTGACATTCCCCGACGACACCACGGTCTCCGGGCCGTCCCCGTCGTCCTTCTGCGGGTGGGAGGAGTTGTCCGACTTGCTGCGGCTGAACTCCACGCCCGCCACGATGGGGCGCTTGAACTTGGCCGCGGGGTCCGCGCCCGGGCAGCGGCAGCAGGACACCAGGCGCACGAAGGCGCGGCGCATCTCCTTGTTGGTCAGGGTGTAGATGACCGGGTTGGTGCCCGAGTTGAGCACCGCCAGCACCAGGAAGTACTCGGCGCGGAAGAGGATGTCGCAGCTCTTGACCTTGCAGCCCACGTCCAGCAGGAGGAGGATGAACAGCGGCGCCCAGCAGGCGATGAAGGCGCTCAGCACGATGATGACGGTCTTGAGCAGCGCCAGCGACTTCTCGGAGCTGCGGCTGGCCTTGGACGCGCTCTTGCGGAACGTCAGGCGGCGGCTGCGCGTCCGCACCAGCGCGTAGATGCGGCAGTAGAGCACCACGATGGCCAGCAGGAGCAGCGTGAACACGGTGGTGCAGAAGAGGATATAGTGCTTGTGGTAGAGCGGCAGCACCGTGGAGCAGCCGGCCAGCGCGCCCAGGCAGTTCCAGCCCATGATGGGCAGGCCGCCCAGCGCCAGCGACACCACCCAGCAGCCGCTGATGAGCAGGAACGAGCGGGAGCTGTTGCTGCCGTTGTGCAGCTTCATCTTCAGCATGGTGATGTAGCGCTCGATGGCGATGGCCAGGAGGCTGAACACGGAAGCCGACAGCGCCACGAACATGCTGCCCTCGCGCAGGAACCACTGCGCCGGGGTCAGCTTGTAGGTGGTGGCCCCGGACAGGAGCAGGTTGGCGGTGTAGGCCACGCCCGCCAGCAGGTCCGACAGGGCCAGGTTGCCGATGAAGTAGTACATGGGCCGGTGGAACTTCTTGGTCCTCCAGATGGTCAGCAGGACGAAGACGTTCTCCAGGATGATGCCGCAGCAGATGAGGATGAACACCACCGACGTCAGGCGCAGGCCGTGCTCCTTGTCGGTGCCCAGGTTCAGCTTGCCGGTGTAGTTGTAATGCCGCACGATGAGGTCGTAGTTGACGTAGTCGGAGACCGAGCCGCGGGGGGCCCTGACCGGCGAGGGGCCGGTGGGGCCCATGGCTTCGGCCCCTCGCGGGAGCCCCAGGCGGCGCTTCTCCGGGCGGACGCTAGAGGGCGAGCGAGGGCGCCGTCTGTCGCCGCGGGGGCGGCCTCCTCCGGGTGTCGCCGGTCCTGGGCTGGGCGGGCCTCGGGAACCGCAGCCCTGCACAGGTCACAGGAGAGAGGGTCAGGGAAGGCGCACACCCGCGTCAGTCATTCCCGCTACACCACGGCGCCCCGACCTCGAGGCTGCTGGTTTGTTTTAAACTTGGGGGGAGCTCAAGGGACAAGGATTTTTTTTTTTTTTTTGGAGTCGAGGTCTCACGCTGTCGCCCAGGCTGGAGGGCAGTGGCACGATCACAGCTCACCGCTGCCTCCACCTGCTGGGTTCGGGCGATCCTTCCACCTCAGCCTCTCGAGTAGCTGGGACTACAGGCCCGCGCCGCCGCGCTAATTTTTATTTTCTTTGTAGACACGAGGTCTCGCCCTGTTGGCCAGGCTGGTCTCGAACTCCTAGTCTCAAGCGATGCTCCCGCCTCGGCCTCTCAAGATGCTGAGGTGACAGGCGTGAGCCACCGCGCCAGGCCCAACGAATTTGTTAAACAAACCAATTATCATTTCTTGGGGGGAAAATGAAGAAAGGGGGAAGAAACATACACATACAGACACACACACACACACACACACACACACACACACACACAAATGTGCCCCAACTGAGAACTCTAACTACACTCGACGAAAAACTCTCCCTATGATCACATTCACTCAAAAGGAAATGGGAAGCCAGTGAGGAGGCGCCCCGTTTAATCCCCTCTCCGCCCCTCGCCTCCTCCCCTCCCGGCACCCCCTCCCTTCCCGGGAAGCCCCCACCTTCTGTCCCGCCCCTCTTGGCACCCCCGCCCCCCCAACCCCTTCCCCTCGGATGTCCCCTCCGCTCCCTCCTCTTCCCATCGGGACTCCCTTCCCAGCACCCCTTTCCCCAGAAACCCCTCCTCCCCGGCACCTCTCCCCCCAGCCCTCCCTCGTCCCCCTCTCCCGGCACCTCCCCTCCCGAGACACCCTTCCTCCCCGGCACCCCCTCCCACTCTCCTCGACTCCCCTCTCCTCCCAGGACCCCTCCCCACCCTCTGCCCTCTCCCCCACCCCGGCACCCCCTCCCCTCCCCGCGGTCTCCCCGGGCGACGAGGAGGCAGCCACCAGCTCGGCTGCACGCTCACCAGCAGCCCAGGGCTCTCGAGCGCCCGTCGGAGGGCGGAGAAACATCCCTCGGCCCCCACCCTCCCCCCCGGCCCAAGGCGACCGGCGCCACCTCCTCGTCGCCCTGCGAGAAACAAGGGGGACAGAGACTCTCCGGACAGCGCTCGTGGCTCCGGGCTCTATGACTCCCTGGGAGCAGGTGTGCGGGTCCGAGTGCGCGCGAGGCGTGCGACCGCCCGCGGTAAACAGGAAGGCGGCGCCTGGGGGGCGCCTCAGCCCCCCGACACCCCGGCCAGCGCAGACACCGTTGAGGTGCCCGGCGGACGCCTCTTCTACCAGGCAGCAGCAGTCCCGGGGTCGCGCTCGTCGGTCCAGCTTAGTTGACTCCCTCGGAGAAGTCAGACCTCAAGCCAGGGCGGCTAGGCACGCCGCCGCGCTTCTAATCTCGAGCGCAAAACCGCTGGCCAGAAACACTAAACGGGTCTCTGGTGCAAGGCTAAGCGGAGCCGGCAGGTCTAGGGCGCCCCGTCCCCAACGCGTCGCCCCCCGCCCCCCTTTATGGAGCCACGTCTCCGAAGCGTCGCCCGCTCTCAAAATACTTGAAAGTTATCGAGGACCTGCACCGGGGCGGGACGGCCCAAGTCTACCTTCAAGCGGTGGAGTGTTTCCAGGGATGGCGCGATGGGGCAGACATGAAGTCCCGAGGCGGGAGCACCCCGCGATCCCCCACGGAAGGCGGCCGCCCGCGAAGACCCGCACCCCCATTCTCCCAGCTGCTGGCGGGCAGAGCGTGTCTGAGCCGTCGCCCCCACCCCACCCCCATATTCTTTGTCCATAGGGTTTCCAAAAACGAGCGCCTTGGCCCGGGTCGTCGGTCCCTGCGCGGATTTGCTCCCCCCACCCCCGTCCCCCCAGCCGGGTCAACACTCGGGAATGGACCCGCTTCCAAACTCCGTAAGTCCCGGGAACCCGGGAACCATCCGAACGAGTTGGGCTCCTTGGCGGGCCAGAGACGCGCGTTTACAAAGTTTTTGTTTGCTTCGTTCAGTTTGAAAATTCGTTTCTGACCCCGAAGCCTCCCTCTCCCGCCGCACAACCCTCCTCCCCACCCCGGCGCCCCCGGCCCGCCAGCGCCGCGCGCGGCCCCTACCTCGCTCAGGCCGGGCGCAGCTGCGCTGGGGGCGCCCCCGGCCCGCTCCGGGCGCTCGGCATCTCGCCGCCTCCACCGCCCGGGCCGCCCTCGCAGCCCGTGCCCCCCGCGCCGAGGCTGAGTGGCTCCTTCGGGGAGAGACGGAGGGAGGGGGTCTGCGAAGGGGTCCGACCTGCCAGATGCACGGTCAAGGCACGAACTGGGGGCAGAAGCGAAAAGCAGCCCCTCCTCCCCGGCTAACCAATGGAAAAAAAAAAAAAAGAGAGAGAGGGGGCGGGGCCTGGCCACCCCGATCTGCTGTAGAAATCACTGCCCTCCCCGGATGCCCGGAAGCGAGAGGCGGGGGACAGCCTCTGGGAACTCTCCCGAAAAGTCCGGGGGGCTGAGGACGACCCGGCGTGTCGCGGCGCTGATCCCAGTCCCGCACCCCCGCGGCCCTGGGGGACCCGAGATCCTGGCCGCCCGCCCCCCCCCAGCCACGTTTACGCGGGCAGGGAGACCGAGCAGCGGTCCCGCGAGTCTCCGCAGCGCTCTGGGGAGGGAAGCGGGGGGAGGCTGCCCAGGGACTGCGAGCGGGACGGAGGAGTCCAGCAGCCGGGACAGAGCGGAGCTGGGAGGCTCCCGTTCTCTCCCAGTCCCCATGCGGCGCCCTGAAACTTGCGGTCTGCGGGACAGAGGGTGGCTTTCCCGGGGCGCACCGCGACACGGGCCGGTGCGCGCCTCGGCGCGGGGCGGGGGTTCCCCTCGCCCCGCTGGGCTCAGAGTCCGGTCGAGTGGCCCAGATTCTGGCCAATGGCGAGGCCCTCGAGGCTGGGGGCTGCCGCCGGGTCCCTCAGGAGTTTCCAAAGGGGAAGAGCCGCCCGCCCAGCCCTGCCCGCGTCCGCCGCTGCCCCGCCGGGGCCTCTCGCGCCTTGCCCGGGAGGCGACCCGGGGCGCCGCGTGGCGACACTCGCACCCCGCCCACCCTCTCCTGCTGAGATGCTGCTTCGGAACCCGGGGCTGAGCCGGCCTCCGTCAGGTCGGCCCAGTGGCCGCTCCGGGCGCTCCGGTCCTGCCGGGCTTTGGGAGGGGGGTCCCCACCCAGCCAGGGTCGCGCCCCCTCCCAGGCCGCCAGATGTGAGCACAGAACTTCCTCCTCTGTGCAGTTCAACGGAGACACACCCTATACCTGAATGACTCAGAAGGAGGTTGAGCGAATAAACAACAGACCCCTGGCTTCTGAATGAGTTTGCAAAAAAAAAAAAAAAATCATAATCATAATCAAGTGACAGTTAGTTCACACTGCCTTAAGGGCCTCCCCAACGGCGTCGCACCCGACACAAACCCACAAATTCAACAGCAGTTGGTTAACACAACGGGGAAACTGAGATAACGGTCCTCCACACCCCGGAATACAACCGGATTGGGTGCGAGGACTCACTTCGCTGAAAGGTGGGAGGGATGTGTTGTGTCTACGCCACGCGACTAAAGTAAGGACCTGGCCACCCCACCCCCCCTTCTCCCTCTCCACTATGTATGACTTCTTTAAAGGGAAAGCCATTGAAGTGAGTTTCACACCCAGCCTGGATCAGACATATGACAAATTCACTGCAGGCTACTTACTGCTTTGGTAAGCAAGCCAGCGTTGTTGGCTGGTGGATTGTTGAGGGAAATGTCACTGGGACAGCCTAAGTGCCTCCTAGACTGTCCAGTCAGTGAGCTGCAGCCCAAAACTCAAATACTACAAGTGCCTGGTCTTCGGGGTCAAACATGGAAGGCAATAAGCAGCTAAGGAATTGAAACATATATTCCCAGAGAAAAGCAGACCGTTACATTTAAAGATTTAAATTTGGTAGGGTGCAGTGGCCCACACCTGTCATCCCAGCACTTTGGGAGGCCGAGGCAAGAGGATGGCCTGAGCCCACGGTTTGAGAGCAGCCTGGGCAAATTGACAAGACCTTGTCTCTACAATAAATCAAAAAATTTGCCGGATGTGGTGGCACACGCCTGTAGTTCTAGCTACTTGGAAGGCTGAGGCAAAAGGTTCTCCTGAGCCCTGCAGGTCGGGGCTGCATTGGCAGTAAGAGTGCCACTGCACTCCAGCCTGGGTGGCAGTGAGACTCAAACTCAAAAAAAAAGGAAAAAGAAAAACTCTCATTGCCTTCTCATAATATCGAATGTAAGGTTGTCCTTTTAGTATTGGTGTACCAGATTCTAAGTGTGACACATACTACCTCATTTAATCCTTACAATAGCCCTACAAGCTAAGTATTACTATTATCCTAACTACAAACGAGAAAACTGAATCCCAGACACATTAAGCAGTTTGGGTAACGTGGAGTATACCTGTAGACAGGCTGCAAACTCTTAACCACTACTCCAAACCCCCATGATAAACCTCAAACAGATCAAAGAATTTCATCGGGACATCAGTCCTTTTCTTGTAAACATCTCTGGTGAGGGTAACATGACAAAGACATATGAATTCACTTAACTTGAAGCATGCTTGTGTTATCAACTTTCTAAAGTCTCGCATGCCTGATATTTGAAAAATTCTCTTTTACACTTAACCAATATTTTGGTTAGGCATTGCATTAAAGGCTGTCAGTAATTTTCCCTGGAAATTTTGAAGACATTAATTATTCCCTTGTCTTTGAGTGCTTAGGGCTACAGATGAAGAGTCTAAAGCGATTATGATTCCATCTTGAGCTGTATTATTATTATTATTATTATTTTCTAGTGTGAGTCTCACTCTGTGGCCCAGGCTGGAGTGCAGTGGTATGCTCACTCCACAACCTCGACCCGCTGGGCTCAGGCAGTTCTTCCACCTCAGCCTTTCCAGTAACTGGAACTACAGGCATGTGCCATTATGCCCAGCTAATTTTTTGATTTATTGTAGAGATGAGGTCTCACCAAGTTGCCCAGTCTGGTCTCAAGCCTGTAGGCTCAGGCAATCCTCTCACCTCAGCCTCCCAATGACAGACCTGAGCCACCGCACCTGCTAGGGAGGAAGCTTCACAATCAGGCTTCTTTCAGATCAGCATTGATTGCCACATTCATAAATACCCAGAGCTTCTGATTCCCGATCTTATTCAAGACTCTGTAGCAGGAATTTAATTTGTTTCCAGGACCCTCCTGCTGCTGCCTTAGGCCTGGCTTCCTCTGGTTTGTCAAGCCAGTTACACGCATTCATTTGTTTCCTAAAATTGTATTGCGAGTTAACATTGAAACAACTGTAGCTTAAACTTGAGTCCTTTACTTCTGAGTTCCTGGATGGCCCTCTAGCTGTACATCCACATGGTTAGATGTTTTTGTAAAATGTTAAAAGCAAGGTATTTTAACCAAAGTTGGCTAAAGCTGATTAACTAGATTGTTCCATTAAGAAGTTCCCTCTATGTCATTTTCCCTTGCATGAGGATGATTTCAGAGTTGCTGAAGGCATTTTGGGGTCTGGCTAAGGGGAAGCTGAATTTGGGCTACATTTCATTTGGATTTAGGGGGATATAAATGTGATTCATAGTTATCTCCAGATGACTACCAACCATCCTAGTGTAGAGTTGGTTTTCAAGACTACTTCAGCTACCCTCATAGCTGCCATGATACCAAAGTGCAGGGTCCCTGTCACATGACACTGAGAAGCTAGACTGGAGAAAATCCTTCCAAAGATACTGAGTGTAAATTGTAATTTGAGGATTCGACTCACATTAACACCCAATTAAAACAGAAGTTCTCTTCTCCTCATATATATAATTATAAACACATCATAGAGTTTTTTCCATTTTTGATGGGAATCACATGAAAATGACTGATCAGGACTTTTACATATGTACTGGCCAACTTTTTAAAATCAGTAGTTTGTTGTGATTTTTAAATTTTATTTAAAATATCTATTTACTGTCATACCTAATCTTGAATTCTTTTTCTAAATGAAGGCTCTCCATCCCTGATTGTATAAACACCTACCTAGCTCTTGTTTCTTCTCTCATTCTTTGTTCTTTTAAGTGTATTCATTGTATTTAATG
Source organism: Cephalopachus bancanus (assembly GCA_027257055.1). Lineage (NCBI taxonomy): Eukaryota > Metazoa > Chordata > Mammalia > Primates > Tarsiidae > Cephalopachus > Cephalopachus bancanus. Next base: position 5,399,633 of record JAPVLO010000176.1, on the reverse strand, counting down.
GGACTGGAAAGGGGAGAAAACATGGGTGCAAACCTCCCCAAATATCCGTTGATGATTTCCTAAAATAATAATCATCTTTATTTTAATCAAATATATATACATACATCTTAAAATAAAATAGTTCTATCAAACGTATTAATTTTTAAATGACTTTGGCTCCCTCATTTTTATTCCTCAGTGGTAACTACTTTTACCTTCCTCAAATTTCTTTTGTATATTTGCCTTTCTGTTTTCTAATTATGTTGATAATTTTCTTTAGTTGTTCAATTTTATTTTAGGTTTAAATTTTAATTAATTAATTAATTAATTAACTTATTTATTGAGTCAAGTCTCACTCTGTTGCCCAGGCTGCAGTGCAGTGACACAATCACAGCCACTGCAGCCTCAACCTGCTGGGCTCGGGCAATCCTTCCACCTCAGCCTTCCAGGTAGCTGGAACCACAGGCGTGTTCCATGATGCCTGGCTAATTTTTTGATTTGTTGTAAAGACGATGTCAAGTTGCCCAACCAGGTCTCGAACCCTGGGCTCAGGCAATCCTCTCGCCTCCCAAAGTGCTGGAATGACTATGCAGACTTTACAATTTAGTCATGCTTATATCCTGATCCGTTTTTCACGTGCGCTTGTGAGACTCTCGTTTTCTTGTTTGCTCAGTCTCCTACGTGCTTGTTACAATCCTCACACACTCGGAGCACTCGGACACATGAGAAAACACATGAAGTTCGCAGATACATTGCAGCTGAGGCCTGGGCCCTCCTCTTCAGTGCAGCTGCCACAGGGTTATCATCCGGAGCCTCTGTCTCAGCTCTCCTGGTTAGAGTCCCGTTTCCTGGAGCTCCCTCAACCTTTGTTTAAGCCTTCCTACAGACGGAGCGCAGCTTCCAGGAATTTCCTGGTCAAGAGAATACAGAAAATAAATTCTTGAGAACTTGAAAGTATACAAATGTCTTAGGTTCTGTCTTCACTCTTCACTAGGAGTATGGTTGAATATAGAATACTAGGTCAAAAGTTATTTTCCTTAAGGATTTACAAGACATTGTTCTTCTGGAACCCAAAGTTGCTGTCACCCAGGCTGGAGTGCAATGGCACAATCGTGGCTCACTGTAACCTCAAAGTCCTGGGCTCAAACGATCCTCCCACCTCAGCCTCCCAAGTAGCTGGGACTACGGGCATGCGCCCCACACTGGGCTAATTAATTGCAATTTTTTCTGTCCCTCTCCATATGTCCTCTTTGCAATGTCATATTTATACTTCTCCATCAAGGCAGGGATCTATACTGCTGCTGCTTAAACCTTGTGGACCTTTGTAACCAGAATGAGGTATAAATGATGCTGACTGGCTTACAAGGCTGGATCATAAAAAGTGATTTCTGTCTCTCTCTATCTCTCTCTCCCTCTCTCTCTCTCACCTTTAGAGATCATATCATGATTGTCTTAGTCCATCGCTGCAACTATAATAAAATACCTTAGACTGGATAATTAATAAACAAAAGAATTGTATTGCTTATAGTTCTAGAAGCCAGGAAGTCCAAGATCAAGGTGCTGGGAAATTCAGTGTCTAGTGATGGTGGCAGTCTGCTTCCAAAATGGTCCCTTGTTGTTGTGTCCTCACATAGCAGAGAGACGGAAGGGCCGGGCAGCTCTCTGAGGCCTCTTTCATAAGGACAAAAATACCATCCATGAGGTGTCCATTCTCACTCACCTCCCAAAGGCCCTGCCTCTTAATCCTATCATGCTGGAATTTACATTCCAACATAAGAATTTTGGATGAACACAGACATTCAAACCGTAGCCACAGTGCAGACACCAAATGGAAGAAGAGAGAGAGAGACAGAGACAGAGACAGACAGAGAAAGAGACAGAAAGAAAGCAGAGAGACAGAGAAAGAGAGAGACACACAGAGAAAAAGAAACAGAAAGAAGAGAGACAGAGAGAGGAGAGACACATACACAGAGAAATAGAAGGAAGAAAGAGAGAGAGAGAGAGAGACAGAAAGAAGAAAGCGAGAGAGACAGAGAGAGGAGAATGACACACACAGAGAAAGAGACAGCAAGGAAAAAGGGGGGAGAGGGATTTCAGATGCCCTAGCTAACTCAGCCTCAGCTGTTCAAGTCTTCCCGATGTGAGAGAGGACTTTGAAGTGCCCTTAGCCCAAGTCACTCTCCCACTAATGCCCTTGTGAGACTGTGAGCCAGAACCACTGGCTGAGTCACTATGGATTCCTGTCTCTCAGGAACCATAAGAGTTAATAAGGATGGGATAGTTTTAAGCCACGAATTTTAGAACCACTTGTGGCTATACAGCCCCAACAGATGGACCCGTATATCACTCCATTCTCCACCTCCACCCAAACCTTCAGGGTCCTCTCCTTGTTTTGAGTTTTCTGAAAGTTCACGATGATCTGCTCAGCATGGCTCTTGAACTCTTTTCCAGACATTTTCTTAGGCCCCCAGTGGACGCTTCCACTCAGAAACTTCCTCCCTTCAGTTAATCCTGATTTTTTTTTGTTGATTTCTCTTTCTCTATTTTCTTTATTCTTGCTATTTGTGTTTTTTTTAATTACTTTTTTGTGTTAGAGTTGGAGTTTCCTTCTGTCACCCAGGCTAGAGTGCAGTGGCACATTCATGGCCACCGCAGCCTCAACCTGCTGGGCTCAGGTGATCCTTCCATCTCAGCCTTCCAAGTAGCTGGAACTATAGGCATGCATCACCACACCCAGCTGATTTTTTTATTTATTGTAGAAACAAGATTTCACCAAGTTGCCCAGGCTAGTCTCGAACCCCTGGACTCAGGCAATCCTCTGGCCTCCGCCTCCCAAAGTGCTGGGATTACAGGTGTGAGCTACTGCACCCAGCTAAAAAAAATTTTTTTTTAATTTCTTGTAGAGATGAGGTCTCACTACATTGTCCAGTCTCCAACTAAGTGATCCTCCTGTCTCAGCCTCCCAAAGTGCTGAGATTACAGGCATGAGCCACTGCATCAGGCAACATGACATTATTTTGATAACAGAATTCCTGGATCAGGTAAATGGGTCTCCTTTCTGTCTGCATGTGTAATCCCCTTGACTTCAGCATGCAAACCTTTATATATTCATTTAGCAAGGTCCTAGTCTACTGGGATGCAGCAAGAAAACACAAGTTAACTGAGATTTTAATGTCTACTATCAAATATTGACTTTCAAGAACTCAGTTTTGTTTTCTGAATGTTTCATTTACTTTTTTCGTTTTAATGATGTTTTCTGCATTGTCTCCTTTTTGCGTGTTTCTTTTAGTCTCTAACTCTCAGGTGAGAAGCTTAGTTGACATCATTGGTGACCCTTGGCTGCTGAGATTTTAGACACCACAAAATTGCGGGAGCACTGTGTGCCAGAGTGGGACTCACTAACCAGTGGACATCGCTGGGAGATGCCGGACAGTCAGCATCTTATCCAGAAAAAAATCTTCCACTCTCCTTTCCAGAAGACATATGAAGGGACCCAAAAAAAGACCTGGAATTGATTTATTAAAAATTGGGCATTTATTCTTAATGTTTAGACTTCAGTCACCTTCATAGTCCTCTCTGTTTGATGCAATACACCTATTGAGATGAGATACTTTTTCCATTGCTCAAAACAATTTTTGAACTTGTCAATTTGGATACCTTTCAGTGCTTCTGCTGGTTTTTGTTTCACCTCTTCCACATAGGCAAAACGTTTCCTTCTGAGGACATTTTCCATATTGGGAAACAACAAAAAGTCAGTCGAAATAAGATCAGGTAAAGAGAGGGGAAGCCTGTATTACAAGGGACCCACCCTCCAAAAGATAATCCCAGGGGTTTGGTTTTTTTTTTGGAGGGATCTGCCCTCACAGACCTGGCTGCAGTGTCCTGAGAGCAGAGTGGGAGAGCGGGGCTGAGCCAAATCGCCACCTGGCATGTAGACTGGCACTTGCCCTCCTGTTCCACTGTGGAGTTCCACGGTCAAGGTCATTCTGGGGACTCCCCAGGCTCTGCAGGGTCAGGGCGGGTCTTGGTGGACAGAAGCAGTGAGCATGGCCCTAGTGTTTCCTCAGCTGACTCCATTTCCATCTTAACTTTCGGCCCCACTTCCAGCGGTGCCCACACCCCATTTCTGGGCCTTCCCGGCATCTGTTGAGCAGCCCTGTGGCTTCTGTCTCTCCCACGGCAGATTTCATCTTCAGTGTTCACAGTTGAGTTCAATAAATGGACACTCACCTACCTGCTTTTCAGCTGCCAAAATTGTTGTTGTCATCTGGTCTTTTCCTTTATTTGTGTATGAGAAAAACACTCCCTCTCCTATGACATCAGTGAATCATTCCACTGGAGAGAAGTGAAAGTGCTCAGCTCACCATGTCTCCACGCCTCATTTTATTTTCTCTTAAGCACACGCAACTCTCCTGACCCTGCCCTATCTACGGTCACAAAGGTCACACTCAGGGGCACAGCCAGGGCCCTAGTGGCTTCTCATTCTAAGGGAGCAATGGTGCTGACTACTCTCTTGTTGACACTCTCTTTCCCATCTTAGATCACTCCTGCCCGGTGTTTTTTGGTTGTTTTGTTTGTTTTGAGTTTTACTCCGTTGCTCTGGCTAGAGTGCAGTGGCACCATCCTGGCTCACTGCAGCCTCAGTATCCCGGGCTCAAGTGATCCTCCTGCCTCGGTCTCTGAAGTAGCTGGGACTACAGGGGCACACACCACACCCAGCTAAGTTTTCTGTAGAGACAAGATCTCATTATGTTGCCTAAGCCGGTCTCAAACTCCTTGGCTGAAGCAGCCTCCCACCTCAGCCTCCCAAGATGCTGGGATTACAGGTGTGAGCCACAATTCCCAGCCCCTAGGGCTCTTAACTGACTTTTTTTTATTTTCTGTATTGCCTTAAATATCCTTACTCCAGCCATGGGGAATAATTATATCACCTGGATTATGTGCCAGGAACTATATTAAATGGGCACTTGGTGTGTAATAAATTTATTCTCTCAACAACTCGGGTGGGCACTGTTATTATAAATAGCCCATTTCACTGATGAAGAAACTGAGGCATGGGAAACTTGAGTAATGTGTCCAAATCTCATGGCTTTTTCCTCCCACGGTGCCAATTCCCTCTCCAAATGATGCATCTTTGCTCTTCCCTCTTACCTGTCTACTTTCCTGGAATTTCTCATCTGCTCCTAGGATTCAAGCTATCCCATTTACCTGTATTCAGACAACTCTGAACTGTACATATCCAGTCTTATTTTCTCTTAAGCTCCAAACTCAGTTTCCAAATATTTACTAAGCCTCTGTTTACAGGTCCCACAAGAACCTCACAATCAAAATATCCAAGGTCCAATCATGTCATTTTCTTTCTCTTTTTTTCTCACCATTTTTGCCTCTTTTTCTTCTCAAAACAACTCAACTGCTCTATTGTATATATGTGTGTATATATATATATAACTATTTATAATATATGTATGTATTATATATGTTAATAGCATCACCATCCGCCTTGCTGGAAAAGCTGGAACATTCCATCTGCTCCACCTGCTGGCTCTCCCTCACCCTAGATGGAATTCGCTGCCACAACTCCTGTCCTCAGAAGGACCCTCTGGTTTCCTTTCCTCACTGTCTGTCCACTGTCCTTGTCAGCAGTACCTCCTCTCCACTACAGCTTGCTTCTGACTCGTCTCAGCTCTAACCCTCCACATCACTCCCGCGTTGCCTTTTTAAAGACCTTTTTAAGGTCTGTGCATTTTACTTTGTAGTTGGGATCGACAGGTAGCTGACTCTAAATAATCCCCCGTCATGGGAGAAAATGGGTTCCTCACATTACAAAAAGCTAACAGGGTCCTTAAACAACACCTCATGGGCATGGTTACAGACCAATAAACACATGCCAGAAGAAGTGAAAAGCTGCAATGTTCCAAAATTACTGGTGATTAAGGACCAATGAGAAACTAAGATAACTCTGAAATTATAGAGGTAAAAATGGACATTCATTTATTAACAATTATTTATTGAGCACCCACTAGCAGGCAGCAAGCATTCTTCTAGTAACTAGGGTTGCAGCCACCAAAAAGATCGATAAGGTTTCTGATACCATGAAGTTTATATTCCAGTAGAGAAAACAAACAACAAATTGGCAAACACATACACAAGGAAATATCAAATGACAATGGGTACAATGCTGAGAATTGTATACATATATAAGTGCATATAATTATATGTTATATACATATAATTATATACATATATAAATGTGTGTATACAATATATACACACATTTACAGTAAATAAAAATACTAGAAGAAATTTGGATATATACAAAATAAATCAAATCTGTCAGCTTTGAAAATCTGCTCCCTAGACAACTTTTCTCCCGAATCACTTCCGTAGCTATTTTGGAAGGGGTTTAGAGACAGATTCTTCAAGAGGTTTTGTGTTACTAGACCCTCTCTTTTTAGTTTCCAAACTACCCTGACAGGTTTGAAACTTTGTGTCTTTTACATTTGTATTCTCTCTCATTATGTGATTTTCACAAGTCTCTGAAAGGGTATTTGCTAATGCAATTAAGGGCCCTTTGGAACCATCAGCACAGAGAACACCTCGCTCCACATCTTTCAGCAAACCAGGCCAGCAGAGGCAAAAGCAGTGATTGCTGTCACATCCGTGTGTTTAAAGAGATTGATGGAATTGTGTATGCATGAGAAAGAAACATGTTAATTGGTAAGAAATATAAAGGCAGCTTCACATCAAGACTCTGGTTGACAAATAGAAGAGATGACTGTGCTTTCAAGCAAGTTCACAGCTTTTAATGCTTTTGTTCCTCCCAGCTGAGTAGTAGGGAGTGTCCTTTTTGTTTTATAGGGCGGGGAGTAGCCTAGGAGGGAAAGTGAGTTGCCCAAGGTCACATCATGAGTTTGTAACTGAGCCAGATAAGAAATGGCCAACATCTACCTCCTCATCAGTGTGCAAAAAAAAGTTCAAATAAAACATGTGGACAGAAGGAAATAAAGGAGGAAGGAAGGAGGGAAGTAAAGGAGGGAGAAAGGAATACTCAACAGGTATTCATTCTCTGATGCTTGTTTTATTGTCTGACACTCCTACTAGAATGGCAGGTTCATAAAGACTGACGACTGTATCTTTTTTTTTTTTTTTGAGTTGGAGTCTCACCCTTTCGCCAAGGCTGGAGTGCAGTGGCATGCTCACAGCCACCGCAGCCTTGACCTATCGGGCTGAGGTGATCTTTCCAAATAGCAGGCCCTACAAGCACCTGCCACCATGCCTGCCTAATTTTTTGATTTATTGTAGAGAGGAGGTTTCATCAAGTTGCCCAGTCTGGTCTCAAACCCATGGGCTCAGGCAATCCTCTCACCTCAGCCTCCCAAAGTGCTGGGATTATAGACGTGAGCCACCGCACCCAGCCGGTCTGTATCTTTTAATACATCTTATATGTATTTTTTATAAGATATGTATATACTTAGCACAGTGCCTGGCATGTAGAAATATGGGTGAAAGAATGAATGAATGAATTAAATGTCCCTCACACTCCTCCTGAATTATGTCAAATGGAGTGTACCATTTGAAAATGGCTGGATCATAAGTCACAGTGTCCTGATTTTGACTGAATTTCTTCTTATGGGGCACCATTTGTTGCCTCTGTCTATGGTTCGCTCTCCTGTGGTCAGCAGCTTCCTTGTCTTCTTGTCGCATTATTTTAGTTGCACTGAGGATACTCATCCAGCCTTCCTGGGGTCCTCCAGGACACCTAATTTTGAAATCAGACCATCTTAATTACATCCTTCCACTTTGAGAAAAAACTGGCCAACAAGTTTTGCCTGATGAAGTAACAGAAAATTCGATTTACATAAATTATAAATATGATGTCCCCTAAACATTTGTTGAAATCAATATTGCAAAATCACATTACTTGGAAAAGACCAAATAAAATCAGTAAACATCTAAATTAGAAAGTATTTAAAAAGCAAAATGGACCTACTTTTTCTAAAATCCCACAGATTATTTTACCAGTGAAAGAAATGGTTCAAAGCCAGCTCTCGTAAACATGAAATAAACAAACGCTTCTGAGTGTTTAAGGAATCTTAACATGCTTACTCGGGGCCCTTTAAGTCCTTCAAGCATCATTTAAGTATTGTTTAGACTCAACCGGCTTACTGAACTCTGTCTTCACATGTCATTTCGCAGCCCCCATCCATTCTAATTCTTATGTATCCCATTGTTTGCAATTTTCAAATCTCTCTCTTATGGCAGGAGGGGAGTTGACAATTGAACAGAAAAGCAAAGGGACAAGCAGATAAGGTACTCAGAGTCTGTTCCCACCACTCAGACAAGGATTTCCAACTGCTGAATTTTATCTCTGTCATTAAATGCAGTTGGCTAAACACTGAGGAATCTCAGAGAGTGGTAATGACTCCCCTGGTGTCCTGCTTATTCAAGCTGCTTTAAGGAATACCAAAAAATTTACAGGTAATACAGATGCTTTAAGCAATGGAAAGGGAAGTAGACAAAGCTTGATCATTCAAGTACACTCAAGCATAATTGTGCTCCAGTCTTCAACAAGGCCTTGCATGTGTACCTCTCTGTCTGGAATGTTCCCATTATCCTCCCATCTCACCACCTCACTTCATGCAGGTCTCAGATCGAGTGTCATCTCAGAGAGACCAGCCCAGACTCCTAGCTAAAAATGCACACATCCCTTCTCCATCCATCTCCTCAGATGTCCTTCATTTTTCTTTAGAACATTTAAATAACCACCCAACACATGATTTTCTTGAAATCTGTTTGCCTTCTCCCAACAGGGCACAGATTCTAGGAAAGAATTATTTTGTTGGTGACTCAGAAGAGTCCGCAGGACAGTAGTCACTCAAATATTTGTTGACAACTGCATGAACTGAAATCACAAAACAAGATGGCATTTCTTTCTCCTTAAATACCAAAAGACTTTTTTTTTCATTCAGAAAGTAAAAATTCTCTGATTTGAAACAACAACAACAATTCTCAGGAAAACCCAAAAAGAAAGTATCAAAATGTCCAAATCTCTAATGTAAAATCTAGAACTTTCTTAAAAGTATTTATAGACATCCTTAAACTATGCCTAATCCTGATACTGTATGACCCTTAGTAGAGGGAGTATCTGCTAAATTACTAACAAGTTACTAAACTCAGTCAATTTAGTGCCATAAATCAGTCAAGTTGATATTCTGTCTTTGCATAGAGAAAACAACTGGTTGCTTGTTACATTTTCCACCATGGACTTGGTTTTAGTGACAGGACTCTTTGAGCCCAGTGGCTCAAAGTTGACTTTCTTCAGATTTCCAGTTTCCCCTCCTCCACACATCTCATTTTTTGTGCTTCATTAATAAGTTGGGGTTTTATGGCATTAAGAAAGATATATTCACATACAGGTCGGGCACAGTAGCTCACTCTTGCAAGGGTGAGGACTGCTTAGCCCAGAAGTTTGAGACCAACCTAAGCAACATAGTGAGACCTCATCTCTACGAAAAGTTAGCCAGGTATGGTGGCACAAGCCTGGTGTCCCAACTATTCAGAGGCTGAGGCAGGAGGATCTCCTAAACCCAGGAAGTCAAGGCTGTGCAAGGTAAAAACAAAGACAAAATCATGTGCTGACTATTGCCCCTCATTGTTCAGACACCTCAGATCGAACATGACTAAACCAGAAACATGATTTTCCCTTCAAAAACCATCGGCGCTTCCAGCAGCCTGCCACTCACTGCCATTCTCCAGTTCTCGATAAATGATGTCATTCGTTGTGAGAAACAAACTCACCTGTAAATGATTCTGTAAGCCAATCAAAATGTGCCATGTAGCCGTCATCCAGGAAAGTCTGTTACTTCTGCAATACTCCACCAATGAGGAACCAGGAGAGGGACCAGCCTTGTAGGGACAAAAGTGCTGGATCTTCCTGCTTCCGTGTGCCTGCTCACCGGACACCGATCTTGCAAGACTGTCACTGATTTCTCACACTCATTTCCGCTAATCCTTTCCTGAACCAGCAGATCCAGTCCCTCCGTGAGTCTCACTAGCTCCATCACCAAAACATGCCTCGCGTCTGTCTACTGGCCTCTCTTTCCCCCGCCTCCCCATGTCCAGGCCATGGTTCCCTGTCACTGGGTCACTGTCATGGCGGCCTCCACTTCCACTCCTGCCGTTTCCCCTCAAGAGCCAGAGAAAGCTTTAAACGTGTATTTATCTTTTAAAAAAATTAATCAACTTTATTTCTTTGGAGCAATTGTAGCTTCATGGCAAGAGTGGGTGAAAAGTACACAAAATCCCCAGTGCCCGCTCACAGCCGTGGTGCCCAGCCCCTCCATCATCCCTCCCTAGCGATGTGCGTTTGTCACAAGGGGCAGGGTGAACCCACAGATACGTTGCCATCAGGTGAGGGTCCTGGTGTTGCACATTCCTGGGTTGGGACAAATGTATCATGACTTGGAACCAACACTGCAGTTTTGTGCGGAATAGCTTCCCTGTCCTAAAAATCCTCCGTCTCTGCCTGTTCCTCCCTCCCTGACCTCCAATACCTGGCAACGCTTGAGCTTTTTACAGTCTCCATGGTGCTGCCCTTTCTAGAAAGTCATACGTTGGAGCCAGCAATACGTAGGCTTTTCAGGTCGACTCCTTTCCCATAGTAATATGCGTGGAAGGTTCCTGTGTCTTTTCATGGCTCAATAGCACATTTCTTTTTAGTGTTGGATGATATTCCATGGTCTGGGTCTACCATAGTTTGTTTATTCCTTCATCTATGGAAGGGACATCTTGGTTCCTTTCAAGGTTTGACAACTATGAGTAAAGTTGCTGTAAACATCCATGTTCTGTTTTTGTTTGTGTTTTTTAATTTTTTGTTCATTTATGAGCCAATTTCTAACTTTGTCATCTAGTCTGGAGTGGAGTGGCACGCTCACAGTCACCACAGGCTTGACCTCCTGGGCTCAGGCAATCTTTCCACCTCAGGCTTCCAGTAGCTGGAACTACAGGTGTGCACCACCAAACCTGGCTAATTTTTTTATTTCTTGTAGAGACAAGGTCTCACCAAATTGCCCAGACTGGTCTCGAACCCCTAGACTCAGGCAATCCTTTTGCTTCAGCCCCCCAAAGTGCTAGTATTACCAGCATGAGCCACTGCACCCGGCCTATGTTCTGGTTTATATGTGGAAGTAAGTTGCAATTCATTTGGGGAAATACCAAGGAGCACTGCTGCTGGGTCATGTGGTAAGAGAATGTTGAGTTTTGTAAGAAACTGCCAAACTATCTTCGAAGTAACTGTACCATTTTGCATTCTCACCATCAGTGGATGAGGGTTTCCATGGCTCCACCTCTTTGTCAGCATTTGATATTGTCTGTTCAGCCTAATAGGTGAGTACTGGCATCTTTTGTTTTAATTTGCAATTTTCTAATGGCATATGATGTCAAATACCTTATCATTTGCTCACTTGTCATTCGAATGTCTTCTGTGGTGAAGTGTCTATGCAGATCTTCCAGCCTGTTTTTAAACTAGGTTGTTCATTTCCTTCCTGTTGAATTTTAAGGTTCTGTGTGTATTTTGAGAATATTCTTTTATCACATGTCTTCTGAAAGTATTTTCTCCCAGTCTGGGGCTTGTCTTCTCATTCTCTTCACATTGTCTTTTGCAAAGTAGAAGTTTTTAATGTTAACAAAGTGCAGTTTATCAGTGATGACTGACATGGGTTGTGCCTTGGACGTTGTATCTAAAAAGTCACTGTCGTGGCCAAGATCACCTAGGTTTTCTTCTATGTTGCCTTCTAGGAGCTTTGTAGCTTTGTGTTTGACCATTAGGCCTGGGATTCATCTTGAATTCATTCCTGTGAATGGTATGAGGTCTGTGTCTGATGCACGTTTTTGCACATGGATGTGTGGTTTGTTCCAGCACCATTTAGTGACAAGACCACCTTTGCTCTTTAGTCAAAGACCAGATGACTGTAGTTATGTGAGTTTGCTCTAGGCTCTCTGCCCTGTCCCCCTGATTTCTGTAGCCATCCTTTCACCATTACTGCTATCCTGATTACTGTCGCCTTGTAGTAAGTCTTGAAGTCAGGTAATGTCAGCCCTACACCAGAAGGAGCTTTTGAAAACATAATGTATGCTTTAGAAACAAAAATCTTTCAAAGGATTTCTCTTGCCCTTAGTATAAAGTCCATAATACATAGCAAGGCCTCCACAACTCTGCCAATCCATTTCTGCTTCCTGCTCCACTCCCTCCTCACTTTCTATTCCACAGGGGACTTTCTTCTTTAAATGTGCACACTTTTTTTTTGAATTGGTGTCTTACTCTGTCTCCCAGGCTGGAGTACAGTGGCAGAATCACGGCTCACCACAGCCTCAACCTCCTGGGCTCAAGGGATCCTCCTGCATCAGCCACCCTGGTAACTGGGACTACAGGCACACAGCACTATGTCTGGCTAATTTTTCTTTTTCTTTTTTTCTTTTGTAGAGACAAGGTCTTGCTTTGTTGTTTCACTGGGCTTCACTTCTGGGCCTTAAGCAATCCTTCCTCGGCTTCCCAAGTGCTTGGATTATAGGTGTGAGCCACCAGCCTGATTTGTTGCAAGGAACATTCTTGCCAACCCTACTACCACCCCCATCCTTCTCCCTACACCAGGTCAAATCTTTTGTTCTCCTTTTCATATCAGCTTAGATGTCACTGCTCAGGGAAACTGCCCAGATGTTCCTGCTGTAACTACAGCTGTTACAAGACAGATAATGTGCCTTTACTTTGCTGTGAAATTGATATTCCACAGAGAAGAAAATTATTCCCAATTAAAATGTTATCAGAAAAAAATTCATGAAGAATTTGCCTTCTTGTTAATTATATAAGGAGCAGGGTGGTGTTTTTTACCCATGGAGACAGAAAAGAAAAAAGTTGTGGGGAATGATTTTCTTTGTTCTGGTTCCACTTTGCTCTCTAACGCTGTTTATGTTTTCTGTAGATAATCCTCAACAAGTTAACTGATCTTTGGAACACAAACACCACTGGTTCTTATTTTTAATAAGGATTAAACTTAAGTAGGTATTATATAAAAATGCAGTTCTAAAGAAAGCCTTTAAAGTTTTATTAAATACCGCAAATAACTTTTTAAACCATAAACTTGAGAAGGTAGAAAGCCAGACAGCCCAGTCTGAAATTATTCATGGATGGAATAAGTTTCATTGGACTCAAACCTTCTGGGAACTCAGTATATAGCTAGGAATATGGTCTTGTTGTATATAGTCTCTTCAAAAGATATCTTTAATAAATAAATATTTTTCTAAAGTTTCAAGCTGACAACATTCTAAATAACTTCTATTTATGTTTTTATTAAAATATTTCTTTTATTCATTCATTCATCAAATATTTATTTGAAACCAAAAACATATCAGCCTCAGTGCAAAGTTCTTGGTAGACATCAGTAAACAAAACACATGAAGATCTCTGCCCTGCAATTATATTCTCGTAGGGAACATATCCAATTATCCATCAATATAATAATAAGTAGAGCATATAGTATTATTCCATTCAAATATTTGCTGAGCAGTTAACAAAACAGGCAAAGATCTCTCTATATTCTTGTGAAATCTGCTTTCTAGCAAGAGGAGATAGAAAACAAACATAAATTAGTAAATTATATACTATACTTGAAATAGTTAAAGCTAATATATCTAAATTTAAGACAGGAGAAAATGGTTACAGTGTATTTTCTTTCCTTCCAAACTTCTTAAAGTCTCTACAGATTCAGAAAGCAAAAATGGCTCACTTTTTAACAAAATTTTTTAATAGTTTAAAATAGTATGGATATTCATATAATTGTTGATCCATTTGGGCCAAAAACATGTATTAAGTACTGACTGCCTGACGAAAATATGGCACCAAGCAATATGAACACAATTCCTGCCCTCCTGGGCAAATACTTTATATTCAGCCAAGAATTTCATGGCACAGAAGCAGATCTGAGAGGGAATGCATCATCTGCCTGGCATATTTACCCTGAAGTTAAAAACTACTTTTTGAAGACTTTTTCAAGTTTGTTTTGTCAACCAAGAGGCTCCTGGAATCCAAACCATTCATTAACTGAAGGGGTGGAGCTGGGATAATGGTCTTTGCAGCCAATACTATTTTGCTTTCACTGTGACAGGGAAAACGTGCTGGTCATTGTGTTGTCCCCTTACTTCTCCTTATCCAAAATGTGTTAACCGAGCCATGTAGGAAGGTGTCAGAAAAGTGTTTCCTGACCCCGGAGCAGTCCAGATGAAGAAGCTGTAGTCTCTACAGGAATTTTTTATTATATTTTATTATTTTTATCTTTTAAGTAGTTGGAGTCTCACTGTCACCCAGGCTGGAGTGCAGTCTCACGGTCACAATTCTCTACAGCCTCGACCTGCTGGGTTCAGGCGATCCTTCCACCTCAGCCTCCCGAGTAGCTGGAACTACCACCACACACCATCATGGCTGGTGAATTTTTTTGTTTATCATAGAGGTAAGGTCTCGCCAAGTTGCTCAGGCTGGTCTCGAACCCCTGGGCTCAGACAACACTCTCGCCTCCACCTCCCAAAGTGCTTACAGGCCTGAACCACCACTCCCGGCACAAGAGTTTTTTAGTGGCCTCATTTCAACAATCCTACATTCACGTAGTATTCTTAATACCCCAATGTCCAAACTGTGGAAGTCATGCTAAGAAAGAAAATGTATCATATCCAACATCTTAATAACATGTCGCAAAATGCTCCAAGGACTCTTGTGGTCAAATCTGTTCTTTTCATAGCCCAATTCTCCATCCCTTTCTCCTGGCCCCAGCACCTTGCTTCTCCTTTGGCAGAGAAACTCTGTCCATGACATGCCTGGACTGCCAACCAAGCTGTGTGCCTGGGACCTGAGCCAGTCCAGGCTGATTCTCCTGGGATTTGAATCTTGAGCAGGGTGACTCAAGGTCAGAAAACATTGACAGCCAAGACTTTCTGATGGCAGAATTCTGAAAAGATCATCCATCAGTTTGGACAAAAAAGATAGCCAAGCTTAACTCAGCTACTGTGTATATCTTTGCAGTACAATTCCCTTAGACTTAAATACGTCTGAAATGTTTCTGTTGCTTGCAACCAGAAAATTCTAGTACATCTACCCATATAAATAGATTGCAACATGTAATTTAAACACTTATTAGGCCTTCAAAAATACAGTCTCTATGTTGAAAATAGCAAATGTGAGAATTCGTTTTTGCTTTTCCTTAAGTATCATCCAGAAGTTCACTCCTCGGGACACAAAAGTGTAGTTTAAATATGCATGAAATGACCATAATTTTTCTTAATGTATTGAGCAAAAGTTTATACTTATTAAAAAGCCATTATTTTTAAAAAATGAACTGTAAATAGTCCAAGATCTTTCTATAAAAAATTGCAAAGATTCAAGTAAATTTTATAATAAATATAAACCCCTACCTCCAAAATGAGATACTTATAGCAGAAAGCAGAAATAAAATTAGCCACTGCAATAACTGTGTGTGGGGGCAATTGTCACAATCCCTTCATTAAAAAATTGCCATATATGCATATATGTGTATAGACACACACACACACACACACACACACACACACACACACACACCTATTTAGATTTGTACATAAGCAATGTGTACTTATTCTACACTTTAAGCCCTGTTTCCCCTGAGGGTGGAGGGTTCAATAATGATTGGAAAATCCTTCCATTTAACTTTCTGACAATTTCCTAATTTATAAAGAGGACACAAGCCAGATCCAGGTGCACATTATTCAACATAACCTTGATCATTGGCTTCTGACTTTTAAAAATTCCTGGACTGATGCAATACTTAAATATTTCCAGGAAAGTTTTGCAAATTTCAGAATATAATATTGGCTGTGAAAATAATGGCAACATAACCATAATTTGGGTATCTGTATTTCTGTAGCTAGTGCCCTGCCGTTTTCAAACGCTCTCACAGGCTGGACCAGCTAGGCTTCAAGCCAGAAACAGAATTGACTCAGAGAGTACCTAAGGAGACTTCCACAAAGGAGCGACGTGCGGAGGTTGCGAACAGATGAAAGAGCAACCAGAAGATGCTGAAGTACCCATATAGCAGCAAGAGTAGGGAGCCACATCCTCCACTAGAGCATGGGAATAAGGAGAGAAACAGCATCACCCAGAGCCCTGTGAAAAGCCAAAGCCAAGGAAGAGGAGCATTCCCATTCCTGCCCAGTGTGCAGCACAGATGCCATGAGAGAGGACAGAATCGTCCAGCTCCCTCTCTCTTCTCACCTTCTGATCTGCTGCTAGAGTCCACCAGAAGCCAGATGGCGGGGAGTCTTGGCAATGTAGTCAGGAGAAGGCAGTGAATCCTTAGAGTATAGAGATGAGCAGGGGGTGGGGGGAATGACCCGAGGTACAGCCAGAGAATAACCAGTCACACACATCAACTCATAATCAAACCAGCCACATCCATCAACTCAGAACACAACAGGTTCGGGGAGATTAAAGACTCGATTACATTTACACAGTGACTGGTTGCTGGTCTGGGACTTATACGTTCCCAGGTTCCACCAAGCCAGTGCTTTTTTCAGTATATTTTGGTGAATGACCTAGTTACTGGTGATTGAGGTGTATTGTGTTGCTTGAGTCAAATATATTTTGTTTCAAACTGAGGCAGCTCGGCCAGCATCCCTATGGAGGTTCTTTGCAGCAAATCTACCATGGGGCTCTGGCCCAGCAGGAAGATTGTCCCATGAACCAGTGAACACAGCGATGACAGAGTTCCCTGCCCTGACAGTGGAACTCATAGGAGCCATGGAGAGGAAACAGGCAGCACAGAGGAGGACCCTGATGCTGTCAGAGAGAAGCTTCGTGGTGTGGGCATGAGCCTGGCCAGGGAAGTCAGCAAGCCTGATCTGAATTCACTCTCTCTCATTACTTGGGGTATTGGGTAATTGGTCTGAGCTTCACTTTGCTCATCTATTATCGGGAGTGCAAAGACCTACCTCATAGGGTTGGTATGAGGACTAGAATAATGTGTGCAAAGTGCTTAGCACAGAGCTCGCCATGCTGGCTCTAATTAGCAATAATGCTGCCATTAATTGGACTGTTGGTGGGCTGTTGCCATCCGTGTAACACACACAGAGAAGGATTTGCCTACACTCTCATAGCTAACACAAGTGCCGAAACTGGAGGCTAAAAGCACATGCCTCTACTCCAATAGACAGTTCCAGATGAGTGGAGGCTCAAGTCAGAAACTTTACCACTGAGCCTATACAGGCATTTTCTTGAATATTTCCCCGGGGGTGTCCTGGACAGGACATCGGTGACACATTCCTTTCTGATTATTCGACTCACCAGTTTGCAGCGTCTGGGGTTGACAGTTCAGGGCTAGCCTGAATGTTGCTGCTTTTTAAATAAAGTGCAGGGTGCCCTTGAAGAATCTGCCTTTCAGATGAGATAATTGGTTTGGAATCCTGATGCCATTATTTGTCATCACGTGGAGCTGATTTGCAAGGAGTATGGCTTTGATGCTTGAGCGTTGGCTTGGTGCCAAGAAGTCATTGTTGAGGATTCTGGCTGTTTGATGTTAAGATACAATCTGCTGGGGAGCTGACTAGGCCTATTAATAGGAGTTCAAACACAGTGTCACAAGCTTAACTAGGAGAGCTGGAAGGAGCGATCTGAATAACAATTCTGACAGAGCCAGGAGGTGGCACTGGATGGGGCAGTGTGACCTTGACACCACGCTGAAAACTCACGAAGACATCTGAAACCTGCCAGCAGTTTCTCTCCACACCCTCTCTCACTCAAGTTCACTACTGTGGGCACATGGTATTCCCCAATTAGGTGTCTGTCTTTCCCACAGGACAGAGTTCCTTAGAGGCAGGGATTATGTCATTAATTCAAAAGCATTCATTGAGTGCCTCTTGCCACTGCCAGCATTGTACAAGGAGCCAGGAGTCTGATTCATCTTTGTCCCCAGCACCTTGTACAGAGGCTGGCCCATGGCAGGCATTCAATAAGGGTTATGGATGAAATATTATTATATTCGTTTAAATAATAAGCATATTTTGAATGTGTTATTTCCCCAACATTTGCTAGCAATACCCAAACATTTTAAATTAGAAAAATCAACTTGAGGCAAATAATGACAGAACTATTAAATACACTTCTATTTATCTCATAGTGAAAAGTTTAGAGCATTCTAGTTGATCAAATATTTGGGTTGCTTGAAAGTTAAGTCCATATTTGGCATTATCAATTAAAAAAAAAAAAACTCAATGCCCAAACAAAACATAAATCATTCCTTGTTGATTGAAAGGCAGTGTGAATCTCACAGTCATCTTTAAGGAACCATTTCTCATTTTATAGTCTCTAGCTATAATGGAGTTAAGAGCCTGAATTAATAAATGCTTTCCCTCCTACTGTGGTTTATTTTTTATATTGGTATAATGATACATAATTATGATGAGACCTCCAGCCTACAGTCAATTGTTTAAAAAAAAAGAACTTGGTATCAGTGAGAGTTGCTTGTGAAAGCAATAGAAACTAATTCTGATGAATCAAACATAAAAGAAATTCATTTGAAAGAGAATGGGTAGAGTTCTCAGAAGGGAAGGCTGGAAGTCTGGTTTCAGAAAGAAATGGCATGAACCAGCCACGGGTTGGATGGAGACACTGCCACCGGCCCCTCCCTGCCTCTGCCCCACCATGAGGAATACCTGATGGTCTCTAATGCACAGAGCTGAAGCTCATGTGGGCTGAGCCAATGCCATGGGACCATAGCCTAAATGCTAGGGCCTGGGGAGAGCAAGGATTTGACCTCTTGACCTTCTATAGAAAGACTTTGGGCCCTGCCTCCCACAAATAAGCTCTATCCATTGGTGGAAGCAAGAAAGGCAATGTCTATTACATAGAATTGGTGATTTAAAATTAAGTCCAAACTATATTGTTTGTTGTAAATACTAAACTCCCCTACTTAATCTACCCTCCTTCAATAAATGAAGAAAAATACAATAAAGTAGGGTAAAAATAGGTAATAAAGGCATGAGAGGGTGAACAATGCCCACCTCCCCAAAGATGTCCACATTTGAACCCTCAAAATCTCTAAATAGGTTGCCCTCACAGCAAAGGGATCCCACACATGTGGTTAAATTAAGGAACTTTAGACGAGGAGATTAACCTGGGTTATCTGAGTGGGCCCCATGTGATCACAAGGGTCTTTAGAAGAGCATCAGAGTCAGCAGCAGGACATGGGAGCCTGGAAGTAAGAGGCTGGAGTGGTGCAAGGAAGATGTCATGATCACTGTCCCCAAGAGCCTTCTGGAAGAGCCAGTTCTGCCAACACCACAGTGCTCCAGCCGAAAACAGAGCAGGCACTTGTCTCAGAAAGAAAAACTGGACTCCACAAACACGTAGAAGTTTCCAGAAAAGAGAAAACAGTATACAAAGAGAGTTCGTGTGCATCCATCGCAGCTCTGCAGTGTGGTCTGTGCAACCATGACCTGCTGTACTTTATTCTGCCAGCCAAATTCTTTGATAACAGGATCAACATGGTGACATTGTGTTTTGTGGGCGTATGTGTGTGTGCATGTTGGGGTTTCATTCTGTCACCCAGGCTGGAGCACAGTGGCAAGATTATGGCTCGCTGCAGGCTCAACCTCCTGAGCTCAGGCAATTTTTCTGCCTCAGCCTCCTGAGTAGCTGAGATTTCAGGCGTGCACCACCAAGCCTGCCTAATTTTTTATTTTTTGTAGAGACTTGGTCTCCTTGTTGTGCTGCCCAGACTGGCCTGGAACTCCTGGGCCCAAGTGTTTCAGGGATTACAGGCATGAGCCACCATGCCCAGCCAACATGGTAGTATTTTGGATAAAATTTCCTAAGTTCATATGTTCCCTTGGCCTGGTGGTATGACCACCAAAAGATGCCATATCTATTGCCAAATACAACATAAAGGCAAAAATTAGAAAAAAATTCTATGTACTATGCTTAATTTTCACTGGCTTTGATGATACTTCTAATGTCTTTAATTTCTTTTACAATGTTTAGGCCTCAAAATGTAAGGGAAACAAAGTAGGAAAGGTAAATATGTAAACTTCACATATTTCTAAATAATTGAATACTCTAGAGAAATTAACAATGAAACTGATCATCAAAAGAGATGCAGTCTTCTTTTTTAAAGTATTTTTTAAAAATATGTGCATAGTAGCTTAAAACAAGTTATATTTAATAAGCCAATTTGCATAAAAATATTTCTCAGTCTATAACACAAGTTCTTTCTTTCCCCTGGGCAATCATTAAAAATCATTTCTAGGCTGGGCGCAGTGGCTCACGCCTATCATTCCAGCACTTTGGGAGGCAGAGGTGAGAGGATTGTCTGAGCCATGGGTTCAAGACCAGTCTGGTGAGACCCCTATCTCTACAATAAATTAAAAAATTAGCTGGGCATGGTGGTGTGTGCCTGTAGTTCCAGCAACCTAGAAGACTGAGGTGGACGGATTGCCTGAGCCCAGCAGGTCAATACTGTGGTGGCTGGGAATAGGCCACTGTCTTCCAGCCTGGATAACAGAGTGAGACTCCTACTAAAAAAAATTAATTCATTTCTATCTCTAATACAGCTGTCCCTTGGTATCCATGGGGGAGGGGGGGTTAGTTCCCCCTCCACCAACAGTAAAATTTATGCACATTAAAGTCCCCCACCTCAGCTACCTTCCTTCAAGCGAGTTTCACATCCCCCGAATGCCATTTGCTTGTGGAAGGGGAACCCACAGATACAGAAGGCCAGCTGTATTTACTGAAAGAAACCCACATACAGATAGACCCGTGCAGCTCAAATCTGTGTGACTGGAGGGTCACCTATGCTCCTAGTTCTGTAAGAGATCTGACCTCTCTTATCCAGTTCCACCCTCAGACAGAGCCTGCAATGCTGGATTTTTTCCAATGTTATACGAAGCATTGTATCAAATCCGCTGTGTCACTGAAGCTAAGAAGTACCTCTCACGCCAGTTCCCTCTTCTCTTCTGTCCATGTGCCATGCTCAAGTGTAGGGACCTCCGAACCCTAGGACTTTTACACTTATGGTAGCCGAGTTAAAATGAAATCCTTTAGTACTTAAAATAATCCTCTTGTTGCAGTCAAGACGACAGAGGGTTTGGTTCCTTCACAGTAAAACTAAATACAATAAAATGCAATGTCCTGTCACACAGAGATAAAGGTAAGAAAAGCATATCGGTGACAGAGATGTATTCTATAGAATGAAAATAATGTTTAGTGTTTTTAAAAGAGAACACTTTGAAAGGAAATGCTCTTTATTTACAATAATGAATCTGTTTTATGTAAAAACCCATCTAGTTTTGTGTTATCCTTTCTATATAACTAGGTGAGATGGGTCAGCTTTTCATTGCTGTTCATTGAGTTTAAGAATTCCACGTCCTCTTCTTTCAGAAAAGTGAATACCTAATTCAAAGCTAAAAAAAATTTTGTTACACTTGATTGACTAACTAACATGCATGTATGTTACATAGTTACATACTTTAGGAAGTCAAAGCCCCGCTGCCCTCCCCGAACTGTAACATTTTAAAAACCGCACCTAATCTCATCATTGATTAAGAAAAAAAATCAGTTTTCAAATGCTAAAACAATTCTGCTCCTTCCTCTGAGTGACACTTCACTCAGATAATGTTTTGATTTTTAGTGAATCTTGAAAGCATTAGTTTAGTGTTTATGGAATTATTGTTTCTCTTTCTTTTTTGAGTCAGAATCTCACTCTGTCACCCAGGCTGGAGTGCGGTGGCACGCTCACGGCTCACCACAGTCTTGACCTGCTGGGCTCAGGTGATCCTTCTGCCTCAGCCTCCTGAGTAGTTGGGACTACAGGCGTGTGCCACCATACCCAGCTTCTTCTTATTCTTCTTATTATTATTACTATTATTATTTGTAGAGAGGAGATCTCACTATGTTGCCCAGGCAGGTCTTGAACTCCTGGACTCCTGGGCTCAAGCGATCCTCCTGCCTTGGCCTTCCAAAGTGCTGGGATGACAGGCATGAGCCACCATGCCCAGCCTCATGGAATTATTATACACTGAAATATTTAAATGCAACATACATGATTTCTTTCAGTGATAGTGTACAGCTTATATTTTCATGTGATTCAACGGACTTGAATTTTCTAGAATTAGGAGCCACCTATGAGGATGCCATTTCTTGCTTCCCAAAGTTAAGACTCAATCTTGCTCCGGAATCAATTACATGGGGCCAGGCAGTATGTGAGAAGCATCAGCATGGAGTTGGGGGTGGGACTGAGCTGAGTCCAGCGCCCCCACCCTCCCCGCCGTGCCCCGACCTTCACCTACACAAGGACTGGAGGGCATCTGAGTCATCCTTAACACTGCCTGTCTTCTACCTTGCATTAGGCCTGTCCTCCACATCTCCTGACTGTTGGGCCACTGCCCTCCCTGACTTAGAACCTTCTTGTCCTGATCTGCTATCTAGCCCTACGAGATACAACAGCGGTCTCACTCTGTCGCCCAGGCTGGAGTACAGTGATACCATCACGGCTCCCGACAGCCTCAACCTTCTTGACTCAGGAGATCCTTCCATCTCAACCTCCCAAGGACCTGGGGACTGCAGACACATGCTACCTCGCTTGGGTAATTTTTTTATTTTTTGTACAGATGAGGTCTTGCTATGTTGTCCAGGCTGGTCTTGAATTCTGGGCTCAGGGAATCCACCTGCCTTGGCCTCCCAAAATACTGGGATGACAGGCAGAGCCACCGCGCCCAGCCTGAAGACTGTTTTTAAAGTAGGATAAACTTGTATAATTTATTGTCCTACCAGGGTGCATAAAGAAGCGTGGCAGAGGAATGGCTAAGTAGGAGGGTAAAGATGGAAGCAGGAGTCTCTTGCAAAGACCTTGGACAAAG
This sequence comes from Cephalopachus bancanus, assembly GCA_027257055.1. Classification (NCBI taxonomy): domain Eukaryota; kingdom Metazoa; phylum Chordata; class Mammalia; order Primates; family Tarsiidae; genus Cephalopachus; species Cephalopachus bancanus. Next base: position 5,376,728 of record JAPVLO010000176.1, on the reverse strand, counting down.
ATGATGAGAGCTTACCTGGAGGAAGGGAGACACAGTGGTCCCGGTGGGAAGAGACTGATAAAATGGGTATTAGGAAAACAGACCTACTAGCACCTTGGCTGGGCACAATGGCTCACGTCTATAATCCTAGCACTTCGAGGGACTGAGGCAGGAAGATTGCTTGAGTCCAGAGTTCGAAACCAGACTGGGCAACATAGACCTCATCTCTACCTACAATAAACCAAAAATTTATCCAGGCCTGGTGGCCTGTAATCCCAGCGACTCAGGAAGCTGAGATGGGAGGGTCACTAGAGCCCAGGAGGTTGAGGTTGTGTGAACTGGGATGGTGCCACTGCACTCCAGTCTGGGTGACACAATGAGACTCTGACTATAAGTAAGCAAGTAAGTAGAGAGATAGATTTTAGATAGATACATAGATACATAGATAAAAGTATTGCCTATCTGATAGGTTAAAAAAGAGATACTGTTTAAAAAGAGAGCAAATGATCTAACAGACATTTCTCAAAAGAAGATATACAAATAACTAATAAATAGAGGCTGGGGCAGAAGGATTGCTTGAGCCCAGGAATTTGAGACCACCCTAGGTAGTTTAGTGAGACCTCATCTCTATCAAAAAAAAAACCCCAGAAAATCAACCAGGCATGGTGGTGTGCACTTGTAGTCCCAGTTACTTGGGAGGCTGAGGCCAGAGGATCGCCTGAGCCCAGAATTTCAAGTCTGTGATGGGCTGTGTTCATGCTACTGCACTCCAGACTGGGTGACAGGTTGAGACTCTGACTCCAAAAGCGGGGAAAACCCCAGGTTGCAGGACCTAATCACAGAGCATATGGAGAAAACAAGGAACAAGTCAAGAGAATTAGTTTTGGCTTGGGGTCCCTTAGTTATGCAGATGCCATTTACTGAGGTGAGAAACAAAGAGAATAATAACATTTGTAGAGGAGCTTATATTTATTTTTGAAAATTGCTAATGGTGGCCGTGGGTGCTTAGTTGTTGGGGTCTGATTCTAGACTATGGGATATAAAAAAGTTAAATTAGACTCAAATGAGTATTTTAAAAATATTTGTTAAAAGTGGAATGCATTTCCAACTCCTCTTTGAAAATATCTGCTAAATAATCAGTAAAATATGCACAGCTATAATTTTATATTAGTCAAAATGTCTTCCAGATGGTGACCTAACTCTTACATTAAGTAGCTTATATCATTACCTGTTTGGAAACTGAGAGTATTTCCCCTTACCAGGGACACAGGCCATCCAAGTTCAGCACAGGCAGGGTTGGCAGCACAAAACTTTGACTGTTTGGGGTGACAGAAAGTCTTGGCCAGTCAACCTTGAAACCATTAATTCACTGGTTTCATGTCCAATCAGTCCTCAAGACTTTCCCTTTCTCATGACTCAGCTTTTCAGTAACTTCACCAGGAGTCATTCAAGGATCCATTTGACAAACAGGTGTCATGAGCCTGCCTGCTACCAGGAAGCCCTGGTGACTCATGTTTAAGGAGATGACTAATGTCCTCCAATGGTTCGGCCTATCATGAGGGAACCTACAAGACAATCAGTGATTTAGAATAAAGTGGTCATTGCCTTAATGGAGCTATGCAGAGGAACTCCAGCAAGCCTCACTTGGGAAGCAGGGTTACCTCTCACCTCCCCAACTGACCACAGTTTTTCTTTTCTTTACTTTTCTTTTTTTTTTTGAATTGGGTGTCTCACTCTGTTGCCCAGACTGCTGGAGTGCAGTTCTCAAACTCCTGGGCTCAAGTGATCCTCCCACCTCAACCTCCCAAAGAGTTAAATAACTTAATACTTAGAAGAGTGCCTGGTAGGATAAATACTCAATAAATGTAATATTATAAAATGTACCTACATACTTAAATGATTACAATGATGACACTGCTTATAAATATTTTATATCCATGTGTAAGTTTATTTTAAATTTAGAATTCAGGCCAGACCTAGTGGCTCACACTTGTAACCCAAGCACTTTGGGAGGCCAAGGTGAGAGGATTGCCTGAACCCAAGAGTTAGAGACCAGTCTGGGCAACATGGTGAGACCTCATCTCTACAATAAATCAAAAAATTAGCCAGGCATGGTGGCATGTGCCTGTGGTCCCAGATACTCGGGAGGCTGAGGCAGGAGGATCTCCTGAGCCCAGCAGTTTGAGACTGCAGTTATCATGATTGTGCCACTGCACTCTAGCCTGGATGACAGAGTGAGACTCTGACTAAAAATAAATGAATAAATAAATAATTGAATTTAGAATTCAGCATTTTTTTTTTTTTGAGTTGGAGTCTCACTCACTCTGTCACCCACACTGGAGTGCAGTGGCACACTCCCGGACACCACAGCCTCGACCTGCTGGGCTCCGGCGACCCTTCCGCCTCAGCCTTCCAAGTAGCTAGAACTACAGGTGCACGCTACCACACCCGCCTAAATTTTGGATTTATTGCAGAGATGAGGTCCCGCCAAGTTGCCCAGGCAGGTCTCGAACTGGCAGGCTCAAGCAACTCACTCACCTCAGCCTCCCAAAGCGTGGGATTACAGGCTGAGCCCCCGTCTGGCTGAGAATTCAGCATTTGTATCACTAAGTATATGCTGCCTCATTATTTATGAGCATGGCTACTCTTTTTTTTTTTTTTTTTGAGTTGGAATCTCACTCTGTCACCCAGATTGTAATGCAGTGGCACACTCATGACCATTGCAGCCTCAACCTGCTGGGCTTAGGCAATCCTTCTGCCTCAGCCTCCCAAGTAGCTGGAACTATAGGCACACACCACCACACCTGGCTAATTTTTCTTGATTTATTGTAGAGACAGGATCTCGCCAAGTTGCCCAGACTGTTCTCGAACCCCTGGGCTCAGGAAATCCTCTCATCTCAGCCTCCCAAAGTACTGGCATTACAAGCATGAGCCACTGCACCCGGCCTGTCTTTATTTCTTTAAGTGAATGGGAGTCACTGCAGGATTTTGAGCCAAGGAGTAAAACAGTGTCTTAAGAAGAATGCTGTAATTTGGCAGCAGTATGTAGGATGGATTCAAGTGAACATCCTTGGGGAACTTTATTTATTTATTTATTTATTTATTTTTTGAGTTGGAGTCTCACTCTGTCACCCAGACTGGAGTGCAGTGGCCGCTCCTGGCCACCGCAGCCTCGGCCTGCTGGACTCCGGCGATCCTTCCGCCTCAGCCTTCCGAGTAGCCGGGATTACAGGCATGCGCCACCACGCCCAGCTGATTTTTTGATTTATTGTAGAGATGAGGTCTCACTGCCCAGGCGGGTCTCGAACCCGCGGGCTCAGGCAATCCACTCACCTCAGCCTCCCAAAGGCGCGGGATTACAGGCTGAGCCGCCGAGCCCGGCTCCTTGGGGAACTTTAAATGGTCAATGTAAGAGGGGAGTGAAGGCTTGACCCAAAGGGTAGTCAGAACAGAAAAAAGAAATAACACGTAAGAGACAGAACAGAATGTTAATTGACTAAAAAAAAGTCCAAAAGTTGGAAAGAAAGGTAGAGAAGGAGGGTCACAGTCTTCTTCCAGGTTTTTAGGAGCACATTTTTAGAACAGGATGATGCAATTTTCTGGAAACAAGGAAGTCACCAGGAAAGGCTTTAGGGCATGTTGAGATTGAATTGCTAACTGAAATCTAAGCAAACACAAACATCACCCTCTGAAGAGGCGTCTTTAGAGTGACCTGCACTGAGAAGACAGTGGGAAATATAGGTGTGGAAAAGATTGCCTGCTGGGAGGTGCAGAAGGAAGGCTAATGGCAGAGTCTTGAAGAGTGGTTTACTCCAAGGATGCTGGAGGATTAGAAAGATGAGCGAGAGACAGAGAAGTTCACCCTGAGAAGCAAGAGGGCAAGCAGCATCACACCCTGGGTGAAGCCAAGGAGAGAGAGTTGCAGAAAAGGAGAGGTCCACAAAACGCAGTGCAGCAAGAGTCCAGGCACACAGGACGAAGGGGTGGCTTCCTTCTCCACCACCAGAAATGCCTTAAGAATGGTAGTGAGAACAGCAGACAAGCCCGTGGGGCACCTGGCACAGGTCCTCACATATTTTAAAGGCAGATGGAAGAGTCAAGTCCAGAAGAACGTGTGAAAATACAGCTGGAACAGAGCACAGAGTAAAGACAGGAAAAGGTCTGGAGGAGCCGGGCACAGTGGCTCACACCTGTCATCCCAGCACTTTGGGAGGCAGAGGTGAGAGGATTACCTGGGGGTCCTGGGGTTGGAGATCAACCTGGGCAATCTGGCGAGACTTCGTCTCTATAATAAATCAAAAAATTAGCCCGGTGTGGTGGTGCACGCCTGCGGTTCCAGCTACTTGGAAGGCTGAAGCGGAAGGATCGCCTGAGCCCAGCAGGTCGGGCTGCGGTGGCCGCGAGCGTGCCACTGCACTCCAGCCTGGGTGACAGAGTGAGACTCCAACTCAGAAATAAAAAAAGAAAAGAAAAGAAAAAGGTCTGGAGGAAAATGAAATCAGGGCCAAGGCTGCTGAAAAGCTGAGTATCCAGAGCAGAAACATTTTTCTTTGGCTCCTGTCTCCAAAGGTCTTGTTCAAGAGTACGCTGAAAGCCTTGTTCAAGAACGCTGAAGGCATTCCATATCTCAAATGGAGTCACATAAGCCAATGATCCTGCTAGAAATGGGGAGGGGATGTCAATTTCCTTTAAAAAACACAGATTATACCCCCTTCTGCTCACCCACTTTTGATAGCTTCTTAGAATATTGTATTGTCCACACAATACTTTCTAAAATTCTTAGCCTGGCAATGAAGAGCCTCACTATATTGGGTCCCTCCCAGTATTAATTTTCACCACTTCTCAAAACAAATCCAGGCAGGTCTTCTCTCTGTCTCACAAAATTTTTAAAAATTATCATTTAAAATTTTTTTTCTTTCAATAGCTTTAGGGGTACAAATGGCTTTTGGTTACATGGATGCATTGTACAGCACTGAAGAAGTCAAGGCTTTTTTTTCTTTTTTTGAGTTGGAGTCTCACTCTGTCGCCCAGACTGGAGTACAGTGGCCACTCCCAGCCACTGCAGCCTCGACCTGCTGGGCTCCGGCGATCCTTCCGCCTCAGCCTTCCAAGTAGCCGGAATTACAGGCATGCGCTACCACGCCCGGCTGATTTTTTGATTTATTGTAGAGATGAGGTCTCGCTGCCCAGGCAGGTCTCGAACCCACGGACTCAGGCAATCCACTCACCTCAGCTTCCCAAAGGCGCAGGATTACAGGCTGAGCCACCGAGCCCAGCGAAGTCAAGGCTTTGTGTGTACCCGTCACCCCCACCTGTGCACATTGTACCTGACAGGTGATTTTTCATTCCTTCCTGCTTCCGCTGTCTCCCTTCTGTGTCTCCAGTGTCCATAATACCTTCCTCAATGCCTTTGCAGATCCTGAGCTTAGCTCCTACTTATATGTGAGAACATGCTGCAGTCTTTGGTTTTCTGTTCCTGCGTTACTTCACTTAGGATGATGGTCTCCGATTCCGTCCAAGTTGTTGCAAAAGACATTATTTCATTCTTTTCGCTGATGGACTTTTATGTTGATTCCACATCTTTGCAATTGTGAATTGTGCTGCAATAAACATGAGTGCAGATGTCTTTTTTTGTTTAACAACCTCTGTTCCTTTGGATACCAAGTAATGGAATTGCTAGATTAAATGGTAGATCTACTTTTAGTTCCTTGAGAAATCTCCATACCGATTTCCATAGAGATGGTACTTATTTGCACTCCCACCAACAGTGTATAAGCACTCCCTTTCCACTGCATCCATGCCAATATCTATTGTTTTTTATTTGTTTAATAATGATCGTTCTGATAGGTATAAAGTGGCATCTTATTGTGGTTTTAATTTGCATTTTCCTGATGATGAGTGATGTTGAACATGTTTTCATATGTTTGTTGCCATTTGTGTATCTTCTTATGAGAGATAACTGTTCATGTCATTTGTTAATTTTTTTTTTATTTTTCTTCTTTTTTATTTTAAAGATGCAGGGTACAATTCAGGGTTAGGTATACAAATGCTCACTTTTAATGTGGTTATTTTCTTTTGTTCTGGCTGATTTGTTTGAGCTCTTCGTAAATATTCAAAGGATATTAGTCCTTTGTCAGATGCAGTTTGCAAATATCTTCTCCCATTCCGTAGGTTGCTTTTGTACTCTGTTGATTATTTCTTTTTGCTATGCAGAAGCTTTTTAGTTTAACTAAGTCCCACTTATTTGTTTTTGTTTTTGTTGCATTTGCTTTTGGGGTTTTAGCCATAAATTCTTTGCCTAGGCCAATGTCCATAAGAATTTTCCTGGGTTTTCTTCTAGGATTTTTATGGTTTCAGGTCTGATGTGTAAGTCTATAATCCATCTTGAGTTAATTTTTGTATATGGAGAGAGTAGGGATCAAGTTTCATTTTTCTGCATGTAGTTGTACAACTTTACCAGCACCATCCATTGAATAGGGTGTCCTTTCCCCAACTTACGTTTTTGTCTGCTTTGTCAAAGATCAGTTGGTTGCAGGTATTTGGGTTTACTTCTAGATTCTCTATTCTGCTCCACTGGTCCACGTGTCTGCTCTTGTACCAGTTCCATGCTGTTTGGGTTACTACAGCCTTGTAGTATAATTTGAAGTCAGGTAATATAATGCCTCCAAATTTGTTCTTTTTGCTTAGGACTGCTTTGGCTATTCTAGCTCTTTTTTGGTTCCATATGAATTTCAGGATTGTTTTTTCTAATTATGTTTTTAAAAATGGCATTGGTAGTTTGATAAGACTTGCATCGAATCCGTAGATTACTTTGGGTAATATGTGATTTTAACAATGTTGATTCTTTCAACCCATGAGCATGGGATGTTTTTCCATTTGTTTGTGCCCTCTACAGTTTTTTCATTAGGGCTTTATAGTTCTCCTTGTAGAGATCTTTCACTTTCTTGGTTAAATATATTCATAGATCTTTTAACTTTTTGGCAGTTTCAGTAAATGGGATTGAGCACTTGGTTTGATTCTCAGCTTGTTCGTTATTGGTGTGTAGCAGTGCTCCTGGTTTGTGTGTGTTGATTTTGTGACCTGAGACTTTAGTGAATTAATTTATCAAGTTCAGGAGTCTTTTGGATTTAGAAGGTGTAATATATCATCAGCAAACAGGCATGGTTTGAGTTCTTCTTTTCCAATTTGGATGCCCTTTATTTCTTTCTCTTGCCTGATCACTCTGACTCAGCCCTCCAGTACAATGTAGAGTAGGAGTGACTGCCTCACATTTAATTCTCCTACTTCCTCTCTCTTTCTGCTTCTTTAGTCTACTAAATTCTCAGTGTTTAAATCAGCACCATGTTCTCAGTGACATCTCCCTTTATAATCTAATTGCTGTAGCATTTATTTGGGAGTTACTTCACACTTAGAGGTCGCCTGCTATTGTTTGGAACCATGACTTCTTTCCATGATAAGCTTCTTGAGAGAAAAATAAAATTATTTGAAAAGCATCTACTATCAAATCATTTGTCCACCTGAGGTATTTTTTTTTTTTTTTTTTTTTTTTTGAGTTGGAGTCTCACTCTGTCGCCCAGACTGGAGTGCAGTGGCCGCTCCCGGCCACCGCAGCCTCGACCTGCTGGGCTCCGGCGATCCTTCCGCCTCAGCCTTCCAAGTAGCCGGAATTACAGGCATGCACTACCACGCCCGGCTGATTTTTTGATTTATTGTAGAGATGAGGTCTCACTGCCCAGGCAGGTCTCGAACCCACGGGCTCAGTCAATCCACTCACCTCAGCCTCCCAAAGGTGCGGGATTACAGGCTGAGCCACCGAGCCCGGCTCACCTGAGGTATTTTTAAGTTGAGGTATCTACATGTATGATTTGATGAGTGTTGAAAATGTATACCCCAGCCCACCCCCCGCCCCACAAATGTCAAGCTAGGGAACGTTCCCAGCACAGTGTCACGTACAACGTGCTTCTTAGACACCAGCCTCAGCACAGGTAGTGGCATGGCAGCTTTGGTCCTGCAGGATTAGGAGAGAAACCTTAAGTTTGAGCCTGTTTTAAGGGATTGACGTATCTGAGGTCAGCTGGAGTAAAAAAATCAAATACCAAAGTCAGGGGCGGTGGGGACAAGGGGGCAGTGTTTTGTAAGTCAGAGCAGGTTTGGGGTTGAGCAATCTTGTGTGCTAGGCAGGCAAAGTTCAGTGACCTACAGGCAGGGCCACCAGGGTGGCCACATCAAAGTCAGCTTTAATTCTCTGTCTGGAACAACTTGCCCTCTTAGAGAGCTAAGGGTTGCAGGTATGTGGTACTCCTGCCTGGGGTCTGAGGGGATGAAAATTCTGGGAGTCTCTTATTAAAAACTTTTGTTCTCTGACTGACTGCTGATAAAAGTGACATCTTGGCTACCCTGGATATCTTGCAGTTGTTTTACCCGCAAATCATTCCACTCAAATCCTAAGTGGCAATTGCATTTGATTAAGAATAAGTGAAAGGGCTGATAAACGTTGATCCCAGCAAAATACTTGTTTAATATAATGCTATATTGTTTCTACCTTATAATTAAACAGAGCTGTTCTTTGCTAAGTCGAAAAAGGCTTGATGTGCCTGTTGAATGTTTCTATTTCTCTCCCTCCTTCTTTCTTTCTTGCGCTCTCTCTCTCTCTCTCTCTCTCTCTCTCTCTCTCTCTCTCTCTCTCTCTCTCTCTTTCTGTTAGGATCTCATTTTGCTCCCGACAGCCTTAACCTCCTGGGCTCAGGTGATCCTTCTGCCTCAGCCTCCCGAGTAGCTGGGACTACAGGCGTGTGTCACCACGCCTTGTTAATTTTTACTTTTTTTATTTTTTGTAGAGACCAGTTTTCGCTCTGTACCCAGGCTAGTCTCCAACTCCTGAGCTCAAGCAATCTTCCCATCTCAGCCTCCCAAAGTGCTGGACTTAGAGGCAAGAGCTACCACACCCAGACTCTACCTATTTCCACGTGGTATCTTGAACTTCATGTATTATAAGTAGAATTTATGATTCCTGCTTTTCTGTCTGGTCTTCCCCATTTTAACAAGTGTCACAAAGTTGCTCATGACAAACTCCTGGGAATCTGCCTTGATTTTTGTCCTCTCCTTCATACCCAATGTAAAACTCAGCAAGATCTGTCAGCTTCAAAATGCATCCTGATTTTTGGTTAGCACAGAGATTAAGCAGACCAGCTCTGGAGGAAGACTGCCTAGGCTTGAATCCGGACTCTAACACTTGCTAACTCTGTGATCCCAGTCTAGTTACCTGCCTCTCTGTGCCTCAGTTTCTTCAAATGTAGAATGGAGATAACAATAGCACCCACCTCAGGGGGCTGTTTGTGGAAATAATGTCAACAGGTATAAAACACGTAGAATGAAGCCTGAATATACCAGGTGCTACATTAAGTTTAGCTAGTACATCCTCTGAGGAAAACAGTGTGATGATTCCTAAAAGATCTAAAAATTGATCTTCCATATGACCCAGCAATCCCCCTTCTGGGAAAATACCCTAAGGAACTCAAATCACTCTACAAAAAAGTTTACCTGAATATGCGTGTTTATTGCAGCATTATTCACAGTAGCAAAAAGTGCTACCCATCGAAAGTAGACTGTATTTTTTAAAAATGTGATATACATATATGTGACGGAATATTATGCAGCCTTAAAGAAGAACAAAATTGTGTACTTTGCAACAACTTGGATAGATTTAGAGTCTATGACACTCAGTGATCTATCACAGAAGCAAATTACTGAGTACCACATGTTCTCACTCATAAGCGGACCCTGAACAATAATCATAATACTTTAAGAAAGGGATTGGCAATAGTGGGGCACTGCCAGGGAAGTGGGGGACATACTTCATCAATAAGCGTACCTGATCTCAAATCAGGTGAAGTGGGGACCAAAGTGAAGTCCAAACTTTACCTGTACCATGACCATTTGCATACCTAACCCTGAATTGTACCTCACATCTTTAAAATAAAAAGAAAGAAAGAAAAAGAAAAGGTTAGTACCAGTGCTCAACCTACCATTTCAATCCAACCCTCATCTTCCTTTACCCGGATGACTGAAATCTTTGACCTCTATCAAGTTTCTCTGATTTTACTTTTGCCTTCCATGGTCTACACAGATACCAATGTGACCTTTTATAAACATAACTCAGATGAAGCTGTGTACCTGTTCAAAGCCCTCCTAAGAGCTTCCCAATTGCAGAAGAAATTCAAAGATCTCACCATGGCCAATAAGGCACAGCTAACCTGGTTTCTGCAAACAACTCATATGTCCGACTGTCTCTGCACTGGATTTCCTCAATATTGCCCTTGCTACTGTTTCTGAGAGAAGCCAGGTCATTCCTACTGGCAACCCTGGCACTCACTGTCCCTCTTGCAGGGAATGTCTTCAGCAAACCCTTTGCATTCAGGCATCTAAACTTCACTCAGCTCTAACACAGATATGAAAGACGTCTGCCTGTCTGCCCACATTACCCTGTTGACGCCCTGCCCATTTTATTTTATTTCATTTTATTTCATTTTAGTCAGAGTCTTGCTCCATCACCCAGGCTGAAGTGCAGAGGCATAATCAGGGCTCACTGCAACCTCGACCTCCTGGGCTCAGGCAGTCCTCCTGCCCCAGCCTCCTGCCACTTTGTCAGGCTAATTTTTTTCTTTTTTTCTTTTTTTGTAGAGATGAGGTCTTACTATGTTGCCTAGGTTGTTCTCAAACTCCTGGGCTCAAGCAATCCACCTACCTTGGCCCTCCTAAAGTGCTGGGATTATAGACGTGAGCTACCGCGCCCAGCCAAATTCATACTTCTCATTGCTTACAAGATATCTCCATCCGGATGTCCCTGGGCATCACATATCCCCAAAGTAGAATCCATTCTCCACCAGAATAGTTGTTCCTCCAGGGATCCCCCTCTGGTGAATGGCAGCCAGAAGCCTCCTCATTCTGCTTCCTTTAGTCTTAGGGACATGTTGATTCCACGTCCCCAATAATCATTACATCTACGTCACCCATTTCCCCTCTGCTACTCTTGTTCAACCATCAACTCCAATGTGAATTACTATAACAATCACATAATTATTTTTCAAAATGTGAGTCATGACCCTTTGGTGAGGTAGCAACTCAGTCAGTGTATCATAACAAGCTTTTTTATAAAATCTGAAACTTAATCCCACGCTTGGGAGGCTGAGGTGAGTGGATTGCCTGAGCCAGCGAGTTCAAGACCCACCTGGGCAACTTGGCAAGACCTCATCTCTACAATAAATCAAAAAATTAGCCGGGCGTGGTAGTACATGCCTGTAGTTCCAGCTACTTGGAAGGCTGAGGCGGAAGGATCTCCGGAGCCCAGCAGGTCAAGGCTGTGGTGGCTGGGAGCGGCCACTGTACTCCAGTCTGGGTGACAGAGTGAGACTCCAACTCAAAAAATAAATAAATAAATAAATTAAATAAAATCTGAAACTTACTTATATATGCAATCCAGAAATTAGCAGGACCAACATGAATAGATATACAGAGACATTTTACTGGCAGCTTTTCCTTGGTTGTAAAGGTTAGAGTACTCAAAATATTTCCAGTGAGCACGAAGACCAACTAACTAAGTCACCTGCCCTGCCTCCGAACGCTTAACCTGAATGAACATTTTGTGTGAACAGCACTTGGGGACTAGCATTATCAAGAGCAGTGGCAACTGAATTTTTTTTTTTTTTTTTTTTGAGTCAGAGTCTCACTCTGTCACCCAGGCTGGAGTAGAGTGGCACGCCCACAGCCACCGCAGCCTCAACTTGCTGGTCTCAAGTGATCATTCTGCCTCAGCCTTCTAAGTAGCTGAGACTACTGGCACGTGCCACCATGCCTGGCTAATTTTTTGATTTATTGTAGAGATGTGTTCTCACCAAGTCACCCAGGTTGGTCTCGAACCCTTGGGCTCAGGCAATACTCCCGCCTCTGCCTCCCAAAGTGCTGAGATTACAGTCATGAACCACTATTCCTAGCTTGCGACTGAATTAATATTATTTACTACCTATGCATCATGGCTGTGAAATGCATTTAGTTTGTTTCTCTGCAATGCTGCTCTAAGCTGTTCGTACTCTTAGTCTCTGCCTCACAGTTCTCTGGGATAGCTGCTTGGAGATATCTTTTCTCCTGTTCCACATATTGGCTCTAGCAACCATCTTAGATTTGAAATAGCAATAAGGTGCTCTTGTTTGGGACTAGTCATATAGTTTTACTCAGTCTGGTCAGGTGTTAAGTTCTCTGGATACTGAAAATTTTCCCAATGTCCATGAATCCAATAATCACCCTTCTTCCTTCAAATCTTTTTCTGTCTGAAGCAACTTCTGATTTTTTTTTTCTGAGTCAGGGTCTCGTTCTGCAGTGGTATGATCACAACTCACTACAGCCTCAACCTCCTTGGCTCAGGTGATCTCCAGTCTCAGCCTCCTGAGTAACTGGAACTACAGGTGCATGTGCCACCACCCCAGGCTAATTCTTGTATTTTTTGTAGAGATGAAGTCTCACTATGTTGTCCAGGCTAGTCTTGAACACCTGGGATCAAGCAATCCTCTCTCCTCAGCCTCCCAAATTGCTAGGATTACAGGCATGAGCCATCACGCCCAGGATCTAAGAAGAGCACTGCCCCGGGTACTGTCCCCTCAGTCATGCACTCAGCTGGGCTCCTCCATGTCATCCTTTTCACTTCTACCACACCCCTTACTTGCGTTCAGGACCTCTTGGCGTTTCTGCTACTGGTCAGTACTCTGTGTTAAAGAGTTAAAAACACAGCGAAAGAAATCAATTTATGTTTTTATACAATGCATAAAAGATCTAGTTTATGGATCTGAGTTATGGATGAATAATTTATATGTATAAAAATGAGTATAAGTTCCTTATTAAAATTAGCCAAAAATGCCTCATTTTAGAGACTATGCTTATTAGAATAACAGTGTCTTTTGCATTGTAAAAACAAACCTCACCAGATGCAGTGGCTCACGCCTATAGTCTCAGTACTTTAGGAGGCCGAAGTGGGAGGATTGCTTGAGCCCAAGAGTTTGAGACCAACCCTGGCAAAATAGGGATACCTTATCTCTACAAAAAATGAATCGAGCATGGTGGCATGTGCCTGTAACAGTCTCAGCTACGCAGGAGGCTGAGGCAGAAGGATTGCCTGAGCCCAGGAGGTTGAGGCTGTGGCCGTGATCGCACCACTGCATTCTAACCTGGACAACAGAATGAGACCCCAACTCAAAATAAATAAATCAACATGCAAACAAATAAATAAACCAACCCCATATATTTGTGTCTTATGTAATTATCAGCATCTTTTGAAATTAACTCATTTCCTTTCCAGTTAAGAAAGAACAGGGAAGAACCTTTTTTTAAAAAAAACCCTTTCTTTAAAGGCCTCACAGGAAGCTGCCTATTTAGTCACTCCTCAGAGTCAGCCTCGCCCTTCCACACTTTGTTTACTCTTTCTGTTTTTTTTATTTATTGTTTGGAACTGACTTTCCATTCCCCTAGAGCACCATGTTCTAGGCGAAGCTGGGAAGTTCGGTTTATTAAGTACAGAGTACTGACCAGTAGCAGGAACGCCAAAAGGTCCTGAACGCAAGTAAGGGGTGTGGTAGAAGTGAAAAGGATGACATGGAGGAACCCAGCTGAGTGCATGACTGAGGGGACAGTACCCGGGGCAGTGCTCTTCTTAGGCCATCTCTATGGTGCAGGAGCTAACAATTTGCCCTGTGACTTTTTTTTTCCTCCAAGACCCTAAATTGATAAATGCTTTGGACCAGGCATGTCCAGCCTGACCCACAGGCCATATGCAGCCCAGGACAGCTAGTCATGTGGACCCACAAAATCTTTTAACATCATGTGTTTTTTAGTGTTTATTTTCTTCATGACCCCATGAGTAGTTCCATTTTTGAAGTTCACAATCACTCTTTACTCATGTGATCACTTTTTGGCAGCATGCACATTTGTGAGCAGCTTTATTCAGTGATGAAACACATGAAGAGAAGCATTCGAACAAACATTTCTGACGAGCACCTTGAGAACTCACTAAGAATTAGAGAAGCATTCGAACAAACATTTCTGATGAGCACCTTGAGAACTCACTAAGAATTGCAACCACATCCATTGAACCAGACATGGATAGAATCAATTTTACAAAAACAAGGTCAAATTTCCCACTAGTACTAGTTTTTTATTGCTCTCATTTTTTGAAACTTCATAATAAAAAATATTTTTAAATAAGTCTCATTACATATATGCTAACTGTATTATGTAATTTATGTGCAGCCCAAAACAACTCCTCTTTACTCGATGTGGCCCAGGGAAACCAAAAGGTGAGACTTCCTTGCCCTAGGATGTCTGCAGTGGTTGATATGAAAACAAGAATCAGACAGAATTCCTCTTTGAAGTATTAAAAAAAAAAAAACCTGAGATGAGCTATATCATTACCTTGGTTTAACTGATACTTAAAAATAATACTGTGTTGTTATCATTTCTTGAAACTAAGCTCTATTGTTTATTAGCTACAATCTATGAGAAAAATCTGAGGAAATCCCAGAAAGAATTATGTTTTCAATTTTCTTTCTTTTAAATCCTTTGCTTGCAAATAAAATTGTTATTAAAGCCCCTCGAAGAAAATCAGTACTACTCACACCCTGTTTAAGTAAGCCAAATGTTCTACATATTTGTCCAGAACCAAAAGTTCATTTCACTCTTACTATTTACCACACTAGCGTTTAAAGGATCCCAGAATATTTCCCTAAAAAATGGAAACTTATGTAGATGCAAACACTCAGAGATACACCATAAACAGCGTGGTCTCATTACTGAACTGAAGGGTTACCTTTTTCAAAATTCTTTGAAAAGTTGGCAGGTCCAGGATAAACTATACAGAAAGAATCTTTTAAAACGTCACCAGAGACCAGGCGTGGTGGCTCACACCTATAATCCCTGCACTTTGGGAGGCAGAGGCAGGAGGATTGCCTGAGCCCACAAGCTCAAGACCAGCCTGGGCAACTTGGCAAGACTTCATCTTTACAATAAATCAAAAATTAGCCGGGCGTGGTGGTGTGTGCCTGTAGCTCCACCTACTTGGAAGACTGAGGCAGAAGGATGGACTGGGCCCAGCAGGTTGAGGCTGCAGTGACTGTGACATGCCACTACCCTCCTGCCTGGGAAACAGAGTGAGATTCCAACTCAAAAAAAAAAATTAAAAAATAAAACATTGCCAGAAGTATAAAAACTAGACAAAACATTTGACAAAAAAAAGAAAACTTGAGCTACGACCCACACAAAACTCCCAGCTGCAACAATGTTCCCAGCCAGCATAAGATAACAGAATTCCATGCCTGTGATGTGTGGGAACTAATATATATATGAAAACAGTGATTTACAATAGGTAAAGCCAAAATGTAGACATTTTTAAGTCATACTGTCCGTGTCAGGCAGATAATATGGATGAGGTTTAATCCATTGTGAACTTATTTTATAAAGTATATGGGACTAGGCTCTGAGGGACTGGGAAATTAAAAGGCATCGTCTCCTAGGCTATGTTAGTTAAATGTGCAAAATAGTAAGTAAGAAACTAAGAAATGGAAAATAGCCAACCTCAATCTAAAACAATATTTAAAAACCTAAGCTCTATGGAACAGAAAAAGAAGATTTAAATATACAGACACATACATTAGAAAAGAAAAGCATATTCATGTACTTTACAAAAATCACAATCAGATTAAGAGTATGCAGTGTTGAAGGAAGTAACATCATTGGCTTCTCGGGTATCTCAAGCTGAAGTGACTGATATCAGAGAAATTCAGCCAAAGAGCAGAAAGCATCCGTTTTCATGCACTTGGGGAACAGTACTGAGTGCTGCTTATGTCTGTGTCTTGGCACTGCATGTGAAATAGGCTTTTATGAAAGCTAAATGATGATTTTGTGACCTATTCTAAGTTTTGCATTTTACAGGTGCAATCGTACAGTACCAAGGTTTGGATATACAGTAATGATATTTTTAACACTATCTTTAGTTTTCATCCTTTTTAGAAATAGAAGAAAATTAAGATGGCAACATCAAGCAATGGTTGAACTATTCTGTGCTAAAAGCAACTTATGAAAGGAAAGAAGTGTCATGTTTATATGTGTGTGTGTGAGTGTGTGTGAGTACACATGTGTATTCTGTACTGGGACGTGGCCTCCATTCGAACCAAGTGTCTTTGAGAAATGCAGCAGATTGTCGAGTGGACGTCCTCTGACTTCCACATTCAGTAATAGTGGCTCTTCCACTTTCCCTTTTCTGGGTTATGTGGCCACTTATCTTGGTGAGAAAACAGTCGTTTACCAATCATCTTGTTTGTGCTCTATTAAATACAGGCTTGTCAGAGAGCTTCACAAATCACTTGTTGTGATTTATAATTTCAAAGGGAAATTGCTTTGGTGACTAGATCAAAATTTCAGTCTGAGGCACAAAGAATAATTAGGCTTAAAAAGTTGAGCATCAGCCGGGCTCAGTGGCTCAGCCTGTAATCCCGCGCCTTTGGGAGGCTGAGGTGAGTGGATTGCCTGAGCCCGCGGGTTCGAGACCCGCCTGGGCAGGCGAGACCTCATCTCTACAATAAATCAAAAAATTAGCCCGGCGTGGTAGCGCACATCTGTAGTTCCAGCTACGTGGAAGGCTGAGGCGGAAGGATCGCCGGAGCCCAGCAGGTCGAGGCTGCGGTGGCCGGGAGCGGCCACTGCACTCCAGTCTGGGCGACAGAGTGAGACTCCAACTCAAAAAAAAAAAAAGTTGAGCATCATTCGCATTGTTGGATGCAAAGCTATGGTTCAAGGACAGGAGAGACAGTTGGGGGTGGGGCTTCATTTTGTCATTGATATCTATAAGAAGGAAAATGAGTTTGAAAGATCCGAGTTTCATGTCCAAAGCACCACGGCAATCTATCATATCAGCACTGCAGTCAACGTGATGTTTCAAAACCACAAATCTGATCATGGCATTGCTGCATAAAGCCCTACAATGGCTTCCTGCAAGCCACTGCCTTTAAGAAAAAACCTCAACTTGCTGGACCAGGTGTTTGGAAACCTGGCTCATGTCAACCCTTCCAGCCTGGGTTCATCTCACAATCTCTCACTCAGTCATTCTGAATGCCTTCTGGTGTCTTCCTCATCCAGGCTTTTCATGCTCTAAAGCAGTTTGGCTCTCTAGGAAGTGGACTCCTCTGAGGCAGGGCTCAGTGTTCAGGATGTTTATTAGAGCGAGCCCTGGAGTCGACACCCTCGGAAGGGAGGAGGCGAAGCAGACCTGGGAAGAAGTGAACTCAGGCCAAGATTCAGGTCTGAGAGCCACAGCCCACAACATAGAATGTTCTGAGGCTAGAGTAGCTGGTAGAGGTGGCCTGGATGGAGGGATGTGGCCTGGGCTAGGGTCTCCCAGCAGCATGGCCAGCTCCAGGGGTGGCAAGCCCTTCTTCATGGGGCATCTGAGCATTTGTGTGTCACATCCCCTTGGGAAACTTTGGGGCAAACTCCTCCACCTCACCTGTGTCATTTCCACTTGTGCCTCAGATCTCATGCAATTCCCACTTCTTCAGAGAGGGTTTCCCAAATTCCCAGACTCAGCTGGCTTCCCAGGCCAAGCTTCCCACATTTTCTTAGTAGTATCCTTGCCATAATTCCTACCATAATAATTCATAGTATGTGAATTCGTGTCATCATTCGTGGCATCCATGGTGATTGGTTGTTTATTCTGTTTTCTTCCTTACAACAGTAACTCCAGATAGGGGTCACACCTGTAGTATTCTCCTCTGAATCCCCAATGCTTACCACAGTGCTGGCATATAGTAAGTACTCAATTAATAGTGACTGAATAAGTAATGGGTTTGAAGTTTTTGTTTTTGGGGGGTTTTTTTTTGAGTCAGAGTCTCACTCTGTCACCCAGGCTGGAGTGCAGTGGTATGTTCAAGGCCACCGCAACCTCGACCTGCTGGGCTCAGGTGATCCTTCCACCTCAGCTTTTCAATTTTTTGATTTCTTATAGAAGCGAGGTCTCACCAAATTGCCCAGGCTGGTTTCAAACCCCTGGGCTCAGGCAATCTTTTCGACTCCACCTCCCAAAGTGCTGGGATTACAGGTATGAGTACTGTCCCCGGTCAAGTCTGAGGTTTAAAGAGTCCATAAAGAGATAAGGCCCCACCAACACATCTGCTTTGGCACATGGTAAAACTTAAGGCAGTGTGACTGTAACCAAGTGTTTGGGGTTTTTCTAGTTAGGGTCACATATGTCACTCAGGCTGGAGTGCTCACCACAACCTCAACCTTCTGGGTTCAGGCGATCCTCCCACCTCAGCCTACCAAGTAACTGGAACTACAGGCACGCACCATCATGCTCAGCTAATTTTTTGATTATTTTGTAGAGATGAGGTCTTGTTATGTTACCTGCGCTTGTCTGGAACTCCTGGGCTCACACACTCCTCTCATCTCGGCCTCCCAAAGTGCTGGGATGACAGGCATGAGCCACCCACCTGGCCTCAAATACTTCATTTTAAAAAGTATTTTAAGACCGGGTTCAGTGGCTCAGCCTGTAATCCCAGCGCTTTGGGAGGCTGAGGTGAGTGGATTGCCTGAGCCCGCAGATTCGAGAGCCA
This sequence comes from Cephalopachus bancanus, assembly GCA_027257055.1. Lineage (NCBI taxonomy): Eukaryota > Metazoa > Chordata > Mammalia > Primates > Tarsiidae > Cephalopachus > Cephalopachus bancanus. The sequence goes on along the minus strand of JAPVLO010000176.1, from coordinate 5,358,105 downwards.
CCTGGGCAACTTGGCGAGACCTCATCTCTACAATAAATCAAAAATTAGCCGGGCATGGTAGCGCCTGTAGTTCCAGCTACTTGGAAGGCTGAGGCGGAAGGATCGCCGGAGCCCAGCGGGTCGAGGCTGCAGTGGCCGGGAGCAGCCACTGCACTCCAGTCTGGGTGACAGAGTGAGACTCCAATTTAAAAAAAATGCATTGTAAACATTTTTTTTTAGAAGTCCAAACTTCACCTGCATGCAGCCTACTTATGTGGTTAATCCTCACTTGTACCCCATATCTCTTTAAGAAAATAAAATTTAAAATAAATAAATAAATAATGAAAGTTATTTCTGTCTTCCTCTCTCTCTCTCTCTCTCTCTCACTGGTAAAACGCAGCCCTGAAAAATGTGCGCAAGGTTTCTTTCCTCCCTTCTCCCACCAGACACTGCTTTGCATTCTGTCCACTTATCTGATTATGTGCTTGCATAGACATTCTAGGGGCTAATTTTGAAACAAATCAGATGATCATGGGATCCTCTCCAGCCTGGAGAGCACCTCAAGGCTGCGGTTAATCTACAGCTCCGAGATGGCACCAGCCCGTACACCAGATGGGGCAACCACTCAAGACAGTTATTGGAACAAGCCACGCAGGCCAGTACCCCGTGTCACTGCCACATGCCCCTCTCAGTGTCCCCCTTAAACCTCTGCACACAGCCCCAAAGTTGAAATGGTCGGTTGGAGGCATGAGCCTAGCTGTTTTCCTAGTTGCTGGCTTTGGGAATATAAGGGGGACCCCAAAAATCCAAATTTATCTTTTGGAGTGTGTGCCCCTTGTGGTACAGGCTTCCCTTACTAGGTAAGTGTTCCAGGAACCCATTGGTATCAGGATACCAGCCAGCATTGTTGCGAGAGACTGCGTGAGGCTTAAGTGGGGTTTTTTTGGAGATTCTTTCAACGTGTTTGCCCATTTCATGATGAGTGCATCTGCCCACATTACACTGAGTGTTCAGCAATTTTTTACCAAAAACGGCATGACCCCTGTGCCCCACCCTCCCTATTCACCCGATCTCAACCTGAGCAACTTTTTGTTGTTTCCCTGGATGAAAAAAGTCCTTGAAGAGAAATACTTTGCTCATGTGGAAGAGGTTAAACAAAAAACGGCAGAAGCACTAAAAGGCATCAAAATGGATGAGTTCAAAAAGTGTTTGGAGCAGTGAAAAAAGCATCTTGATAGGTGTGTTACATCCACTGGAGAGGACTTTGAAGGTGACTGAAGTTTAAACATGGAAAAATAAAAGCACAAATTTTTAATAAATAAGTAATTTTTTAATAAATAAATTTTGGATTGTTTGGGTTTGCCCCTCATAGTCAATTTTCCTACACCACCTCTCGTTTCTCTGAACGGCGAGTGGCTGAGCTCCTTTCAGTTCCATGATGTTGAAGCAAAAACTTCAGGCTCCATCTTCACATGCCCAGTCAGGCAATCCCAGCTCAACCACACCACAGCTATATGACCTTGGATACAGTAATTAATCTCTCTAGCTTCCATTTCAACAAAATAATAATAGTGTCTTTCTTATAAGGCTATGGGGAGGGTTCACTGCCAAAGATGTCTCATAGTGCCTGGAATAATACAGTAAGGCATCAGTAAATGTTGGCCATGAATACTCTGACCATTTGACCTTCTACTATAAGTGCTTTAAAAGAAGAAGAATGTTAGAAAAAGACTTAAGATTTGCTGCTAAAAATGCATCAAGATAGTAATCTTGGAAAAAATTAGAGAATCATTGAGCTTCTTACTTTACAGTCTACTACTGGTTTTGCTTTATATACAGGAGATGGAGGACAACATTATCTTCTCATTGCTTATGGTCTTCTAATGTATTTTGTTTTTGTTTTTGTTTTGAGCTGGAGTCTCACTCCATCGCCCAGGCTGGAGTGCAGTGGCACACTCACGGCCACCCCAGCATCAACCTGCTGGGCTCCAGTGATCCTTCCAAGTAGCCGGAACTACAGATGTGTGCTACCACCCCCAGGTAATTTTTTGATTTATTGTAGAAATGAGATCTCTCCAAGTTGCCCAGGCTGTTCTCAAACCAAAGTGCTGGGATTACAGGCTTGAGCCACCATACCCAGCCTTCTAATGTTTTAAATAAGGCCCATTTCTGTTCTCTCTACTCACACAGCCTAGGAATGTATAACTTGGCAATACTGATCTACTTGTAGCTTACAAGCAGTGGGGAGTGTGTGTGTACATGAGAGAGAGAGAGACAGAAAATAGAGGGAGAAAGATGTCTTTGCCTATGTCTGAAATGCCTTTCTCTACATTAGGAAATTACGACTTCAGTATGAATTAGCTCATCAGCTCAAAAACCACCTCCTGAGCAAGTCTTCCCTTATATCTTCCCTGCCACTTCTGACTCGCTATGTTTTCCATGACTCCAGTTCCACACCTGGACCTTGTTCTAATCCCCCTGTATACATCTCCCCACTAGACTGTGAGTTTCTTTCTTTTTTTTTTTTTTTTGAGTTGGAGTCTCACTCGATCGCCCAAACTGGAGTGCAGTGGCCGCTTCCGGCCACCGCGCCTCGACCTGCTGGTCTCCGGCAATCCTTCCGCCTCAGCCTTCCAAGTAGCCGGAATTACAGGCATGCGCTACCACGCCCGGCTGATTTTTTGACTTATTGTAGAGATGAGGTCTCGCTGCCCAGGCGGGTCTCGAACCCGCGGGGTCAGGCAATCCACTCACCTCAGCCTCCCAAAGGCGCAGGATTACAGGCTGAGCCACCGAGCCCGGCTGTGAGTTTCTTAAAAACAGTTCTTGTGCATTCAGATGATCAATAAATGTCTGTTGAATTGATTTGAATTAGCAGAAAGTTACCAGATCTCTACGGAAAGTCACAGAGGAGCCACGGGGCAGGTAATCTGTGCTATGCTCAAAGAACACAGTGCATACTTTAATCAACTAGTAGTCAAATACAGAGGGTGTCAGAAAATGCATTTTAAGAAAGGAAAAAAACTGTATTAAAATTGTAGCACTCAATAAGATAAATACAAGTCATATTTGACTTCTGTAATGACAGGAGGTGCTCAAAGTGGTTACCATCAGCGTCCAGACACTCTTGATTATGGCAGATATCTCTTAAAAGGTATACACATTTTTTGGTGTTATTTCTATTTTGCTACCTTTTTTATCTTTTGATCTTTTTTAATCTTTCACTTTAGATTCATGTTCATTACATGCACATATTGCATAGTCATGGGGACTGGGTCTCAGGTGGCCTATTGCCCAGAGAGTGAACATTACACCCCAAGGGTAATTTCTGAACCCTAACCTGCCTTCCCGCCTCCCTCCTTGTCGGTATCATCAGTGTCTATTATCTCCGTCTTTGTGACCATTTAGCTCCCACATATGTGTGAGAACACGTGGTGTTTGTTTTTGTTTCAGAGCCAGTTCACTATTGCTGCCAAGGACATGATTTCATTCATGTTGCAGCTGTGTAGTATTCCATGGCGTATCTGTACCATATCTTCTTTATCCAATCAGTTGTTGGTGGGCACTTTGGTTGGTTCCATGATTTTGCTACCGTGAACAGTGCTGCAGTGAACGTATGAGTCCAGGTGTCCTTCTTACATATTGATTTCTTTTCCTTTGGCCACCCTTTATTTTTAATTGAAGTACAACACTCACATAGAAAAGGAGTCAACATATTAGTGTATTGTTCTATGAATTATTACAAAGTGAATACTTGATCACAACTGGGTCGACCCAGTTGAGCCAGTAGAATACTGCTGGTAGCCTCTCCTGTGAGCAACCATCTTTATAAAGTATTTTCCTTTGTACTACAAACCTTATTCTGAGCCTTTAGTGGTTATTCCTCTAAGAGATAAATCATTGTCCCAGCCTGCTCTCTTTATGGGCTACCATGGCAATTGATTGACAGATGTTTATGTCCACCCTTCCACTGATACGTAATTTCAAATTCTGTCATCTTCTTAAAGAAATACACACAAAAGCCGGGCTCGGTGGCTCAGCCTGTAATCCCGCGCCTTTGGGAGGCTGAGGTGAGTGGATCGCCTGAGCCCGCGGGTTCGAGACCCGCCTGGGCAGCAAGACCTCATCTCTACAATAAATCAAAAAATCAGCCGGGCGTGGTAGCGCATGCCTGTAATTCCGGCTACTTGGAAGGCTGAGGTGGAAGGATCCCCGGAGCCCAGCAGGCGAGGCTGCGGTGGCCGGGAGCGGCCACTGCACTCCAGTCTGGGCGACTGAGTGAGACTCCAACCCCCCCCAAAAAAGAAATACACACATGTAGCGCCCCACTTCACGCCTTTATTCCTCCCGCTCCCGTGGGGCCCCACTTCCTCCTCTGTCTCCTTTTATTGTATGTTCTTTCACCCACATTCTTCCTGAGACAGTTTACTAACTTCCTGCTAACCACCTGACCTCTTTTCTCCCTCTACCATTAACATGCTTTTCAAAAATCTCCAAAAGGAATTGAATGTTTGAAGAGGACTTAAAATAAGACACAAACATACACTCTTCATCCAATTAAGATTGCAAAAACCAAGAGCACGTAAGATATTAAGATGGATCAGCAGCAGAGCAGAAAAGATGACACATTTAGAGAAAATGATTTGCTTTTCAGGGTGACAGGCAAAAGGACACGAAGAAACTGAAACCACAGGCAGGCTCAAAAGGGTTAACAGTAAAGAGTTTTACTTAGGATACTTATGTCACAGAGAGAGACAACGCTGTTGCAGAAAGTTTCAAAAGGTATAATTACTGAAAACGCTATTTACTAGTCAGTCTAAAAGGAAGAAAATTAATAATCACAAAAACTGACTACTTCTTCTGACTATGTCTTGTTCACTACTTCACAAGAAGTAGTCATCTAAAGAAATGTCTTGTGTCTCATTTCTTCATATGTCATGGCAAGTTGGCTTTTTCTTTCTTATTATTCTTAACGGTTTTTTCCATTTCTTGTCAAGCTCATGTCATTTGAAGAACTGGTATTTGCTGAGATTTGTGATTCCAGGTCATCCCATGCAAGGAATAAAAGTATTCTCTTAAACCTTAATAAGATGCCTCTAGTTATATTCTGAACTTCAAAAAAAGTTATACTGGTATATAAAAGACTGATCTGAGAAATTCGGTGCTGAGAATACATGTGACTAGGTAAGACATTCAGGAGTCTGATAGTGCTCACATAATTCAACAACAGTTCAGCCAAGTGTCCACAGTAAATTATTCCTACCATTTGGAAAAGATATAAAAGGTGAATATGGATTTATTTTATTTTATTTTATTATAAGGACGTGGGGCACAAGTCAGGATTAGGTACGCAAGCAATCTACATGCAGGTGAAGTTTGGGCCTCACTTCCCCTGGTTTAGGACCAGGTAACCTTTGTGTTGTCACGTGCTCCCACCCCCTGAATATGGATTTTTATATTGAGTCAATTCATGTAAATATTTACCTCCCTGGCAGATTTTGAGAACTTCAAGGAAGACAATGTGTCTTAGTCAACCTCTGCACCAATCATGGTGCTCAAAACATGGAAAATGTTTCAAGCCTCCTGAACTGAGAACCTCAGTATCAGTCTCAGTTTCTCTCTTTCACTGATGACTTCTGAGAGCTACAGCATTCAGTCAATTTTACTTCAGGAGAGTAATGTCTTTTAAATCCACCTGTCTTCCCCATGCCCAAGACTGTCAAAGTCCATGCGTGCCCGCTGCCTTGGGCTCTTCCCTGGTGCCTGCCTCTCTCATCTGTCTATCCCAGTGTCTCCTTCACAGTGCCCCAGTAGATACCTTCTCACAGAGCAAAGGAAGAAGGTTTCTGCATGTCAACTATACATCTGGACGTCTCACAATTCCTCAGACTTCCAGACCAATCTGTGACTCTGTATTTTTTTTTTTTTTGAGTCGGGGTCTCACTCTGTTACCCAGGCTGAAGTACAGTGGCATGATCTTGTACAATGTCCAGCATTTTAAAATATGTCCCTTAATACTTACAGCACCCTTCTGCAGCAGAGTTGTGCTGTGATGATTTCTACAAGAGGAAATTAAGGTAGATTAAGTGTCTTTCTGGCATTGTCTTCCTGATGACATTCCTCTCTTGCTGTAATCTTTTTATTTAAAAGACAAAATCACTATTTAAAAAGGTTTCTAATGACTGCCTCCCGTTTACAAATGGACTAAAACATGAACTCGTTGACTTGGCATACAAAGAAAATGAAATCTTCCCAAGATTACTCCACCCACTCTTCAAGCCTATATTTTCCACTCCTATGATGTACTATAAGCTCCTGTGGGTCTGGACCTCTCACAGTTCCTCAGACTTCCAGACCATTCCACGACTCTGTATTGTTTTTATTTTTTTGAGTCCGGGTCTCACTCTGTTACCCAGGCTAGAGTTCAGTGGCACGATCATGGGCAGCCTTGACCTCTTGGGCTCAGGTAATCCTTCCATCTCAGCTTCCTGAGTGGCTGGGACTATAGGCGCATGCCACCAGGCCCAGATAATTTTTTTTTTTGTACAGATGAGGTTTTGTTATAGGCTGGTCTTAAGCTCCTGGGTTCAAACAATCTTCCTGCCTCAGCCTCCCAAAGGGCTGAGATTGCAGGTGTGAGCCACCATGCCCAGCCACGACTCTGTATTGCATGTGCTAGTTTGTCTGGAATGGCCTTTCTTTTCCTTGCCCAGCACATTCCTACTCAACCTTCAAAATCCAACTGAATAAGTCAGCGATCCAGGGGTCTCCTTGACTCCCCAGGCAGCCGGCTACTCTTGCCTATTGATCTCACAATGGTAATAGCACATTCCACTTCACGTGATAACCCATAGAAAGGCCTTACTTGGGTTTCTGGCTCCCACCTGTGACATCTTCAAGGCTGTGGACCGTGTGTTCATTCAATTTTTTATCTCTAACTCTTGGTTTAAAATTGTTACTAAAGAAAGGATGAAGGATTAAAATAACAAAATGTTCCTGCTTTTTTTTTTACACTCAAAAGCAGCTTAGAGACAAGCTTATGAATGAAAACTATCTGATTACATAGTTTTCAACATGTGATTGTTTCAATAGACACTTAGTAAAATCATTAAGAAAGTACAATTAACAAAAAATGAAGACTATTCAATCTAAATTTAAAAATGCAACAATGAGCAATTATTGCTCAATTATCATGTGCCAAGAACTATTCTCTTTTGTTTTCATAAACAGACATTTGATCCTCACAACACCAGTGCTATTGAGTAGTTATTACTATTGTGAGCCCCTTTTTGAAACTGGGGAAACTGAGGCACAGAAAGTTTTCCCAATGAATATCTAGAACTAGTGAGAGGCAAAACTAAGATTAGATCAAGGTAGACTGGTTCCAGAGCCATTGTTCTTAACCTCTAGGCTATATTAATCAAAAGCTAAGAGAAAACAGATGATGGAGAGAGATCTTTTCAGGAAGAGTAAATTTTTCCATCTCTGCTTTAATATTTAGGGGAAAGATTCAAATCATAAAGATCTTATGCACAAATAACCAGTAATGTTATTTAAAATTAAGATACATCATTGGAAAAACCATAATATTTCTGTAGAATATGGTTAAGGAAGGCAAGTAAAACTCAAATTATAAGAATTAAATGGAAAGAATACAACATAAACACCCAGTGATCAAGTGAGCATCTATATACAATATGTTCAGAACAAAATTTAGGAATACAATGAACTGTAATATATGTTTCCTGTCCCAGAAAACAAACACTGTCGTTGCAAAAGATGTGACCCTTACAAAGTAATTAGATAATAAAATCTTAAATTATGAAGCTCAGGTAATAAATGCAATTATAGAACAATAAATATATGCAAAATAGTCAAGTTTTTTGTTTTGAAAAATAATTTTGAAAATTGAGTTGGGAATTCCCTTTCTCAAATGTTTCCAGAATCATCTTCCCAACAGGAGTTTTATAAAACAAAATTGCTACTACTATAAAATTCCATAGAAGTTAAGCTTAAGAAACAGAGAACAAAACTGAAATACTAAGTTCTAGACTGAATTCTAAGTTAAAAATAAATAAATAAATAATCAGGCTCTGTTTCACTGTAAGCTGGAATGGCATTAGGAAAGCTGCCTCAGGAAGCAGAACACAATATAAATCAGTCAAACTTTCCACACCTTTCTAGTCACAGGAAGTCTTAAAATATCCGTCCATTCTGCCAGTGTGCACAGCAGAAACAGAACTTCTAAAGCAATGAAATATTTTATAGAAGAGATTATATGCTTTATTAAGTTAAAGTAACAAGGTGTTAATAATATTTATAAATGTCATTTCAAAGAAGGTGAATACATTTTAAAAGGCATAAGAAGTCGTATCAAAACTGAACGAAAGAAGAAAACTACAAGAAAACAAGATATTTTCCGGCCCGTTCAGTATTAACAGGCTTCGTGGCTCATGGATGAACCGTGTGGTAGGGAAGCCATGATAGATAAGCTTGCCATGTAGGGTCCAGAGGACTTGAGGGGCTACAGGCTGAGGAAACAGACTGGGCAAACAGCCTGAGCACATAAGATAGAGGATATCTTGGCCATAAACAGTTCAGAACTTTCTTCTTGAGCTAAGTGCGAAGTTCAGAGGTGTTTTGGGACCTGAGACCAATTTGGAATGACTTGACTGATCAGTTATTACAAAGGTCAATGACCGCCACCTCCTGAGAGACCTTGCTAAAATTATTCACTGTCTTTGATTAGGCCTCTAGGAGTTCATCTTATTTCTCACCTTAATTACCAAGGTCATACTTTTGCATATTATTTGATACTTGAGCATTCATCATAATGCTTAATTTTTTTTCCCAGAGGGATATATTTCTCTCTCTCCATGTGTAGATGTGTGTGTGTATAAATATCCCCCAAAGAGATTGCGGTTGCCCGTTTCCAAGATGGCTACCATCAGTTTCTTTCTTGTGTCTCTTATCTGTATCTTGTGTCTGTTGCTCTGTTCCCTTGAATCTGGGGCTGCTTGTGACAGCTTTGCCCAGAAGCATACAGTGGATTGGGCGCTATATGTGACATCAACACTTTCCAGGCCTTGGAGCTTTTGCTTGGGTCTCCTGGAACTCTTGTTTCTGAAGTCACCATGCTGTGAGAAGTCAAAGCCAGAATTGCAGCTATGTGGAGGGAGAAGAGAGGAGATATTACTGACCAGTACCTCCCACTGCCCCCTGCTAGTCTAGCTAACCCAGCCTAGGAACCCGGAGTATGAGTAAAGAAGTTTCCAGCCAGGTGCAGTGGCTCACGCCTGTCATTCCAACACTTTGGGAGGCAGAGGCAAGAGGATTGCCTGAGCCCAGGGGTTTGAGACTAGCCTGGGCAATGTGGTGAGACCTCGTCTCTACAATAAATCAAAAAATTAGCCAGGCGTGGTGGCACTTGCCTGTGGTTCCGCTACTTGGAAGGCTGAGGTAGAAGGATCGCCTGAGCCCAGCAGGTAGAGGCTACGGTGGCCATGAGCATGCCACTTCACTCCAGCCTGGGTGACAGAGTGAGACTCCAACACCAAAAAAAAAAAAAAAAAAAAGAAAGAAAGAAGAAGACGAAACTTCCAGATGACTCCAGCCTCAGCTGACATCTTTCTGCAACCCAAATTGAGTAGTGCCTGTCTCTGTCAACCCCCAGAAGAATGAAACATAACAATAAATTGTATTTTTCAGCTATTACGTTTTGGTGTGGTGAATTACATACAGCAATAACTGGAACATGCAATAAACATCTGAAAGCAGATTTTTTTTCTTTGTTTTTAGAGACAGGGTCTCACCCTGTCATGCAGGTTGGAGTACAGTGGTGTGATCATAGCTCACTGCAGCCTCGGACTACTGGTATCTCAAACTATCCTACCTCAGTCTCCTCAGTAGCTAGGACTATACCACCATGCCCAGCAATCTTTTTTTTTTTTTTGTAGAGATGGGATCGCATTATGTTTCCCAGTCTAGTCAGTAACTCTTGGCCTCAAGCAATCCTCCCGCCTTGACCACCCAAAGTGTGGGAATTAGAGGTATATGCCACCATGCCCAGCCTGAAGGCAGAGCTAACATTTCTTAATTCATTAATAATACTTACCATAAAATTCATCACTACTTTGTCATTCCAGAAATGTAACTAAGTTCATATATCTCTCATACATTTAACTGAACAATATCACTATATTATTTATTTCACTGTGCACAATAATAAGTTTTTCTATTTTGTTGAAATTTTTAAAGGGCTATAAAATAATACAATGAGAGTGATACATACTTGAATATAACACAGGAATTAATATTAATGAAAATGGTATATACAGGGAATGCCAAAAAATGTATACACATGATGTTCACAAATGTGTCTACATTTTTGGTCCCCCCATATATATATCTTAATAGACTTTACTTTTTAGAGCAGTTTTAGGCTCACAGTAAAATTAGTGTCAAGTTCAGACTTCCCTTGAGTCCACGTGCACAAAGTCCTCGACATCAGCACTAGAGTGGTACATTTGTTACAACCAATGAACAATCGTGACACATTTCATCACTCCAAGTTCCTAGCTGGCTTGGAGCTGACCCTGATGTTTGATCTTCTATACGTTTTGACAAAAGTATAATGACATGCCTCCCCCATAATGTAATACAGAGAAGTTTCTCGCCCTAAAAGTTTGCTTATTCCGCCTTCCCTCCCCCTTTCCCTCTGGCAGCCATTGATCTTTCCATTGCCTTCCCCAGAATGCCTCATAGTTGCGACCGTGGAGTATGCAGCCTTTTCCAACAGGCTTCTTTCACTTAGAGCTATGTCTCTAAGATTCCTCCATGTCTTTCCATGGCTTGATTTTCTCTTCTTTGAATGAACACTCTCACATTTTCTTATCCCTCACTCATCCCTAATCCTTTTAAATGTCATTTCTGTCCTCACCTCTCTATGAAACCCTTATGCTCTTAAAGATCACAAAAGACTTCCTACTCATAAAGTCTCACGTCATTTCTGCATCATTAGATTTGAGAGGGACCCCCAAAAGACCAGAATTTTCTTTTGGCAGGTAGGCCTCCTGTAGTACAGGCTTCCCCAGTGAGGTGAGTGTTCCAGGAACCCATCAGCCTCCACGTACCAGTTAGCGTTGTTGTGAGAGGTTGCATTCAGCTTCAGTGAATTTTTTTTTTTTTAGATTCTTTCTTTCGACACGTTTGCCCATTTCATGATGGGTAGTTTATGAGCACACCTGCCCACACTGCACTGAGTGTCCAGCAGTTTTTGACCAAAAATGGAAGGACTCCCATGCCCCACCCTCCCTCTTCACCCTATCTCGCCCAAGAGACTTTTTTTTTTTTTGGTTTCCCTGGATGCAAAAATATTTTTTGTTTCCCTAGATGTAAAAAATGGAAACGTTCTGCCAATGTGAAAAAGGTAAAACAAAAAACGGCAGAAGCACTAAAAGGCATCCAAATGGAAAAGTTCAAAAACTGTTTTGAGCAGTGGAAAAAGCATCTGTATAGGTGAGTTGCATCCAATGGAGAGGACTTTGAGGGTGACTGAAGTTTCAACACGGCTTTGTGGATCCCCCTTCGTATTACTACCCTCCACCTCCTTAAGCCTTGCCTGTGGCTCTGTGGTGTTATTCTTCTGCGTCTCCTGTCTCTCTCTCTTCACTCCCTGTCACCTGTCTGTACGCACTCTGAGTCTGAGGATTTCCCAACAGACTGCTGTCGGCCTTCTCTGTACTTTCCTCCTTCATCTCAGCATCTCTTTCTTGCACACACACGTTCTCCTCTATCTAAGATACCGACTAATGATGAATCGTCTCTATTGCTTCTTACATTCAACCAGTTACCAGAACCCATCGATTCTTCCTTCTGTCACATCATGAAACTCTCCCTTCTTTCTGTGTCTTCCATCTCTTTCCTAGTGGACGAATTCACTAACTCTTTTTAGACAATGGCAGTAGAGTCCTAGACAAGGCATCTCTGAATTCAGCCTACTTTCTTCTAGTCCATTTTATTCAGTACTACAAGATTAGTTTTTCAGAACTCCCTTGTTGATTAAGGCCTACTTTAATATTACTTGAAGTATAAATGTATATTTATTATTTTGTTTGTTTTTTGAGTTGAAGTCTCATTCTATCACCCAGGCTGGAGTGCAGTGGCACACTCATGGCGACCACAGCCTTGACCTGTTGGGCTCAGGTGATCTTTCCGCCTCAGCCTTCCAATAGCTGGAACCACAGGAATGTGCCACCACACCCGGATAATTTTTTGATTTCTTGTAGAGATGAGGTCTCATCAAGTTACCCAGGCAGGTCTTCAATCTCTAGACTCAGGTAATCCTCTCACCTCCACCTCCCAAAATACCAGGATTACAGGCTTGAGCCACCACACCCAGCAATTTATTATTTTAATAGCATGATGTTGGAATAATTCATGATGATAGAGAAAGCTGTTATTTTATACATAAAACAGTTATTAATAATTTTCAAATAGTGAAGAACAGTTGACCCTTAAACAATGTAGGGGTTAGTTAGGGGTGGTGACCTCACCTAGTCTAAAATCCATACATAATTTTCGACTCTCCCAAAATTTAACCACTAGTAGCCTACTGTTGACTGGAAGCTTTACTGATACCATAAAGTCAACTAGTATATATTTTATATGTATGTATATATATTATGTACTGTATTTTATACCATATTCTTACTATATGTTGTATGTTATATGCATTATATACTATATTCTTACAATAAAGCAAGCCAGAGGGGGAAAATTGTTAGTAAGACTATCATAAGGAAGAGAAAACATATTTGCTATTCATTAAGTGGAAACAGATCATCATAAAGGTCTTCATCCTCACTGACTTCACATTGAGTAGACTGAGAAGGAGGAGGAAGAGGAAGGGTTGGTCATATTGTCTTGAGTATTTTATGGTAGTAAATGATTTAAAAATAGTCTATATCTACACATATTTTATACATTCATGTTATATCTAACTTTTTCTTAACTTGTGTGATATTTCTAGGCTACAGAGTTTGTGAATTTTTTTTCAAATTGTTACAAATCTTCAAAATTCTCTTCAATATATTTATTGAAAAAATTTGCATATAAGTGGACCCAGTTGAAACCTGTTTTGTTTGAGGGTCAACTGTAAATTGACATCAGATGAAAATTCATCAAATGAAATAAAATGACACCCTATTCAATAAATTGAGTATCAAGAGGGAATAAATTTGGTGACTCAAAGAATAATATTATACCTTTTTTGACCCAACAAATATCTACAAAAATTTGAATTGTAACACAAGGCAGAATAATAGGTATTAGAATATACCATAATTCTAGTCTTTTTTAAAACAGTACTTATGTAATGACATTTAAATCTTTAATAAAATTTTTATTTTACTCAATGAAGTCATGTGTATTTTAAGGAAAGGGTCCTATTTGATAATTATTCATATCTTGAGAGGATATTTTATGAAGCAGAAATTTACCCTTCCTCAAGTTGTAGAAAATGCTACAAACTCTCATACCATATATATAATTTTTTTGTGTATGAGCCAGTATAAAAGCAAGTATAAAGAAAAGGTTGAAGAATTAGAGAAGTGCCAAGAGTGCAAGATACATTTACAAATAAATCAATCTTCTTTGTGTCTGTGCAGCTACCCAGGTTTGTATGTAGGTTACTATCTTGTTCCTGGTCCCTGTGTCTTATATTTTTATTTCTGATCTCTTAGTAGCATAAATGTATATAGGTAGGTAGGTAGGTAGAAAGATACATGCGTACATGCATATATGCATACATAAATTTTTTCCAGTGAGAAGCCCTTAAAGGTTGTCAGGTATGAGAGTGAAGGACATTATTTCCAATATTTTTACTAGTTTCAATACTTTCAATAGATTTTAAAGAAAGTTGTTTCTCTTAGCCTTGTAATGATCTGACTTTCATGTTAGTCTTATTTAGGTAAGAAAATACTAATCTAAAAACCAGGAAGCATGATATTGTTCCTGGGTCTGACATTAATTTTTTAAATCTGACCAAGTATTTATATTCTCAGTTTAAAAGAAAATTATTTTTGAAAGCACACATTAGTCCAAACTCTTTTTTCTCAAAGTAGTAACATTTAAAAAATAAAGAACAGAGGAAGGCGAATCCACCTAAATGTATTAAGTTCATGGAGAATATTCTTTTGCCCCTCCCCTGGTTTGACATTGACTGAGACACTCTAGATGCCAGGCAGGTGGGAGGAATTGAGGCTGCCTCCAGAAGCTCACCCTCTTATAGGGCACATCAACCGGCAAGCCTCATGACAGTTGAGGGCAGGTTTTGCTGCCAAAAATGTTTTGACACCAATCAAAAAACAAACTTCTGGGTTTTAGAACTTTTTGGATTTAGGATGGCAGGTAAGACAGTGGACTTGTATTATGGTGTTATACATACATGTTCTAGGATACATATAAGAAAAGAGTGCCACATATGTGAATATATAGGCGTGGTACCCAACCCAGACTGGCAGGGTGTGGGAGGAGTGGTGGAGACACAGGGAAAGTTGCCTCATAGGGCCCATGAAACAGGAAGATTATACTGTATCCTTGTTCCGGGGAGCTGGGAGTGAACATTGAAGGAGACTTTATTGCCCAATGCTGAAATTTGAGACTACTTTTGAGCTTTCTTACTTTACTGTTGTGTTACAAATTGTCAGATACTTCTTACTGTTGTTACAAAGTTAACAATGAAAACTTTACTTGGCCTACTCAATTTTCCCACTCTCAGAATAAAAATAATTTCAGGGCAACTCCCTCAGTTCCCCTTCCACTGTGGGAGCTTTTCTATCCTCTCAATAAATCCTGCTTTAAAAAAAAATAATTTCAAACAGCACATTAAATAGCAGTGTCTTCATCTAAACACAACTACTTCTTGCATGGCTATGCTTACTCCATTCAGTTGGGCTCTCTGGTCCCAGTCATACGCTACCTTATCCTACCCTACAGAGTTTTTTGTTTGCTTTGTTTTGTTTTTTGAGAAAGCAGAATTTATCGAGAAAACAGAAAACCTCCCACAGTGGGAGGGAATCCAAAGGGATTCCCCAACCCTCTGCAGAGCTAATCATCTCACTCCATGCCTGAAAACCTTTTAGATAGCTCCACTGGAAAAAAAAAATACATATGTCTCGATCTAGCTAGCTAGCTAGATATATATTAGCAGGAGATCAGAAATAAAAATATAGAATGCATAGACCAGGGATGAGATAGCGACTCACATACAAACTCAAGTAGGAGAATGAGCACAAGGAAGCTTTATGATGATGACAGCTTGACAGTGAAGGGAAGGCAGGCAGACAGGACAAAGGCCAATGCTTGAGAGAGGGAGCAGAAGCATCTGAAGCCTGGTTGGTCAAGAGCTTTATTTATTGAATGTAAAAAATACTTTTTAAAATCCTAGAAACCTATAAAGTAGTTCCACAGCTGTACCTCTAAAAAACTTAGAAACTTTAGTGCATGACTTAGTTTCCATATGTATTTAGAAATGCAAAATGCAAAGCACCAGCTGATCATTCCTCCCAGCTGAGACAAAGTCAGGGCACTGAAGAGTAAAACTACAAGCATGGTTATTTGAATAATATGATGACTATGCAAACCCCAGGAGCTAGACTAAGCATGAAAAATGTGAAATTCGTTTCAGTTCTTGTCCCTTTACTCAAGCTCTGATACAAGGGCAGGGGCATAAAGGAGGCATTGAAGGTGTCTCTCCAATTCCTTCTCATGCTCTTACAAGATGGCAGAACTCAATTCTGCTAGAGGCTCTCTACTGCTTCCTGTCTCCGGATAAGATGTTGGCTAATTGGGCACTTGTTTCAGTGACAACTTTATAAAAAATCTGTTCATATGGAACTTAATTTTCCTGAGGTAAGTTTTAAATAAACCACCGAATGTGGATACAAGAAGGGCGAGTGGGAATTAACTTCCTTCTTTGCACAAGCCTGGGATCGCCCTCCCTAAAGTAGCCTCTACTTGAAGACCGTTACAGCTTTGCAAGGGAGGTTTTAAAGACTAGGAAAATGAGACTAGGAGCATGAACTGACTTGTCCACATAACCCCATTCATAAGGAGGCCAAGTCAAAACTAGAATCCAGATTCTTGGTTCCCTAAATAGCTTGCTTCCCTATTCTAATACCATATATAATAGAAAATGCCATTTACTCATTGATTTACTAATTGAAACCAATATGTACTGAGTGCCTACCCAAACTCAGACTCAGGCACAAGGGATACAGCAGTGAACAAATAAAACAACAATTCCTTCAAATATAGTATGGACTATATTTGATGAGATCAGGCACATTTAGGACAGTATGGTTGTAGACCCTGAGGGACTATATTTGAGTGGAGAAAGAAAGTCAATAAGAGAAGCAAGCAAATATATTGTGTCAGGTGGTGCTGACTGCTATGAAGAAAAAATAAGGCAAGAAGGGGGACCAAGCATAAGGCAGAGAAGAGTGTCAGTTTCGATAGGCTGGTCAGAAAATCCTCATGGAGGAAGTGACATTTGAAAAAAGACTTGAAGGAGATGAGGGACTGGGAACATGGGCATCCATGAGAAGAGGATTCTAGAAAAGGAAGCCAGTGCAGAGGCCTAAATATGAGAGTGAGTCCAGCATGACCATGAAAAGCAAGCAGGCAGCATGGCTGGGGCAGAGTGAGCAAGGGCATGAGCACTAGGAGGGTGGAGGCAGGACCAGACTGCAAAGGGCCCAAATGGTCCTACCTGACATGGGGTGCGAAACCACTGGATGGTCTTGAGCAAAAGAGCCACAGGGTCCCAATTACATTTATAACTGAATCACATCGAACTCTCTGTGGGTGGGAAGCCATTGGATGGTCTTGAGCAGAAAAGCCACAGGATCAAAATTTCATTATAACTGAATCATGTTGGACTCTATATGGTTGGGAAGCCATTGGAAAATCTCAAGCATAAGAGCTACAAGGTCGCAATTACATTTATAATTGAATCATGTTGAACTCTATGTGGGTGGGAAGCCATTATATGGTCTTAAGCAGAAGAACAGGGTCTATGTTTCATTATAATTGAATCACATTGAACTCTATGTAAGGTGGGAAGCCATTGCACAATCTTGAGCAGAAGAGCCACAGAGTCACAGTTTCATTATAATTGAATCATGTTGGCTGCTATTGAGAAGCAGGAAGACTGCTTAGGAGTTCTATTTTGTTTTGTTTTGTTTTGAGTTGGAATCTCACTCTGTTTCCTGGGCTGGAAGGCAGTGGCATGAAAACAGTTACCCCAGCCTCTACCTTCTGGGCTCAGGCATTCCTTCTTCCTCAGCCTCTCAAGTTACTGGGACTACAGGCATGAGCCAACATGTCCAGCTAATTTTTTTTATTTTTTGTAGAAATCAAGTCTCACCATGTTGCCCAGGCTGATCTCAAACTCTTGGACTCAGGCAATCTTCTCGCCTCGGCCTCCCAAAGTGCTGGGCTTACAGGCATGAGCCACCACGCCCAGCCCTGGTTTGGAATTTCTAAAAACAACCAAGATGAAATGTAGGGGAAGCCAGAGTGACAGATGGGTGAGGGTTGATAAATGGTTGGATGCAGGATAGACTTTGAAGGTCGAGTCAATGACATTTCCTGATCAAGATTTAGATATGGGTCTGAGAAAAGAGGGGAGGACTCCAAGGTTTTTAGTTTAGTTGGTGTTATCATTAACTAAAATGGGGAAGGCTGCAGGAGCAACAAGCTTGTCAAAAGACCGTGGAGTTCCGTTGTCCACACGATGAGTTTGAGAAAGCATCTAAGACATTCAGGAGGAGATCACAAGACAGACGTAGATACAAGCCTGGAATTTAGAGGGAAGATCTGCACTAGAGGTACATATTTGCAGCACGAATAGTATATACATGATGCTTAAACCCGGATGGCCACAAGGGTAGTGATTACAGACAGAAAAAAGTCCAGAGGACAGAGCCCTGAGCACTACGGTGTCAAAAAGGAGAATGAGAAAGAGCAACCTGTGGAATGAAAATGCTTCTCATTGCTCAACTCGGATGGTGGCTGCAAATCAACCCTAGCATTTAGCAGTGTGAATGTTGTTGGTGACCAAATATGGCATCAATGGAAAAGTGGGGAGGGGAGGAGGAGAGCAAGTAGTTGGGTTTTATGTAACTACCGAGATATTTCTATATGGTTGTTAGGTAAAAAAAAAGTTTTGGTAATTATAATGATTTTGTATTGAATACTGCTTGCATTATATGCCCTGTGCTATTCACTTTATTCATCTTTTTCAAAATCTACTATTATATAAGTGCTACTTAAGTATAAATGTGTTCTGAGTTATATTAATATTAAAACAGTCATATGTGGCTTAATGATTGGATACATTGTGAGAGATGCTTCAACGGGCAACTTTGTCTTTGTGTAAACATCATAGAAAAAGAATCACTCATTCTAGCAACAAAATGTAGTTTATAGATGAGGAAACAGATGGTCCGAGAGATAAAATGATTCTCCTCAGGTCCCACGTGTTAAGAGGTGGAGCTGGAGTTTTAACTCAAGTCTGTTCGACGTCTAGCCTCCACTTTCTTTTTTTGGTTTGTTATTTTTGTTTTTTTTTGAGTGGGCGTCTCACTCTGTCACCCAGACTGGAGTGCAGTGGCCGCTCCTGACCACCGCAGCCTCGACCTGCTGGGCTCCGGCGATCCTTCAGCCTCAGCCTTGCAAGTGGCCTCCACTTTCAACCACTGCACAGCCCTGTCTTTCAATAGTTAGTAGCCATATGAGACTGAGTGTTTCCTGAGGTTAAATATTACATTGCAAGAAAAATTGCAGGGAGGCCAACCAAGATCCATCCTCCTTGTTGATCAAGGCATCCTTAATCTCTGGCAGACATGACAAATGGTTTCATGAACCTTTTCTAGTCGTGTTGCTAAATTCAAGTAACAACTTCTACTGGAAAGAAATTCAGCTCCACAAGTGTTAATACAGTTGGAGAACCCAGGTCTGCCCACAAAGCCCAGTAAGGCAGGTACAAGGAAAGAATGTGGATTTTTTTTCTTGCCCCTCAGCAGAGAAGGGTCTGTGTTAAATGAGGAGGAACACACCTCACAACAGCCTACAAGCCCAGCCCCACCTACACTCTCCGTTCAATTTTTTTTTTTTGAGTTGGAGTCTCACTCTGTCACCCAGACTGGAGTGCAGTGGCCGCTCCCAGCCACCGCAGCCTCGACCTGCTGGGCTCCGGCGATCCTTCCACCTCAGCCTTCCGAGTAGCCGGAATTACAGGCATACGCTACCACACCCGGCTGATTTTTTTGATTTATTGTAGAAATGAGATCTCTCCAAGTTGCCCAGGTAGGTCTCGAACCCGCGGGCTCAGGCAATCCACTCACCTCGGCCTCCCAAAGCTCTAGGATTGCAGGCTGAGCCACCGAACCCAGCCTCTCCATTCAATTTTGACTGGGATTTTAATTTACCCTCAGACTCAGCTATTCAGTTCCCCAGCACTCTGGCTTGGGCCCGGTGGGTAAGACAAAGGTCCCATCACACAGAATTGGGATGGAACACCCCGTGCTCATCAGGACAAGCACAGGAGTAACATGAGGCTCTGCTCTGAAAGCCTGAGCCTTATATTTCTGTTATGGCTTGGTACAATGCCTAAGGAAGTAAAGTATCAGAAATTTAAATAGACTCTCATTAAGAACTATGGAAGAAAATGACATCTGCTGACTTCCTACTTTTTCTGTGTGGCAGTTCAATATGATAATCAAGAATTGAGACAAGAAAACCAGAAAAGCTAATATAATGGTTTTGTAGTCTTGCAAATGAGGTCATGTATGTGAAATCATTGGGGAATTCTAAAGAGTTTGCAGACAGGAACTGGTGTTACCAGGTAAGCTGAGTCAAGGGAGACCATTGCTACCCAACAGGACTTACTGAGCATTTACTTATTTAGAGGTTTATGGAAATAAAAACTTAAAAATATTTACACTTAGGCAAGACTCTTCATTCTTTTAAAAAAATGTGCAAGGAAAACATCTCAAATACTACAAAGTATAGAATGTATGAAGTATTCTTGACACTTTGGCCCTCAATTCCTATTATCAAAGATAACCAGAGTTTCTAATTCTTAATATAGCCATAGTTTTGAGATTTTGAATCAATATATCGATTTAAATTTATTACATATATACATTTATATATTTATATATATACATTTATTACATATATAAATACATACATATATTTCTGAGTCAGAGTCTCATTCTGATGCCCAGGCAACAGATTGTGCAGTGGCACAATCACTGCTCTGCAGCCTCAACCTTCTGGGCTCAGGAGATCCTTCTACCTCAGCCTTCCAAATAGTTGGAACTATGGGCATGAGCCACCATACCCAGCTAATTTTTTTAATTTATTGTAGAGAGAAGGTTTTGCCAAGTTGCCCAGGATGGTCTCAAACCCATGAGCTCAGTGTTATGGCCACAGACACTACTGACTTTACTAGAGATCAGATCTTTGAAGTCAGAGCTTTAAGGTTAGTATTCAACCAGGCAAAATCCTTAAATGTGTGTTGCTTGATGTTCATCTAGCCACAGCATTTAGTAGGAAATCAAAAAATGGTAGGAAACTGGTACTGATTAATTTAACACAGGGTTTTTGACAGCACCTGCTTTCTTGACTAGACCTAGCAGAAGTTGAGCTAGGTGAACTTGCCTTTGTTTTGTTTTGCTTTTTCAATTTTTATTTTAAAGATGTGGGGTGCAATTCAGCATTAGGTATACAAGTGGTCATTATACAGGTAAAGTTTGGACCTCCCTTTGGTCCCCACTTTCCCTGGTTTGAAATCAGGTAACTTTATTGATGTTATGCTCCCCACCCCTTCCCCCAGCAGTTTCCTGCTACTGCCAATCCTTTTCTTATAGTATTATGATAATTGTTCATGGTCCACTTATGAGGGAGAATATGTAGTACTCCGTTCTTTATTTCTGTGATAGATCACTGAGTATTATAGACTCTAATTCCATCCAAGTTGCTGCAAAGTTCACAATTCTGTCCTTATTTATGGCTGCATAATCTTCCATTGTGTATATGTACGACTTTTTAAAAAATCCAGTCCAATTTCGATGGCCAGCACGGTTGGTTCCATATTTTTGCTATTGTGAATAATGCTGCAATAAACATGCATGTGCAGGTATCTTTTTCATAGAGTGATTTGAGTTCCTCTGGGTACACTCCCTGAAGGGAGATTGCTGGGTCACATGGAAGGATGATTTTTAGATCTTTTAGGAATCGTCACACTGTTTTCCACAGAGGTTGTACTAAGGCTTTCTTCCTTACATAGTCCCAAAATATTTTATGAATCCAGAGAACACATCAATATAAAACTTAAATACACAAGCTGGTGAGGGAGAAGAAAAAATGAAGTTCCCTTAGCCTTTGAGAACAAAGTTTCGACACAAGGCACAGTAATACATCGCAGTATAGTTTCATCATTTCACTTCTTCATTGAGTGCTATTGACATGTTGCCACCTACCTGGATGCTCTGAGTCCATGGATCTGTAGGAGTTTTGCCAGAGAAAGACCATTTGCATGACTCAGGATCTCTCTTCTGGCAAATGGGCAGTGGCAGGAGCCTTCAGAAACAGTGTTTCTTCTTCAACAGTAATCTAGTAGAACCTAAAGTCTCTGGAAACAATAAAATTCAACCAGTTAGAGTTGGGGTAGTGGGAAGAGGAATCCTGAAAAACAGGAATTTGTCGTATTTGTAAGTCATCAATTTTATAATTCAGTGTGAGAGAAGGCAAAATACAATTATAATGATTGGTTAACAGAACAGATTGCCCAGCTGAAGTACTTCAGGAAAGCATGCACAGAGCCCTCTGACATGGGACTTCCTCTCACTCCAATGTCCCGCCATTCCCCTTCCTAAAACAAGATGCCCAGGAACCTCACTTGTTTCTGAAATAGAAGTTTTTTTAAAGTTCTAATTCAAAACTTTTTGTGATATAATCACATAATAACAATTCAACCATCAATGTGCACGAAATTCACACAATGAATTCAGTGAGAAAATGTTTCAAAGTAAATATATATATGTATGTATGTATTTATATTTATATATATGGGTTGTTTGGGACCAGGTGCACAAAGCAATGGATTTTTTTCCCTTCCACCTGATCGTTTTTGGTCATGGAAACACACAAGCAGAGCTTGGCTGAACACCAATTCGCGACAGCCACACTTGAGAATTCACCCTGTACAACAGTGCTGGAGCAAGAAGTGTTAACTGAAATTTGAAATAATACCACTGGAGAAACGTTTTAACTGGAGAAAAGGATTTCTGGGATTCTGTAAAACTATCTTTAAAAAAAGAAAAAAGAAAGGACAACCGAAAAATGGGACAAGATGGAGCCTGTCAGATACACAGGATATAGCATGAAAAAAGATCGTGGATTCAAACAAGAATCTAAGACTGCACATAATAAATGAAAAGGGGAAAAAGACACAAATCGTACCTGGATTGTGCCTGAATATATACAAAAGGAACCCCCAAAACCCAGAATTTATCTATTAAAAAATTGTGTCTTTATTCTTCCATGTTTAAACTTCAGTGCCCTTCAAAGTCTTCTCCGTTCAGTGCAATACTCCTATCGAGACGATTTTTCCACGCTCAGAACAGTTTTTGAACTCGTCCATTTTGATTTTAAGTGGTTCTGCCGTTTTTTGTTTCACCTCTTTCACATCGGCAAAACAATTCCCTTTGAGGACATTTTTGCATCTGGGGAAACAAAATAAATGTTGCTCAGGGTGAAATCGGGTGAATAGGAAAGGTGGGGCATGGAGATCATGACATTTTTAGTTCAAAACACTCAGCACAGTGTAGGCAAGTGCACTCATAAATCACCATCATGAAATGGGCAAATGCGTTAAAAGAGTCTCCCAAAAAAATTTACGGAAGCCAAGCACAACCTCTCCCAACAACGCCATCTGATCCACTGATGCTGTTGGGTCCCTAGAGCACTTACCTGGAAGAGGAAGCCTGTACTACAAGGGGCCTGCCCTCCAAATGATAAAAAATTCTTTTTTGGGGGGGTCCCCTTCGTATATCTTGATGCTTATACAAATCAAATATCACACACATGTGCAAAACAATGAAATGACTGGCAGGCCTCAGCTTTGCCCTGGGCTTGAGGTGCTTAGCAGCAGGGAAGCTTGTCACCCCACTTCCTGTCTTTGCAGTAGACAGCTCATGGCTTTTCCCTTCCAAAGGAGAATAAAAACCCCAGTTGTGTGAGGGCCTTTCCCCCTCACCTCATCTCTTGGCCCAGGTGAAGTTTCAATTCCAGTTAACTCAAAGTTTTGCATTCATGTCCATGAGACTGGGACCAACATGAAAAAAGAGACGAGTTAGGCTGAGATGTGCCATTGTAGGTTTTGGAGAACACTGAGCCCACAGCCAGCATAGGCTGAAGTCATTTGCTGCTGTTTACAAGAAACTAACCAGCACCTGGAACAGGAAGAGCAGCATATACAGCTGGAGTCTTTGAGGACGATGGAAACATTTTCTATGTAATATCAATTAAGGAATTGCCAATAGAAGTAACAAATGATGACATACAAATATCTACATTACACACACACACACACACAAACCAAGCAAATAAAAGGGACTCCCAAAACCTAATTAGAAAATAATAGAAAGTCCCGTTGTGCCAGTGACAATGCTCTCGTCCTCTGAAAGAAAGATCATAAGCTGTATGCTATGTCTGTGACAGCAAAGGCACTTGTTCCAAAGATCTGCCACTTTTTCTTTTTTTTTCGAGTTGAGGTCTCACTCTGCACCCAGGCTGGAGTGCAGTGGCACGATCACAGCTCACCACAGCCTCAACCTCCTGGGTTCAGAAGATCTCCTGCCGCAGCCTCTCAAGTACCTGGGACCACAGTCATGCACCACCACATCTGGCTAGTTTTTTTATTTATTGTAGAGACAAGGTCTCGCCATGTTGCCCAGGCTAGTCTCGAACTCCTGGGCTTAGGCAATCCTCTTGCCTCGGCCTCCCAAAGTGCTGGAATGACAGGCTTCAGCCACCATACCTGGAGGCTCTGCTACTTTAAAGGAAAAAAAAAAAATTAAAATAATTACATCAGCATATGGACTCTGGAAAATTTCTTCTATCGTAATAAGGTCAGATGGTCATTTCCTGTTTCACATTTCTAGAACACGTTGTCTTTTAGACAATAATAGTGTAAAACAATAGTTTGGCATGAGTTCAATGCACACTAAGAAATGCCCTGGCTCTTGAAGACTGGGATGAGTCAGCCTGAAATGGCAAAGACCTCAGTGACGACAAAAAGGCAGAGATGGTGTCTAGGGAGTGGCAGCCCTCACAAATAAGACTCAAGAAGCTGACAGACCTTTGGCTTTAATCTCAGACATTTCTTGATCATTGAAGCACTCTTAATGTTCACATAAACAGAAGGTATTTAGACTTGCATCGGAATAGCCTGGTATTTCTGAGTGTGCTTGCAAAAACACAACTATAAAACAGAAAAAGAATGAGCTGACAGCCTCTCTTAAAGCAGAGACTGGCCTGTGTCACCCTGGCACCTCCTCTCCTGCCCTGAACAATCAGCCAGGTATGTACAAGGACTTCCTCGCCCCTCACCAAACTTTGCAGTCTGTTGGGAAACTTTGCCCATTCCTGACCTCACAGCTGCTCTGAATCCACCTAGTACTGGGTCCCTCATAAATGTGTTCTGTCTTCCATCTTTGTGTTTATTTTTGTTTGTTTGTTTTTGTTTTGTTTTGTTTTGTTTCAGTTGGGATCTCACTCTGCTGCCCAGGCTGGAATGCAGTGGCATGATCAGGTCTCACTGTAGCCTCAGCCTCCTGGGCTCAGGTGATCCTCCTGCCTAAGCCTCCCGAGGAGGCTACAGCTTACATGCTACCACACCCAACTCTTTTCTAAATTTTTTGTAGAGATGAGGTCTTGCCATGTTGCCCAGAACTCCTGGGCTCAAACGATCCTCCTGCTTCAGCTTCCCAAAGTGTTGAGATCACAGGCATTAGCCACCATGCTTGGCCCATCTTCCCTTTTCTCTGATGCCAGATTGGAACTCTCACCATATGCTGCCATCAAAATGACCTGTGCCGATGTGAGACTATTTGTGTCAGTCATTCCCAGACTCATCTCTAATCTTCAGCCATTTCATCATGGGAAATATGTGGAGAGAGCTTTCTGGAAGAAGGCAGGGGTTGCAGAGGGGTTGCTGGCCTTGGAACATGCATTCCAGAGAGTCCAAGGAGAAAGGCTGGAAGGGCAAAATCTGAGATGAGAAGTTGCAAAGCAGAAGGAATGAAACGGGATCAAGGTGGGAAGACTGCAAGAATTGTTCCTCTCTCAGCACTGGTGAGTTGTTACAGGGATGGGGCGGTTGGATGCCGGCCTCACCCAGTCTCTCTCACTCACACTTCAAACATCCGGTCATCTCATCCCCCTAGGTTTTTACTCCAAAGGAGTAAAAATAATAAGGTTTGGTTTACTTAAAAATTACATAACACATGATGTCTATTTTTAAATTCTAAAATGGTCCAGAAAAATACAGAAAGGCCGGGTGCAGTGGCTGATGCCTGTAATTCTAGCACTTTGGGAGGCCGAGGCAGGAAGGTATCTTGAGCCCAGGAGTTCCAGACCAGCCTGAGAAACATAGTGAGACTCTGTCTTTACAAAAAAATTAAAATTATCCAGAGGTGGTGGCACACACCTATAGTCCCAGCTACTTGGGAAGTTGAGATGGAAGGATCACTTGAACCCAGGAGTTTGAGGTTGTGGTGAGCTGTGATCACAACACTGTACTTCCAGCCTGGGTGACAGAGCAAGAGACAGTGTCTAAAAAAAAAGAAAGAAAAACACAGAGAAAAAGTAAAAACCATCTCCAAATCTACCATCCACAAATAAGCATGGTTTTCATATTTTATTGAAAGTCTTTTAGATCTCTCTCTATAAATATATGCATATTCTTGCACATGTGCATGCACGCGTGCACACACATACACACACACACACAGACAATTTCACATAGGGTGGGCGTTTTGTACAAGGAGTTTGGTAACCAGTTTTCACTTAATAAACCACCATGGGCATCTTTCTATTTCAATATTATAGGTCTGCACAAACGTTTTTAATGATTGTATAATACTCCGTTGAGGAGATATGTCATAGTTTGTTTAACAAATCTTCTATTGAAGAAAATTACTTTTTTTTGGTTTTGATTGCTATTATTTATTTATTTATTTATTTATTTTAGAGACATGATCTTGCTCTGTCATCCATGCTAGAGTTCAGTGGCATGATCACAGCTCATTGCACCCCATAAGTCCTGGGCTCAGGCTGTCCTCCTGCCCGTGCCTCCTGAGTACCTGGGACTATAAGCATGCACCATCACCCCTAACTAGTTTTTTAACCATTTATGTAGAGACAGTGTCTTTTTATGTTGCCCAGACTGGTCTCAAACTCCTGGCCTCAAGCAGTCTTCCCATCTCAGCCTCCCAAAGTGCTGATTATATACGTGAGCCAACATACCTGGCCAAATTTTTTGCTATTAACAGCACGAAGATGAATACCTTGTTTATATATCTGTGCTATTATGTGAACGTTATCAATAACAAGATAATGAATATTGTGCTTTTATTTCTAGTGTTTAAATCTTTGGTGAGCTTTTAACATCTTCTAGGCCATTTATACTCTATTGAACTGCTGTGTCTATTTTTCTGTTAGAATGCCTTTTTCTTATTTGTTCTTAAGAGCTCTTAACATATTAGGGATGCCAACCTTTCCATCTTTCTTACCTTTCATGTGTCACTAATGGTTTTTTCCAGTTTGTCTCTTGTTTTTAAAACTTAATTTTATGATATTTTTGCAGAAATGAAGCCTAATTTTTTATATAGTTAAAATTACCAGTAAAATTTTTTTCTCCTGACTCGAGCTCCTAACATTCCCTCTGTCACTAACCTGACTATGATCCCTTATCTTCTTCCATACAGATCACAGTGGTTCACCCAGTCTCCGCCTTCTGAAAGCTACGTCTGTGCAGCAAAGTGTTCTATTTAACATGAAAATCCAGCCAGGTCACTCTTCTGCCTAAGACTGTTCAGCAATTCATATTACAAGTTGACTATTCATGTATCCAGTGCTATCTTATGTCACTTTTCATATAAAATAAAGCTAAATATGGCAAATATTCCTGGAGCAAAAAGATATTTTGAAGAAAAAAAGCACATTTTTAATTTTATATAAATTTTAGAATTGCTTTTTGTGCTTTCATAAAAAAATATGATATAGATATTTTGATAGAGATTGCACTGAATCTGTGTATTGCTTTGAGCAGTATGGTCATCTTAGCAATATTCATCCTTCCAAGAATTTAGAGAAAAGGGAACACTTAAACACTGTAAGTGAAAACGTAAATTAATACAGCCTCTATGGAAAACAGAGGAGACGTCTCGAAGAAATAAAAATAGAACTACCACTGGGTCCAGCACTCTTACTTACCTGAAGTATCTACCTGAAGGAACAGAAACCATTACATAAAAAAGATATCTGTGCTCATGTGAGTATCACAGCACTATTTGAAACAGTAGAGTCGTGGAATCCAACTAAGTATCCATCAGTGGATGACTGGATAAAGAAAATGTGGCATATATGCATAATGGAATACTCAGCCATAAACAAGATTTAAATCATGTCTTATACAACAACATGGATGGAACTGGAGGGCTTACATTAAGTAAAGCAAATCATACACAGAAGGACAAATATCACAAGGCTCACCTATAAGAGGTAGTTAGCAATATGTGCACATGGACATGGAGTGTGCAGCGACAGACAGTGGAGACTCGAGAGGGCGGGAGTTGGGGTAAACGAGGAGACATTAGTGGGTATGATGTACATTATTCCAGTGATGGATATACTAAAAGCCCTGTCCTCACTACCCGATATACTCATGTAATAGCTTTATACTTGTACCCCACAGATAGATGCCAGAAAAGCACATTATTTTATTTTAAGAAAAATACAAATATATTATGGAGCAGAATGCAAAATTCAAGTGAATTTTTTAAATGCAACAGAAAATTTTAAAGAAATACCAGTTTGCTCCTTAACACATGCAACAATAAGTGCCTTGCATTCAACAAAATTTGTTGCCGAACTACTGATCACATGAGTTTCCAGCCTCCCTTGAAGTTAGGTGGGATTGCATTCTGGCCCATGGAATGTGGGAGCAATTAGGGTGACTGTATAATTTATTTTCCAAACAGAGACACTGTTAATAGTGAAAGAGAGGCTGGGGGCAGTGGCTCACGCCTATAATCCCAGCACTTTGGGAGGCAGAAGCAGGAGGTCACGAGTTCAAGACCACCCAGACAACAGAGCAATATTTCATCTCTGCAAAAAATCAAAAAATTAGCCAGGAATGGTGGCCTGCACCTGTAGTCCGAACTACTCGGGAGGCTGAGGTAGGAGGATCACCTGAGCCCAGGAAGTCAAGGCTATGGTGAGCTATGATCATGACACCGCACTCCAACCTGGGTGACAGAGTGAGACCCTGACTCGGAAAAAAAAAAAGAGTGAAAGGGAACGTTATTAACTGTTGCCCTGGGAATTCAAGCATAGACTGGGCATATGACCACCACAGGGGGAAGCGAAATGTGACACCCCAAGCGGACTTGGGCCTGACTCCTCTGTCTCTTTTCCATGTTGTAGGCAGATGCGGAATATCCACAGAAGACTCAATGCCCGAGGTAGAGACAGTCTGCAGGCTTGTGCTAAACTGTCAAGAAGTGTGAACTCCTCTTCTGTTATTTCAAGCCAGAGTTTGTTACAGCAGTTTTTACCCTGACTGGTACAACATGGACCACAGGCTTTCCACAGCATGACCTCTCCCTCACTCTCTCAATCACTCTCAAGCTTGAATGTAAACTCTAGCAAACTGGATACTCATCCTATTTTATTGTGTTTTGTTTTGTTTTATTTTTGAATTGGAGACTCACTCTGTCGCCTAGGCTGGAGTACAGTGGGCATGATTACAGCTCACTGCAGCTTCGATCTCCTGGGTTCACGCGATCTTTTTGCCTCAGCCTCCCAAGCTGCTGAGACTATGCTATGTTGCCTAGGCAGGCCTCAAACTCCTGGCCTCATCCAATCCTCCCGCCACCTCTGCCTCCCAAGGTGCTAGAGTTACAGGCATGAGCCACCATGCCCTGCCCAGTCATACATTTTTAAATGGCTGTTTGTGTGTCAGTTTCTCCCACTAACCACAGAGTTCCTTGATGGCAAAAAGGTAATTATCTGTGTATCTGGCATATAATAGATTTCATAAATATTTGTTGAATGAAGAAACATCTAGCCAAGTGAGAAGTTAGTCTTTCAACAAGGATCATTTCATGTTCAGAACTAAAAGTACCAGAACTGTGCACCTCATGAAAGATTTTATCTCAACACACATATGTTCAAATTCAAGATTTTGGAGAAATGAGCTACACATTTCAGTAATCCTAAAATATGAATGTAAAAATATTCTTCCTCTTTGCCTTCAATGTTTCTTTGTCTTCATCTCCTTCCCACCCCATTTGTAAGCGCACGCACATTCGCTCACTTCCTGGGGGAATATTTGACTTGATTAACAATAGAAGAATAAGTTCGAAGGGAAAGCAAGAATTAAGATTTCAAGTTCAGATCCCAGTGCTGGCCAGTAATCCCTACATAAGGTGCTTTGGCTCAGCGGCAGGATTTACTTCTTATTCTTCCCAAGATGATTAAGAGTGGATGTGTAATTGATAATCATGCACACGGAAGCATGTTATCAACTCAGGAAACGGGCTTTGCCATCGTGGCTTTCATGAACATGAATGACATTTAAGCTGCACACACAGAGCGTGATGTCCTCTTGCTCTAAGAAAAGGAGGGATTTTCACCACCTGGATTATGAAATATTGATGAATCCATGCACATTCAAACATCCATCTAGACACGGAATCATTCACTCTGTCACTCCTTCCCCCTCACCCACAAAGGCGGTCCCAGGAAGAACAAAAGAAGGGATGAGGGTGGGAACGAGGTGGGGGAGGAAGAGCCTAAAGAGAGGCAGCCCTGAAATGTCTACAGACAGACACCACACACAGTCACATACACAACACCCATGCCACTAACCAAGGCAGCTTTGCTTTCATGCCAGATATTAGGGAAATGTTAATTAGGGAGAAATCTTGTTAATCCATTTCTCGGTTCATTAATTATGCATCAATGCCAAATTTGTGTTGGCCAGCCATAAGACAAATCTGTTCCAATAAAGATTCGGAGCTGCACATCTCACAGTTACGGGGCTTCTCTGACTCTTGGGATGGTGTGTGAGATCAACGCAATTCCTTTGTGGCATATATTTGTGTTCCCTACTAAGTATTCTGTGATTATGGGATGTCCTTTCAGCTGACTCCAATTGTTTCTCAGCTAATACTTCCTCCATCTCTGTCACAGGCACAATAAGGATGCTATTCAGCCAGAAAAAAAGCAACACAACATTGTGAACATACTTAATTCCAGTGAATTATACACTTAAAGATAGTTTAAAAAGTAAATTTTCATGTGATGTTTATTTACTACAATGAAAAAGGGGAAAAGATATTTTAAAAAGGCAAATGAGTATATCTGTAAACTTTTGGAAAAGTTAAATTATCGGGTACCCTAAAAGTCAAAAAAGGAAAAAAGAGTTTGAAAGGTCTCAAATATTCTCAAAAGACCTCAGAATGTATTTCGTTGCACACAGAGAAACTATTGTGAGATAGACTTCAGAGTCCAGACAATCTCCTATGCGCTGTTGGAAAGGGATTTGGGGACAGCGAGGATGTGTGAATGCCTCGTCAACAAACATTAGCTAAGCATCCAGAAGAGTCTTCTCGTGGTCCTAGTTGCTTTAGAGTTACCTGTATTTAATGACATCTGTTCTCCTATCGCATTATTCCTCATGTTCCTGGCCCATTTCAGTGTCACTGACTTGATGTCAAGTTCCCTCCAACCCACATACAAGTAAAGGTCGAAAGACTGACCAGAATCTGAGCAGTAAGCATAGAAGAATCATGGGCTGCTTCCACTGGTGGATAGGCTCACTTTTTCTCCACAGAATGTCTCACTTGTGGGGAGTCCTGTAGAGCTATAATGTGTCTCATAATTTCTACTCACTACAGTGTCATACTCTCAGTGTGGGGACCCAGCAAATGTCAACTAACTCAATGACCTTTTCCCAACCTTTGCCTCTAGAGTCAGTGTTAAGCCATCAGGTCCTATCCTCAGAGGGTATATCGATTTTCCAAGCCCTGTAGTTTGGAAAGGGATTTTCCACTCAATACTACATAACAAAAATTATTTCAAAAGTTTTTGCACAGCATTGATTGGAGGCAAACTTCTGATCAATACATGGAAATCTTTCAAAGTGAAATTTGAAGAAAGAAAAAAATTCAATAAAGTCTTTATTAAGAAATATTTTCTTCTGTGTCTCATTTTTCACTGTGCAAATATTGCTAATTGATATTTTTATTCAAATAAAATTAAACCATTAATCCCCAAAGAAGGCTGCACGGGTCATTCAATCTTTTAAGTCTCTTTTCCACAGGCTTTCTTATTTTAAGTCCTTGGTTTTATCCAGATTTATTTCGTGAATGGGCTAAGCTACTTAAACGCTCTTCTTCCCCGCCCCCCCAGTTGTGTCTACATGTCTCCAGTGCCCTTCTCCAGTGAGGGCTTGCCTGATATTAGTCCAACTTGCAAGAGACCAAGAACAAAGGCAGGTGTGTGCTTTGCCCAGGCTATATAATGCGTGGAATGAGAGGGAACACGTCAATGGTTTCCCAAAGACACCGTTTAGGTAGGTACCTCTCAGCGTCTGAATGCCCATCAGAACAAGAGGGGCCTTTGGCAGTAACGAATCCTTGCTGGGGACCAAGTCCCTGAGGACAGACAGCAGCAGCAGGTCCAAATGGGTAGGATGCATCTGTGTTAGCATCACGTCCCGCGAGCAGACCCAGTGTATCTCACAGGAGGAGACCAAAAGGGTTGGCATAGATACTGTTCAAGTATCCTCCACGTGGAGCGACTCACATTTGTATAACTTGTTAGAGTTCTGGCTGGATGTGGTGGCTCACACCTGTCATCCCAACACTTTGGGAGGTGGAGGTGAGTGAATTGCCTGAGTCCAGGGGTTCGAGACCAGCCTGGGCAACACAGCGAGACCTCGTCTCTACAATCAATCAAAAAATTAGCCAGATGTGGTTCCTGTAGTTCCAGCTACTTGGAAGGTTGAGGTGGGACAATGGCCCAAGCCCAGCAGGTCGAGGCTGCTGTGGCCGTGAACATGCCTGTACTCCAGCCTGGGTAACAGAGTAAGATTCAGAGTTCCACATGTAGAATCTCAATAGAGCATTGAATAAACCCTATGAGGTAGAAACGGAAAGTACCACATTTAACTGATGAAGATATGGAGGAAGAAGCTGACACCACGAGGATGAGCAGCATCTGGGCCTTGGTTTCCACTCATCCAGTGACCAAGAAGCAGCCCTGACGCCTTCTCAGGGCCTGATCACCTCTCCGGTGGAAGGGACAGTCTGGGGCTATGTTGCCTGCTGACCACCTGGAGACTGGCTAGTGGGAGAGGCAGTGGCGAAGGGGACTGCATTCAGGCTGAGAGCAGCATAGATCTGGGAGGTCTGGTGCAACTTTTGAGATCTCAGTTTCTCACTGGAGAGGTCCAAGAAGAAAGCCAGGAGCGGTAGTGGCCAGGTGTGAGATCGCACAAGGCTGCCTCTGAGAAATCTCCACATTGTTTCCTGAGCAATGATTACTGGTGACTTTGAGTATATAACTCAGAAGCCATTCGAAGAGTTTAGGTACATTCTCATTTATCAAGTCTTTCTTCAGTGCCATCTACCACGTCAATGAATAAGACTTCTCAGGACAAGCATGTGTGACCACAAACCAGGAGCTGCCTTGATACTGAGGCTATCTCCTTCCAGCAGTAAATAATGACTACTCATGAGCAGATACACCAACTCATTGCAAACCAAAGCAAAATCTGAAAGAAAAGGCAGATTTTTTAAACTTGAAAAGCCCACTTCACCTCACATTTATCTCGTTAAGAGATGCATTTCTAGTAAAATTACATTTAGTTCTTAATTTTAATAGTTGTCAAATAGTATAACATTTTGTCCTTTTTTGTCATTTGGTCTATTATAGTTTACTAATAATTGTAAGGGTGTGTCATTCCATAAGTTTCTGCTTCATGATTACAGGAAATGTTTATTAAATTATACAAATTATTTATAAAATATGTATATAAATTATTTTACAAATTATATAATTTTTAAAAACTAATGGCAATCTCTCTGCATGTTTCAATGTATCTTTGGAGCAAATTGACAATAAACCATCCAAGTTAAAATGGAATTGAGCTGTAATGAAAATGCAGGTGGAAAAAGTATTTAAAACAACTTTGCTGGGTCCATAAGAACATGGAGTTCTGTTCCGAAAGTGCTCGGAAAGAGTTCTACAATCTAAACACATCGGAACTCCCTCGTGGAAAACACTCCAAACTAAGTTATGGGAAAAGTCAATGTTGTATCAGCACCAAACAATCAGCTTGCCTCCGAATGAAAAGAAGGAAATGTCCTTCTGAGTCGCTTGCCAAGGCTGAGGAAAAGTGGAACAGTGGCTACAGACAGATTGGTTGTGAGTGATTGACCAAGGGGAGGTATTCAAATTTGTGTTCGCCACTTAAATTTTGAAAGAGGTCATTATCTTCAAATTTAGGATACATAGCATGACATTAGAGAAAAACAATGGGAAGGGGGCTGAGCAGGTAGCTGTGGGAAATGCATTTTAATTTCCAGGCTTTTCTCAGTCAGTACCTCCGCTAACCCTGTATGGGTACACAAATGCTGGGCTTCCTCCTTCTCAGTATTTGGTGTGAAATAAAGATGAGGCAAAGTGTAAAGCGGTAGGTCTGGGGACCCCCATGGCTAGCAGTGGTTGCCCTGGGTCTCAGGCAATCTTCAGTAAGACACTTTCATCTTTGCTTTAACGACTTGACTGCTGTCACATGTGTCATTCATGGATACCTAATGCAAGAATTTTTAAGCACAATTACTTGACAATGTAATATAAAGCAGTGATTTCCAGCCTTTCTGGGTATAATAATTTTTATATATATTTTATTTTAAAGATGTAGGGTGCAATTCAGGATTAGGTATACAAGTGGACTTGTACAGGTAAAGTTTGGGCCTCCCATTGTCTTCACTTTGCCTGGTTTGAGATCAAGTACCCTTATTGATGTTGCGTCCCCACCCCCACCCAGGCAGTATCCCACTACTGCCAAGAGTATAATAATTTTTAAGCTTATTATTTGGGAAAATGTCAGAAAAGTTAGAGACTTTAATGAATGTCCCTGCACCCATCACCAGCTTTAACAGTCACCACCTCGTGACCCATTTTATTTTATCTGTATTCCACCTGCTCATCCTACTCCAGATTATTCTGAAAAACATCTACGATGTGAAATTATTTATTTTTGTTCTTTTTTTTTTTTTCTGAGTCGGAGTCTCACTCTGTCACCCAGGCTAGAGTACAGCAGCACTCTCATGGGCAATGCAGCCTCAACCTACTGGGCTCAGGAAATCCTTCTGCCTCAGCCTCCCAAGTAGCTAGGATTACAGGCACATGCCACTGCACCCGGCTAATTTTTTTATTTTTTTATAGAGACAAGGTCTCATCACGTTGCCTAGGCTGGTCTCAAATCCCTGAGCTCAGGCAATTCTCTTGCCTCCACCTCCCAATGTGCTGGATTGCAGGCATGAGCCACCGCACCTAGCCTCCTTTTGTTCTTAATATAAGACACTTGACGTCCCTCTTCTATTATATTGCAGTGGTTTCATTGTTAATAACACTCAATTAAGAAAATTCACATGCACATCTGAATTTTGCCCCTCTCCTTTCTTTGTTAGGACCTTGAGCTGCCGGCCCCATCCCAGAGGTCTGCAGCCCATGGGTGGGGAACTCCTGGCACAATGAAAACAGCTGCTAACACCACCCAAAAATGTGCTTCCTCAAAAACACCTGACATAAACTCACCACACAGATGCTGTTTCTACTGCTTGGTTTCTCAGGACTATGTTTGTCTTTATAGGTTTAGAAGCAGTGAAGAAAAGATTAGAATTAGAATTAGTATTAGAATTCCCAACAGAGCTTGTTTTCTTTATCCACCAAACTGACCCGCCTCTGCTAAGACAGAATAAAGATCTAACCCGGGCCACTCCTTTCTGAAAGCTGTCGCTCCCTAACTTCTGTGTAGAGGGCTTTATGACACTGACATTACCCATGAAAGAGAGCCCAGCTCCTTGTGAGCTGGAAGTCTTTGCACGATACAGCATGAGCGCTGGCACGCTTGCTGGCAGAACCCCAGGAGCTAGGGACAGATGAGCCAAGGCTGTGCTCACACACTTGGAAATGACACAGGCCTGAGAAAATGCCCTGCCTCGGTACACCCTGTATACTTCCTGTACGTGGAAGACTAACATTCAGAGTTACTAAGCCAAGACTTCTCTTACGTATGAAATTCACTTTTGTAGGGAGAAAGAAAGAAAAAAAAGACTTCTCTTTTTTCCATATGAGATGGTTCATTTCTTTCATTTTCTTGATAAGAAACACTAAAAAAATTTCCCACTTTCTGCTCAGTACACACAGATAGTACTGATGAATGCTAATGGGATTCAGGCCTTTAAAAAAGAGTAGCTCCATCTCAGGATTATAAACATCATTCAGAAAGTTTGTGATTGGAGTTTGTTGTTATGCATTAAATCCAGGTCAATGTGAAACCCTTAAACATGTATGTTTAAATGAACACAATGATCTTAATTAAATTATATTTGATACATCAAATATAGTTATATAAGGAGAAAAATTACATTTTTAAGTATTTTCTAGTAGTTTTTAGTATTTTCTCACTTTACTAGAGAAAAAGCAATTATCTCTATAAATGAGATTTTCTTTTTTTAGTTTCATGGAATATCCTATTTTGTAATTTCAAATTTCTGAAAGAAAATATCATCGTTTGAAGATTCCAATTCTGGCTTTATTTTTCTAAACATATCCATTATGGGACTGAGCAAACAGAATATATGAGATAATGAAATCTTTCTTACATAATACGATGTTTTTCTAAACCATAGTTCAAACATGAAATAAGGCAATCTTGTTTTCCACCAGGGAAATTATTATCTGCTTCCTATGTACCGTCTTAATTAGATTAGACCCAAATCCTAGTAGTTTGCATAATTGTATTTAATTTGCCAGAAGGGGTCAAATTGTAGCATTGGACTTCTTAAGAGGTAATGCTTGTTAGTCCAAAAAAGCATATCACATTTTAGAGAAACTGAAAAGCATTTGTAATTTTAGAATAATAAGATGAGGTCTTCTCTTCACATTTTACATTTGAATAGTAAAACCCCCAAAATATACCTGGTTAAATATTTATAATCTGAAATGTTAGTTAGAAGCTTTTTAAAAATTAGTTAGAAGCTTTTTAAAAATTTCCTTCCGATTTAGTGTCATTTCCTTAAGCATATTTTCTGATCATTTAGCTAACCTGTTATTAAAATATAAAACTTCTCTGGGCGTGGTGGCTCACTCTTGTAATCCTAGTACTTTGGGAGGCGGAGTTGAGAAGATTGAGTCCAGGGGTTCAAGATCAGCCTGGGACACTTAGTGAGACCTCGTCTCTACAAGAAATCAAAAAAATTAGCTGGGTGTGGTGGCACGCGCCTGTAGTTCCAGTTACTTGGAAGGCTGAGGGGGAAGGATCGCCTGAGCCCAGCAAGTCAAGGCTGCAGGGCTGTGAGCTTGCCACTGCATTCCACCCTGGGCAACAGAGTGAGACTGACTCAAAAAAAGAAAATATAGATATAAAACTTCACACACCACACTTTTGTCATGACTTCTCTCTTTCTACTGCCCTCTCCCTGCCCCCCCAGCAGTTTCTCACTACTACGAATCCCTTTCTTTGACTGGCTCAGTTCTGGTTAGTTCTTGACCAACTCAACCTTTTTCTGAAGAAGCAACAGCCAAGCATGTATTATCATAAGAATCACTAGGGATACTTTTGATAAAATCAAATTTCTAAAATACCAACCCAGATTTACTGAGCTGGAATCTCAGAGGTGGAATTGGGCATAGTGGGATGAGCCAAAGCCAGGAATCAGCATGTTTTAAAAGTTCACCACAGGGACCAGAAGCAGTGGTTCATGCCTGTGATCCCAGTACTTTGGGAGGCCGAGGTGGGAGGATTGCTTTGAGCCTAGGAGTTCAAGACCAGCATGGGCAACATAACGAGACATAGTCCACATACTATTTAATTCTCCCCCTTGAAGCATACCAGTCAATGGTTTTTAGCAGATATGTGCAGCCATCAGCACTGTCTGTTTTAGAACATTCTTTTTTTAAAAAAAATTGTAAAAATGTGAGGTTATTTCAGGATTAGGTATACAGGTGGTCATCATACAGGTAAAATTTGGTCCCTCCCTTTGGTCCCCACTTTGCCTGGTTTGAGATCAGGTACCCTTATTGATGTCGTGTCCCCTCCCCCACAATCCCCTCCCGGCAGAATTCCCCTACTGCCAATCCCCTCCTTAAAGTATTATGGTAAATGTTTAGGGTTCACTTATGAGTAAGAACATGTATTCAGTTCTTTGTTTCTGTGGTAGATCACTGAGTATTATAGACTCTAAGTCCATCCAAGTTGCTGCAAAGTCCATATGTTTGTCCTTCTTTGTGGCTGCGTAATAGTCCATTGTATATACGTACCACATTTTTTTTTACCCAGTCCAGTTTCGATGGGCAACACTGTTGGTTCTATGTTTTTGCTATTGTGAATAGTGCTGCAGTAAACATGCATATGCAGGTATCTTTTTTGTAGAGTGATTTAAGTTCTTCCAGGTATATTCCCAGAAGGGGCACTGCTGGGTCATATGGAAGGTCAATGTCTAGTTCTTTCAGAAATCACCACACTGTTTTCCAAAGAGGATCCACTAGT
Source organism: Cephalopachus bancanus (assembly GCA_027257055.1). Lineage (NCBI taxonomy): Eukaryota > Metazoa > Chordata > Mammalia > Primates > Tarsiidae > Cephalopachus > Cephalopachus bancanus. Next base: position 5,319,980 of record JAPVLO010000176.1, on the reverse strand, counting down.
TTGCATTCCCACCAGTATTGTAGAAGCATTCCTTTTTCTCTGCATCCTCTCCAGGATGTGTCAGTTGTTATGCCCTTGTCTCCCCATCCTCCCTCTCTCGGCAATCGTTTTGTCTCTGTGGATATCTCTATTCTGGACTTTCATGTGAAGGAATGTGGTCATTTTCAACTGGCTTCTTTCACTTAGCAGAATGTTTCCAGGGGCCTTCCAAGCTGCTACACGTGTTAGTACAGAGCTCCCTTCTTTTTGTGGCCAAGTTTCATTCCAGGCCCTTTTGCTTATTCTTCTGTCTGCTGGAGGTTGTGTGAGTGTCAGAGGACTCAGAGCACTTGCCATCTTTGGTACCTATTGACAGAGCAGGACCAAAGGCTGATCTCAGGGCCGCTCATGGCTCACCTCAGGAAAGACCACCCCCCCAGGGTCCTGCCCTGCAGGAGGGGAGGAAAAGGCAGGGCTTTGGAGGGAATTTTGGCCTTCCTGTTCTTAGCCATATGACCTGGGCAAAGTCTTTAATTCGCTCTGCCTCCATTTCCTCATTTGTAAAATGGGGTACTGATCTCTACTATATAGCATCGTGGTGAAGAGACATGAGACCACCTGAATAAGTGCCTAAAATTGTCCAGCACACAGGCATTTTACACATGAGAGCTATTATTCTTATTCTTAGTTTCCTTGTTGAATTAAACCAAAATGATCATTTAAATACACAGTTCTAGAAGTGGATAGATTGTCTCCAACTAGAAAATAAATTATTATCTATGAAATAAGCCTTTACAAGTGATAAGAGGGCAAGAAGACAGATTGGAAAGCAAAATTCCTTCACCTTTGTGAACTAAAGTCAAATAAATAAAAGCCCACTTTTTTCATTTTTGGGAAAAAAAGCATTTCTTCTGATTAAGACTACAAATAGATTTTTCTTTTATTGCACTCTCAAAGTCTACATATTATGTATACTCAGGTAATCTTTTGAAATGTCCACCCATATAGGTGTATGTATGCATTATATGTAGATACACACATCCACACACATATAATTAGATAAGCACTTGATATATGTCAGACCATGTATTTTATGTGCATTAATGTACTTCTTCAAACAACCTTCCATGGTCAGCAAGGTCATGACACATAGTGTAGTTGAGAACCTTGCTCCAAATCATACAGTAAGTGAGTAGTAACAGAACCCAAGCTCTGAACCACACCACGGCACGCATAATAGTTTTACTTCCACATTTGTATGTAAGAGAGTAGAAAAGATAAGGTTCACGAACTACAGAAGGCTGATCTTCCAGCCTGACGGAGCTCTTGGTGGTCACTAGTGACATCCTCTGAGCTCATGGATAAAATGAAAAACAAGACCAAAAGGTGACTGGCCCAGTACCGTGAGTGCCAGGTTCTGCCTTCCAGCCTTGTCCCTTTCTACCACTCTGTACTGTCTAGGCACCAAGTTTCCATGTTTGTTTTTAAAGACAATGTGATATGAGAATGCCACATGTGTCCAGGGTGTTTCCAAGGCTGTGTCGACCTTCAAAGCTGTTACCTCATTTTCTGCTGGAAAACCCCTTCCATTCTTAGAAGTTCAGATCAAGAATGGATTCAGATCAAATGTTACCTTTCCGTGGAAATTCCTTTTTAAAAAAATTATTAATTTTATTTATTTATTTTTTTGTTTGTTTGTTTTGAGTTGGAGTCTCACTCTGTCACCCAGACTGGAGTGCAGTGGCCGCTCCCGGCCACCGCAGCCTCGACCTGCTGGGCTCCGGCGATCCTTCCGCCACAGCCTTCCAAGTAGCTGGAATTACTGCGCGTGCTATCACACCCGGCTAATTTTTTGATTTATTGCAGAGATGAAGTCTCGCCAAGTTGCCCAGGCGGGTCTCGAACCCGTGGGCTCAGGCAATCCACTCACCTCAGCCTCCCAAGGCACGGGATTACAGGCTGAGCCACCGAGCCCGGCCAAAATTATTTATTTTATAAAGTTCAGTCCTGGCTCCTCTCATTGTTGCTGTTCCCATTGTACCTTGAACATATATAAAGCACTTAGCGCTCTGTGGCGGATGTCCCCTCTAAGACTCACAGGAGGAGGGCCGGGGCTCCAGGCGTCACAACCTAATTAATCAGAGCAGTTCTGCTCTTTTCTGTTGGATTTATTTTCATTTCAACTTTTATCTATCTGGCTTATTTTCATTTCAACTTAAGTTTCTTGACAGGAAAGAAACATTTTGAAAGCCTCTGGCATCATGGGAAGGCCGGGAGCTTTGGAGACAGGCTGGAGTCTGAATTCCAATAGTCCTGCTCCTCTCCCAGCTGTGATGGGTAAATAAAATGTGGTTATCATCAGCACGGGGCCTGACACATGAAGGTGCAATAAATTAGTTCCCTTCTTACTTAGGATCATTCTTTCTTCACTTCTCTGCAATATTTGTAAGGTCTTCGTACCCTTTTTACCTATCACTGGGCCTCGATCAAAAAGGCTCCAAGTGCGTGTTTATTGAGTGGAAGGAAATGGGATGATTGAATAGAATGAAATAAGGTCAGTTTTGAAGTAAGAGGTGGGTCATAAAGAGCCTAGAATGCTATCTTAACATTTTAATCTGTAAGTGCTGAAAGATAGAAGTATGCTAATATGTGTGTTTTAGCAAACAGATAATTCTAGATTCTTAACAAAAGGTGCTTAGGCGTAGTATGGATTAGTGGTTGAGAATGTATTATCTGAGATCACATCACAGCTCCGTCACTTATTAGTTCTATTGCTATGGGCAACTCACCTAACCTTATCTCCCCCATCTGTAAAATTAGTTTAATAATAACACTTACACAGATTGAATGTGCTAACATATATAAAGCACTTAGAGCCATATCTGAGGTTGGGCACTCATGTTTATCCCAGTACTCTGAGGGGCGGACACGAGAGGATTGTTTAGAGTTTAGGAGTTCGAGACCAGTCTAGGCAACATAGCTGAGAACTTGTCTCTACAAAAAAAAAAAAATCAGCCAGATGTGGTGGCATGCCTGTCGTCCCAGCCACTTGCGACGCTGAGGCAGAAGGATCACTTGAACTCACGAGGCTCAGTGAGCCGTGCCACTGCACGCCCACCTGAATGATGTGAGGCATGACTCAAAAAGAAAGAAAGAAAGAACAGACTCAGGTGCATAGTAAGCAGCATAAGTGTTATAGTAGTGGCTATTATTATTATTATTATTAGAAACAGAGTCTCGCTCTGTCACCCAGGCTGGAGTGCAGTGGTGCGATCATAGTTCACTGCAGCCTTGAACTCCTGCACTCAAGGGATCCTCCCGCCTCAATTTCCCAAGTTGCTGGCACTACAGACAAAAAGGTTTGTTATGATGTTGAGAATACACAGAATCCTTTGAAATGTGGAATGGGGACTCAGAACCATCTGGGATTCTTTTATAAGCATAACAGAACCTCTTGTCGAGAAGCACCACCATCATGAGTCATTGTTACTACAGATGGATACCCTGAGTATATTAGGACAAATAAAAAGTTGAGAATTGCCACTGTTACGGTAATCTGGAGTATGAATTATAGTGAGAAGAGACCAGAGGCAATCATCTAGTAACTTAAATGAGAAGTTTACTACAATGGTTCAGTAACTTAAATCAATAATCCACACCCAAGTGGAAAAATGACCACCAGAAAAGTCTGCATGAGAAATATCTGGGTTAAGTCAAATTTTCATTGTTGTCCACCTAGAAGTAACTCTGAGCCCCTGGAGGGGCCCACAGCTAGCCTGTTCCTTTGGTTGGAATACCTTCTCCAGAAAGGCTATAGAATTCTAGAGAACCACTCTAGTTCAACATAAACATTTAGGGCTGTTTGCAAGACCCAGATATCAGATCATGAGGTCAAGAAACCAGGAGGCTCTTGATGCTGGTTGGCATAATGCCCTAATTAGGAGAGGCCAATGGACTTTTATCAACAGAAAGTACTGCCAGCACACCATGCGTCCCAATGGGTATCTTCTTTCTTCGATTGGCTTTGGTTATTCACTGTAAACCAGTAAGCATACCATTTCAAGAGCTACACACCACCTACAGGCCAATGTTTGGGAGAGATTTTTCTGAAAAAGCATGTATGAAGTATAGTTCTTTCCTATAGAATAATCTCTCCCCACTATACTCTTCTTCGTGGGTGGTAGGTAGAATAATAGCACCAAAGATGTTCGAATCCTAACCTCTGGAACTTTTGAATATGTCACCTTACATGACAAAAGGAAATTTGCAGATGTGGTTAATGTTGTGGAACTTGAAAGTGTGAGATTATCCTTTCAGAATATCCTGGGTAATCCAAATGGGCCCAATCTAATCACATGAGTCATTAAAAGCAGAAAACGTCTTCCTGTGGTGGTCAGAGATGCAACAAAGACTCGACCCACCATTGCTGGCTTTTAAGACAGAGGAAGGAGGCCATGAACCAAGGAAGAGAGTGGCCTCTAAAATCCAGAAATGGCCTTTAATAGGGAGGAAAACGGAGATCTCGGCCCTTCCACCACATGGCACTGAATTCTGTCAACACCTGACCAAGCAAGGAAGTGACTTCTTCCCTGGAGCCAACAGGAAGGACCAAACCCAATGGATACTTTGATTTCAGCCTGGGAAGACCTGTACTAGACTTCTGGCCTACAGAGCTGCAAGATAAGAAATTCAGATTGTTTTAAGTCACTAAATTTGTGATTTTTTTTTTACAGCAGAAATAGAAAAGTTAACATATCATGTTACTAAAATATGATATAAAAGTGATTTCCAATGGACTGTGGAAAACACACAAAAATGCAATTTAAAAACTAGTTATGTTAAATTAAATATTAACCTCTTATTGCTACTGAGTGTGACTTTAATTCATTTTGATTCGTTTATGGGACTATGGGGAGCTTTTAGCTATCACGAAATAGGTTCTTCATGCTTTGTGAAAGCCACTCACACAATATAGACATGTGCTCTTCCCCAGTGGCTTGGATTACTAAAGAAGTGAGCCAGACAAATATCTAAATGTTTGAGAAATAGGACATCATTAAAAGAATTCATTACGACATTAAATTGCTACAACATGAATAGGCTTGGGCAGTGACACTGATACATTGCTGCCTTGTTCTAAATGATGCCATAGCTGGAAACATCAAATCCATAGGGGCACTGAGCAGAGTTGAGGAAAATAAGAATTGTTCCTGTATATGATGCCATGGTCTGAATGCCTGTGTCCCTCCAAAATTCATATGTTGAAACAACAGATGCTGATGAGGATGAGGAGAAAAGGGAACGCTTCCACACTATTGGTGGGAATGCAAACTAATTCAGCCTCTATAGAAAACAATGTGGCAATTCCCAAAAGAACTAGAAATTGACCTTCCATACAATCCAGCAATCCCCCTTCTGGTCATATACTCAGAGGAACTTAAATCACTCTACAAAAAAAAGATACCTGCACCTGCATATTTTTTGCAGCATTATTCACAACAGCAAAAACATGGAACCAACCGTGCTACCCATCGAAATTGAACTGGATAAAAAAAATGTGGTACATATACATGATGAAATATTTTGCAGCCATAAAGAAGAACAAAATTATGGACTTCACAGCAACTTGGATGGATTTAGAGTCTATAATACTCAGTGATCTATCACAGAAACAAAGAGCAAGTACCATGTGTTCTCACTCATAAGTGAATCCTGAACAATTACCATAATACTATAAGAAAGGCATTGGCAGTAGCCGGAAACTGCCAGTGCGGGGGGCACATAACATTAATAAGGGTAACTGACTCCAAACCGGGTGAAGTGGGGACCAAAGGGAGGCCTAAACTTTACCTATACGATCACCACTTGTATAACTAATCCTGAATTGTACCCCACATCTTTAAAAAAAAAGAAAGAAAGAAACCTAACCTGTAAGAAACCTAACCTGTATGGTATTAAAAGAGATGCCTTTGGGAGGTGGCTAAGTCATAAGGACTCTGTTCTTATGAATCGGATTCGTGCTATCAGAGCTGTCGTCATTATTTGTTGAGGTCCAACAATTAAGTTCGCAAACTTGCCACCCTACGCTTGCATTGGCACCACTGTACAAATAGCTATTGGAACACCCTCCCTACTTACCTGATCTGGTCCCTACTGACTTTTTCTTTACCCACAGATAAAGGAAATACTGAAAGGAAGAAATCTGATGACATTCAGGACACAGAGGATAATAAGACGACAACTCTGATGGCCATTCCAGAAAAAGAGTTCCAAAACTGCTTTGACAGGTGGACCAGGTGCTGGCATAAGTGCATAGCTTCCCAAGGGGAGTGCTTCAAAGGTGCCCATAGTGATATTCAGTAGTGAAGGATGGAGCTCGTTTTCTAGGAAGAGTTCACAAATTTAACTGTTTGTCCTATAAAAGTGCTTCAAGGAGCCTGCTCCTTCTATCTCTTCCGCCATGACAGAAGGACGCAGCAACAAGGTGCCATCTATGAAGCCCTCACTGAATCTGCTGGCACTGTGGCCTTGGACCTGCCTCCAGATCCACGGCAATATATTTCTGTGTTTATAAGTTAGCCAGTATTTTGTTGTAGTAACCCAAACAGACTAAGACCTATGGAGAAATTGATTTTCAAAGCTATGCTTGGGTATGTCATAGGATTGTAATTTTTTATTTCAAATATTGCCAGTTCCTATCTTAGTCTCATCTTATTTTATTTTAGTTTCAAAAAAATGAGGTACTCTGTCTGTCATCCAGGCTGGAGTGCAGGGGTGTGATCATAGCTCACTGCAGCCTCCAACTCCTGAATTCAAGCGGTCTTCTCACCTCAGCCTCCCGAGTAGCTAGGATTACAGGAGCATGCAAGTTTTCCTGGCTAATTTTTCAAATATTTTGTAGAGACAGGGTCTTGCTATGTTGCTCAGACTGGTCTTGAGCTCCTGGCCTAAAGCAATCCTCCCACCTCGGAAGGTTGAGCGTGCTGAGATTATAGGCATGAGTCACTGCGCCCGACCTCCTCATCAGTCTCTCACACTCACCTGTAAGATGAACATTGACTGAAAAAATGTAACATGTGATTTTAACTAAATCAACCATCATTTCTAAGCCTAATCATAGATTATACTTCTTCTTAGGCTTATTATCTGACCATAGTTTCCATTATGATTTGCCAGTGGATGGTCACATATGACTGCTATACCCAGCTTTTGCTTTTTTTCTTTCTTTCTTTCTTTCTTTCTTTCTTTCTTTCTTTCTTTCTTTCTTTCTTTCTTTCTTTTTCTTTCTTTCTTTCTTTCTTTCTTTTCTTTCTTTTCTTTTCTTTCTTTCTTTACTTATTTATTTATTTGAGTTGCAGTTTCACTCTGTCATCCAGGCTGGAGGGCAGTGGCATGCTCATGACTACCACAACCTCATCCTGCTAGGCTCAGGTGATCCTTCTGCCTCAACCTTACAAGTAGCTTGAATTACAAGTGTGAACCACCATGGCCGGCTAAATTTTTTTAATTTACTGTAGAGACAAGGTCTCTCCAAGTTGCCCAGGCTGGTCTTGAACCCCTGGTAGAGATTCAGACAATCCTCTGGCCTCCACCTCCCAAAGTTCTGGGATTATAGGCGTGAGCCACCATGCCCAGCTTTAAAAAAATATTTTTTTTTTCTTGTCTGGCCTGGTGATTCACTCCTATAATTCCAACACTTTGGGAGCCCAAGGTAGGAGGATCGCTTGAGTCCAGAAGTTTGAGACCAGCCTGGGCAACATAGTGAGGCCTCGTTTCTACAAAATAAATTAAAAGAAATTAGCCAGGAATGGTGGCTCACCCTGTAGTCTCAGCTACTGGGGAGGCTGAGAAATGGAAGCTCACTTGAACCTAGGAGTTCAAGGCTACATTGAGCCATGATTGTGCAACTGCAGTCTATCCTAGGCGACAGAGTGAGACCTTGTCTCAAAAAAGAAAAAAAAAAAGGCTGGACACAGTGGTTCACGCCTGTAACCTCAGCACTTTGGCAGGCTGAGGCAGAAGAATTGCTTGAGACTAGGAGATCAAGACCAGCCTGGGCAACATAGTGAGGCCTCGACTTGACAATATTTTTTTTTTAAAATTAGCCAAGTGTGGTGGCAAACACTTGTAGCCCCAGCTACTTGGAAGACTGAGTTAGAGGAATTACCTGAGTCCGGGACATCGAAGCTGTGGTAGCCATGATCGTGCCACTGCACTCCAGCCTGGGCAACTGAATGAGACCACAAATCAAAAAAACTTTTTTGTTTTGCATGTTCTCAGATGAACCGTGTACAATGCAGAGCCATGAATAAGTTGTACAATTGGACAAAGTTGTCTTCCCTGCCTCCACCCTGCTGTCCCCTTCTGAGGACTCAGCACTTTCTCACCTCCCAACTCTCCTTCTCAATCAAAACAGGAAAGAGTCTGATATCATCATTTATAGCTAAAACTGATTCTGATATTTGTTTTTCTAAGTATCTTATCTCTAATTGTGGAATGAAAGGATTTAGCTACAGTTAAAGTGATTTTTTTTAAACAAACAGAATGATGGAAGGAACATGATTAACTGAAATGCTAACCATGAAGATGGAACTATTTAGAGACATTAGTGTGTTGGGACTGAGAAAGTTGTGGTGCAAGAGATTTGTGTAAAGAGACATGCTCATAAAGAACACCAGGCTGCTGGACTCGATGGCTCATGCCTGTCATCTCAGCACTTTGGGAGGCTGAGGCAAGAGGATTGCCTGAGTTCAGGGGCTCAAGACCAGCCTAGGCAACTTGGTGAGAACAACAAATTAAAACATGAATGGGGCATGGTGTCACATGCCTATGGTCCCAACTACTTGGAAGGCTGAGGCACAGCCCAGCAGGTCAAGTCTGCAATGGCCATGAGTGTGCCGCTGCACTCCAGCCTGGGAGACGAAGTAAGACTCCAACTCAAAAAAAAAAAAAAAAAAAAACCAGGCTGGGTGAGAATATCACCTGAATGCATCCATATTTCTCTTAAGCCTATGTATCTCTTTTCTTTTCTTTCTTTTTTTTTTTTTTTTTTGCTCAAGAGTCTCAAATTTTGGAACTCCAGAGTCCATTCACCTTAATCCTCTTCCCTCATTTCATTTTTCATAAAATTTCAGAAGACTCGCATAAGGATCCTTGGCTTTATGGTTAGATTTGAACGCTGAGTCTTCCAGGATGTGTGACCAGGAGTAAGTAGCTTAACTGTGCTATGCTTTGGTTTACTCATATGTAGAACGAGGAAAGTCACAATACATGTTAGTCTCATAGGATAGTGACTGGCACTTGGCAATTAGTCAGTAAATGTTACTCATTCTTGAAATTAATTTCCAATTAAGTCAAACTTCTTTTCCACCACTGGGTTCACTCCACTAGAGAGCTTGCTGGAATATACTTAATAGTTCTCCCCATGTTTACCTCAGCCTGAGTTCCCTAGAAAACAGAGCCTGAGACGTGGATTAAAGGATGAAGCTTGGCATGGAAAGTATGATCTCAGAGTGAGGGAAAAAGAAGGTGAGTCAGGGAAAGATGAGAAATAACAGACGGTCCCATGCTGGCCACCCCCCTTCATAACTAGGCACACAGAGGCTGATCACCTGCCATATTTATCTGCTCAGTTATCCTGGAAAACAGTACCTGGGAGTGGCTAGGAGGGAGAGAGGAGAGAGAATGCTTGTCTGTCTCCCTTCATTGGCTCAAGTGGACCCCACAGGGAGTCAACTCTCCTGTTCCAGGAGATATCATATCTGGCTGATCAGAAAGCCAATCCCAAGCTCCGTGGTAAGGTGTTTCATCTGAGCCCATAAACAGCAGAAGCAGACAGAGACTCTGGATACGTGGCTGGTTACCTGGCCGCCAAGGTGGAAGGCGTAGATAGACAATTCATTGCCTCCATTCAGCAGAACCCCATGAGTCACAGAATGTGGACCATGAGAGAGTCCATGGAGAAGTGAGTGGCCTGGGAGGCAGCATAGGTATAAGCCATAGCTGATATTTTTTGTTTTATAAAGATCATAAGTTCCTTGGGGACAGGACTATGTATTTTCATCTCTGAATCCTCTATAACCACAATAATGTATACTGTATCTATATCTTAGGTGAGATTTTTGGCTTCAAGATTTGTAAGGATTTGATTGATTGATTGATTGATTGATTGAGTCAGACTCTTGCTCTGCCACCCAGGCTGGAGTGCAGTGACACAATCATGGCTCACAGCAGCCTTAACCTCCTGGACTCAGGCAATCCTCCCGCCTCGGGCACTACAAATGTGTGCCACTGTGCCCAGCTAATTACTTGATTGTTGGTAGAGCTCAGATCTTGCTGTGTTGGCTAGGCTTTTCCTGAGCTCCTGGGCTCAAGCAATCTCCCAACTGAGCTTCTCAAAGTGCTGGGATTATAGATGTGAGCCACTGTGCCTGGCCAGGATTTGCAAGGATTTTAAAGATAGCAAGCAGGGAAGGGCAAGAAGCAAGCATTGAGCAAGACAGAGGAACTACTCAGCACTTTAAACTGGAACTAACAAAGGAGTATGTTGAATTGGAGTTTGGGCAAAGACAGAGCCAAGGGGGGTCTAATTTGTCTAGGATATGGCAACAATAGAGACATTACAAATCAGGTGGCAGAGAATTCTGGTTGCAGCAAAGTCAGCGATGGGCAGCCCCCGCCAGCAACTGAGCAGCAGTTGAAAACAAGATCCAGTCCCCAGAATAGAAAGGGTGCTGAGGACCCAGACAATCGGACTGGAACTTAAAACAGGTTTTCAGGCCAGGTGGAGTGGCTCACACCTGTAATCTCAGCACTTTGGGAGGCCAAGGCTAGAGGATTGCTTGAGCCCAGGAGTTCGAGACCAGCCTGGGCTACATAGCAAGAACTTGTCTGTAGAAAAAAAGAAAAAAAATTAGCCCAGCATAGTGGTGCATGCCTGCAATCCCAGCTACTCGGGAGACTGAGGCAGAAGGATCACCTGAGCTCACGAAGTTGAGGCTGTGGTGATCCGTGATCATGCCACAGCCTGGGTGAGAAAGTGAGACCCTGATTCAAAAAAAATAGAAAAAGAGAAAGAAAAATATGATTTCAGTTCCAGGTAGGGAACTGGAATAAAAAAATAACAAGTCAAGGAGAAAATCTTGATGGCTGAGCTGTATGAACATAACAAGGACTTTACAGATGGATAAAACTGTATATAAAATAGTATATTGTATTACTAACCATGACAATTTATAGCCAATATTTATTGAGTCCAGTAGCCATTCTTTAAATGATGTTATTTGATTTTCCTAACAATTGTCTTAGGCAGGTACTTTTATAATTTCCATTTTTATAGATGAGAAAAATCAAGAGTCAGGAAAGTTAAACAACTTGCCAATGAAAAAGTGGCTAGGCCCTAACCCCAGAAGAGTCTGTCTCCAGAGCATAAACCTCCAAACACCATCAAAAGCATTCAGTAAAATAGGGCTTGCAAAATTATTAGCATAGTTCCATCCATATAGGATGGTGCTGGGTGGGGTGTGGTGTGCTACTCTGTGGGTTCTTTGACTCCACCACAGAAAAGAATTGCAGAGTGAGTCCGAAGTATCATTTCAGACAGAATTTATTAGAAAGAAAAAGGGCATGCTCAAGGAAAGCGTGAGTGCCTTAAGAGAAAGTGCACATGCTTACCTTTGACAAGAAACTTTATATAAGTTTGCAACAATGATTAAGCAAATCATAAGCTAAGAGGGGTGGGCTGCAGGTATCTGGCCAAGAGTTTTGGTGACCATCTCTCAATCTTTAATGTCACAAGAATCATCTAAATAATGAAAGTTGTTGCTTAACTGAATATGGGCTATTTTGAGAACGTCATGTTTGTGTTTTAGATAACTCCCTATTGTTTCTGTGATTTACTCTACTGGTATATCCATTCCAGCCCACAAGGTGGTCAGAACTGCTGTGCCTGGTCGATCAGGTGAAGATCTTGTACTGATAAGATAGGCATCTGAATGTTCCCCCTATTTTAATTTAGATCTGTCTGCAAGAAACTTATCTTTGTCTAAGCTGCTCTGGCTCACCTGCCTCAGAAGTACTCAGTGAACTTTATCAATGACCTTTATTCATAACAGTAGCATTGTAACGTAGTAGTACTATTAATTGTGGCAGTAGTAGTTAGTTACAGCAGCAGCACCAGGTATGTAGAACTTGGGATCAACCCATGAGACCTGCTGACTGTCTCAGTTTCTAGGAGAGGACTGGGGAAATGGGAGCTGTGACTCAGGTGTGATGCGGAAGCCCAGATGCAGGAACATACAACACAGAACTTTGCCCTTTCAACAAACAGGATTGAGAGGTAGTATAGGATGGAGGTTGAAAACATGAGTGTTAGAATTACAAAAGCCCATGTCCTGTTATCTATTAGCAGCAAAACCTTGAGGAAATTACCCAACAGGCATGAGCTTTCATAACTCATAGTCATACCTAGAAAGTCACCTGCATATAGGAATCATTCAATAAATTGCTTGTGTAATTAGCTTACAGCATCATTTCCTACATTTTCACCCTCTCCCCCCAAAACTATCCCTAATACAGAGCTGCTAAGTAAACTTGCAAATACCAAGGCAAATGCATTCCTCTGAGCGTAGCTACTTTTGCAACCAATATAATTTGTCTCCTCTACCAAAAATTTATTTTATTTTGTTTTATTTGAGTCGGAGTCTCACTCTGTTACCCACACTGGAGTGCAATGGCACAATCAGGGCTCACCACAAACTTGACTTCCCAATCTCAGGTGATCCTTTCACCTCAACTTTCTGAATAGCCGGGACCACAAGCACACTACTATGCCCAGATAATTTTTTTATTATTATTTTTGTAGAGATGGGAGTCTTTCTATGTTGCCCAGGCTGGCCTTGAACTCAAGCAATCCTCCTGCCTTGGCCTCTCAAAGTGCTGGGATTACAGGCTTAAGCCACCCTGCTGAGCCTGTACCTACCTAATATTTCATCAGCCTCCCGATCTGTGCTCAGCAACTGTAGCACAACTAAAGAAAAACGTATGGGATGCTATTTCCGACATTCTGTGTTGCTACAGTGAGTATTCTTGTGGTATTCATTTATCTGAAGCTATCTTGGTTTGACAAAAAGGAGAAAATTTGAAGAGAGTTCTATCTTCCCCCAAAAAGCAGGTCAATTTAAAAGGAAGAAAAGTTCTCATTTTAACTATGGTGCAATTATGCATGAAAATAAATACATATTAATATATTCATCTCTTTCAGGGGTAACTTTCACTGTAAATTTGACTACTTCCATGGCTCAAAAAATAATGCTTTAATTCACAGGGGGGGAGAGAGAGAGGAGAGAGAGAGAAAGAACATTACTGCCACCTCTCGCTCACTTCTTTAGAACTGAGAAAATGTTGAGGAAACTTGGCATTCACTTGCCAAAAGTTCACACAGACAGTGTGACTTTTGTTTTTACTTCCATGACCTTTTATGGCTCTCAGCACAGTCAGACCAACTTTGCTACTATATTGACACTATGGAAACCGCACAGATAAGCAGTTTGGGGTTTGCATGCTGTATTTACTTTGGCACTTAACAATGATACACATATTTCCCTGCTAGAGCTCGCAAAGGCTTTGTTCTGACCTCGAGTAGCTTTTCTCTTTTTATTCAGCCTCTGAATGGCTTTGTAAATACCCACAAATGTATGTGTTTTATAACTTTTTCTGGGTTTTTTTGGGGGGTTGCCTAGGAATACTTCTTTTTTGTCACAGGATGCACTGTCTGAATACTTCTTTTACAGAAGTGGGAAGGGTCCTGTTGTGCTGGGACACTCACATGCCACTGGGGAGCATCTGGAAAGATGCAAACAGACAAGGAGGGTGGACTCCATGCCGCCCCTGGAGGGACCAAGACTGCAGGTTACCCTCACTCTGTAGATGCTTGCTATTTCTTTCCACCCGGGGCTTCCAATTGCCTTTTGATATTCCTACATCTGGCAAGAGGTCATTTGCTTCATGAGCTCAAACCCCCTGGTATCATTTAGGACAAAGTGAATTCTCCCAGAACTTTAAAGAAATGAAAGGTTTTTTTTTAATATGCTAAATACAGTCTAGTATTTTTTATTGTGATGAGATAAACATAGCAAAATTGACCGTTTTAACCATTTTAAAGTACCGATTCAGTGGTACTAAGCACATTCACATTGTGGTTCAGATAGCACCACCATTTCTCTCCAAAACTGTTCTCACCCTCCCAACTGGAAACTCTGTCCAATAAAAAATGACTCCCCAGCTGGGCTCGGTGGCTCAGCCTGTAATCCCGTGCCTTGGGAGGCTGAGGTGAGTGGATTGCCTGAGCCCGCAGATTCAAGACCCGCCTGGGCAACTTGGCGAGACCTCATCTCTACAATAAATCAAAAAATTAGCCAGGCATGGTAGCACGCACCTGTAGTTCCAGCTACTTGGAAGGCTGAGGCGGAAGGCTGAGGCGGAAGGATCACCGGAGCCCAGCAGGTCGAGGCTGTGGTGGCCGGGAGCGGCCACTGCACTCCAGTCTGGGTGACAGAGTGAGACTCCAACTCAAAAAAAAAAAAAAAATGACTCCCCGATACCCTTCCCCAAGCTTCCTGGAAACCACCATTATCTCTAGGAATTGGGCTATTCTAGGTAGCTTGGATAAGTGAAATCATCTAATATTCCTTTTGTGTCATCAAGGTCCATCCATGTTGTAGTATGTGTAAGAATTTAAATCCTCTTTATAGCTGAACAATATTGCATTGTATGTACAAATATACCACCTTTTTAAATCCATTTATTCACTGAAGGACATTTGGGTTGTCTCTACCTTTTGGTTATTTTGAGCAATACTGCTATGAACATTGGTGTACAAGTATCTGTTCTAGTCTCTGCTTTTCAATTTTTTGTATATATACCTAGAAGTGGAATTGCTGAATCAGTTGATAAGTCTGTGTTCAATTTTTTGAGGAACCGCAAGACTGCATTTCAAAATGGCAATGCTATATTACATTTCCACTAGCACTGCACTGAAGTTCTCAATTTCTGTGTCCTTGCCAACACTTGTTATTTTCTTTCCTATTTTTTTTTTTGATAAATAGCCACCCTGATGGGCGTGAAGTGGTATCTTATTGCTATATTCTAAGTTTTAATAAAATTAAGTTTCTGGCCTAAATTTCCAGGTGTTCTTGTAAAAGATTTGGACCTCACCACAGACTTTTTTATGGTAAACAAAGAATAGAGTATAAACGTCTTAATATGGTGCCATCTTACTTGAGTGAGCGAATAGTTAAATCACTGTTATCTCAACAGTTTAAGAACCAGGCAGGATAGATGAACAGGGGGACAGCCTCCAAGAGTTGCTTTGGTGAAATGCACAGGACTTCATGCCTCATTGGATTAGGTATTAAGAACAAGAAGACGGCAAGATGTTTTCCGTGTGTCTGGCATGGGCGTGTGTTAGATGTCAGTGCCACCAAGACATGAAAGGCAGGGGTGGGGACACAGCTCTAGGGAAAGGGAAAGATGACAAATGGTGCTGTACATCCAGGTGGCGTGCTCAGTGTGCAACCGAGTTTAGCAAATTGGAGGACGCTGAGCCTGAGGAAGAGATTTGGGAGTCATCAGCCTATGATGATGCCAATAGCCTGGGGTCTTCATAGGGCATGGGGTCGAGGAGGGTCTGCAAAGGCAGATCAGTGGGACACAGCAGTAGTCGAGATGGATGGAACAATTAGAGAGTTACTAGAATGGTTCCGTCGAAGCCAGGAGGGAAAAAGATTTAAAGGCCAACAGAATCAAAACTGCAGTTAGACTGGATAAATACATTATAAAAATTGCCGAAGGGATTTGGCCCCTACACAAATACGGGTGTTACCGTCCCTAAAGCTGCTGGGGGAGCAGAGGGCCTGCTCAGGAGCCTATAGGGTGGAGAAAGCAGAGAGCCGAACTAGCACAGTCTTCAAGAAGCTTAAGGATGAGTAGAAGGAGAAGTTCAGGGCGGTTGCTGGAAAATTCACTTTTTTTTACCTTTAAATTTTTATTTTAAAGATGTGAGGTACAATTCAGGGTTAGGTATACAATTGTTCATTATGCAGATACTCTTGCTGATGAGGTGTGCCCCCAATCCCCAGGCAGACTCCCACTACCGCCAGCACTTTTTTAAAAAATCAAGCTGGGAAAGACTCCAACTTGTTTATAGGCTTCAGGACAGAAGCTTAAGGAGAGGAAGAAGCCAAAGACACGGGGGAAAAAAGAGACAGCTGATGGATGTTGGGCCTGGACGAGGTGGGAGGGAGTGAAATCCAAAGCACAGGTGGCAGGATTTGCCCCGGCTATGACATAGGACTGTGAGACCTCTCCAATAACACGGGGAAGGCAGGCAAGGTTATCGTGTGCAGATGGGTTTGAAGAAGTGGGAGGAGGGCAGGAAGTGAAGACCATTCATGCTTGATAGAGCTTTTGTGCAATAGGAAATAAAGTCATCTACAAAGAAAGGTTGGTATTTAGAAAATCAATATGGCTGAACAGTGCAGTGTACATGGAATGCTATAGAGTTCGAAGTGGAAAGATACTAACGTAATTGTCCAGGCATAAGGCTTGGGACCTAAGTAGAGAGATACCCATGGAGCCGAAAAAGAGAGATGGACATCATACTTTTTCTCATTTTCTCCTGGAAGTTAGAAGCATTCCTTTTCTTCTGATGAGCAAATCCCAACAGACTATACCTATGTCACATGACACACCCCATGACATGACCTCAATGCCGTGTGACATCAGTCTTTAAAAATGTCATGATCCAGAACAAATAATATTTAGAGAAACATGACTCTCTGAAGACAAGTTGTTAAATTGCAAAGAGATGAGTATCAGTATTAACTTTCCCTTCATTTTTTAGTCTTTGGATTATCCATCTTAGTGCCTCCACATGTACACACACACACAAACACACACATGCACCATTGTTATTTGTGTACAAATACACAGAGAGAAGAGCAATTGATTTGTAAAGAAGTAGGATAAAGTCACAAAGGAGCCTGACCAAAACCCCATATGAATCCGGAATGCAGATCACAATTATTAATAATTCACTTTTTTATTGTGGTAAAATATACATGTCATAAAATTTACCATTTTAATATTTTTAAGTGTAGAACTTGGTAGTATTAAGCATATTCACATTGTTGTACAAACATCACCACTATCCAACACAAGAACTTTTCATCATCCCAAACTGACTCTATCCCTCTACCCATCAGATAATAATTCCCCATTGCCCACACCCCCAATCCCTGATAATCACTATTTTATTTTTTGTTCTATTAATTGGGTTATTCTACGTGCTTCATATAAGTGGAATCAGATGATATTTGTTCTTTTGTGTTTGGCTTATTTTACTTAGCATCATGTCTTTATTGTAGCTTGCAAGAAGCTAGTTAGGTTGATTTAAGAAAAATTTGCACTGAAAAATACTGAACCTTTTTCTAAAAATGTTCATAAACAGTCAACAATACATTGCTCATCCATTCATCCATCCCTTCAACAAATATTCATTGAGCCCATATTGTGCCAAGCTCTTCTTCTTCTAAGTCATTGGCAGAAGAGAGTAAAGGGATTTCCCTAACCTCCTTGTTAGATCACAGTTATTGAGTCAACATCGCCCAGATCATCTGTTCTAGGTCACTGGTACCACCAGGCTTTGATTTCCTGCATCTTCTTATTTTGGCAATGGCATCTCATAGGCTGATGAGAGCAGCAGCCAAGAGACCAGAGGACCTAACTTGTGTCTATCATGATCATTCCTGTATGGGGACCTTTGCCATTGTTCCCTCTTTCCAGAAATACTGACACTCAACTAGCATTGAAGACCAGAAAGAGAGAGAGAGAGACCTGGCCTGTATTTTTTACTTGCTAAAATCTAACTTAACCACAGTCCCCACTACTTCCTACTGATACATATATATGTATATATGTATATATATTTTTATAAATATATTCATTTGTGGGGAGTCATTGTGTAAAGAATTAGGGATTATTAAACATTGTCATTGGACAATTAGTCCCAGGCTTTTCAAGGAAAGGAAAAAGCAGAAAACAGACAGGGTGATGGAAAACTAACCTGACTGTAAGGTCATCCTTCCTTGACATAGCAGTGAGCAGTTCCGGCTACAGTATTAGGTTCTGTGGTTGAGCACTGATCTCTAAGATGGCATAGGAAAACTTAGAGCAGAAATCTCTAGAAGCCCTTGGAAGAGGCTTCCCAGGTGAGTGGACATACAGGTACGGTTTCTGGAGAGAGAACAGGCAGGTGAAGACATGAGAGCTCTAAACAAAGAGGGATTGCTATTGATTATTGGTGGCAGTTGTGAGGGAGACACTCACGGGGACTCTGAAACCTCTGCTGTCCCACTCCTGGGGTCAAGATTAAGCCAAGGAAGGGAGCAGGGCAGGCCTGCACACTGAAAGCCTCAGGTCTTCTGAGCAAAGCAAGGGTTTGTGGGAAATTGGCAGTGTCGACTTGTGTGTGAACTACTATGTGTCAGAGAGGAGTGTCCCCAACCTGAAGGAGTCCAGAGGTTCTTCAGAGGTGACATTTTAACCACATCTTCAAGGACAAAGTCCAAACTTCACATATGGAAGTGAGACTAGAACAGTCACCCAACAGGCATGGACTAAGCATGAACTGAGAGCAATATGCTGGGTGCATAAAGACAGATAAATTAAAGACCCTGCTTTCAAGTAGCATGTCTAGGGGTAGAAAAATACAAGAGAAGACCCCACAAAACTGGAATGTATTTATAAAAAAATGTGTATTTATTCTTTCATGTTTAAACCTTAGTCCCCTTCAAAGTCCTCTCCGTTTGATGCAACACACCTATCAAGACACTTTTTCCACTGCTCACAACAGTTTTCAACTCGCCTATTTCGATGCCTTTTAGTGTTTCTGCCATCTTAGTTTCATCTCTTCCACACTGGCAAAATGTCTCCCTTTGAGGACTTTTTCCATCTGGAGAAACAAACAAACAAAAAAGTCACTTGGGGCAAGATTGGGTGAGCAGGGAGAGTGGGGTATGGAGGTCATGCCCTTTTTGGTTCAAAAACTGCTGAACACTCATCACGGTGTGGGCAGGTGCACTCATAAATCACCCATCATGAAGTGGGCAAATGCATTGAAAGAATCTCCAAAAAAATTCACTAAGGCTGACTGCAGCCTCTCACAATAACGCTAGCAGGTACACGGATGATGATGGGTTCCTGGAACACTTACTTAGCAGGGGAAGCCTGTACTACAAAGGGCTAGCCCTCCAAAAGATAATTCCAGGGTTTTTTAGGTTCCCTCTCCTATATTAAATTCACTAGAATAAATAGAAATGAGTGAAATTAATGTTCAGTAAGATGTCAACATGAAAGCAAGAACAATGAATTATTCTAGGAATAGTAAAAGGAGGTCCACAGAGAAGTGAGATTTGCATATGATATGATAATCATTTCAAGACAGGACTCAAGAGAAGAAGAGAGAGGGAGAGAGAAGTGAGATTTAAGTAGGGTCTTGACGGATGTGGGGGAGCTCATCAGGCAGTTAGTAAGGTCATTCCAAGCGATGAGAGCGTGTGACTGAGCACTGAACCTTGAAATGTGCATTTCAGAGAGGTGCCAACAATTCATTACTGCCGAAGTTTTGGATAAGAAATAGGGAGCAATGGAGACAGCATTGCAGAAGGAGAGGGGCTGGAGAACCCCAGATGCAGGAAGAGTACCAGGTGGTGTGTCCTGCCTGGAAGGTAGAGTACGTGGGGAAAAATGGTTGTTGCTGGGGTTGTAGTGATAGTACAGAATAGATGAAGGCCCATGTGGACTATGGACCTGTTTTTAACATTTATTTATTTATTTATTTATTTATTTATTTATTTATTTGAGTAAGAGTCTCACTCTGTCGCCCAAGCAGGAGTGCAGTGGCATGCTCACGGACACCACAGACTTGGCCTGCTGGGCTCAGGTGATCCTTCCCTCACAGCCTTCCAAGTAGCTGGAACCACAGATGCACGCCACCACGCCCAGCTAATGTTTTTATTTATTGTAGAGATAGGGTCTCACCAAGTTGCCCAGCCTGGTCTTGAGCCCCTAGGCTCAGGCAAGCCTCTTGCCTCTGCCTCCCAAAGTGCTGGCATGACAGGTAAGCCACCGTGTCTGGCCAAATCTCAAATATCTTACGGTCCATAAGCTGCACTCCTAAGGTTCTCAGGTCTCAGTTAACAGCCCTTGCTTTACAGCAGTGCTTTCAAGTCTTTGAAGCAACGGCCTAAATAAAATGTGAATAGTGTGCTGAGGTCACCAGAAGACGCTACTTGAAGTGCCTGCTGAAGTGGTTAAATATCTTGGCATGTCTGTAATCTGCTCTGGTGAGCTATGAACCACCAAGGAGAAGTGAGGAACCAGCAGGACTGCAGTGGAAAGGGGGTCTCCAGCAGAGATGGAAGAAGCAGACAGGAAGCCATGGGGGCAGCCAGAAGTTTCCCTGAGGAGTCTAGCCAAGGAGCCATGGAGGCTTGTCCTATGCCATTGGTAATGAGGACAGAAAAGAGAACATTCTAGAAATTATGTGTGTGTGTGTGTGTGTGTGTGTGTGTGTGTGTGTGTGTGTGTGTATGTATATAATATTCTAGGATATTTATATATATAATTATATACATATATAATTTTAAAGATGTAAGCTACAATTCAGGATTAGGTATACAAGTGGACATCATACAGGTAAAGAAGCTTGAGCCTCCCTTTGGTTCCCATTTTGCCTGGTTTGAGCTCAGGTACCCTTATTGATGTTATGTGCCCCACCCCCACCCCAGCAGTATCCACCACCACACCAGGTTAATTTTTTTATTTTATTTTTTGTAGAGATGAGGTCTCGCTATGTTTCCCAGGCTTCCTGGGCTCAAGCAATCTTCTCATCTCAACCTCCCAAAGTACTGGGATTACAGGCATGAGCCACCACGCCTGGACTCCATGGCACTGTAAAAACTCAAATGTAGAGAGACCAGTGTCACAGATCTCCCAGGCAGCAGGCTAGCTGCCTGCAACAAAAACAGAGGGGAGAGGCTGGAGATTAGAGCTCAAGGGACTTTATCCACTAAGGGATGAGAGAAAAAACTACACAAATGAAGAAAAACCAAAAGAAGAATATGGGTCTTTCCCAGACTCCTGGGAGGTCAGACACTGAGAAAAGTGACTTCAGAATGCAAACAACGAAGAGCCCCCAGAATGACTGGTCTCAAGGTACAAACCTAGATATCAAGACATTAATGGAGAGATTAAAAAGAATTGAGGAGACTCAAGAAGAAACTAGAAAGGAGCTGATATCTGAGATAACAGTAATAAAGAATACTGTGAATGAAATAAATAACAAACTGGTAAGCATGGAAAGCAGAATTACCCAAGCAGAAGAAAGAATCTCAGAGCTTGAGGACCAAAATATAGAACTAAACCAAACTCTCAAAAACACAGAAAACAAGTTCAAAAAGACAGGAAAAAACCTCCAAGAGATGAGCGATTACTTCAAGTGACAGAACCTAAGAGTAATTGTACTTCCTGAGGCAGAAAGAGACAGAGACCACACTGGAACAAACCTTCTATGAGATCATTCAAGAAAACTTCCCTTATCTAATCAATGATGCAAAAACTCAAACACAAGAGATTCAGAGAACCCCTGCAAGACAATAAATGAGAAAACCAACTCCTAGACACATAATAATTCGCCTAAACAAAGTAGGCATAAAAGAAAAAATCCTAAAGGCAGCAAGAGAAAAAGACCAGATCACCTACCAGGGAATACCAATTAGAATAGCAGCAGATTTATCTACAGAAACCCTGCAAGCTAGGAGAGCTTGGAGCCCTATCTTCAAAGTCCTAAAAGATAAACAATTTCAACCAAGAATAACCTACCCAGCCAGATTAAGTTTCATCAGTGAGGAAGAATTAAAATCTTTCCCAGATATCCAATCCCTAAGAACTTACGCTGCCACCAAACCACCTCTACATGAAACACTTAAGAAAGTTCTAAACACAGAAGAAAAGGGGGAAAAAAGAACAACATTCTTCTCAAGAGTACAGGAAAAAGAATAAAATACAATGAACCAACCCCCAAAACAAAAGAAAGACAATTAACCAAGTGGAAGAACAACTCTATAAAAACTCTGTGATAGGGATGATCTCTCACATTTCAATAATTAGCCTGAATGTGAATGGACTAAATGTACACTGAAAAGACATAGAATGGCAAAATGGATAAAATATCACCAGGCAACAATATACTGCCTTCAAGAGACCCATCTCACTAGAAAGGACATGCACAGACTCAAAGTAAGAGGATGGGAAAAAAATTTTCAAGTGAATGGAACACAAAAGAAAGGAGGAGTCACGATCCTAATTTCAGACAAAATACCAATTAAGCTATCAAAAATTTAAAAAGATACAGAGGGCCACTACATAATGATAAAAGGTTAACTCCATCAACAAGAAATATCTATCCTAAACATATATGCACCTAACATAGGTGCACCAACTTTTACAAAGCAACTCCTAGGAAAACTAAAGAAAGATATTGACTCTAACACTATCATAACTGGGGACTTTAATACCCCACTCACAACCCTAGACAGATTATCAGGACAAAAAAATCAGCAATGAGATCCGGAACTTCAATGTAACTTTGGACCAAATGGACTTAATTGATTACAATTTTGTAGGACTTAACCTACAAAACACTCCATCCAAAGACCAGAGAATACACATTCTACTCATCACCGCATGGAACGTATTCCAAGATCGACCACATAATTGGCCATAAATCAAACATAAGCAAATTTAAAAGTACCGAAATTCTATCATGCACCTTCTCAGACCACAGTGGAATAAAAATAAACATTAACACCAACAAGTTCCCCCCAAAACCCACAAAGACATGGTCACTAAACAGCATGATGCTAAACAACTCCTGGGTCAATGATGAAATCAAAACAGAGATTAAAGATACCTGGAAACAAATGAAAATGAAGAAACATCTTACCAAAATCTCTGGGACTCCTTAAAAGCTGTAGTAAGAGGGGAATTTATATTCCTACAAACACACATGAAGAAAATGGAAGGAACACAAATTAACAGCCTAACAAGCCACCTAAGGAAGCTGGAAAAGCAAGACCACAAAAACCCTAATTTCAGCAGAAGAATCCAGATCACCAAATAAAAGCCCAAATCCAGGACATAGAAGACAAAAAGACAATACAAAAAATCAGTGAAACAAAAAGCTGGTTCTTCGAAAGGGTAAACAAGATCGATGGTCCCCTAGCTGGACTGACCAAGAAAAAGAAAGAAAAAACCCAAATAAGCACAATCAGAAACACAAAAGATGAAGTCACATCTGACCCTGAAGAAATACAAAAGACCATCAGAGACTACTATGTACACTTGCATGGAAACATACTTGAAAACCTCAACGAAATGGAGGACTTTCTGTCATCACACAACCTACCTAGGTTGAAACAAGAAGAAATTGAGACTCTAAATAGACCAATAACAATCAAGGAAATTGACTATGTAATAAGAAAACTACCTATAAAGAAAAGCCCTGGACCAGATGGCTTTCCAGCAGAATTCTGCAAGACATTTAAGGAGGAACTGATTCCAATCCTACTGAAGCTATTTCAGGCGATTGAGAAATAGCTTCAGTAGGATTTCTCAAATCATTTTATAAAGCTAACATCACATTGATACCCAAGCCAGGTAAAGATCCAACAAAAAAAAGAGAACTACAGGCCAATATCTTTGATGAACATAGACGCTAAAATTCTCAACGAGATCCTAGCAAACCAGATTCAACAACACATCTCAAAAATCATTCATTATGATCAAGTAGGCTTCATCCCTGGGATGCAGGGCTTGTTCAACATTCGTAAAACAATAAATGTAATTAAATACATCAACAGATGTCAAAACAAAAACCACATGATTATATCATTAGATGCAGAAAAACCTTTTGATAAAATCCAACACCTCTTCTTGATAAAAACCCTCGAACATCTAGGCATACAGGGAACATACCTCAAAGTAGTAAAAACCATCTACGAGAAACCCACAGCCAGCATACTCCTAAACGGACAAAAATTGGAACCATTTCCCCTGAAAACTGGAACAAGACAAGTATGCCCACTATCGCCCCTCCTGTTCAACATAGTACTGGAAGTCCTGGCTAGAGCAATCAGAGAAGAGAAGGCAGTCAGGGGTATCCAAATAGGAAAAGAGGAAGTCAAATTATCTCTCTTTGCAGATGACATGATTGTGTACCCTTAAAACCCAAGAGAATCTGTCAAAAGCCTCCTTACACTGATAAAGGCCTTCAGAAAAGTCTCAGGATATAAAATAAATGTGCAAAAGACAATCGCATTTCTTTACACCAATAATAAACAGAAACCCAAATAAGAAGCACAATTCCATTCACAATAGCCACAAAAAAATGAAATACCTTGGCATCTTCCTAACCAGAGACGTGAAAGACTTTTACAATGAAAACTGCAAAACTCTGCTCAAAGAAATCAAAGATGACACAAACAAGTGGAAAAATATCCCATGCTCATGGATTGGAAGAATCAACATTGTGAAGATGTCCATCTTACCTAAGGCAATCTACAGATTGAATGCAATACCTATCAAATTACCAGCAACATTCTTCTCAGACCTAGAAAAAACAACACAGGAATTCATATGGAAACACAAATGACCAAGAATAGTCAGAACAATCCTCAGCAAAAAAAACAAAGCAGGTGGTATCACGTTGCCAGACTTCAAACTTCACTATAAAGCTACAATAATCAAAACAGCTTGGTATTGGTATAGGAACAGGCAGATAGATAAATGGAATAGAATTGAGATCCCAGAAGCAAAACCTCAATTTCTCAACCAACTCATCTTCGACAAAGCCTCCACCACCTATCACTGGGGAGAGGAGAACCTATTCAGTAAATGGTGCTGGGAAAACTGGCTGACCACATGCAGAAGATTGAAACAGGACCCCTATCTATCCCCATACACAAAAATAAACTCCAAATGGATCCGCGACCTAAATGTAAAACCTCAAACCCTAAAAACCTTAGAAAATGAAGGACACAACCTCTTGGAAATTGGAATTGGCATCCAATTCCTGAACAAAACCCGAAACCCATAGGCCATAAGGGATAAGATAGACAAGTGGGACCTTATTAAACTGACAAGCTTCTGCAAAGCCAAAGAAATCATCAAGAGAGCAGGGAGACAGCCTACAGACTGGGAAGAAGTATTTGCCAAGTTCAGATCTGACAAAGGCTTAACATCTTGGATCTACAAGGAACTCAAATGTGCTGAAAAGAAAAAAACAAACAACCCCATTATAAAATGGGCAAAAGATATGAACAGACACTTCACAAAGGAAGACATCTGAGCAGCCAACAGACACATGAAGAAATGCTCAACCTCACTAATCATCAGGGAGATGCAAATCAAAACCACACTGAGATACCACCTAACTCCAGTCAGAATGGCAATTATCAAAAACTCAGAAAACAATAGTTGTTTGAGAGGGTGTGGCAAAAAGAGAACACTCCTACACTGTTGGTGGGAGTGTAAACTAGTGCAACCTCTGTGGAAAGCAGTGTGGCAATTCTTAAAAGCTCTAAAGATCAACCTCCCATATGACCCTGCAATCCCCTTCCTGGGAATATACTCTGAAGAACACAAATCACTCTATAAAAAAGATACCTGTACACAAATGTTTATCGCAGCATTGTTCACAATAGCAAGAACCTGGAACCAACCATGCTGCCCATCAAAAGAGGACTGGATTAAAAAAATGTGGTACATATATATGATGGAATACTATGCAGCCATAGAAAAGAACAAAATCATGAATTTCACAGCAACCTGGATGGAGCTAGAGTCTATAATACTGAGTGACCTCTCACAGAAACAAAGATCTGAGTATCACATATTCTCACTCATATAGTGGACCTTGATCATCCAACGCACTACCATAACAGAATGACTGACAGTGGTGGGAAACTATGGGCGGGGATGGGACTAATGGTAGTAAACATCTGTCTGGGGATGGGGAGACACATGTTATCGACAAGGGAGCCTGAATGAAGCATATTTGTATAACTAACCCTTAACTGTACCCCACAATATCAAAATTAAAACATTGATTTAAAAAAAGGATAGTAGTTACCACAATCTGTTCTAGTATTAGTAATAGCTGGCAAAGATTGTAAATGTAGAGACAAAATTAATTATATTTTTTTTAGTCAGGATCTCACTCTGTTGCCAAGGTTGGGGTGCAGTGGCACCATCACAGCTCACCACACACTCAAACTCCCAGGTTCAAGTGATCCTTCTGCCTCAGTCTTCTGAGTAGTTGGGACTTCAGGTGTACTCTGCCACACGTGGCTCATTTTTTTTTGTAAAGATGAGGTCTCATCTGTGTTGCCCAGGCTAGTCTCAAACTCCTGAACTCAAGCAATCCTCCTGTGTTGGCCTCCCAAAGTGCTGGGATTATAGGAGTGAGTAACCATGCCTGGCCTAGTATTTTCTTGTAGCTCTGCTATTTCCACATAAGAAATTTGGTTAAAGTCACAGATTCAGGATGATGTGAAATCCTTATGTGATAGGAAATTTAAAAAAAAAACCTCAAATGTAAACATGATAATCAGGAAAGTCTTCTTTTAACTTAGATGCTACAGAAGGTTTTAACCCCACAAAAGGTGACTTGATAAACAATAGTATTGTTTAAAGTGTTGTCACCAACTTAATAAAAGTCCAATGAAAAAATTTTCATTTCAGATATCTGGTATCTCGTGTGTTTTTCCAAGCACTGGTTGATGAGCACAAGGGCTTTCATTTTCTCCCTTCATCATCATATTCTAGTTTTATCTGATTGAAAGGGTGTGGTCCATGACCCACAATAACCACTAAGCTGCCCCAGAAGGAGCAGCACTGTGTGAGAGATTCTTTCAAGTCTACAGGAGTGAGTACAGACCAAGTGGGTTATGACCAGTGCTCTTGGACTTGGTGCTTGAACTTTAATGATCCAATTAAAAAGATGTCCACTGGTATGTCTTCTCCTGCATTATATTTGTCAGCAAGGAGATAGTATAGGCACAATTTTGTTTTGGGGTACTTGAATTTTAAACTGATTTTTTTTGTTTCCAATTGGAAATAAAAACATGGTCAGGTGTCCTTGAGCTATGGCAGTTGGGAACTCAGTGGATCTCAGAGGTGCAGACGGCAACCTAGGAAGGATGGGCTGACCACACTGGGCCGTGACCTGGTGCTGTGCTTTTATCTGTGACAGGCAGCTGCTGTGTATTTCATGCACAATTCATCTGAATACTACAGAAAACACACTGGAGTCAGATGCACAAGAAGGCAGAGATAGACGTGTCAACAAAGAGAATGGGTTTGATCCATTGCATGCCTCACAGGGAGTTAAAACACAGGGCAGGAAGAGAGGGTGGTTTCAGAGAGACTCCCACCCCACCTGACAGATGGGAGGAAGTCCAGCCCTCAAGACTCAGGGAGGGAGCAAGCTACCCGATTCCCTGCCCAAGGGCCCCAGCACTGAGGGACGCAAATTCACCTAGATGCCCAATGCCTGCACTTGCATCTCCATAGCTACTTTCACCAGATTCAGAGATCAGAGAAGAGGGGGACCCCCAGGAGGAAGGTGTGTGACCCTGCACCTCCTTCCCTCACACCAACCAAGGCAGAGGCGAAGAGCATTGTGATCACAGTCCCCGGAAACCTGGGTCCTGTCAAAAAGGGATTCTGCAAAATCTAACATTGACTTCATTGTTACCCTCATCCCTCGGATTTCCCAAATGTGTCAATATTCTGCCACATTGGAAACACTTTATTAAGTGTATCAAAACATTTAGTCCTTTATAAGTCTTTTAAAAGTACTTTGTACTAATAACTCACTTTTGACTTTACCAATGTGAAATATTACTTGTGTTCTTTTTTCATAAAACTCTCATTATGATCCATGTGTAAATAAAAGCCTCTAACTGCTAAAATAAATAAACAGACAAAACCACATTTAGTCCTGAAACAATCTCACCCAGATAGCAGAATGAGATTTATTTCCATCAAAAACCCTTCATATTAGTGATATGTAGAAATTTCCCATTAGAAGCAGTGGGATATCAGACCCACATTCATAAGCAGGGGAGTGTCACTAGGGGTGGTGCAAACTATCGGCCAGTCATAACCAGATCATGATTCATTGCAATGAAAACTCAAGCTTAACTTTCCCTCATCTTCTGGACCTATTTACAATACAACTTGAAAGCAGTTTGGACATCATAGCCAGTAATATCTTTTTTTAAAGGAGAAATAAACTTTAATTTCTTTCAGTTGTGTGTCTTTGAATTATTCATACTGGAGCTTTATGTATTAAAATATCAAAGACAATATTAGAGTTCTAACTTTTATTATGAAAATAAAAACCTATCTAACTATGTCAATCTTCTTTCTCAACGTGACTAAATGCACAGGCGAAAACAAATATACAAGTCTATGCTAAACTTCAGTAGAAACCTTAAAAACTTTAGGGGTAACTCCCACTGTGGGAGATTTTCTGTCCTCTCAATAAGTCTTGCTTTTAAAAAAAGCTTTAGAATGTTATGCATATTTTACCAGTATATTTGGGAAATAAATTGTTTGGATTAAGTGAATGTTCTAGATTAGCAAAGATAAGAAAACTTTTTTGTTTTGACTTATATAGTGGAAAATCTAGCTAAAATATATTAGTTGACTATCTTCCCTTAGTAAGAAGAATATGAAAACCATAGACAAATGATTCTGAATCTTAGAATGCTAAGGGTTTTACTTTTTCAAAAATTTCCATAATTTGTTCATTTTGCTATTTTTTTTTTTTTTTTTTGAGTGGGAGTCTTGCTCTGTCAATCAGGCTAAAGGACATTGGAACAATCATAGCTCACCTCAGTCTTGACCTCCTGGGCCCAGGCAATCCTTTTGCCTCAGCCTCCAGAGTAGCTGGGACTCCTTACAGGTGTGCACCACTACACCTGGCTAATTTTTTAAAGATATTTTTGTTGACCAGGCATGGTGGGCACGGTGGCTCATGCCTATAATCCCAGCACTTTGGGAGACCAAAGTGAGAGGATTGCCTGAGCTCATGGGTTCGAGATCAGCCTGAGAAAATTGATGAGACCTCATCTCTACAATAAATCAAAAAATTAGCCTGGCATGATGGTGAGTGCCTGTAGTTCCAGCAACTTGGAAGGCTGAGGCGGAAGAATCACCTGAGTCCAGCAGGTCAAGTCTATGGTCACAAGCGTGCCACAACACTCCAGCCTGGGCAACAGAGTGAGACTCCGACTCAGGAAAAAAAAAGCCGAACACAGTGGCTCACATCTATAACCCCAGCACTTTGAGAGGGCTGCCTGAGCCCACATGTTCGAGATCATCTTGGGAACTTGACAAGATCCTCATCTGTACAATAAATCAAAAAATTACCAGGCATGGTGGCATGTGCCCGTGGTTCCAGCTACTTGGAAGGCTGAGGTGGAAGGATCACCTGAGACCAGTAGGTCAAGGCTGCAGTGGCCATGAGCATGCCACTGCACCCCAACCTGGGTGACAGAGTGAGATTCCAACTCAAAAAAATAAAAATAAAAATATTCTTGTAGAGACGAGGTTGTGAACTCCTGGGTTCAAGTGATCCACTCACCTCAGCCTCCCAAAGTACTGGTATTACGGGTATGGGTTACTGTACGTGGCCTATTTGATAAATATTTACTGAGCATCTATTTTGTGCCAGGCACTGTTTTAAGCACAAGCTCTATTTAATGATTATTATAAGTGCCATAGAAGACAGTATAGACAATGCAGCTCAAGTTATACCTTGGAAACTTCTGTTGAAAATTCTATCATCTTGTTTTTGGCAATTTAACTATTTTGCCTAATAGTTTGCAGTGTCTTTCCTCTGCATGCCCTTAAAACAAACTCTACTTAATTGAGGATTCTGGTTAATCACAGTTTTACTGCAATGCAAGATTAATTCTGCAAAGCAATTACCACAACATTATTGGAACCAGAGATTACTTGCTTGTGCAGACTGGCAGAAATCCACTACGTAGTCAGAAATCTTTCTTCACTATTGGCATAAAAAGGCCATCTTTGAATAGAGAGGAGAGGCAGTATGACATAGAAACATCACAGCCTCATACATACCTGGCCATTAGACTGTGGGGTAAGTACTTCAAGCCCTTTTAGCCTCACACTCATGCCTGAAAAATGGAACAACATCCAGCCTAAAGTTATTCTGAAGATTTGATAAAATGAAGTTGGATCATTCATTCTGCAAATATTCACTAAGTGAGGGCAATAGGGAACTGCCCTAGGTCTTAAACAGAAGTAGCAGCATAATTAAATCTGAATTTTGGAAATATCACTCCAGCTGCAGTGTGGACTGAGTGAGGGTGAGGTGTGATGCAAGCAGGGAACCCAGAAGAGAGCCTGTTATCACTCAGAGACAAGTGCAGCCGTCGTGTAAAAGCAGCGTCTGTGAGGATGAGGGGAAGCAAATAGATCTGGTCACAGCTGAGAAATCTCAGGAGCAGCATCAGCAGGAGTGGACCAGGGGTGTATGGTATGAATGGAAGGTGGAGAGGAAACACCTAGGACTCTCTCTCAGCTGTCTGAGTGGACAGCACTGCTGTAACTAGCAGAGGACTCCCCGGAAGAGCAGCTGGTCTTGTGGGAAAGTTGATAAATTCTGCTCTATGCAGGGTGTGTTTGAGGTGCCTGTGGGATACCCCCCACACACACACAAAAGCACTGGACAACATGTGTTTAGAAATGTAGGACTAGAGGCTGGGTGTGGTGGCTCATGCTTGTCATCTCTACACTTTGGGAGGCCAAGGCAGGAGGATCGCTTGAGCCCAGGAGTTCAAGACCAATCTGGGCAACATAGCAAGGCCTTGTCTCTACAAAAAAAAAAATTTAAAAATAAAAACTATCCAGGCATGGTGATGTGCATCTGTAGTCCCATCTACGGGGGAGGCTGTGGCAGAGGGATTTCCTGAGCCCAGGGAGTCAAAGCTGTGGTGAGCTGTGACTGTGCCCCTGGAATCCAGCCTGGGCAACAGAGTGAGATCTCAACTCAAAAACAAAAAAAGAAGCCGGGCTCGGTGGCTCAGCCTGTAATCCCGCGCCGTTGGGAGGCTGAGGTGAGTGGATTGCCTGAGCCGGTGGGTTCGAGACCTGCCTGGGCAGCGAGACCTCATCTCTACAATAAATCAAAAAATCAGCCGGGCGTGGTAGCGCATGCCTGTAATTCCGGCTACTCGGAAGGCTGAGGCGGAAGGATCGCCGGAGCCCAGCAGGTCGAGGCTGCGGTGGCCGGGAGCGGCCACTGCACTCCAGTCTGGGCGACAGAGTGAGACTCCAACTCAAAAAAAAAAAAAAAAAAAAAGAAATACAGGATTGGAGATAATACAAGGGAACATGACACAGGGTGCTTGGCTACTGCAGACCTCCTAGGTGGTTGAGAGTGTCTCTGCTTTTCCCACTGGCCTGGAAACACCCACGGCTCAGAGGCCACAAGCAATTCACTAGTGTGTCGTACAAGCAAGTCCTCCTTAGACACAACTGGTGGCGGCGTCTCACACCACCTGAAAGTCCTGTCTGGGTTCCATCTCAGGCCCTCTGTATCTCAATGCATCTCAGGAGGAGCCTCAGCCTCCCTTCTAGTTGTCTGTCTATTGTCTTTCCACTATGGTTTCTTAGAAGTCTAGACTTTTGAATCTGCATCTCAGGCTTAGCCTCATGTGTGGCCTGTCCTCATTTTGACTTTCCGGCATGGCTGTTGAGAGGAATGTGTTAGAGTCCCGTGGGTGCGCTTCATGCCTGGGTCAGAGGAGACACAGCAGTCCTGAGACGGGACATGGTGGATGATTCAAGGCCCACATGGAGCAATGCTCCAGTGAGGGGCAGTGGGGTGAGAGGACGCTGGGCAAGTGAGCAGGAGGCATGCCGGGAACAGGCACAGGTCCAGAGGGAAGGGCGTCATTTATTCAGGGAGTTGTTCAGTCATTCAGAGGGTAAAAGGGGGAGACTGGGGGAGTCCTTGTTGAGGGAAGAGGCTCAGGTCCTGTAGACCACAACAGGCACATGGGGAGGTGTGGAAGTGCACCCTGACAAGTGACAGAGGAGCATCCCAAGAGGGAGACTTGCAGTTGACAAAGATTACCGCAGCCATCACAGGGAGAATGGACTGGATAAGGCAAGATGGCAGCAGTAGGGGCTGATATGAAACTCCAGGGAGGTGTCAAGGGGGCCTCATGTACGTTAGCAAGGCAGGAAGAGAGGAGAATAGACACACCCAGGAGACCCAGAATAGGTGTAATTTGCAGACTGGTGACTGTCTAGGTGAGGGAGGGAGGGACAGCAAGGGGAAGCATCACTGTCGCCCAAGTTTCTGGTATGGGTCACAGAGGGTCGGTTTTCTAAGAAGCATGATGGCTTTAGCATTGGCTCTGCTCTATTCCTTCTCTGATAACAATGGTCTCTGGGAGACCCCATTTTTAGAAAAATAACATCAAGGGGAACAAATCTGGTTCAATTTGCATTGCCTGCTCCTTCAATCAAGGTGTAACATACAGATTCACAATTTATGTAAAGTGATCAGAAAGCATATTCCTTGTATCACTCGCTGTAAAGTTCTACAAATTGAATTACTATGTAGAGGAACATACCTGCAACTACCAAACCCGAGGTTTGATTTCTTGAAACCCTAAGTATTTCTAACTCCTCACACACTGACCACCAATATGAGCCACACTTTCTGTTTAACAGGTATTTAAAAAACGACTGTGGCTTACCACAGCACCTCAAAGGGTTTTCTTCTATTATTATACTAAAGGCTGTCATCTGGTCTGTTAAGAAACACCTTTTTAAAACGTAAGCTCCTTTTTTAATACAGTTACCCTGAAGTTCTTGTTTTTGTTTTGTTAGTAAGCTCTGCTTCAGACAGGATGCGCTTCATTTGAAAAGAAAAAGATAGAAAAGAAACTTTCAAGAGTTTCTCTGAAACCATTTTAAGAAGCAATAGAGAATCACTACTTTTTTTCTAAGAACACAGAATAATTTTTAGTTAATGCTATAAAGAAAATGTGCATAATTTTTAAAAAACAGTATTCTAGGATATATTTGCTAATAACCAATTGTGTCTGAATTTTTTGGCGAGGAAGAAAAATACTATAAGGAATTTTATATGAGTCTTTTGTCTGCCAATTTAGCTGTGAGACAGAGACAATGGAAACTCATTTTGATTCAATGTGCTGTTTATGTAATGATTTTAGGAAGGAGGTGTTGGTGGTGTTGAAATTAGAAAAAGAAAGTTCTCCTACAGCTTTGCCTATACACGTCGTGCCTTCCAGTTTTCATTAAATAGTTTTTGTAATAAAAATAGTGTATGAGCCGGGCTCGGTGGCTCAGCCTGTAATCCCGCGCCTTTGGGAGACTGAGGTGAGTGGATTGCCTGAGCCCGTGGGTTCGAGACCCGCCTGGGCAGCGAGACCTTATCTCTATAAAAAATCAAAAAATCAGCCGGGCATGTTAGCGCATGCCTATAATTCCGGCTCAGAAGGCTGAGGCGGAAGGATCGCCGGAGCCCAGCAGGTCGAGGCTGCGGTGGCCAGGAGCGGCCACTGCACTCCAGTCTGGGCGACAGAGTGAGACTCCAACTCAAAAAAAAAAAAAAAATAGTGTATGTTCCATGCGTCCATTTCACCGGTAGATGCAATCAATATATATCACAGGCTAGCTTGGCCATTATTGATGATTTGGGGACTTTAAACATTTTTTTCTATGTGGCAGTACTTTGGTGTTGCTTTGTTTTTTTCATTCTGGAAATGCAAAGCAAAAATTTTCAACACATTTGATAGCAAACATTTTGCTTTCAGAATCTTATGACTGTTTATATTTGCTGAATTACAATGGAGAAGGAAATTTTATATTTGTTAGCTATAACCCATTATTATCTCAAACTTTAAATATTAAAAATTAAAGTCCTTTGTTTTTATAGAAATCTTTCTAAGTATCCTGCAACTAGAAGTAGGTTTAAATATATTATGTTATTTATATTTTCCATATCACTTGGCATTGATTGTCTCCAGAGAGTCTTACATGAAAAAATTTCATGTGCCCTTAGAATACTTTTTATAAAGAAATAACTGACAGTCAAGAGGATTGCCCTCATTTTAGTCCTTGCCATTAGATTATATGTTAAAGTGACTTATATCAGTATTCATTCCTTTTTTTTATTACAGTGTCACTCTGTCACCCAGGCTGGAGTGCAGTGGCATGCTCATGGCCACCTCCACATCAACCTGCTGGGCTCAGCGATCCTTCCACCTCAGCCTTCCAAGTAGCCAGTGCTATAGGCACGTGCCACCAAGCCCAGCTAATTTTTTTCAATATATTGTAGAGACAAGGTCTCACCAAGTTGCCCAGGCTGGTCTCAAACCCATGGGCTCAGGCAATCCTCTGGTTTTGGCCTCCCAAAGTGCTGGGATTGCAGGCTTGAGTCACCGCGCCCAGCCAACTTATCCTTTTTAATAGAATACTTTATTTACATTCTTTGGTTTCTGTAATGTACAAGAAGAACCCCAATATTTATCCTCCTATTAGCAACACTATAAACGGGATCCTTTGCACTGAAAAGGAAGCTTAACTAGGCAAGCTGTCCTAAGATTTGGTAAAAACAAAGATCAGAAGGTTTATATATATTATTTATTCTCCTAACTTTCCTCTGAAGTAGAGGTGCAGGTACTTACTGCAATTATTCTCATCACATAGCTGAGGAAAAGAGCTATAACTTCTTCCAAATCCTGTAACTATTACCTGTAGGTCTTGAGCTTAATTGTGTTTTCTCTCCTTACAGAATAACCATGGTAGCATATAATCAATTTGTCTTTCCATTTTCCTAACCTTTTTATTGAGTCGGAGTCTCACTCTGTCACCCAGGCTAGAGTGCCATGGCACACCCATGGCCACCACAGCCTAGACCTGCTGGGCTCAGATGATCCTTCTACCTCAGCCTTCCAAGTGGCTGGAACCACAGTCGGTTAACATTTTGATTTATTATCGAGAAGAGATCTCGCCAAGTTGCCCAGGCTGATCTGAAACCCCTGGACTCAGCCAATCCTCTTGCTTCCACCTCCCAAAGTGCTGAGATTACAGGCATGAACCACCACATCCGGGGCCCATTTTCCTAACCTTCTTAAGTGACCTCTTGCTTCCTAAACTCTTGGGGCTCTTCTCTCAGTAATGCTGCTAGTTCTGTAATATTTCGATAGAAGTATGAAGCTGAGCTAATCTGACTTTAGATGAATCATCAAAGCAAGTCAGTGGAAAAATATAAAAAAATAAGTTTTAATCTTCGACTTAAAACCTGCATGGCTAACCATGTAAGTAAACGATTTATCACACTTATTTGAGATCATTGGCTTAAATCCTCATGACAGCTGATACTACATACTCTCTGGGTAAGACATCCCATTTCGAAGTTCCTCACTACAGATTTAAAATTGAAGGAAGTAAAAACAGTTTTCTAGGATAAAAAGAGTAATGGGGACATCAGGATAATGGTTCAACATAGTTTGGGCATCATTTTGCAAACATAAACTATTTGAGAAACTGTAATTACTTTGTAATGCAGTGCTTTATCTTTCAAAACTTAAACTCAACATGATAACAACAAAGCAGTAGTGCTATTCTTTTTAAGTAGAACTTTCTTTGTTAGGAATTATATTTTTCTCGCAGGAGATCTGTCTAGAAGAGGGCCTAGTTTGTGGTCAGGGCTCAATAAATATTGACTGAATGAGTAAAATGAATGAATACAGGAGCCTCAAGTTCTGCAGAGAAGTCTGGAATGAGAGAGAGAGTTGAGGGTCACAGCTAAAAAGGAGGAAGTTGAATCTATGACAAATGGAAGGAACATGTAGAATGACAAGGACTCAAAGATTTATACAGATAAGAGGCATGGATTTAGAAAGGAAGAGGTAGAAGTACTACTATAATCACATCACACCAACTACAATTAGAGCTCAATAATGCAATCAGGACAAAAGAAACATAAAAAGTAGCAACTGTCAAACACAAAAAATTACTGAGAAAATGTAAAAGAAAATGTGTCCTTGATAATAGCATACAATAAGTAGAAATAAAGTCCACGACGAGATTCAGGACTTACTGGAAAAAGCTACAAATCTCCACTAAAAGACATAAAAGAAAGTTTGAGGAATGGAGAGCTGACCTCAAATTAGGTGATACATTTTGAAATCAAGATTTCGACAGCCCACTACACATCTATTAGAATGGCCAAAATGCAAAACACTGACACCACTGATGCTGGCGAGGTAGGAGAACAACAGGAACTCTCTGTCACTGTTGCTGGGAATGTAAAATGGTGCAGCCCCTGGGGGAGATGGCTTGGCAGTGTCTTGCAACGCGACATACTCTTTTTTTTTAATTTTAATATATATTTTTTATTTTAAAGTTGTGGGGTACAGTTAAGGGTTAGGTATACAAATATTCATTGTGCAGTTAACCTTGTTGATGAGGGGTACCTACTCTTAACTATACAATCCAGCAATCACCCTCTCCTCCTCATGTGTGCCCAAATGGATGAACTTGGAACGTTATATCCACACAAAAACCAGCACCTGGATGTCTGTAGCAGCTTTATTCATCATTGTCAAAGCTTGGAAGCAACCAAGATATCCCGTAGTCAGGGAAAGGATAAGTAAACTGGTACATCCAGGCCATGGAATATTATTCAACAGTCAAAAGCAATGGTGATCCCGCTAGGAAAAGACATGGAGGAAACATAAATGCATGTCACTAAGTGAAAGAAGCCAATCTGAAAAAAGTCCCTACTGTCTGAGTTCAACTATATGACATTCTGGAAAACTAGAGACAGTAAAAAGATCAGGTGATGCCAGGCGGCCGAAGAGAGGGAGGGATTAACAGACAGAGTTGGAGAATTTTTAGGGCACGGAAGTTATTTCATGGACAACACAAAGGTGGATACAAGGACTTACACATTCATCCAGATACACAGAATGTCCAACACCAAGAGGAGCCCTGATGTGAACTATGGACACTGGGTGATGATGATGTGACAATGTAGGTTTACTGATCATAACACATGTACCCTTGCGGTGCTGGCCGCGGATAATAGAAGAGGATATGTCTGTGAAGGGGTAAGGGAGTATGGGAAATCTCAGGACCTTCTGCTCAGTTTTACTGTGAACCTAAAAAGTACTCTAAAACATAAAGTCTACTTTAGACCAGGCATGGTGGCTCATGCCCGTAATCCCAGCACTTTGGGAGACTGAAGCAGAATGACTGCTTGAGCCCAAGAGTTTGAGACCAGCCTGGGCAACATAATGAGACCTCATCTTTACAAAATGATGTTTAAAAATGAGTCGCGAGTGGTGGTTAGTGCCTGTAGTCCCAGCAACGCAGGAGGCGGAGAAAAGAGGACCTCCTGAGCCCAGGAGGGCAAAGCTGCAGTGAGCTGTGAGCTTGTCCCTGCACTCCAGGCTGGGCAACCGAGTGAGACCTTGACTCAAAAATAAATAAATAAATAAATGTCTATTTTTTTAAAAATAACATCTATAATAATGAACTTGAGTAATAAATTATAATATGTATCTTCTATAATAAACATATAAGAATTTCCAGGAAAATTCTGAAAAGGGTCCTGGGAGTAAAGAATTGAGCTGGATAGCCAACCTTTCAAAATCTCAAAGCGTGATAAAATTGTCATGATGTTCAATGGTGTTGGGACAGAGAGAGGCAGATTAAACTCAGGCTCCATAGAAAGTTCAGAGAGAGAATCAAATGTATAAAAGACTGTTAGCTCTGATTTAAAGCGGCATATCAAACCAGGAGGTCATTTGGATGCTGGGGCAACTGGGAAATTAAAGAATACAATCAGAAGCTTGTTCCTACGAAGTCTTTAAACTAACCGGAAGTGAACCAAAGTTGTTTTCAGTTCACACGACATCAAGTCTGCAGTTCTGAGGTATGAATTCTCTGTGTTGTGTAATCATCACAGCCCTCTTGTTCCAGAATAGGTTCATCACCCCATAGGGATACTCCGTATACATTTCACAATCACTCCCCTCCTCATAGCCCTGGGCAGCCTCATATCTGCTTTCTGTCTCTGTGGATTTGCCTTTTCTGACCATGTCATATAAATGGAATCACACTCCAAGTGTCCTCTTGTGTCTGATTTCTTTCACTTAGTATGTGTCTAAGGTTTATCCATGTTACAGCACAGACAGCATAGATTGGCTGAATGATATTCTTTTGTATGAATATACCACATTCATTCTCTCTCTCTCTTTCTCTCTCTCTCTCTCTCTCTCTGTGTGTGTGTGTGTGTGTGTGTGTGTGTGTGTGTGTGTGTGTGTGTGTGTGTGTCTTTTCTGTTGACCAGGCTCACAGCAGCATCGAACTCCTAGGCTCAAGTAATTCTTCCACCTCAGCTTCCCAAGCAGTTGAGACTACAGGTATGCAGCACCACACCCAGCCAATTTTTTGACTTTTTGTAAAAGCAAGACCTTGCTATGTTGCCCCGTCTGGTCTCAAGCTCCTGGGCCCAAACAATTCTCTTGCCTCTGCCTCCCAAAGTGCTGGGACTACAGGTGTGAGTCACCATACCCAGCCTGAATTTTCTTTATTAATTCATCAATTAATGAATCAAAGACTTTAAAAATGACCTGTAAAGATATTTAGAAGAAAACATATTTGAATATTTTTATAATATAGGAGTAGGGAAAGCCTTTGAAACATGAAATATAAATTGATGAAATTAAACATGTGAATGAGGAATATTCTATGTAAAGCAGGGAGAGAAGCTGTATTCTTCAAAAATGCCAGTCATAAAAGACCAAAAAAAAAAAAGCTGTAGAAAAGTTCCAGGTAACAGAAGACTAAAGAAACATGACAATTAGATACATTTCTGACCTTAGTCTAAGTCCTGCACTGAGGAGGGAAAAAAATGCTATAAAGTTCATGATTGGACCAATTGACAAAATTAGAATATCAGTGGCAAATTAAAGTATTGTATCAAGATTAAATTTGCTGAAGCAGGCAACAGCACTGTGTTCACACAAAAGAATATACTTATTCTTAGGAAAATATGCATTCAAGAACAGGAGGATCATGAAGCAACTCACCCTAAACAAAATTCATAGTAACACAGAGAGAAAGACAGCACATGGCAAAGCAAAGAGTAAAATATTAACAGCAGAGACTGACCGACACGTTTGCAGAGTTCTTCGTACCATTTTTAGTCTTGCAACTTTTCTGTCAACTTAAACTTATTTTCAAATCAAAAGTTTGTTTTTTTAAAAAAAAGAAGACAATAGATATACAGATATGGACATGGTGAGATACTCAGAACACATCGCTGAGTGGGGGAACTAGAACAGTTTTCAGCAATATATCTATCTTTCCATGTACATGGAATTACATATGCACAGATGTGGTTTGGAAAGACATATAAGAAGTGATTTCTGGCTGGGCGCAGTTGCTCAGCCTGTGATCCCAGCACTTTGGGAGACTGAGGCGAAAGGATTGCCTGAACCCAGGGGTTCAAGACTAGCCTGGGCAACTTGGTGAGACCTCGTCTCTACGATAAATCACAAAAATTAGCTGGGTGTGGTGGCGTGTTTCTGTAGTTCCAGCTACTTGGAAGGCTGAGGCAGAAGGATGGCCTAAGACCAGCAGGTTGAGGCTGCAGTGGCCGTGATTGTGTCGCTGCACGCCAGCTTGGGTGACAGAGTGAGACTTCAACTCAAAAAATAAAAAAAGAAGTGATTCCCTCTGGAGAGTAGAGTGATAGATGAGTAGAAAAGGGTACTTATACTTGCTTCTTGTATCTCTATGGTCTGCACTGGGTATATTATATTTGTAACTTGAGAGACAGCACAGATGACTGTGTGAGTGCTTTTACCTACACAGCCATAATAATCTGATGTGAGATCGGTGTTGGAGTATTGAATTAAAAAACACTGAAGGTTGATAGCCCAGGTAAAGCTAAATTTTAACATTCAGATTATAAGCCCAGGGGATGTATAAACACATTCCCCAGTTCATGATAACAAAAATGATAAATGTCTAAGGGGCACAGGCCAACGGTGATAATGACATTGATGAGACCAGTAACTGCTGCAGAGGGAGGGCCTTTCATCTGCCAGTGTGGCTCTGGAGGCTTGACATATTTTGTCTGATATAATCATCACAAGCATCCTTTAAAGATTATAGATAAGGAAGCTGAATATTAGTATCTGTTCACTGTTAACTGACTCCAGGCTCCCTTTCCTACAACAGCCAATGGGCTCTCAACAAAACGTAGAAATAAAAATATATTTCAATAAAATATACATACCTTAAAAGATAATTGGATTCTAATAGTAAGAAACTGACTGTATTCAGATGAATATTATCTCATTTTAACTGTAATAAACATGAAAAGGGAATCTCTATCATGTGGTTCTTTCATGGCTATCCATGTTTCTGCTTGATTTTCACAACTCTTCCCAGTAATCTGCCCTCTAGGCCAGTGTATCAAATAAGGATCTAAGAGAAACATGTACCTGAGAAACCTAGCAAGACTGTCTTTACAAAACAATGAGCAGGATGTGGTGGCACAGGCCTGTAGTCCCAGTTACTAGGGAGGCTGAGGCAGAAGGACCACCTGAGCCCAGGAGTTGGAGGGTACAATGAGCCACGATCGTGCCACTGTGCTCCAGCCTGGGTGACAGAATGAAAAGCTGACAAATAAAATAAAAACGACATAAAATTACCTTTGCATATATAAAGGGCTCTCAACTGGAAAAAAAAATTATCCTCTGAGCGCACATATGTGAAGATTACATATTTGCATTCCTCACTCTTCCGTAAGCGCTAATTCAAGTTTCATTACTTTACTGTCAAGCTTCTGAATATTTACATAAGCAATAGGTGTGTTATCACTTATTACTGAATTCAGCAGATTACATGCAAAATGTGCAAAGACATGATTAAAAAAATTCTTTGATCTTTTAATCAAAAGAGTAAGCAGTATTAATTCATTTGGCAAGTATAATCCACATACCTTATTGGAATGCTACTTTGCATTTGAGATGACCACAGTGCAATAATTACTCTTCATCAGCAAAGGCGTGTTGTCATGTCATTTCACTGGGGCTCCAGGCAAAAAAATCCTTTCTAGAGAATTAGTTAAATGTGGTGTGAAGTTATTTTATAAAACAATCTTATTCTTTATAAATTAAATAACTTCTACTGCAATGGCATTTGACTCTGCAAAGCTCATAGAGAGAAATATTATTGAAAACTATATTATGAAAAAATAGAATAACTTTCACATGGAATAAGAAATGTTTCAAATTCAGAGCCCACTCCATTCTGTTAGTACTCATTTCGCGAAGCCAAAAAAGAAAAAAAATACTCCCAATCCTTCCCTTGTCTTAACTTAATAATGGAGATAGACACATACAAAAATAATTATAACACAAAGCAGAGTGCACATTCACGCTGTAACAAAGGACGTGACGTGCTAATTATGCCTAGGAGGATCCTGGAAGACTTCATGTCAAAGATATCATTTTAATTAGTCTTTGACACATGGGCAAGAGACCAGGAAGTAGAGGAGGACGGACCGGGGTGGAATAAGATGTGGGAGGCACAGAGGCTTGACCCACAGTCCAAGTGGTGAATTTTTGTTCTGC
Source organism: Cephalopachus bancanus (assembly GCA_027257055.1). Classification (NCBI taxonomy): domain Eukaryota; kingdom Metazoa; phylum Chordata; class Mammalia; order Primates; family Tarsiidae; genus Cephalopachus; species Cephalopachus bancanus. Next base: position 5,278,149 of record JAPVLO010000176.1, on the reverse strand, counting down.
AATAGGGAAAAAGTTATGGGATTTTGAGCAAAAACAGTAATATGATCACAGTTATGACGATTCCTCTGAGGGTACCATGAAGGGGACACGAGAGTAGGAGAAACTATGGGATGGAAAACCAGAGGCAAAGTTACTTTGGTGTTCCATCTGTTTGTCCGTCTATCCCGCAGCGAGGTGTTGTGGTCTCTTCCAAGTCAGACAACATGTTTGCCACAATTTTATATTCCCCAAACTACATATATTGAACAAATACTGTGGGATGCAAGGATGAAATGAAATACATTCTTGTCCTATGCTAATGGTGGGAGAACAGAAACACAAGAGAGACACTCTGATTGAGGAGGCAGCATTGCAGAGATGGTAATTGGCTGGGGGGAGCAGCTGAGAGAGATGGAGGGATAAAGATCTTGCTCAGTTCACACTATAGAAATTAACTGAGCTCTTCTTACATATGCCAGAAGTATGGTCAGTGCTGAATAGATGAAGGTGAAGTAAAGGTGAATTCAAAAAGGTGAATAATTCAGTAAATAGATATATCATAATACAGATACACAAAATAATATGCAATAGAAATAGAGCATAGATGCAGTAATGTGCATGCAAAATCCACAAATAGTAAAGAGAGAAGTAATACATTTGCCTGAGGGTAGTGAGAGAAATCTTTGCTGAGGAAGGGATGGTTGCATTGGACTTTGAAAAGGAAGTAGGAATCTTCCAGGTAAGGAGATATAGGAGACCATCTTATATGGAGGAGGGGATTTTCATTAAGTATGTGAAGACCTCAGAAAATTTCTTGCGTGTGTGTGTGCAAGCGTGCATTTTGACATTGCAAAAGCATAAAATGCAAGATGGAATTGAGAACTAATGGGAAATGAGATTGAAGAGCTGGGAAGGTACAAAAAGCCCTGGCGTTGGAGCTGAGGAGCATAGCTTGATTTGATGGGTGAAGGTGTTGAAACTGCTTGGCAGCTGGCAGGTATACTCTTCAGCAAGACACAGACGAAAAACATGCCGATGGAAGCTTGATGAGTGGTTTGGGGGGAGAGAAGAGAGAATGGCCGAGGGGGCAGCACAAATGAGAGAGAGTTAAATCCTAATTTAAGACAATGGAAATAAAGAGTAGGTAGAATAAAATCAAGAGATATTGAGGTAAAATTGGACAGGCTCAGTGACACGGAATGGCTTAAATTACTGGGCTGAGGGTGGTGTCCAGTCTGGAACAAGCAGAGCCTGGCACATCTGTGGCACCACCAAGAAGACATTCCTAATAGACAGGGAAACTTGTCTGTGACTCGGGAGGAATTTTAGTGCTGGTTTTCAGGTTACATATGTCAAAGGATGGTGATACTATTAACCAAGACATGTAACAGAGTTTAGAGTTAGGCTGCAGTTTAGAAAGAAAATTATAATGGGGCTTCTGTTTGTTGGGTTTGATTAGTTAGTGGAATAACCATGTGGAGACATCAATAAAGAGCTTAGAAGTATGGCAATTCTTTACAGTGGAATCTTGCACAGTCTTTAAAATAATTAGCGCCAATGCAATGATTAGGAAAGATGTGCATGATTTGCTGTAAAGGAAAAATACAAGTTGTAGAACAATATTTAGTATAATCCAACTTTTGTAACAAAATATATATAAATACATATTCATATGAATATATCACATACACACATAAACATATTAATGCTTATACTAGTATGCACAAGTTCACAGCATTTGTCGCTTCTCCATGGAATGCAAATGTCACACATGGTTGATGGGTCACAGTTCATCACATTTGCCAATTCTCAAGTTGACTGACTGGATCATCATGGATTAAAGTGTTTAAATGGTCTTCATCAAAGCCCGATGGTCTTCCTGAATGTGGAGACTCCCTCAGGTCAAAGTGGCCCTCTTTGAAACAACAACACCATCTTTTTGCCGTGCTGTTCCCAGTGGCATCTCCCCACACACGGCACCAATGTCTAAAGCCACATCTGCCACCTTGACTCCTCTGTTAAACTCAAACAAAAGAGCATATGGGAAGAGTTGTTTTTTATCCACTCGAGATTCCATCTTCTTTAGCCCACAAATAGCACTCACTTTCTTCAAATCTGCAAAATGCAAGGTGTATTCACAAGCACCACAGTGTCTCTCCAGATGACAAATGACAAATGATAAATATACTCCCAACACCACAGTGTTGCCAAGCCAAAAAACAAACACTACAAACTTATGCATCAACCTAATATATGAGCATGTGCTTGTGTGTGTATATATATGCACTTATGGGAGAAGGGGATGACAGCTAATCTTTTACTGGATAGTCTACTGTATTCTTTGTATGTTACTATGGATATTTATTATTTTTGCATTCTTAAGTTCTTTTTAGGGTTAAGGAAAAAAGCTATGGAAGAAAATAAGGTTGTCAAATGGGCCAAAGCTAAGATCCTCAGAAATACTCTCAGCACAGATGTCATGTGAGAGCCAGCTAGAGGGGAGAGAGGCCTGGGAGATGTTGAGAGTCAGCCACAGCCAAGAGAAGAGTGCAGAGACAGTTGGTGATGAGAACTCAGTGGATAATGAGAATGTGGCATGTATGCACTAGGGAATACTATTTGGTCATCAAAAAGAATGAAATAATGTCTTTTGCAGCAACCTGGATGGAATTGGAGACCATCATCCGAAGGGAACTAACACAGGAACATAAAATCAAATACCACCTGTGCTCACTTGTAAGTGGAAGCTAAACTCAGGATCTGCAAAGGCGAAGGGAATGATATGCTGAATACTGGAGACTCAGAAGGGAGAGGGGAGAAGGAGGGAAGGAATAAAAATCACCCATCAGGGACAGTGTGCATGGGGCAGGGTGGGGGGCAGGAGGGAGGTGGGGCACACTTAAAGCCCTGACTTCTTGGACGCTATATGCTTTGCAGCCATGTAACCCCCTAAAGCTACTGAAATAAAAATAAATTTATTAATTGAAATAAATGTTTTAAAGATATGGCTACAAGGATGCCCTGAGGGACTGGGAGTCAGGCGAGCTTTGAGGAAGCAGTTTCTAGAGAGCAGGGCCAGAATGCTCTTGCTAAGACCTGAGATTCCAATGAGGACACAGAGGCTGATGCGCAGTAACTCACCAAGGAAAAAGTTTCAGTGCTTGTCATTGAAGGCTGGAGGGTCTGCATTCTGATCCAGGGGAAAACACAGAGGGGAAGGGTGCAGCGGTGCTACTTCATGGGATATGTTTAAATTTCTTTTTTAAAGGAATCGTTGCCTTATACAATTCTATAGTTGATTTCAGAATCAAGTGTGCTTGTGTCTGCATTTGCAACTGATCGCAAAGAATCACATGGGGGGGGCTTTTACAATGAGTTTTTCAATGCCCAACCTTGTCATTTTCAGACAAAAACAGGAACCGGAAAAAAGTGGCTGGGCAAGCTGTCTGTGGTGTGACGCACAAGGCTGGCCCAGACAGCTGTAGTAGATGTTGACTTGGTTCTCGTGAAATGCAGTCTTCTAACGCTGGATCAAACAACCTCGATTGTTCAAAGTGACAGTAAGTGTTAAGTAAACCACAACAACTTAATCCGTTGGCAGTAATTCAACTCCACCCAAAGGTGGGTTCTGAGATGCTGAGAATGAGCCTGGCGATTGAGCACATTGGACGCCTCTTTGGTACAGGAGTTAGACTATTTTTGTGCAAGTTGTTTGCACACACACACATGGGAAATATGTGCCATTTAAACATATATCTGACTGTTCATTTGAGGATAATGCACGACAAATTTCAGTTCTTCTTTCCTTTAAAAGTCTCCTTCCTCATCCTCCATTAGGAACTCATCGACAGTGGAATGTGGTTAAGAAATGCATGTTAACATTAAATGTTAAATGTTGACATTAGCCTAAAAGGGGAGAAAACTATAGGGTACCTTTCCCAGGGAAGAGAACAGAGCAGGAAGGCAGAAAGTACATTCTCCCAAAAATCATTCTCCCCTCACTACCTTGAATTACACGACTTTATAGATGGCACAAGCTGTTGCCATGGTTCTCTTGGTAGTCAACGAACTATAGGAAAATGTCTCCCTAAAATCAGTTGTATAAATTTCCTGGTAAGCATCTTCATGCTAGTTTCACATGTGGTTGGAGTTTAAAGTGTATAACGGTATAAAGAAATAAAGTTGGGAAAAAATAGGATGAAACAGGTATGGAGAGATTTGAATGAAATATTTGACATTTTTGGACTGTGTCAGACACTAAATGCCACTTTTATGACTGCATATGCTCTCCTCTGTGACTGTTGGACCTGCGTATGTTTCCACGGACACATTTATTTTATTATTCTATAATTATCACTCAAGGAATGACATCTCCTTTCCCAGATTATGAGCAATCTGAAGAGTAGGGAAAGCATCTTTATTCTAAAATATTTGATCCCAGAGCCTAGTGTAGTAACAAGTGATCAGAGTCATGTCCTGTACAGCAACATGGGTGGAGCTTGAGATCATCCTAAGTGAACAGACTCAGAAGCAGAAAACCGAATACTGCGTGTTCTCACTCATATGTGGGAGCTAAAAGGCCACAAAGATGAAAATGATAGACACTGGGGACACCAACAAAGGCAAAGGCAGAGAGGGGACAAGGTTCAGAAACTACCTATTAGGTCCCATGTCCACTCTCTGGCAAATGAGCTCCTGGACCCAAGTCCCACCACAACACAGCATGCATGTCCACTGACAAATGTGCACTTGTACCCCCAAATCTAAAATAAAATAAAATTTTAAAAAAGGAAGAGCCCAATAAATGCCAAAAGGAATAAATGAATGGCAGAATATACATGGATGGCATGTGGACACCAGGCTATGAAGAGTGACTTTAGAACCAAGAGCAGTTTCTAGATAACATCATCAGGGTGTACCCCAGGTTCTCTCCCAAGACTTTCTTTCCTTCTTTCTTCCTTCCTTCCTTCCTTCCTTCCTTTCTTTCTTTCTTTCTTTCTTTCCTTCTTTCTTTCTTTCTTCCTCTCTTTCTTTTTTCTTCCTTTCTTTCTTTTTTCTTGAAATTAGGCTGATACTTATCTTGGAACTGTCTCATTTTTCTCTCCCTACCTTTAGGCCTGACCCCCAAAGCCGTGTGGAGGGCTGACACTGAGCAATGGTCTAGGGGCCCAAGGCTGGCTTGGAGTGCAGCCACTTGGAGGGCAGAGAGAAGACGAAATCACCCCTTAGTCAGGAGGAACCACTGAGGCTCACACATGAGTGAGCCAAGTCCATTGTGAGGTCTCTGGGGCAAGTCTTGGGCTGGATGTGGGAGCAGAAGGCGGAGTTTGCATTCCAGGTAAATGTCATGAAGCTACAAATGTTGGGGAGAGCAGGAGACAAGAGACACCAGAACTCAGGGTATGATGAGGGTTGCTTTCCTGGTGTTCCTCCACGTTAGGTGCAGCCTGGGGTAGAGGTGTCACAAACCAGGGACACAAGCACTCTATCTGCTAGGCTTCTGGCATTGCCTACAGTCTCAGTTTCCTCTGTGTGCTCCATTCAATGTCTCACACTCATCATTTACTAAGCAAAAAACTCAAAAACTTACCTGGGCATGGTGGTGCATACCTGTAGTCCCAGGCTGAGGCGAGAGGATTGCCTGAGCCCAGGAGATTGAGGCGGCAGTGAACCGTGATCATGCCACTGCACTCCAGTCTGGCCATCAGAGTGAGACTCCAACTCAAAAAAATAAAATCTGTGAGACTTTGGACAACTTACTTAACTTTTCTGTGTCTTTGTTTCCTCATCTGTAAAGTGTGGCGAGAAATACCTTCCAAGGGTGTGTTAATGTTTGCAGGGTACTTAACACATAGAACATAGCGCATAGCATAAGCAAAATGAACACTAGTTCTTTTTATAACATGATTCTTATAATTACAAAAAAGGGGGGACCGACATACGCAAAAGCCCAAGGCAGGCGAGATCTTTGGCCTGTTAATTAAATAGAACTAAGTTTAGTGTGGCTGGGGCAGAGGATGTCGATGAGGCTGGACGCATCAGCAGGATCGGATCACACAGGGCCTGGCAGTTCCAAGGACAGAGTCTGGATTCTTTTCTAAGTGAAATGGGAAACCACTGACGAATTTCAGCAGGACACGGGTGTTGCTGGACGTATCCTTTACGATGACCACCTCCTTGGCTGCAGGGAGGATGGGTTTAGGAGAGCAGGGACGGAAATGAGGTGACCAGCGAGGAGAGTGGATATGGCAGTCAGGAAAAGGAGTGGTGTGGCAAAGACTGAGGTGAAGGGAGAGAAGAAGAGAACAGAGTGGTTTCAAGATATGTTTTGAAGATGGTCTGGCAGAATTTGTGAACTCCTTGAGTCTGGGAAAAAGGGGAAGACCAAGGCAGGGACGCCATGGATGGTTGTACGGGATCTTCACTGCACAAGAGTGCCTAACAGAGTGGGGGCAGAAATCCACTCACTGGGTCACATCCTCGGTGCGAGGCTGCTTCTCCTTCCAAGGAGAGCCCTTTGAATTTACAAAAAGGCAGCACATAGGCTAGAAGGAGGCCCACCTCGCGTTTTGGTTTGGATAACAGGGAAGGTGGTATTGCCACTGACATGAACGAGGACATTGGGATGGGGGAGAGTTTGGTTTGTGAGAGAAGAACATTCTAGAGTTAGGGCCTTTATTGAGCCTGAGATGACTCTGAGATAACTAAGGAGAGATTTCAGATCCCTGACTACTGTTTCTAATATCTGTGGATGGTTTTGAATTTTTATTCAGCACAAACATATTCACAAATAATGACAATTTAACTTATTCTTTTCCAATCTATATTATTATTATTATATTATTATTATTATTATTTGCTTTACTGCGCTTGCTCAGGTCTCGAAAACTAGGCTGAATATGTGAGCGGTGATAATGGTCATTCTCACCTTACTCCAGATTGTACAGATAAAGATTTGGCGTCTTCAGTATAATATTTGCTGATTGCTTCTTTGTAGAGACCCTTATCTGATTAATGAGTTTCCGCTCTATTCCTAGTTAGCTAAGACTTTATTGTTCATCCAAAAGGATATAAAATGCTCTCAAATTCTTTTTCTGTATCTACTGAGATACTCATATGTTTCCTTCATAATTTTCTTTTCTCATAATTTTAATTTCTCATAGTACTTTCTTATTGTCTCTTTAAAATCTACAGTTTGTATTTATGTCTTGGGTTCCCCTCACTCCCACCCTCCCCCTGCCTCCCCAGCCTTGGTCAGTCTAGTCAGAGGCTTATCAGTTTTATTAATTACTCCTAAGGACCAGCTTTGAAGAGAGATTGCTAATGGTGTGAGCCTTCATTCTGGAGTGATGAAAATGTTCTGAAATTGAGTAGTGATAATAATGATATAACTCGGTGAATGTACTAAAAACCTCTGAATTGTACATGTTAAAAGTACAAATTGTATGCAAATTATATCTAAATAAAGCTGTTATTTAAATGTATATACACATATATAATCAAATAGCATGAGCTTTATAAACTATAGAGGCAGCAGTGAAAAATATAATATCTGTCTACGTTGTCTTCCAGTAACATTACTTACCTTGGTTTCTGTACATTATAATAATGTTCTTTCGAGACCCGCCTGGGCAGCGAGACCTCATCTCTACAATAAATCAAAAAAATCAGCCGGGTGTGGTAGTGCATGCCTGTAATTCCGGCTACTCAGAAGGCTGAGGCGGAAGGATCGCCGGAACCCAGCAGGTCGAGGCTGCGGTGGCCGGGAGCGGCCACTGCACTCCAGTCTAGGCGACCGAGTGAGACTCCAACTCAAAAAAAAAAAAAAAATAATAATAATAATAATGTTCTTTACATCACGTGGTTTTAACAACTTGACCACATCAACAATACTGCTAGGCAGTTTAGAATCATTAACATATGGCTTATTTAAACCTTCCAATGTGTAACTGTTACGGTCACCAGAGAACACTGGTCCCTGCTCTGGCCACAGAGAGCAAGCCCATCTAAGGAAAGTGGGTCACAGAGAACACACCCCCACTCAGCCTTGCCTCTAGGTGACCTGATGTTTCTTTCTTTGCATCTTCATGATGTTCTGATCAGTCTACGATTCTGACTCTTGAGCCAGTGGGTAGTCTATTATTACTAGTGGTTGCTAAAACCAGAGCCAACATTTTTGGAAGCTAAAGAATGCCCATCTTTCAAAATCTTCTGGCTTCCTAAAAGCTGAGCCTAGCTAAAAACGTTTGCCAACATTCAGTCACTTCATGCACACGAACAAAACAACAAACAGGCTTCAGTCAACAGAGAACAAAAAAAATACAGGGAATATATTTATTTTCTAACATGTTAAACATGTAAAAATGCACTAAATATACTAACACATTTAATAGAGATTATGTACTATGAAGTGTATTCTAGTCTTAAGATGGCATAGATCATATTTTTTTGTTTCTCAAAATACGTTATTCTTTTTTTCTGTAGATAATAAACCAAAAAAATTTAACTGAAATTATACAATGTCAAATTTTAAAAATTCTAATGGCAGAGTATCTGTTCTATCTACAGGCTGCTGAGACACATTCCCTACTTCATTTTAGATGAGTTAGGGAGATACATAATTCATAAATTTCAAAGGAAAAGAAAAAACTCATTGGTTATGGCTTTAATTTAATAACTTTAAAAAAACTTTTGCAAAAGTGTGTGTCTTTTATCATAAGAATAAAGAATTCAGCATAGTTTTCTTTCTAAATAGGCAATTATTTATTTATATTAGCAATATACAAAGTGAGTTATTATTTAATAAATTACCTGTTTTTCTAGGATTTTTCTATGACATCCTAAGTTTTTTCTTAACAAAAATTTCTAGGGATACAAAATACCAGAAGACACATCGAAGGCACATACAACAACCTTTTTAAAGGTGACTTGAAGCCTTGAGAACTCATTCAACTCTAAGCTGATGTCATTGCACGTTTACCGAAGAATGGGCAGCTTCTCTAGAATGACTCCTTTGATACAGAAAGAAATCTCCTCTTTGGATAGCTAGATTCAAACTGCTAAAAGGGTCCTCAAGGACTTCAGGGCTCTTAACAATCTGACACCCTCCACCCATGAGCATGAAAGGAATTAAGTGTGAATGACTTATTATGCAGGTGTAGATCTGCACGTGGAGACCAAAGTGACAAATACAATTTTAGATTCAGTAATCCATAGCTTTAAATAACCTTTCTGTGAGAGGTTAAAATACTGTGAGAAAACGGAAGTGTGGAAGAGATGGCTCATTAAATATTCATTCTTGAACCTCACAGCATCTGTGCCTTCATGCGCTCAGAGACCCACATACAAAACTTGAAAATCATTCTCAGAAGAAAATCCTGTGCACATACCAGAGGAAGAATTTATATGGCTGCTTTATGAAGAATTCCCCAAAATGAGTTAGGAAGCATAAATCAATTGTGTAATAAGTCAGGGGTACTAATAGGCAATTCTCCAAGAAATACAAATACATAATACACTTATGAAGTTATGCTAACCGTCACCGGGTAAGAAATATAAATTAAAATAAATATAATATTTTTTCTTATCATATTAGAAAACCATAAAAGATTGATAACAACCGCTGTCAGCTGGCTGCTGAGTATGGGGAAATGAACTCTATTATATCATTGGCAGAAGTATACATGTAACCTAACTTTTGGAGGATAATTTAGTTTTCCCTATTAAAATCTGAGAAGCACACATTCTATGACCTAGCAATCCCACTTCCAGGAATCCATCCTATTGACACAGTTAGTTACAGGAAAATGTAAAAGTAAAACAGAGGATATTCTTAACAACATCATTAGTAACCACAAAAAAAATTAGGGACCACTTAAATATCCATCAATAAGTGACTGTGAAAGGGTTAGATGTAAACAGAAACACTATTGCAGTTGTTAAAATGGACAAGGTTTCTGAAATGCTGGCAACGTTCTTCTTCACCTGAGTCTTGGAGGTTAAGTGTTTACTATACATCCACCTATATAATTGTACATATGTTTTTACATGTTTCTGAATTCCCACAAAAAAAATGAAAAGGAAAAACTTAGGCTAAATCTGTCTGTATGTATCATTGTGATGTGTTAAGAGAAAAAATACAATCAAGACCATGATATGTTGCAAGAAAGAGTCCTGGGTGTGCCCATCTGTGGGGACATAGCTATGTTCACATGGTTTAATGCTTATATAAAACCGGGGAGGGTATGCAGGAAACCTCTGAAGAGTGGGATTATAAGGGAGAAATGGAAGAGAAATGGAGGCGTATTGGAGAGATTCCATACCTTTTATAAAATATATTTGTGATTTGATATATATATTCATATACAGATACATATATATACATATATTTTTTTTCAACTTTTATGTGTATGTTTCAACTGATAAAAAACAAAAGAAACCAAGTGTGGTGGCTCATGCCTATAATCTCAGCACTTTGGAAGGCTATGGCAGGAGACTCTCTTGAGGCCAGGAGTTTGAGACCAGCCTAGGCAACATAGTGAGACCTATCTCTATCAAAAAAAAAAAAAAAGAAATTAACCAGGCATGTGGCACTCGCCCATAGTCCCAGCTATTCAGGAGGATGAGGCAGAAGGATCACTTGAACCCAGGAGGTCAAGGCTGCAGTGAACCATGATCATGCCACTGTACTCCAGTCTGTTGGACAAAGTGAGACCCCTAACTCAAGAAAAACAAAGACAAAACAAAACAAAAACAGAAAACATGTAAAAAATGGTTCAGAACACTTGAGCGAGTGAAACAACTTTAAAGAAAGACCAACTTTGAACACGTTCCAATAAATATTTTTCTCGCAACAGAAAGTGCATTATACAGTTGATGAACAATAACTGAGCATATTGTTACTGAACATATGACAGTTAACCCCATGTTTCTTGCATTGTAGTTGGAGAAATAAAACTATTTTATCAACTCCAGTTGATCCATTTTTAAATAAAATTTGAGATAATAAGTCTACATTCACCTAGAAATCATAATACATTGAAATTTTTTCCAAATAATAAGAAAAGCAGGCATTTATTCAGTGCTAATTAAGTTCCAGGCATGATTCCAAGTGTGTTATATGTATTACTTTATCACAGCCAATTATTACAATGATTTCTACTTTACAGATGAGTAAAATTAGACATAGAGAGGTTAAGTAACTTGACGTAGGTCACACAGCTAGCAAGCGGTGTGGCCAGGATTCAACCTAGGCACTCTGATTCTAGTATTTCCATCATTCCATATGCCTCTTAAGGAATTCCAAGCAAAACCTAATATTCATCATCAAATGATGTTATAAACATTAAAGTATGTTTTGTGTCAACCTCCAAAAGGCACCCAAAAACATTTTTGGAAAACGGAGGGTATTGTAAAATGTAAAATATTTTATTGCTAAGCTTTAGTTATTGCCTCTCGTTTCATAACTCAAAGATTTCTATGCTTCAGTATACCCAGTGGATTATACTTATGTCACACATATCAAGACAAAGTTCTTTTTTGGAAGCAAGTAGTACCTAATTTTGAGAAGTTGGTCAGAATTAACTGTTCCTTGTTTATGTAACCAGACTAATATAAGTTGACACTGTAATCATGTTTATACATTCCAGAAAAGAACTACAAAACAAGTTAAGTCATAAGTAATTTAATATAATTTATTCTGTGTAGGTAGATAAGACTTTGGGAGTATGTGAAACTATGCAGTCCTTTTTTCCCAGCATATTAAAACTCAGTTTAGAAGATGGAGGACATTTTTTAAAATTCTAAAAAATAATAATAACAATACTGTATATAAGGAAGTTTTAGAATGAGTGTCATAAGCTATATAAGAGATACATAAGAAAACAGTTCAGAGAAGGTGGAAACTGTTGGGATATGAAATAATTATAGGAGTTTTTATGTCTCGTGTGAAACTGAAATTGAACCTACAAGAAACTGAAAGAATCAAGGAAGAATCAAAAAGGATACTTTACATAAAAAATTATAATGGTATTTTAACCTACACTCTTAGGACTAGTGAAAATTACCATTACTATTGAAGTACATTTTGGAAAAGTATCTTACACTACTTAGCAGAAAGGTCTTGTCAAGCTAATAATGTTATAATGTTTGAAAAAAGCTTTTTTCCCCTTAAATCTGAGCCAATTAAATGATAAGAATTCCTTCCTTTGCAATTATTTTTTTACATTAATTACCCAGCACCGCTTCATTGACTTTAGTTCTACTTGACCAAACAAATGTATAGACCAGTTGATTTCTAGTTATTGGGCATATGTTTTACCAACAAGAAGTGAAGAGGCCATTGATTGGTCAAAGGTTATCTGGTAACATCCAGGACTTCTATCTTGCATTTCAAAGTTTTACCATACTCAGGTTCTAACAACATAGAAATACAAAAGTGTAGCTGGGTGTGGTAGCTCGCGCCTGTAGCTCCAGCCGACTGGAAGGGTGAGGTGGAAGGATTGCCGGAGTCCAGCAGGTCAACGCTGGGGTGGCCGTGAGTATGCCACGGCACTCCAGCCTGGGCGACTTCAACTTTAAAAAGAAAGAAATACAAAAGTTAAAACACTAACAACCCCCAGGTAAGTGGTGGGATCTAGAAAGAGAATGGGGCACTACAGTGAGCTACATCCCCCAATTTCTTCAAATGCAAATGTTTACAAGGAGGAAACCTCTCCCCAAAAAACCCAGAATTATTTTTTAAAGTTGCATATTTATTCTTACACGTTTAAACTGCAGTCACCTTCAAAGTCCTCTCCATTTGATGCAATACACCTATTGAGATACTTTCTCCATTGCTCAAAACAGTTTTTGAACTCATCCATTTTGATGTCTTTTAGTGCTTCTGCCGTTTTTTGTTTCACCTCTTCCACATCAGCAAAATGTTTCACTTTAAGGACCTTTTTCATCCAGGGAAACAAAAAGTCTCTTAGTGCAACATTGGGTAAATAGGGAGGGTGAGGCATGGGAGTCATGCATTTTTTTGGTCAAAAACTGCAAAACACTCAGCGCTGTGTGGGCAGGTGTGCTTGTAAATCATCCAACATGAAATGAGCAGACACAATGAAAGAATCTCCAAAAGCAAAATTCAGTTAAGCTTAATGCAGCCTCTCACAACAACACTAACTGGTGCACTGATGCAAGCCTGTACTACAAGAAGCAGCCCTCCAAATTTAAATCTGGGTTTTTTGGGGTGCCCCCTCACATACCAGAAAAATTCATTGATATAAGATACAACATGCTGTCGAAGGGGAAAAAGAAATTGCATAGAATTATTAAGGAACGTTTCAAGATAGAGGCAAATTTAATGAGAGAACAGTTTGGATGTGGTTTAAGAATATTTCATTTTTTAAAATAGTAATACAACTAATTTTATTATCATTAATAAACTCCCTAGGTCTTATCTAAGTCTACCCAGAAACTCCCTATAAATACTTAAGTTTACAGAGATTGCCAAAAGAGTCCCCATCCTTCCCTCTCCAGAAGGGGGAGGGTGTATTTCAGTCATATTGTGGGGAGGAGAGGGCAGGATGAGATGGTGGGTAGACATTAGTGCCAAAGGACTGAAAACTGGTCCCAAAATAAATTCCTGGAAGGAATCCATACTTCCAGTCATCAGCATTCAGTACCTTTACCACGCAAGCAAAAAAGAAAAAAATACACAATAAAGAATGCAGACAAAAGAGAAACTTTCAGAGACCCGCCAAAAATCGTTTCTTTTTAAAGAGAGTTGCAGGTCAAGGTCAGTTCATGATATATACAGATTATCCTTTTGATGATCTAAGGCTACAGCAAAAGCACTATAGAGCATTAACCTAAAACACCCACATAGGAAGTGGAGGGAAACATTGTTTATCAAGGTTGTTCATATTTGGGTTCCTCAGGAAACTGAATAATACTGAAATTTGAGTGCACTGGAGCATGGACTCAAATGCAAACTTCACACTAAAAATTTCAGCTTGAACTAGCTGGGACACTCAAGCAGCCACTAGGATTTTCCTGCATGTGGAGTTTTCTTTTTTGAGTTGGAGTCTTACTCTGTCACCCAGACTGGAGTGCAGTGGCCGCTCCCAGCCACCGCAGCCTCGACCTGCTGGGCTCCGGCGATCCTTCCGTCTCAGCTTTCCAAGTAGCTGGAATTACAGGCATGCGCTACCACGCCCGGCTGATTTTTTGATTTATTGTAGCGATGAGGTCTCGCTGCCCAGGCGGGTCTCTAACCCGCGGGCTCAGGCAATCCACTCACCTCAGCCTCCCAAAGGCACGGGATTACAGGCTGAGCCACCGAGCCCGGCTGCATGTGGAGTTTTCAGTCAGGCTTTATTATTTTAGCCAATGAATGGACTGCTTGATTTATAAGGATTGGAAATGATACATTACCCATCAACTATGCCAGCAGTATAGGTAACAATGAAGAGGATTGTGTCCTTGAATTCAGAGAGTGATTCAAGTCAGATACATTCACTGTCTGCTTTTCCTTCCAAAATCCCCTTCCAGGGAGAAGGGATGGACATTTGCATATCAAGCAAGCAGTAAGGTCTTCCCAATGCTCAGGCTCATTTGTCCCCTGTGCAGAAGAAGGAGTGGAAAGGACACACTGGAGTCAACAATGGGGAGAGAAAGATTACTCATCAAACATAGGGAATAAAATGCTAAATAATACACTTCATGAGAGGTGAGGCTTTCAAAGGTTGATGAGGAAAATGACAAAGCATACAAAACTAGAAACCGGGAAACCAGTCCCTGGTCCATTTGTGTTACCTTGTACAGATGACACTAGTGGGCCTCAATTTTGTCACTTATGAAACTCCACAAAGGGTGGATGTGAGGAGCTAAATGAGATTAGTATCTTAAACAAACACAGAACTGCATGCAAAAGCAGGCAGTCACTGACTCTGTGTTCTGACCTGTCATTCATCAGTTAGTGTGCCCGTGTAACCTCTCGCAAAGAGCATGGGATATATACTTGAAACTTTTCTGGTTCATATTTTCTTTGTCTATAAATACGGGTAATGCCACATGTGGTCTCTTTGGTACAATGTCACTGACAAAGGTCAGTTATTTGTGGCAAGCAACATGCTTACAAGGATGTTCTTAGGATTTTGAATTCAATATCCATATTATCAAGTTTAGGTATGGCAGCAAATAACAGAAAACCCTCCAAAATAATAGCTTCAAGAAGAGAAAATAGAAGTGTTTTGGGGGTTTTTTTGCTTTTTCTTTTCTTTTTTTTTTTTTTTTTTTTGAGTTAGGGTCTGACTCTGTTGCCTAGACTGGAATGCAGTGGCATGATCATGGCTCACTGCAGCCTTCAACTTCCTGGGCTCAGGCAATTCTTCCTCCTCATCCTCCTGAGTAGCTGGGACTACAAGTGTGTGCCACCACACCCAGCTAATTTTTTTTAATATCTCTTGTAAAGACAGGGTCTTGCTATGTTGCCCAGGCTGGTCTTGAACTCCTAGGCTCAGGCAGTCCTCCCACCTTGGTCTGCCTAAGTGCTGGGATTACAGTCACTGTGTCCAGCAAGTCAGTGAACTTCATTGATATGTTGTGTGTGTTCTGACCACCTCACCAACCAGCATTCCCACATCTCTCACCATCTCCTTGGGCCTTCCTGTTTCCCGAGTCACGATAATATTGAAATTAGGCCAACGAATAGCCTACGATGGCCTCTAAGTGTTCACATAAAAAGAAGAGTCACACTTCTTATCTTTCACTTTAAAGTAAAAACAAGAAGGGTTTAAGCATGGCAAGGAAGGCATGTCAAAAGCTAGGCCTCTTGAGCCAAACAGCCAAAATGAATACAAAGGCAAGTTCTTGAAGGAAATTAAGTGTGTGCTCCTCCTGTGAACACAGGAATGATAAGAATGTGAAACAGTCTTATCGTGGATATGGAGAAAGTTTCAGTGAACTGGGTAGAAAATCAAACCAGCCACAACATCCCCTGAAGCTGAAGATGAATCCAGAGCAAGACCAAAACTCTCTTCAAGTTTAGGAAGCCTCAGAGAAGTGACGAAGCTGCAGGAGAAAAGTCCGAGGCAAGCAGAGGTCGGTTCTCGGGGTTCAAGGAGAGAGCCCGTCTCCATAACATGTGCAAGTTAAAGCGGCAGGTGCTGATAGAGATGCGGTCGCAAGTTCTCCAAGAGATCTGGCTGAGATCAAGGATGCAGGTGGCTGCATGAGACAACAGATTTTCTATTGGAAGAAGATCTTGGCAAGATCTGACAGATCTTTGCAAAGTAAATTAAAAACCCTCTAGAAGGGATTCACCATTCTAGACGCCATTAAGAACACGTGGGGTTCATGGGAGAAGGTCAGAATATCCACATTAGCAGGAGTTTGGAAGAGGTTGATTCTGGCCCTCATGGATGACTTTGAGGGGCTCAAGACTACAGTGGAGAGGAAGTCATTGCAGATGTGGTGGAAATAGGAGGAGAACTGGAATTAGAAGTGGAGCCAGAGGATGGAACTGGGTTGCTGCAATCTCACTGTAAAACTTGCACGGACGAGGAGCTGCTTTTTATGGATGAGCAAAGAAAGTGGTTTCTTGAGATGGAATCCACTTCTGGTGATGATGTTGCGAGCGTTGTTGAAATGACAAAAAAGAATACAGAATATTACATAAACATTGTTGATAAAGCCGTGGCAGGGGTTGGGAGAATTGCCTTTAGTTTTGAAGGTTTACTATATGTAAAACACTATCAAACAGCATCACATGCTAAGGAGAAATATTTTGTGAAAGGACAAGTCAATTTGTGTGGTAAACTTCCTTGCTATCTCATTTTAAGAAATTGCTACAGCCACCCACCCATCAGTGATCTCCACCCTGACCAGTAAGCAGCTGTCAACATCAAGGCAAGATCTTTCGTCAGCAAGAAGATTTGGGTCACTGAAGGTTCAGGCGATCCTTAGCGTTCTTAGCAATAAAGCATTTTTAAATTAAGATATATACTTTTTAAAGATACAATGCTATCGCACACTTAAGCTATAGTATAGTGGACACATAACTTTTATACGCACTAGGAAACCAAAAAGTTTGTGTGACTCACTTTAATGTAATGGTCTGATGCAATACGTTCAGCCCCAGATAATGAATGGCTTGTCTAACCCCATGGTTCTCAAACTGTAGGTATCCTGCTCTCAAGGGCACCAAGGTAGACTCACTGGGAGGTCATGGCATATTTCAGATTTTTTTTTTTGAACTGTTACCCAGGCTGGAGTGCAGTGGCATGCTCATGACCACTTCAGCCTGCACCTGCTGTGCTCAGGTGATCCTTCCACCTCAGCCTTCCAAGTAGCTGGAACCACAGACACGCGTCACCGCAGCCAGCTTTTTATTTATTGCAGAAACGAGGTTTCATCAAGTTGCCCAGGCAGGTCTTGAACCCTTGGACTCAGGCAATCCTCTTGCTTCTGCCTCCCAAAGTGCTGTGATTACAGGTGTGAGCCATCGCACCCTGCCTGTGTTTCAGATTTTCAAGGGGAATCGAGTGGGACTCAACTTCTGTCAGACAGCATGCAAACCCACAATACTGTCAAGGTATGTCTGTATATAATTGTTATTAATACACGTTTGAATATCTAATTGCTCAGGTAGCTGTCTTCACAACTGAAGTAAACATAATCAAACTAAAAATATCATAACTATAAATAACAAGATTATGAAATTCCCATAGCATATGAATGAACCATGAAGAGGAGGCAGGATGAAGTTGTAGAAAGAGCACGGCTTTGTAAAGAACATCCTGGGAAGAAATGCCACCATTTACTCATTCATTTGTTCTTTCATTCATTCATTCATACTGTCTAATGCTGTTATGTGCATCTGTTTTAGGCCGTGTTAGATATGGCATTTACTATCTATTTAGAGATATAGGCATGAAACCTATAATTACACAAATAATTACAAGTGTAATAAGTAATTCACAGTAGAAATATAGAGTACTAGAAACCTGTAAAAGTAGGATCTAGTGCTTAAACAGAATAAGGTAAATTTTATTTGCTAGTCTTGAAAAATAGCTTGTACTTAAACATTTAAAGATGCTATCAGGCTTACCCTGTAATCCCAGCACTTTGGGAGGCCGAGGTGAGTGGGTTGCCTGAGCCCGTGGGTTCGAGACCAGCCCGGCAATTTGGTGAGACCTCGTCTCTACAATAAAATTCAAAAAAATTAGCCGGGTGGTAGTGCACACCTGTAGTTCCGACTGCTTGGAAGGCTGAGACAGAAGGATTGCCCTGGGTGATGGAGTAAGACTCCAACTCCAAAAAAAAAAGATGCTATTAAATGTAAAAAGGAAATTGCAAAATAGTATGTACGATTCAATTTCACTTAAATGATTGCATTAAACAGTTGCACCAATATTATTATGTGTGAATGTATTCCTGAAAAAGATAGGAATATAATCTGAATTATCAACAGAAGTTATCTCTGGTATTTCTGATGAATATGTTCATAATGACTTAATTGTTTATACTGAGCATATGTTACTTTTATGCTCAAAAAATTGAAAATACATTTAAAAATAAAGTACAGGAATATAAAACTACAACAACACTCTGAACCCTAGATGCCAACCGGTCTCTACAAATGTCCAGTGAAAGCTTCCATTAAGCTGGTAGAAAATATATTAACAAAGAAATCGAATATTCTTTTTAAAAAATTAGAGAATGTTGTACAATATTTTGGCTAAATCATTTACTTTTTTATAGCACAAATTCAAGATCTGGTATTCTGGTTTTCTCTTAATTTACAAAAATACTGAAGGAATTAAAGTGAAGATGATCTGGGACAAAATAAAAATACATTGAGTAGTTATTATGAGCAAAACACCACTTAATGCTTTTGGAGAAAACTTGATAATAAATCATTTATTAACTAAACAAATATGAACTGGGTACCAACTCTGTACTGTGTAGGGAGATTCTAGTGTGATACACTGGGGATTAAAAAATGAAAAAGACATAGTTCCTGCCTTCAAAATACTTTTGATTTAGCAATAGAAAAAGACACATGAATAACTTTCCAAATATATAACTAGAAAAATCAAGTGACCCTATGTAATTTTCAGAGCTAGACAAACACACACGTTAGTGCACACACATTCTCCTGTGGAATGGCACAGAGCTGTGCACTTTCCAATCAGGGAAGCCAAGGACAGAGATCCTGGATGGCCAAGCCATGAAAATACAGAGAAGTCCACTTGGGTTAGGGAAAAGAAACAGCAGAAAGACTTATTTTGCTCAAATGTCTACTGTACTTATGAAATATTGGGTGGTTCTTTTAAAAGTCGCCACTTTCTGGGCTTTATGTAATAATCCTGAGTTGTGAAATAGTTTAGATGCTGACAATGTAACCCATTATAGACAAAGTCCTTCTCATATCTCAAAATAGTTCTGCTTTTCTCTTTTTGTCAGTTTTTCTAGTGGTGACTGTGGTAACAAACAAAAAAAACCCCTTAGATCCATAGTGATAAGAGGGAATGGCTATTTTTCTTTTTTGGCAGACAGCAAGGGTATTTATGGTGAGAGCTCATTAATAAGCATTTTCTTTTTTTTTTTTTTTTTTTTTTGAGTTGGAGTCTCACTCTGTCACCCAGACTGGAGTGCAGTGGCCGCTCCCGGCCACCGCAGCCTCAACCTGCTGGGCTCCGGCAATCCTTCTGCCTCAGCCTTCTGAGTAGCCGGAATTACAGGCACATACTACCACGCCCGGCTGATTTTTTTGATTTATTGTAGAGATGAGGTCTCCCTGCCCAGGCGGGTTTCGAACCCGTGGGCTCAGGCAATCCACTCACCTCAGCCTCCCAAAGGCACGGGATTACAGGCTGAGCCACCGAGCCCGGCAATAAGCATTTTCATTCACAGGGTAATGAAACTCCTTTGTAATAATGTTTGGAAGCACCGAGACATCCACCCATTCATCCACCCAACACTTTCCTGTCACTTACAATATGCCAAATAAGATGAGGAAGGTATAATCCAGGTCCTTGAATTCACAGAAGGTTGTTGTATAAGCAACACACATCCTGCCATCTGGCATTCTGTGGTTCATAGAATTACCCATTTTATTAGCAATGTGGTCTTCATTTCTTCATTCATTTAATAAAAACATATTTAGCTCCTTCTAAGTACCCAGAACTATGTGACACATAAGAACAGACACAGCCTCTATTCTCAATGAGCATGTGGTTTCGTTGGGACAGATTGAAGCAGAAATTGTTAGTTTCCTAAATAATTTCCACTCTCCCTTCTTCCTCTCTACAAGAAGACTAGTTCTTATCTGGGGAGCAATGCATCCAGGCCCAGATAATGAATGATGACTAGTCTAAGCCCATGGTTCTCAAACTGTGTGTACCCAGTTCCCAAGGGCACCAAAGTAAACTCATTGGGAGGTCATGGCATATTTCAGAAGTTCAAGGGGAATAGAGTGGGACTTTATACAACAGCATGCAAACCACTCTGCTGAGGTGATTCACAGCTTCCACACTAGGTCATGACACATTCCTTTATACTCTCATATCATTACAAGGCTGGGTTTTCAGTGTTTTTTTTTTTCAGTGATAAAAAGCAAGAGTCTTCTTTTGAGAAGCGCCTATTCATGTCCTCTGCCCATTTTTTAATAGGGTTATTTGTTTTTTTCCCCCTTTGGCTTGTTTGAGTCCCTTGTAGATCCTGGATGTCAGGCCTTTGTCAGATATGTAATCGGCAAATATTTTTTCCCATTCTGTGAGCTGTCTTTCTACTCTCTTGATGGTTTCTCTTGTGCGGAGGACCAGCCCCTGCAAAGAGAATTAGAGGGTCCCTGGAAGGTGGGGCAGTGTCAGCGAATATTCTGGAGAAATAAGGAGAAAGAAAGAGACTGGACTCTGTCTACAGCAGAAGCCAATTCTGTAGTAGAGATAGATATTAAAAGAAAGAAAGATGGAGGGATAGATATAAAGAGAAAGAAAGAAAGTAGACAACTGTTCAGTGAAATGAGCAGAAGCCGTTTATTGGGACCAACCATGAGTCTTTTATCCCAAATTTTCACATGTTAAATCACAAGACTTCCATGTGAACACAAAGCCAGGTGGATGAGGGGCATCCCCCACCCACCAGGTGTTTTCCCAAGCATGAGGAAGGACAATCCCAAAATTATCTCACCAGCCCCTTATGCTTGGTTTATGTTCCTCAAAGGCAATACAACAATTCTAACATCATAAAATCCTAATAATCAATAACTTCTAAAATTTATGCATACCCAACACCTAATGACTGACTTAAATCCTAATACCTTTCTATTCTGTTCTAACTTTACCTGTACTATAAAAAACTCTTAATTATAGGTCAGACAGTTCCTAAAGAATGTGGCCCAGTCCAAAGATCACGCTGGGCCATTTCCAGGAACAATTGATTATGATCTCTTAACAAAATGGCTATTCTAAAATCCTATGTATCTATCTTAATTTCTATAAAAGTTTCTAATTCCTAATCCTGATATATAAGGCTGACCATCAGCAATAAAGCTTCTAAAATAAACCCAAATACAAACTGTAATTGTACTAAAGCCAAAACTGCAATTAGTAGAAAGTGGGAACAATGAAATTTCTAACGTTAGCTGTATTCTTATAAAACCTCAAAGTATCATGTTTGATCATGTTTGGACTAACATAATTCCCTGACGTAGCATGACCTATTCTACAATACTTTCTATGAATAAAATAAATTCAGCTTCTATAATAAGTAGAAAAAACTTACACTAATGGTAACTAAAGAACCAGTTTAAAAGAATGCAGCCCAGCCCAAAGTGGATGCTGGGCCCTTAGGAATGTGGCCCAGTCCAAAGTTCGTGCTGGGCCATTTCTGGTAACCCTAGATAAATAATCATCTATACCATCTAAAGCTGGAAACAGCTCTCCATAAGTACATACTAATTCTACAAATATACTTTTAAATCTTATAAAGAAGCTTGTATCATGTATAAAAGGCTCCCAAATGTGACCTGAATTTGAATTATATCTAACACCTAAGCCGAAACCACAGTTTTATGGGAAACAGGAACAATGGGTTTCTAGAGTGAGCCATGCCTGTCACAGTCACAGAGCCTTCAGCTTAGGTCAGCAGAGTTCCTTTAGGTACTTGCGCTGCATGGCAAAAGGAGGAGGAAAATGGGGTCAACGGCTCCTGAACACATCCTAGCGGTCTCGGGGTCCACAGCCCTCCCAGATCCCTAGCACTCAGTGGGCCTCTGTGGCCGGCTCCCAACACTCTTCCTGTGCAAAAGCTTTTTAGTTTGATGAGACCCACTTGTCTATCTTATCTTTCATGACATATGCTTTTGGGGATTTGATCAAGAATTGGTCACCTACTCTAATATACCTAAACCTGACTTGTATCCCACATCTTTATAATAAAATAAAGTACAAAAAAGAAAAGAAAAGCAAGGATGTGTGGCAAGACACGAGGCATTATTCATCTGATTCCAGGATTTGAGACATCGTAGATCACCCAACAGGTATATATATATCCCATGAGCAACTGTGGTTATCTAAGAATGAAAAAGGCATCACCTTTCCTCCAATGCTTGTGTTATATTTCAAATGGCTATTAAGTTGTATATGGAACATTTATGTATTTCTTTTGGCACCACGAAAAACATTACTGAGACCCTCCAGGGAGTCGTGAACCAAGAAATTTTGGGAAATGCGGGTCAAAGTCAATTGTATCCACCACGTCTCCTGTTTCTCCAGCTTCCTTGCACCTGTGGGCAACCATGTCTGTGGTGATCATGTGACCCAGCTTTGACCTCAGTGGGATCTGCTGCATGGGGCAGGGGACGAGGATTCTGAGAGCACTGGATTTCCTGATTTCAGGGAGCAGTGGCAAAGACGGCTGGTTGTTCTTCTAGTCCAGTTTCTCCAAGCTCCAGCTAAAGATACAGCCCAGCCTCCTTTCATACTGCCTAGGACCAGCTGACTGATCTCTGGCCAAAGGCATATGAGCAGAAATGATGCCTGGAAATCCCGGTTCATGCTCCTCAAGAAATGGGCATGTCTTCTGCTTCTTTCTCCCTTCTTGCTAAAGCCCAGAGAATTTAAATAACTAGCCTCAAATACACAAAGATAACACCAGCAGAACTGAGAGAGGTGTGTCAGGTCTCTTTCATTTATCCAAACTCCCTCCCTCCCTACCTCCATCCCTCCCTTCCTTCCAGAGTCTCATTCTGTCACCCAGGCTGGTGTGCAGTGGCATGATCACAGCTACCGCCTCCTCGACCTGTATGGCTCAGGCAATCCTCCCACTTCAGCCTTCCAAGCAGCTGGAACTACAGTCATGTGCCCCCACGCCCAGCTAATTTTTTTTATTTACTTCCCA
Organism: Cephalopachus bancanus; assembly: GCA_027257055.1. Lineage (NCBI taxonomy): Eukaryota > Metazoa > Chordata > Mammalia > Primates > Tarsiidae > Cephalopachus > Cephalopachus bancanus. The sequence goes on along the minus strand of JAPVLO010000176.1, from coordinate 5,254,779 downwards.
AAGTCTCACCAAGTTGCCCAGGCTGGTCTCGAATCCCGAGGCTTAGGCAATCCTCCCGCCTCGGCCTTCCAAAGTGCTGGGATTACAGGCACAAGCCACCATACCTGACAGGTCTTACTATTTCTAATCCACAGCTCTTTCTACAAACTATACTCTTTGAGATCTTGGAACTCTCTTATACCCAATATGTTAATATGATAGATTCACTTTGATAGGATGCCATATTATTGATTGAAAATGATATGATAAATTTATATTATTATAATGCATAGACCATAGCACTTTTGTTAAGAAGCAAGATTTAATTAGTGGGTCACACCACAGCTGAATTTCTTAACCTGTGCAGCTAAGGATTAACTCATGGTAAGTTCCCTCTCCAAGGTGTGGGTCATATGAGACAGTTCTTGTGACTAGAAACAGCTGAAAGGCAGAAATATAGCGGTCGCCCTGTAAAAGAGTTTCCCTTAATCAGGGTGGGAATATGACAGACTATTGCCTTTTGTGCTATATAAGGTGCAGGGAGCTCTTGTTTATCTTTACATAAAACAGTTCAAATAAACATGACTACAGAGACAAAGACAAATGAACCCTTAAGAACAGACATGAATCATAAGATTAGAAAATACCAAAAGAATTCATAAACAGATTAGCAAGGATTGAGAAATGACATCCGAGACAGTTGACTTGGTAACTAAGTTGTTGGGAGTTTTATAAGAAAAACAGTTTGAGGGATTTCAAAACAATATATTTTTATTTCTTTGAAAATATATACCAACATTTCTTCCGCCATCTGCCTTACTCAGATTCACACCACATTGTAAAATTATTTAACTCCCTAAAAGCATATACACGAGAATGGTTGGGTTTCCAAGGAGATAGTAATGACTAAAGATATCTACAAGGCCACCTCTGCGCTCTACTTTAAGCCAGCTACAAGACTCTGTCCTTGATGGATTCTCCCGAGAGAGACTGACAATCATGTCTCTTGCTGCACCTGGATGATAGGCATCACATTTTTTTTTTTATTGTTGGATCATTTTGATCATTTATTTATTTATTTATTTATTTTTGTTTTTTTCTGAGTTGGAGTCTCATTCTGTCGCCCAGGCTGGAGAGCAGTAGCTCACAGCCACCACAGCCTCAACTTGCTGGGCTCAAGTGATCCTTCTGCCTCAGCCTTCCAAGTAGCTGGAACTACAGGTACGTCACCATGCCTGGTCTTCCAAAGTGCTGGGATTATAGGCATGAGTCACCACGCCTGACCTCGCATCCTTTCAGGACATTGTACCACAGTTTCAATGGAATAACTACCCTGAGGACATACCAAGAAAGAAAAATAAAGGAAGAGGCTAATATTTCATAAGATTACATTTTACAATATGAATTTCCACTAACTTTGGGTCTCTTATGGTCATCTGGATTTCTTCATTAATTACATTTTTTAAATGAAGTTGAAAATGAATGGTGAATGTGTGGTGAATTTATCCAACATCAACTGAAAGAATGGGATGTCTCACCTGTATCTGAGTACAGTAAATATGCAAAGAAAATACAAATGAGATTCAATGAACTCAATGTAGGAGAAGAAGGTGTGTTTAAAAGAGACACTTTAGCTGGGCATGGTGGCACATGCCTGTAATCCCAGCATCTTGGCAGGCCAAGCTGGGAGAATTGTTTGAGCCCAGGAGTTTGCGACTAGCCTGGGTGACATAGTGAGGCCTCATCTCCACAAAAATAAAAATAAAAAAATTAGCTGGGCATGGCGGTGTGCACCTGTAGTCCCAGCTCCTCAGGAGGCTGAGGCAGAAGGATCTCCTAAGCCCAGGAATTGAGGCTGCAGTGAGCTGTGATCGTGCCACTGCACCCCAGCCTGGGTGACAGAGTGAGACTCAGACTCAAAATAAATAATAAATAAAATGACATAAAAACAAAAGGGACCCTCTAAGGGAGACATGCCTAATCTCATTTGTTCAGGTTACAATGATCTTAGAGACTTTTTTTCCCCGAAAATGGCTCCCCATAAGTGTGAAGCAATCCCACTGGAAGGAAAATCACTCCAAGTGGAGAAATGAAGAGAAGTTCAACAACTGAGTCAACATCAAAGGTACCAGGAGCTGGAAACCTGACCTCCTGAATCCTACCCTTGACTTCCTGCCTCCCCTTCACTCCTTGCTCTCCTTCCAATCCTGTGAATGGAACTAGACATGCTGACAAGTCCCACATTCTGAAAGAGAGAGAAGACTCCAGAAAGCAGCATCCTGCATAACTGTTGTGTGTTGCATGTGGTCGGCTTCTTAGATCCAATGCCTCTCTCGGTGTCTGCTGAAGCTTCATGTACCCCACAGCACCCAGTGTTTGCCAAACGACACATACAATGAATTCATAAATGATGAAGAAAACCTGTACTTAATTGATCAAAAAAAGAAATAAGCACAGTAACAAAGACTCACTTACTTGCAACAATGTACTCATAAAAATAAATAATAATATAATCATTATTATTATATATTCATTTTCATCATTATTTTCATTCATTTATCATTTCATTCCTACAAACCCAGGGAACTTACTGTCATCCTACAAACCCAGGAAACTTATAATTTAGTACTAAAAAATAAGGCTGTTATATAAACAACTATAAATCATGGCAGAATCTAGGATGTGAGAGAGTATCATAGGTTTAATGAGAAATGAGATGCGGGACTCACTGGCCAAGAGGCTGTACCCTTCCAGCTGGCGAGTGCCACACCCACCCCATCCTGCTCTTCTGACCCACCCCTTTGTCAGCTTTGGGGGCCTCCTCCAGGCATTCTGTCTCCTCCACTCCCCCATCTATCTCTGTCCTCCCTTTACTTCAGTCTCAATCCATTCCCAAGCCCATGGTTCATGCATCCCTCTTGTGCCAACTTCCCCCATCCTGTCATTCATACCCTATCACATCTGGCTGTCCACACTGCTCTCTCTCCCTTCTTCAAATGTCCATGTTCACTCACCTCAGGGCCTTTGCACATGCTGTCCCTTTTGCCTAGAACACTCTTTGGGGATTTCCCCGAATCTCCTCCTGCTTCACCAAGTAGTCCCTCTTCATTCTCCAGATCTCTGTCTATGCTCAAATCAGGGAAGCCATTCTCAACTCCCAGCTTAAGTTGCACCCTCCTAAATACCCTGCACAGGCTCTTACAGTTAGATGCAGCTAGTGATTCGTTCCGCTTCTGTGTTAGATTCTAACCCCCACTAGGGTGGGCATGAATTATGAACTGCCATTGCTGAGTTCCCAGCCCTGGTTGATCATTATGCAATAGGCATTTGATAAATGTCTATTTCAAAAGTGAATGAATTAGAGAGAGAGAGAGAGACCCCATACATTTATTTGGGGTGATCAAAGAAGGCTTTATGGAGTCTGTGGCCTGTGAGATGGGCAGTGGGAACATTCAGCGCTGAGGCTGGGAGACAAGTGAGTCGGTGGGTATTCAGAGCACAGTAGATGATTCTCTTTGGCTGTAGAGGATGGACCACACAGAAGAGTAAGAAGAGGTCAGGTGGCTCACACCAGTAATCCCAGCACTTCGGGAGGTCAGGGAGGGAGGCTTGCTTGAGCCCAGGAGTTCAGTACTAGCCTGGGCAACACAGGGAGACCTCATCACTACAAAAAATAAAAAATCTAGCCAGATGTGGTGGTGCATGCTTGTAGTCCCAGCTCCTTGGGAGGCTGAGGTGGGAGGATTACCTGAGCCCAGGAGGTCAAGACTGCAGCAAGTCATGATTGTGCCACAGCACTCCAGCCTGGGCAACAGAGTGAGATTCAAAAAAAAAAAAAAAGGAAAGGGATATGAGGCTGGAAAAGAAAGCATGACATGGCAGAAGAAGGCCTGTTCTGGAAATCTGGAAATTCTTACTGAATTTCATACTTGCTTGGGTGACAATGAAGGCATGAGGTTCACAGGCCAAAGGAGAAGGAGAACGTGTATAGACAATTACTTGACCTCATGGGGCTACTACAGGCAAGATATAAGAAAAGCCTAATCTGGACTGCCTACTAGAAGAAGTGACTGGAAGAGAAAAAGGAGCAGTAGAAGAAAAAAGGAGAATGTTTTAAATGGATTTTGCAGAGGAAGAGCAAAACGTTTATGGCAGTAGTGGGACACTGGAGGAGGTGAGGGAGGAGAGAAACACAACGTCAATAAGAGTACCTGATCTCAAGCCAGACAAAGTGAAAACCAAAGGGAGGCCCAAACTTTACCTGCATGATGTCCACTTATATACCTAATCCTGAATTGTACCCCACACCTTTAAAATAAAATATTCTTAAAAATATTTTTTTTACATTTAACTAAATACTTGGGGGAGACAGGAAAAAAGATCAACCAGCATGTCTCTTGAGGTTTCTACGAGAGTAACTGGAAAACTGAGAAAATATGGGCTCAGGTGTGGTGAGGGAAAGGAAATAATGGGTTTATTTTGTAACATTGTTGAGCTGGGTCTTTTAAAAAATGATCTAGAATCCAGTATTCTTGGAGTACACACTGTACGTCAGTGGCTGAAGGTGAATGTAGACCTTCTGCTGTAGTAAGATTGTATCATGACATTTCTGATAATTTCCTTAGTCTGTTCACACGCTTTTATAACATAAAAGTATGTAAAAGGAAAAAAAAAAATAAGAGCGCTTCGAGCCATGGATAAACACAGTGTGTTTTCTTGGAGAAATAATTGTCCAGAACATTTGAGACAATAATCACCAACCAACTTAAACCCCTCCTCCAACTTAGAAATATTTTTTTATGTTAAAACAAACAAAATTGTGGAAGAGAATTCAAGATTCACTGCTTTTTAGATAACACTCTCAGGTTCCAAGAAATGTTGGACTTGGCAAACTGCTTGGGGTCGACCTTCCTTGCCCCAACCTCCCATCCTTCAGGTCAAGTTTATTTTGCTAAGTACGTTGTCTAAACAGCCTGCCCACAGTCATACAGCTAGCAGTGGGAGAGCAAGCATTTTATCTTATTTTGTTGGATGATTTATTTTCATGAGCTTTTTATTTTATTTTATTTTATTTAGTCAGGTCTCACTCTGTCACCCAGGTTGCGGTACAGTGGCATGAACACTGCAGCCTCAAACTCCCAGGCTCAGGGAATCCTCCTGCTTTAGCCTCCTGAGTAGCTGGGACTACAGGCTGCACCACCACACTCGGCTAATTTTTTAAGTTTTTTTGTAGAGGTGAGGTCTCCCTATGTTGCCTAGGCTGGTCTCTAATTCCTGGGGTCAAGCAGTCCTCCTGCCTTGGTCTCCCAAAGTGCTGAGATTACAAGCGTGAGACACCAAGCCCGACCCTATTTTTATTTATTAATATCTCCTATGATTTTTTTCTAAAAAAATTTTTATTTTATTTTATTTTAGAATTGGGGGTATATGTGAAGATTTGCTACCTACGTATATTGTGTGATGAGATGGTCTGGGCCTCTGATGAGCCGCACCTCCCGCCCCTACCCCATGGTGAGCATGGTACCCAGTGGGTGGTTTTGCAACTCTAATTCCCCGTCTCAAGCCCTTCAGCAATGCCATGTGTCTTTTGTCCCCATTTGATTGTATTCAGTGTCTAACACCCACTTGTAAGTGAGAACATGCAGCATTCAGTTTTCTGTTTCTGTGATAATTCACTTAGAACTCCAGCTGCGCCCGTTGCTGCAAATGACATGACTTTGTTCTTCCTTATGACTGTGTGGTATTCCATCATGGTTATGTACCATACTTCTTTATCCAGTCCACTGCTGATGGGCGTCTGGTTGGCTGTTGTGAATGGCGCTGCAGTGAACATATGGATGCGGGTGTCTTTTGGGTAGAGTGACTTATGCTACTTTGAGGATAGTTCCAGAAGTGGGATTACTGGGTCGAATGGTAGCCCAATGTTTAGTTCCTTGAAAAATCTTCAATTATAAAACAAGAGTTTCTACCAGATCTCTCCAAAGCCAGTACTCTGAACCACTATGCTATGTGCTATCCAATAATGTAATGGTCTTGAATCTGAGCTACTGTTATATTTAGCAACACTTACCAAGTAAATGGCAACATAAGACCAAATAGGGCAGTGGGTATTTTCCAATAATGAATTAGCTGGTGCTCCAAGAATGCAATCAGAGCGAGTGATTTTCACAGCAATTTCACAGGGAAGATGGGATTATCACAGAAGAGAGGAAAAGGTCCGCTGCCCGACAATAGATTTTAATGGTTGACTAAAAGATTAGATTTAATTGTAAGATTATAAAATGCTTCTCCTTAGCCTTCCATGCCTTACCTCTACATCAACAGGTCTCTAGTATTATAACAAAAACAATTTAAAATTAACCAAGTGTGGTGGTGCATGCCTGTAGTTCCAGCTACTAGTGAGGCTAAAGTGGCAATACAATGGATTACCATGCAGCCATGAGGAAAAAGAAAGTCATGTCCTTTGCGGTAACATGGGTGCTGCTGTCAAAGATTCTATTAAGACCCAACCATCCCCACACTTTTAAAACGCAGAGCTAACATCATTTTCCTGTTCAAAACCTTAAAATCTTAGAAAGTCCTTCACCATCTGGTTCCACACTAACCCTGCAACAACTAATCCCCAGACAACCTCAGCTCCAGAGACATCAGACTGTCATCTCATTAGTCAGTCAATACACTTAAAAGTCCTCCCAGAGGCCGGGCGCAGTGGCTCAAGACTGTGATCCCAGCACTTTGGAAGGCCAAGGCAAGAGGATTACCTGAGCCCGTGGATTCAAGACCAGCCTGGGCGACATGGTGAGTCCTCGTCTCTACAATAAATCAAAAAAAATTAGCTGGCCATGACAATGCTGGCCTGTAGTTTCAGCTACTTGGAAGGCTGAGACAGAAGAATCACCGGAGCCCGTAGTTCGACACTGGAGTGGCGGTGAGCATGCCACTGCACCCCAGCCTGGGCGACGGAGTGAGACTGCAACTCAAAAAAAAAAACAACGAAAACAAAAACAAAAAGTCTTCCTGGAAAAATCACCTTAAGGTTGAGACTTCAGGATAAGTCAATGTTTGCTGGTCAGATTAAAGGAAGGAAACGGGGCTGAGAGGGAGGGCGCTCCAAGCAAGAACATCCAGACAAATCAAATGGAAGCAAGAGCCAGGCCGCTGAAGAACCACCGGTGGGGAAGGCAGAGATGAGGCTGGAAAGGCAGGGAGGCAGAAGGTGGAAACGAAACATGGGCCTTCTCTTCAAGGCGGTGGAACGTCGTCGAAGGGTTTTAAGCAAGGAGTGTTGTGATGTGCACAGGCCAAATGTGCCCTCAAGCTCACTCTCAATGTCACCTGCAAGTCACTCCATCATACGTCCTCCCAGCCCTGTGGCTTCCAGACCTTAACCCTCACCACCTCCTGTAGGTAAAGGTGGAAACTGATTAAGGGATTTACCTAGCAATAGTACAGTCGTGCATTCTCGTGAGATTTTTAAAACACAGCAATGAAAAACACAAAGGCTCACCTCTTAGAGACCCCAGGGCATGTTCATGTGTTTTTTAAACTTTAGAAACCACAAGAAGCAAACAACTTTGGAACTCCATGCATGAAATACGATATTACAGTTGTAACCAAACCACTTTATAGTCTTTCAAAAATGTACTTACTTAAAACACAAAGAGAATCAATGAATGCAGAATTATGTAATCACCAAGAGAAGTTACTAGCATTTTCATGATGGTCTCTTGGTTTTTCTTCTGCTGATATTGGCGCCAAAGAAATTAGGTTATAACTATTGTTTCTTTTTGTGGCTGAGGAGACATTTCCAAGTACGGAATGAATGGGATTCATTCAGAAGCCTTGCCAATGGGCTGTGGCCCCCTTTTAAGCATAATGAGCCCAGCAAGGATATTTAGGACAAAACCAAGTTTTATTTTTTTAACCATTTGACAAGGGCCTCACATATTAAAGGCGCTCTGCACACTGGATTTACTTAGGTTTATCTGTTCTTTCATCACAATTTCTATAGAAGAATATTAAGGATGCCAGACAGTTTCCCACACAGGGAAAGGAGCAAGTTGTTTTTTGTGTTGTTTGTTTTTTGTTTTTTAATAACAGGGTAAATCATATGTTGTTTAAAACCTAAATTACAGAAGACATAGGAATTTCCAATAGACTAAACTTGACACAATGACACAAAATAACAACATTTGAGGAAAAAATGAAAGAGAGCTTGGTAGAGAGCAGGTCCCAGGAAGAGGGAAAAAAAGGTATGAAGTCCCGTGTATTTCAAGAAATCTAATTACTTCTGTTGTTACAGTTGTACCTGAATACATCAGGGTTTATGTGCGTGTTTTAACTTTTTTTTGAAGGCAAAACACAACTGTTGAGAGAAAAAAGTTTATAACCCACTTCCTCCATGCCTTCTTGACAATGTTGATATTCATGTGGTCTTTGGCTTATGCAGTATCCTGTCTCATTATGACTGGACTATGAAGAATCAAATAACTGTTACTGGGTGGAGTGGCAAGCGCCTGTGGCCCAGCTACTCTGGAGGCTGGGACAGGAGAATCACTTGAGCTCGGGAGCTCAGATCTAGCCTGGGCAACACAGGGAGACCCTATATGGAAAAATAAAACAAAATTCAGATGCAAACAAAAATGAATCAAATAACTGTCATAAACAATACAGTATCAAGCTGAATGTCCTGTTTTATTGGCTTAATGTAACCTGCCAACTTACTCTAAAAAAAACCCACACACACAGAACAACCTCCTGAAGGTGTCAAATTGACAGCTGGTAAAGTAAAAGAGAAGTCAACCACAGTCTAATGCTATGACTTCAGAACAACAAAGTCAAAAGATTTTAATGGGAAAAGAAATTTCAACTCAGCCAAACCACAAGTTCAGTACTTAAAGGTCCACCCATCTTTGTCCTCCCTTAGCAAGGGATGAATATGTTCCCGACTGCCCCAGGCATGTCTCACCTTCTCAGAGTGAGTTGCAGGTTGGACTAAAGAGATGGCACAGCAACCCCATGGAAAGGGAGCAGAAAGGAGACAGGCTCTCGCATCTGTGGGCGCTTCAGTCTGCAGCTCTGCCCACGCTGACCAGGGCCTAAAGGTAAGTGGCCAGGGGACCCATGCTCCTTCTCGTTGTGTACTATTGAAGCACTTGATAGAAGTTCTTTCTAATGGAAGTATTGAGGATAAACAAATAATTCCGAGATGTACTCATTCTGGGGGAGGGAATCCCACTGTCTAAGTCAAAGAAAACCATCTCTAACTAAGAGAGAAGCCAGCTTCTCTTTTTCCATATACTTCTCACAGGCTAACGACCTCAGAGAGATCATTGCTAATTAATTCCTACATATTTTCATAAGGCAAATATAGATATATGTGTGTATATATGTGTATGTAATATTTTTTTTCTAAGTCAGACTCTCATTCTGTTGCTCAGGCTGGAGAGCAGTGTCATGTTCACGGTTACCACAGTCTCCACCTGCTGGGCTCAGGCAATCCTCCCACCTCAGCCCCCAAGTAGCTGGAACAACAGGCACACATCACTATGCCTGGCTAATTTTTTGTTAGTTTGTTTGTAGAAATGAGGTCTTCCTATGTTGCCTAAATTGGTCTTGAACTCCTGGGTTCAAGCCATCTTCCCAGTCTCCCAACTCCAGGGATTACAGGCATAAACCACTGCACCTGGCTAAATTCACATTCTTAAGAGAGAATCTTTGTGGCTTAGTTCGCCTTCAGGCAGATTACTATGGTAACATTTGTTTTTGTTTGTCCAACACCACTCTCCCTGTATCCTCTTAACTCCAATTTCTGATTTTAAACAAAGAAGAGGAACCTGTTTTGTGATCATAGGTTTGAACTCTTAAATCAAGTTGGCTTAAACATACCCCTAAGAATTTTTTTGAGTGGAGGCATCTTTGTCTTGAGTGGAGGGTTCATGGGCTTTCCATACTTGAATCCTGAACACAGTCCTGTTTTCTAAATTCCCTGAAGCTTGCTGGGTCAGCAACATCTCCAATTCTGTGAGCAACTCTAATAATTATTCTATTTTAAGATGGTCTGTGTTGCCTAAGCACTTTCTGGTTTCCTGCAAACAAAAGACACCCGGGGAGATGTCAAGTATAGTAATTTGATACATCTATAATAGGGGAAAATGGTGGTTATCAGAAAAAAAGCCAGACTTGTGTCTACATCTACTGAGACAGGATATTCAGTGCAGGTTAGCCACAGATAGATATGTTTCTTTCAGACAGGTCTATATTAAAATAGGGGAAGCATTGAGACATCTGTCTTATCAGAACAAGACCGTTACCCAACCGACCAGGCACACTAGACCTGACCATAGAGTCCTGGAATGTGGATCTATCTACCAGTGCATTAAATCACAGAAACAATAGGGAGTTACCCAAACCACAGACATGATGTTCTAAGAAAAGCCCAAATCTAGTCAGTCAACAACTTTCATTATTTAGAAGGTCTTTGTGACATTAAAGGTTAAGAAATGGCAATCAAAATTTATTACCAGACACCTGCAGCCCAGCACTCTTAGTTAATGACTTGCTTAATCCTGGTTGTAAAAGTACATAAAGCTTCCTGCCAAAGGCAAGCACACGCCCTCTCTTAAGGGACCTATGCACTCCCTTGAGCATGCCTCTTTCTTTCTAATAAATTCTGTCTTAAACTATGCTTTGGACTCGCTCTGAAATTCTTTTCTGCAACAGAGTCAAAGAACCCATGGTGCAACACACCGCACCCCACCCAGCATCCGTACCATAGTCCTAGCAGGATATAACAAATCCGTTTTAATTAAATTTGATTTAAGTCAATTGACTTCACAATTAAGTATTCACTATATACGTGTTCAGGGGCAATGTCCAGTCAGGGCGGGGAAAGAATACACAAACACATATAATTATAAGTCAAGATATGCTGACTACCGTGATTAGATACAATCAGAACAGAGAGGAAAGAACAATTAATGTGGGCTATAGAATTAACCAAACAGGTCAGCCTGCTGGGAGACTCAAACATAATGGTACAAGCCATAGATACAAAGGAGAGAAGGATTCCTTTTCCAGAGCTGTGGCCCTTTGAGATCTTGAGTAATATATACATGGAAGAAAACTCCCAGGCTTGCAGGTACTTGGGAGATATCGCTTTCTCATTTCTGACCTCATTTCAGTAAAGGCCAAGTAAAGGTCTACTTTGGCAAAAGTCCTTTCCCACCAATAAGTGATTCTCGCCCTAACCCCAATCCTGGGCTGGAAGTATCCCTATTCAGTGCTCCATTTCCTCACCAAGGTTATGCTTCATTTCTGAGTTACTTCAACAAAGGGAAAGCTGAATTAATGTCCCCCTTGCCTTTGAGGTGGAGGAAAGCAAGTCATTTTTCTCAGACCTTGAATCGGATGACTCAGCACCAAATTCTAGCCCAGTGTACTCCCAACCAGACTCAGTAACCATTGCATGAATGAGGACTGAAGGACACCTGTGACCCTTGCCTCCTCACCTCCTGTACTAGCCCTGCAAAATTTGAATATTTATAGATTCATATTTGAATAGATTTGAATAAATATAGATTTTGCCCTAGACAGAGCCCTCTTGACCTAAGAACTGGTTATCCTAACTCTTGACAGTCTTCTCTCTGATTATGACGATGCAGCCTGGACTATGTGTTTTAAACCCTAGTTCAAAAAGCAATTATTTTTATTTTTTTAGTTGGAGTCCCACTCTGTCACCCAGGCTGGAGTACATGCTCACAGCTACTGCAGCCTCAACCTGCTGGGCTCAGGAGATCCTTCCACCTCAGCCTTCCAAGTAGTTGGAACTACAGTCATGCACCATCACACCTGGTTAATTTTTCTTGACTTATTGAAGAGACAAGATCTCATCAAGTTGCCCAGGCTGGTCTCAAACCCGTGGGTTCAGACAGTTCTCTCACATTGGCCTCCCAAAGTGCTGGGATTATAGGTGTGAGCCACCACATCAGGCCTCAAGCAATTATTTTTAGAATCCAAACTGATATTCTCCTTACTTGGAGCCAGTGCTGGCAAACTTTTTCTTTAAAGGGCCAGATGGTAAATATTCTAGGCTTTGGGGGCCAGAGGATCTCTGTTACACATAATCTGGCATTGTAACTGCTAAAGCCTCTGTAGACAATACATAAACAAATGGATGGAGCTGTGGTGTTTTTTTGTTTGTTTGTTTTTTGAGTTAGAGTCTCACTCTGTCACCCAGACTGGAGACTGGACCACTCCCGGCCACCGTAGCCTCGACCCGCTGGGCTCCGGCAACCTTCCTCCTCAGCCTTCCGAGTAGCCGGAATTTCAGGCGTGCACTACCACGCCTGGCTGATTTTTTGATTTATTGTAGAGATGAGGTCTCGCCAAGTTGCCCAGGCAGGTCACAAAGAGCTGTGTTCTAATAAACCTTAACTGGCAAAAAGTGGTAATGATTTGGCCCCCAAGGATAGATCTTGAGCATTTTGCCCATGCATTCAGGATTCTTGTTTCCATGATCCAGCTGTTTTGAGAGACAGGTCGCCTCAGTTCTTCCCAATCCCCCTTTATTTGCAAAAATGTGGGATGGCTCACACCACAGTCACACCACCCACGGCATCCGTGCTCCTTACTTCAGGTCCTGGCATCCTCCAGTGTCCACAGTGAACAGGGGTGCATAACCTATTACTTCATCGTGAAAAACAAAGTCAATGTGAAAAACAAAAAGCCAGATGTAATAGTGTCTATATCAGTATTAGCACTTAAAAAATAAAACTGCTGATGAAGTTTGACTTGGCTGGATAGGTAATTCTTGGCTGAAATTGCTTACCTTTGAGAACAGGGAAGTTTCTCTACTGCTGGTGGAAGTGCAAACTAGTCCAGCCTCTATGAAAAATAGTGTGGCGATTTCTAAAGAAACTAGAAAGTGACCTTGACCTTCCATACGATCCAGTAATCCCACTCCTGGGAATATACCCAGAGGGACACAAATCATTCTACACAAAAGACACCTGCACACGCATATTTATTGCTACAATATTCACAATAACGAAAACATGGAACTAACACTACTGCCCATTGAAGGTAGATTGGATAAAGAAAACGTGGTACATATACACGATGGAACATTATGCAGCCAAAAAGAAGGACAAAATCATGGACTTCGCAGCACATTGGAAGGAGTTGGAAATAATCATACTTAGTGATCTATCACAGAAACAAAAAACCAAATACCACATGTTCTCACTCATAAGTGGGATCTGAACATTAACCACAATAACACAAAGGAGGAATTGGCAGTTGTGGGACACAGCCGGGGGATGGGGGGGCATGTAATAACACAAAGCGTACCTGGTCCTAAACCAGGGGAAATAAGGACCAGTTGGAGGCCCAAACTTCACCTGCATGTAGATGATTTATGTACCTAATCCTGACATGTACTCACATCTTTATGATACAATAAAGTTAAAAAAGAAAAAACTATACAAAAACAAAACAAAATAACTTAGAAAGCCTAAAAGAAACAACTGTGTTCTTGCTTCTGGAACAAAAATAAGAGAGAAAAGTTATGAGATACAAATCTGGTGCGTACTACAGGGAGCAGAGATACCTCTGTCAAAAGTAAGGAAAATGGATTGGGTGATTCCCTAGAAGAGAGACTTGTGAAACTTGCATGCAAGGCCACGTAGGCGCCTTATAGAGTTCCTACGTGCGGCGACCACCTGGAAGCAAGGGGGAGAATAAAAGTATCTCAAATTGGAAGTCTAAATATATGTTTTGAGTCAAGTTGTTAGAGTGATTTTTAAAAAACATAATGGGTCTAATAGGCCCCCAAACATATGTAATAATAATAAAAATAACTGCCATTTAGGTAAACGTCAGTGGAGTGGACATTTTCTGATTTTTGCCATTCAACATCCATTCTTCTTTCTTTTGATGATACTATATACATTTTCTTTGTCAGAGGACAAATGTCCTGGGCTGTCTAGAACAAAAATTTGATATAGGAAGGCCATATGGAATTGGTAGGCCATCTTAGTTCCCAGGACCTGAAGTAACTACTCCTTAAGCTCTAGCAAGGGGGAAGCTGTTCCTACATGTGAAACTTCATGGGGAACCATGTTTTTGTAAAAAAATAAATAAAAATAAAAAGTCTTAGGTGCCTGAGTGGCAGTGCAGAACAGTGATGAATGGGGTTGGCATGGGGTCAAGTTTCATCTCTTCTCGGCCGCTTGACCTCAAGAGAGTTATTTAACCACTATGCTCCACCTTCCTTACTTGTAAAATGGGGGTGATCATAATAGTACTGTTATTAGTTCCCCCCTTCCCCTGAGTCTCTCAGTTAAATATATTGACTTACCATCTACTTTTAAGTTTGGGTCTTTACAGATTAGACTTTTCATAGAAGATGATTTATTTCATTTATCTCTCTCACACTTCTAACACACACATGAAAAATACTACATAAATTAGCTCCAAAAATGAATGAGTTATAATATACATGCCCAGCACTGTCATATAAGTTGACTAATATTTTTTATCAGGGAGCAATCAATGCTCATTATCATATAAAATGAATAAATGAAATATATCAAGATAATTTTTATTATAAAATACATAGAGATGATTTTCATTATTAAAATATGTTGTTTTGAAATACCCCCTTCCCAAATTTTCTATTAAGTTTTACTTAGCCATATGGCTTACATAAGCTATATTAACAAAACTGAAGGGAATGGCAACAAGTCATTTAAAGTATGGCTATTTCAGAACAGAGATATGATTATCATTACAACACTGTGATACTGTGTACACACATATCTATCTATCTAGTTTAGAAGCAGGAGGACAGAGTGAGGCAATGGGGAAATCTCTTAAGTTAGTTTGGAAATCAGAGACATTTCCCTTTACACTTTTTATCATAATAAATTAGAGTAAATCATTGGAATCTATATCAAACAAATCCAAGATTTTCTAGTGTTTGGAGATGCAAAGACCAAAATGTCTACCTTGTTGTCTTGGGGCAGCAGATAGTTCAGACAGCAAGCACACATCTTCTTTAGTGCCCAAGCAATGCTGAATATTCTGCACAAGAGACATGCGATATGATGGTTGAGAACAAGAATGCTGGAGCAAGACAAGCCCACATCCAGATCCCAGTTCTGGAACTCACTCTGCTACTCTTGATGAGGTTCTCAGACTAAATGTATTATTTTAAAACAACAGATGCTGGAAAGGATGAGGGGAAACTGGAACCCTTCTACACTGTTGGTGGGAGTGTAAACTAGTACAACCTCTGTGGAAAACAGTGTGGCGATTCCTAAAAGATCTAAAAATTGACCTTCCATACGATCCTGCAATCCTCCTACTGGGAATATACTTGGAGGAACTCAAATCTCTCTATGAAAAAGATATCTGCACACGCATTTATTGCAGTATTATTCACAATAGCAAAAACATGGAACCAACCGTACTACCCATTGAAAGTGGACTGGATTTTAAAAAGTGATACATATACGCGATGGAATATTATGTAGTCATAAATAAGGACAAAATTATGAACTTCACAGCAACTTGGATGGACTTAGAATATGATGATCTACCACAGAAATAAAGAACTGAGTACCACATGTTTTCACTCATAAGCAGACCCTGAACAATTATCATAATATTATAAGAAAGGGGTTAGCAGTAGTGGGAAACTGCCAAGGGAGAGAAGGAGAGCACGTCTCAATAAGGGTACCTGATCTCAAACCAGGTGAAGTGGGGACAAAAGGGAGGCCCAAACTTTACCTACACAATGACCATTTGTATACCTAACCCTGAATTGTACCCCCAATTTTAAAATAAAAAATTAAATAAAAAAGATATAAAAGCAAAAAAAGTAATTTTTTTATGTAAAGTGCTTAGCATGGTTCCTGGAATTTGGTAAGTACTCAATAAATAGTAGCTAAAATAAAAATAAAGTAACATATGTTACTTTATTTAAATGTCAATTCTAGAGTTGCAAAATAAGAATCTTTACAGAAAAGACTTCAATGATAAAAGAAGTGTTAAAAGTGAAAACAGCTATACATTTCCTTGAAATTTCTTTACTGGAAACACTCAGATTCTTAAGATTCAGATTCAATAACTCAGATTCCTAAAACAGTTTTATGAATTAATATAGCTCTATGAATTAAAAGCTGAATCATTTTGGCATGTACAAAAGATTAGATAAATGATAGGGAAATGCTGTCCTCCTGGAGCTTAAGTTTTTATTATTCTTTAATAAGTAAAACAGAATCAGTTCAAATGTGATATTAAATACTATGTTAGCGGTGGGAAACCATGGGGGGGTAGGGAGGAGAAGGGAGGTGGGACTAATGGTAGTCAATATCTGTCTGAGGATGGGAAGACACCCCTTATTAACAAGGGTGCCTGAACGATGCACATTTGTATACCTAACCCTTAACTGTACCCCACAATTTTATAATAAAAAATATGTTTAAAAAATAATAATAATAAAATAAAATAACAAAACAAAAAAATACTATGTTGCACGTAGGTGATTCTAAATGAATCATAATGCTTAGTTATAGGATTTAAGATTGTTACTCTTCACAGTTTTTTGTAGCATTTGTAGTTATTTGATAGTATGCTGAACACTTAGGTTAACTTCAGTTACACAATTATAAGATCTTTTTCATCACACAATTATTCTTTTCAAATTGAATGTGCCTGTACGTGTTCACAGTGTGGACAGCTGTCCGGACAGTCAGAACTCTGTGTCGCAGGACAGGTGTTGTTATTATCCCCCAAATCTGTAGCACAAGTGTTGGTTTATGAAAAATTTGGAGGGAAAAGACTCAAAGATTAAAAAAAAAAATACATATCCCAGTAAAACAAAGCAGCACATTTAAATCTACTCCTTGCACAAGAATGAACTCTCCAATGAAAAGTTACAAGAAAATTATCGGGGTTGTCCAAGGTTTTAGAGGTGTTTTGCTACCACATGATAATACTCAACTTTGGATATGTATCACTGCTACCCTACCCAAGACATTGCTTCAAGGTGTTACTAAGAATCACCTAGCACATGTACAAAACCTGAAGAATCAACTTAATTTACAAACTGTTAGACCATGAGTTACTACAGGTCATGGACAACTTTACGCCTCATGGTTTGCTGATACCTAGCACAAATCAGGCACTGACATAAATGAAGGAGCATTAAAGACTGAAGACCTACTCCTAACAGAAGAAAGACCACACCCTGTAGTCACATTGCTCCATCCCATCAGCTTAAAATCAATGTCCAGATGGTCAAAACCAGTGGTTCTCAACTGGGGTGACTTTACTCCCGGGGGGATATTTGGCAATGTCCGGAGTCGTTTTTTGGCTGTCAGAACTGTGAAGGTCCTGTCATCTAGTGAGTAGTGTCCTATCACACACAGGACAGCAGCCCATAACAATCTGGCCCAAAATGTCAATAGTGACAAAGTTGAGAAGCCCTGACTTAAGAGTTAATTGAATATTCATGAAGACATCAGATAGTCATGCAAAGCAGAACTCATTAAAACATACCTTGTTCAACTTTTAAAAGTTTCATGACAAGATCCAGAAGTCATCTTGAAAGAAAGAAGAACTGCCAGAAGGGAAATGTAGAAGTAGAATGAAAAGCCTTCCATTTTCTCTCAGGTAGTAAACAATTTTTCATACATCTTTGTGTTTATCACCACATGTGATACTTAAGAAGTGTGGAAGAACATAAGTGATGATAGAATGCTAACATATTATAGCCAGGCACAGGAGAGAACACCTATAGTCCCAGCTGCTAGGGAGGCTGAGGTAGGCGGATCACTAGAGCCCATGAGTTCAAGATAGCCTGGGAAACATAGTGAGATTTGAAACTGCCAGGGTGGGGGGCACACTTCATCAATAAGCGTACCTGATCTCAAACCAGGTGAAGTGGGGACCAAAGTGAGGCCCAAACGTTTCCTGTACAATGACCATTTGTATACCTAACCCTGAATTGCACCCCACATCTTTAAAATAAAAATTGTTTAAATAATTATATAAACTATGATTGCAACTTGACAATAGCATAGATCTGACCAAATCAAATGGTGAATATCTGCCCTCAGAGTATGGTATGGAGTGAGTGAGTCAAGATAAAATATCACCTTCACAGTTCCTTCCACACAATTTCTGAATTTGTTGATTCTAAGATGAGAAAAATAGAAGAAATTTCAGGTAAGCTCTGATCATGGAGACTCCATCTCTGACAATCCATCCCTACCACCCAGTAGGTGAGAAGACCCCGCGTGGATGGCAGAGAGCTGCAACGCATGTAAAGCACTTGCCACCCTCTTGTTTTCTTATTTTTCCAGTTTCCATTGGCGGAATTTTTCCCTGCCCAAACAGAGCTGCAAATGAATGCAGCTGCCCGAAGTGGAGGAAGTTCAAAGACCAGAGAAGAAAGAGAAAGGAGGAGGGGGTCAGATGAGGAAAACAACTGAGCACAACAGGAAGACTCTTGGCAACCCTGCTTAGTACAGAAGTCTCAAGCGGAAAACATGCCTGGGGACAGATGGACGGTGGCAGCGACACCCGGACAGGCTTCCAAGTGACTCACAGCCGAGTATTATGTTTTTACAGAGACTTGAAAGCTTACATAGCTCCCAGGGCAAGAAACAATTCTAAATATTTCCCTCTGAACCTCTGGTGATCACTTTTGTGGTTCCTGTCATCATTCATGTTTCTGAATCGTGCATCAGATGAAAACATATTTAGAATGACTGCATGAGATCCCTTTAGTTTCATTACTTAAAGGTTGTCACTGAACTACCATTATGGTTATTTTGGAATCTTACTTCAATAGGTACATTTAGAAGAATTAGCATTTATTTATCTAGCATTTTTTTAGCTACAAGGTTTAGTGCTTCATTAGATAGTAAAATTAAATCTTGAAATTCTTATAAAAGGATTATAGTGAAAACATTCGTTGCAATTAACTACTTTCCTTTGAGAGAGAAATTAAAAGTAAGATAAATACAGCTTATGGTACATTTCAGAATACATTTTTTAGTGGACTTGAAAAAATTATAAATTACTGTATTTTAGGATTTTTAGAGATACTGTATGCAAAACAATCAATTTACTTATAATTAAATGTTAATATATGTCTTATAGTTTATATTTACTTATCATTCAATGCTAACATATGACATATTTCATATTTACTTATATTTCAATGCTAATATGTAACAATATTTTACACAAAATAATTAATTTACTTAAAATTCAATGCTAATATATAACTTCTAGAATGTTGGCATTCCAAAACAGATTGAAAAACTCAATGGAGTGCACAGATTCTGGAAGGCAACTTGTTTGAATATATTAAGTACAAGTATCTACACTTTCAGAACAAAAACTTTTCTATTGCCCTCACTTCTTTAAAAAATATATTTTTTTAATAAAGAATGATTGTGAGATAGGACCTCAAAATGTTTGTTCTGTATAGAAATTTCATAAACTTAACTGTGGAACAGTAAACACTTTCTACAGCCTGACCTCGAAATCCAGAAGGCTTTTCTTTCAGCCAACACTTTCCCACCGTGAGAACCATCTCTCATTAACAACCAAATTGTTTTCAGATGCTGGGCTATATGGGGTTTCCTTAGAAACCCTTTGGTAAAAGACTGTGGCTTTCTTCCATAGAAATCTCAAGCAGTGAAAAGGCAGATTTTCTGGCATAAATCAAACCCAATTTCTAGGGTTCACTAAACCCTTTCTCCTCAAAATAATGTTTTGTGACTTGATCTTAGCAGTTAATAGTCCACGCAGGAGAGCTGATGTGAACCAGTTTTGAATAAACGTTATCCCATTCCCTTTGTCATTCAATCGCACTTGCGTACAGGACTTGTTATACCTTGATCAAGGTTTCACTGCATAGCTAGTGGACAAGATCTTTCATATTACTGTGTGCGAACTCTGTAAAAAAAAAATTTCCCACCAAGTGTGCTCAGTGAATTAATTTTTCTATTGTAATGACAATGTTATCTGTTCTGATTTCGGTGTTGCTCTTACTTGTAAATATACTACTTAAAGTAAGTTGGAACAACAAAGACGTTTCTGTGCTAGAAATGTAGTTTTTTTGTTGTTTTGTTGTTGTTGTTGTTGTTTTTAGTTGGGGTTTTACTCTGTCACCCAGGCTGGAGTGCAGTTGGATCATCAGGGCTCACCACAGCCTCGACCTCCTGAGTTGATCCTCTCACCTCAGTGTCTCAAGTAGCTGGGATCACAGGTGCGCACCATCATGCTTTTTTAGAGATGAGATCTTGCTATGCTGCCCAGGCTGGTCTCAAACTCCTGAGCTCAAGTAGTCCTCCCACCTCAGCGTCCTGAGTAGCTGGGACTACAGGTGTGTGCTACTGTGCCCAGCTATATTCTTAGTACTTTAAAGGCCAAAAGATATACATATGAAAGCAGAATTCATTATGTATTAGTTAGTACTGAGCGAGAATGCCAAGTCAGTTCCAAATTAAAAGCAATACCAGGTTGCAAATTAAAACATCTTGCTCTTAAAAAAAAAAAAGTTAAGGATCAGGAAAGGCCCAGAAAGCTAGGTTTATATGATATCCCAGATAAAGCTGAAAAGTAGGTTTTTGACAAGGATCCTTGTGTGGGAGGGGCATACACAAGCTATGCACATGTGTGCATGTATGTGTGTGTGTGTGTGTCTGTGTGTGTGTGTGTGTGTGTGTGTGTGTGTGTATGGGGGAGAAGGCTAAATGTTATGAAAACATTTTGGAAAAAAAATCAATAAGAACTAAAGTAGTAATTGAATGCAACAGGTAAGGGGCAACTTAATAACTGGAAAAATTAATTAATTAATAGAATATTCTCAATTTTATTTTATCATAAATGTAAGTAAGCCCTTGGTTCTTTTTATTATATCTCTATGAGAACCCAGTGTAATATCTGATCTAAACCCAAAGCAGATAATTGGTTATTTCTAACTGACACATCAATATTTCACAAGGAATTTTGAGATGCTGGAAATGATTAACAGAAAGAGGGAAAGAAGGATGATAGAGGAGCTTATAACATTTGTGCCATTGATCTATTAAATGAACTTTAAATGTTATAGAAGTTTCTGATATTGTATTTCTTGAAAACTTTATAATGATTGGTCTTTTCTAGCATTTGATGACTTTAACTATGCACATTGCAACCACTGATTTATTTCCATAACTGGTTTTATAAAATGAGTTCCCTTAATAGTCAATGAAATGAGTTTCTTAACTTAGCGCTTTTCTTTCCACTCAAAACTAATTAGCTATGCTTAAGACTTTCTCACAAAAATTTCTCTCTAGAGGAAATAGCACTTTCACTTTGAGGTTCCCACCAGAATAAAACTACCTGGTGGGAGGGAGCATGTTCCTACTCCCATCCCCATGTTTATACTGTGTTGCCCAGGCTGGTCTCAAACTTCTGTGCTCAAGCAGTCCTCCTGCTTTGGCCTCCCAAAGTGCTAAGATTATAGGCATGAGCTACCACGCCTCACCAAGGGTTGCATTTTTTTAATTCAAACACCCCAAACCAAATTGCCACAGTACCAGCCTTAACCAATCAAGGAAAGTAATTTCAACTTTAAATTATTTTTCAAACTCAGATAGATGACCCTGTAAGTTTATTAATTTATCTGGGAAAGACTTGCTTGGTCTATGGCAGGGTCTCTATTGGTCAAACTTCCTAGAACAGCTGAATGTTTTTCAGGTTTCTGTCTTTCCACCTCTAAAATGTTTGGTGGGAGTTTTTAGCAAAGCAGGGCTGGTAACTTTTGTAAACCTACTGTCCATTGTTGCTAGTTTTTGAACAGCAGGAAGTCCATTCCATTAGCTAGAATATTTTCATTTACTTCAAGTATGTATTCAACAATCACCTACTTCATATTTCCCGTATTCAAGAATTATGCTATGTGCTGGAAACACAACATCTTATACAGGCTCTTTCCTCAAAGAGCTCACAGACCAATAGGGAAAGCAGGTTCATAAATCGATGATTGCGAGATGATAGGGCAAATGCCTACCACATAGTAGGTGCTCATTAGAGACTTGTTAAATGGAACAATGATGGTAGAATGGAGAGTGAGATGATTATCACTGTCTGAGGGAATCAGGAAAGGAGGGAGGACTCACATTGGACCATGAGTGCTGTGAGAAGAGGACATTGTCCATCTTTTTCACTGCAGATTCTAGCATGGAATTCAGCCAGTGGGCAGTGCTCGGTAAAACACTCTGAATGGATATGTCAAAGAGCAAATGAGGAGATGACAGAGCAAAGTCTGGAGGAGGAATCAGGTTTGTTTGGGAGGCAGGTGCACATTGCTGACAACGAGAACAATGTGTGCGAAGGTATAGAGATGTGGACACGTGTGATTCCACCTCGCAATAATTTTAGAATTCCATTTAAAGCACTCTGCAAGCCCACACTGGAGACATCACTGTTGGTTCATAAGCTTCTTTTTGGTATTTTCATATGAGTCTATTCATCTAAAAATTTCCTACATTATTGGTATGTATTTAAGTATATTAGCCTGTTGAAATATCTATATTTTGCACTGCTGGGTGCAGTAGCTCATGCATGTAATCCCAGCATTTTGGGAGGCTAATACAGGAGGATTGGATAACTTGAGCCCAGGAGTTTGAGACCAGCTAGGGCAACACAACAAAAAATAAAAAATTTAGTTGGCATGGTGGCATGTGCCTCTCGTCTCAGCCATTCGGGAGGCTGATGTGGGAGGCTCACCTGAGCCCAGGAGGTCAAAGCTGCGATGAGGCTTGATCATGCCACTGCACTCCTGCCTAGGTGACAGAGTGAGACCCTGACTCAAAAAAAAAAAAGTCTACATTTTTAGCACAGAAACTTCTTTGTGGTCCCAACTTATTTTAAATAGTATATTTCCGGCAAGAATAACTCTGAAATCAGAACAGGCAACAATGTCCTAACAATAGAAAGATTAATTCACTGAGCACTCTTGGTGAGAAAACGTTTCCATGTCCCAGAAATCCCCTGAATTGTAGGTAAAAGGAGACAGTCACCTCGTGGGTGAGAGACTGAAGGAAACAAACGACAGCACTGTGATCTTTCAGGGTGGTTCGATGGACTACTTTTAACAAAATGGTCAGTGCAAATGTGGTTCTAAGAAGAGTCAAGGCCAGTGAAATCTAATTCAGATGGTGAGACAGGACAGCAGTGCTGTAAACAGACAGCAAGAACTGGAGCCCAGTAATCTAGATTGGATTAAAATGGCCTTTTGAGTACTTATCTAGACTAGATTAAAGTAGCCTATGGTGGGAGAGATGGCCCCAGCTCCATTTGTTGGTAGTGCTCATGGGAGTGAAATGTTCTCTGACCTGGTGGGAATGAGTGTGCCACTTTTTCCAGGATGGTGTTCTAGGATGGTTCGTGAACCTAATTGTTGGGGCTTGTTCAGCGGAAGACAGGCACAGATGAAATTAAGACCCAGCCAGGCTCGGTGGCTCAGCCTGTAATCCCGCGCTTTGGGAGGCTGAGGTGAGTGGATTGCCTGAGCCCGCGGGTTCGAGACTCACCTGGGCAATGTGGTGTGACCTCATCTCTACAATAAATCAAAAATTACCCAGGCATAGTAGCGCGTGCCTATAGTTCCAGTTACTTGGAAGGTTGAGGTGGAAGGATTGCCGGAGCCCAGCAGGTCGAGACTGCAGTGGCCGGGAGCGGCCACTGCACTCCAGTCTGGGTGACAGAGTGAGACTCCAACTCAAAAAAAAAAAAAAAAAAAAAAGGGAAAAATTAAGACCCCAAAAGAGCTCAATGTTACATAGTCAAGAAGAGGCTGGGCTACATTTTAAGCCTAGATAATTCTGACCCAAAGTCTGTTGTCCAATCTTTAAATAACAAGCTATGATATAAATTCTATTTATAGAACTCCATTTTCTCATAGTAGTTGTATCAATGCCATTTCCCAGATTATTACATTCTTTGAAGGTAAAGACTGTTCCTTACTTATCTTTGTGTCTTTTAATTAGCAGAATACTTAGAAGAGAATAAACTTTCGATAAATGTTGTTGGGAGTAATTTCTCAAGATGGCCAACAAAAAGCTGTTAGTGTGAGTCTTTTGCATGAAGTGAACCAAAATAGAGTGCCTCAGCACTCAGAGACAAATGAGACCAGCAGCGCACCCCACAATGCACCAGAGAAGCGACAGGATCCACAGAGTGTGAAGAAGAGAGAAATTGATCAGCCTGGCTGGAACTACACAGATTCACTGGAATCACCAGCACAACCACGAGCAGCCTCCAGACACAGTAGGGGAGGCGAGCGAGGGGAATTCAGGAGTTCTGTGCTTCTGCCATGGACTCCTGAGCTTCAGGGGACTCCAGCCCCTCCCAGAAACTGTCTTATCCTCAGCTTTGCTCTGCCAAACCTGGTTGGAACAATGTAGGCAAAAGATGCCACATAGCTCCAGCTACCATCTTCCTGGAACTCAACCCTTGCTGGCGCCTGCTTTCTAGTTAGCCTTGGGGGGACAGGGGGAGGAACGGAAAGACCAGAGCTTTCATTTGCCCCAATGGCAAACTCCAAGGGACAGCAGTTTCTGTCTGGGGTCAGCTACCGTGAGACTGGGGGCCAGCAGCATTTGTACGTTCCCAACACAGATTGCCTGAGGCTAAGACAGGGGAGGCTGGTAGGACTCGTTACCCTAGTAACTCCACACTTCTGGTGTGAACTCTTCTGTACAGCCTCTGCTCAGCATGGCAGTATCATAGTATCACCCCAGCAGCTAGGGATGCCTTCCCAATTCACACTGGAGCACCCCATAGTGCACACAGGCGAGGATGTGGAGTGCTTCCCCTACCTCCTCCACACACACATACTCCTTGGAGGCTCAAAGCAGAGAACTCCAGTAGTTCCCACAGCCCCACACATCACACGGGTTGGCTGGGTACTTTCTTGGGGCAACTCAGGCCAAGCAGAAACCCCACAGCCACCATCACAGTTGGCTCTCTCGGCAAGCACCACCTCCTGGGAGGAGGTCAACTGGCACAGCCCATCACATCTGATATAATACCTCAGCTCTTGGG
The DNA here is from genome assembly GCA_027257055.1 of Cephalopachus bancanus. NCBI lineage: Eukaryota > Metazoa > Chordata > Mammalia > Primates > Tarsiidae > Cephalopachus > Cephalopachus bancanus. The sequence goes on along the minus strand of JAPVLO010000176.1, from coordinate 5,229,684 downwards.
AAGGTCTGATTCCAGACCCCAGCTAGCACCACCATCCAAGCCACCCCAGCCATTCAAGATGACTTAAGCCTGTGCATGTATCCAGCACAGCACTGCCACAGCTGGCAATTGAGAAACTCACCACACCTAAGCTATATAAAATCAAGCAAACCCTAAAGAATCTGTCATGCCCCTGCCAACTTCATTAGAGTGAGTGCTTGCACCCACCACTGTGAATCAGAGGACAGATCAGCCTGGTTCAGTTCTACCTGCCCCACACCCAAGAGCTGAGAGCAAATCTCAAGTCATTGCAATCTTGTAGACTAGTTCACATTCTTAGATATCAGAGAGCTTCTCCAGAGGGTCTTCCAGAGACAGCAGTGACCAATCCTCCTCAGAATTCAACCCCTGCATCTTCACATCATCAGATCCCTTGCAGGCATCCCCCAGCACTAGCCTGAACTACAGCAGCCCCACAGGATAGCTAGACCCAGAAGAACAGCAGGACTCACAGACATTGGGCCCTCACAGATCAGCACTCCCAGGCAAGGGGAGTGCATCACATCAGAGGAGCCCCCATGGGACAAATAAAGCCAGAGTGTAGGCTCCGCAGTGTCATAGGTCTCCTGGCCTGAGGGAAGTTTCCTTCAGCAGATGTGCAGATGCAGTGCTGGGCTCAGTGGAGGAAAGCAGAGATTCTGCCCTAAAATTGGGCATCTATGGTGCCCATGAACGGTTGTGGAGCAGGGGACTTTTCTACCCCCACACCTACCACTGCAGACATTTGCTTCCCTCAAGGGAGCTCAGTGCAAGTGCACCTGTTGAAATCCTTTCAACAGTATTCAGGAATAATGGCAACCCTATGGTAGGTGGACCCTTTGGGATCTGGCTAGCACAAGAGGTGGCGTCACATTTCCTCCCTACAAGGAACTCTAAGGTTTCTGAAGATGACAGAAGTGCATATCTGAACTAAAAATTTGGAACAGAACAAAGACAAAATGGAAAAGTGGATCACTTTCTTACTAATCTAGTAGTAGCACTAAGGTGCCCCCCAGCCCTGATGAAGACTTCATTGCACCTCACTGGGAGCTTCCCCCACTGCCTTATCGGGACTGAGACTTTAGTCCACTATGGGGGTCTTGCATATAACCACCTCATTCAGTTGTACCTGTTCTCACCCATGGATGCCTCCTCACAGCCTGAAGACTGAACAGTATAAACAGAAGAAAATACAAGAGGAATAGCAAAGAAATTGTATGACACCCTTGGGGAACAATATAAGTTTTGTGAGCCCTCTGGCATTCCAGTCCCACAAGAGATGATGAACATACACACACACACACACACACACACACACACACACACACACATGAATTGCTACTACAAGCAGTAGCTGAGAAAGTAATCACACAAATGTTCTCTACAACCAAGGAACTTATACACAACCTATATCACTGAAAACACCAGACAAATAAGGTTATTATATAAGAATAAAGGGATCAATCCAAGAAGATACAATTTAAAATACTCAACATCAGAGCTCCAAGCTTTTTAAAATTATTATTATAAAGATGTGGGGTAAAATTCAGGGGTAGGTATACATACATTGATTATGCAGGTACCCTTGTTGATGAGATATGCCCCTCCCTCCCCTAGCAGTTTCCCTCAGCTGCCAATCCCACCTCCCTACCCTGACAGTTTCCCACTACTGCCAATCCCTTTCTTATAGTATTATAATTGTTCAAGGTCCGCTTATGAGTGAGAACATATGGAACTCTGTTTTTTGTTTCTGTGATAGATCACTGAGTATAATCAACTCCAAATCCATCCAAGTTGCTGCGAAGTCCATATGTTAGCCTTTCTTTATCCTGCATAATATTCCATTGCGTATACGTACCACTTTTTTTAATCCAGTTCAGCTTCTATGGGCAACATAGTTGCTTCCATGTTTTTGCTATTGTGAATAGAGCTGCAACAAACATACGTGTGTAGGGGAATTGCTGGATCATATGGAAGGTCAATTTCTAGTTCTTTCAGAAATCGCCACAGTGTCTTCCAGAGAGGTTGCACTAGTTTGCATTCCCACCAGCAGTGGAGAAGTGTTCCTTTTTCTCTGCATCCTCGCCAGCATCTGTTGTTGTTTGTTTTATTAATAATGGCCGTTCTTACTGGGATTGGGTGGTTTCTCAATGTGGTTTTGATTTGCATTTCTCTGATGATGAGTGAGGCTGAGCACTTTTTCATGTGTCTATTGGCTGCCCATATATCTTCTTTTGAGAAGTGTCTATTCATGTCTTTTGCCCACTTTTTAATGGGGCTGTTTCTTCCTTGTAGACCTAGTTGTTAGACCTTTGTCAGATATACAGTTGGCAAATATGTTTTCCCATTCTGTGGGCTGTCTCCCTGCTCTCTTGATGGTTTCTTTTGCTTTGCAGAAGCTCGTTAGTTTAATGAGGTCCCACTTCTCTGTCTCATTTCTTAAGGTATGGGCCTTTAGGGTTCTGAATAGGAATTGGTTGCTAGTTCCAATTTCCATAAGGATGTCTCATGAGTTTTCTAAGATTTTTATAATTTGAGGTTTTATGTTAAGGTCTTTGATTCATTTAGAGTTAATTTTTGTGTATGGTGACAGGTAGGGGTCCAATTTCAATCTTCTGCATGTGGTCAGCCAGTTTTCCCAGCACCATTTACTGAATAGGTTCTCCTCTCCCCAGTGGTTGTTGTTGGAGGCTTTGTCAAAGATGAATTGGTTGAGGAATTGAGGCATTGCTTCCGGAATTTCTATCCTGTTCCATTGGTCTATATACCTATTCTTGTACCAGTACTGGGCTGTTTTGATTACTGGAGTGTTATAGTAAAGTTTGAAGTCTGGAAGTGTGATACCTCCTGCTTTGTTTCTTTTGCTAAGGATAGTTTTTGACTGTTCATGGTCGTTTATATTTCCATATGAATTTCTGTATTGTCATTTCCAGGTCTGAGAAGAATGATGTTGGTAATTTAATGGGTATTGCACTGAATCTGTAGATTGCTTTTGGTAGGATGGACATTTTAACAATGTTGATTCTTCCTATCCATGAGCATGGAATATTTTTCCATTTGTTTGCATCTTCTTGGATTTCTTTAAGCAGTGTTTTGTAGCTTTCATTGTAAAGGTCTTTCACTTCTCTGGTTAGGAAGATACCGAGGTATTTCATTTTTTTGGTGGCTGTTGTGAATGAGATTGTGTTTTTAATTTGTCCGCTTTTTGTTGGTATATAGGAATGCAACTGTCTTTTGCACATTTATTTTGTGCTCTGAGACTTTGCCAAAGTCCCTTATCAGTGCTAGCAGGCAGGTTCTCTTGGATTTTCAAGGTATAGGATCACCTCATCAGCAAAGAGTGATAACTTGACTTCCTCTTTTCCTATTTGAATATCCCTGATTTCCTTCTCTTGTCTAATTGCCCGAGCTAGGACTTCCAACACAATGTTGAATAAGAAGGGTGAGAGTGGGAAGTCTTGTCTTGTTCAAGTTTCCAGGGGAAATGTTTCCAGCTTCTGTCCATTTAACAGTATGTTAGCTGTGGGTTTATTGTAGATGGCACTTACTATTTTGAGGTATGTCCCTTCTATACATAGGTGTTTGAGAGTTTTTTTTATCAAAAAGGGATGCTGGATTTTATCAAAAGCTTTTTCTGCATCTAATGAGACACTCGTGTGGTTCTTGTTAAATCTTGTTAAATCTCTTGATGTATTTAATGACATTTATGGTCTTGCAAATGTTGAACCAACCCTGCATCCTGGGATTGAAGCCTACTTGGCCATGGTGGATGTTTTTTGAGATGTGTTTTTGGATCCAATTTGCTAGAATCTGGTTGAGGATTTTTGCATCTATGTTCATAAGGGATATTGGCCTGTAGTTCTCTTTTTTGGTTGGATCTTTACCCGGTTTGGATATCAGTGTGATGTTAGCTTTGTAAAATAATTTGGAGAGAATTCCATCTTTCTCAATTGCTTGGAATACTTTCAATAGGATTGGTATCAGCTCTTCCTTGTACATTTTGTAGAATTCTGCTGGAAAGCCATCTGGTCCAGGGCTTTTTTTTTTGGTAGGTAATTTTCTTATGACAGAGTCTATTCCCTGGGTTGTTATTGATCTATTTAGTGTCTCAATGTCTTCTTGTTTCAGCCTGGGGAGGTTGTGTGATGTCAGAAAGTCCTCCATTTCATTTAGGTTATCAAGTTTGTTTCCATACAGGTGTACTTAGTAATCTCTGATAATCTTTTGTATTTCTTTGGGGTCAGCTGTGATTTGATCTTTTGTATTTCTGATTGTGTTTATTTGGGATTTTTCTCTCTTTTTCTTGGTCACTCTGGCTAGGGGTCCATCAATCTTGTTAATTTTTCAAAGAACCAGCTTTTTGTTTTGTGGATGTTTTCTATGATATTTTGTCTTCTATGTCCTGTATTTGGCCTCTTATTTTGGTGATTTGGATTCTTCTGCTAAAGTTGGGGTTTTAGTGGTCTTCTCTTTCTAGCTCCCTTGGGTGATTTGTTAGGCGCTCCACTTGTGATCTTTCCATTTTCTTGATGTGTGCTTGTAGAGATACAAATTCCCCTCTTAGAACTGTTTTCATGGCATCTCAGAGGTTTCGGTAAGATGTTTCTTCATTTTCATTTGTTTCCAGAAATCTTTTAATTTCTGCTTTTATTTCAGTGTTGACCCAGTAGTTGTTCAGCATCATGCTGTTTAGTATCCATGTCCTTGTGGGTTTTGGGGAAATGTTGCTGGTGTTGATATTTATTTTTATTCCACTGTGGTCTGAGAATGTGCATGGCAAGATTTCAATCTTATGGAATCTTTTTATGCTTGATTTATGGCCAAGGATGTGGTTGATCTTGGAGTATGTTCCATGTGGTGATGAGTAGAATGTATATTCTGTGGTTGTTGGGTGAAATAATCTGTACGTATCTCTTAAGTCCATTTGGTCAAGTGTCAGGGTTAGGTTCTGGATCTCCTTGTTGATTTTTTGCCTCAGTGATCTATCTAGGGTTGTCAGTGGGGTATTCAAGTCCCCTGATATAATGGTGTTAGAGTCAGTATCTTTTTTTAGTTTATTTAGTAGTTGCTTCACAAATGCTGGTGGTCCTGTGTTGGGTGCATACATGTTTATGATGGATATTTCTTGCTGACAGATTAAACCTTTTATCATTATGTAGTGTCCTTTTGTGTCTTTTTAAATTTTTGATAGCTTAAAGGTTGTTTTGTCTGATACTAAGATCACAACTTCTGCCTTCTTTTGTGATCCATTTGTCTGGAAACTCATTTTCCATCCTTTAACTTTAAGTCTGTGTGTGTCCCTTGTGGTGAGATGAGTCTCCTGGATGCAGCAAATAATTGGGTCATGGTTTCTTATCCAGTTGGCCATTCTGTGTCTTTTCAGTGGCGCATTTAGTTCAATCACATTCAGACTCACTATTGAAATGTGATTGTTTCTCCCTGTCATGAAGTTATTATCAAGTTTTTTCTTTGTTTGTTTGTTTTCTTTTGGCTTTGGAGTTAATGTATGGGTGTGTTTTTAAGTTTCTTGCTGCACTGTATTTTTTTATTGTTGTTATAGCACAACTTATATATTTGAAATGAACAAATAATTAGTATCATTTACAGTATCTTAAGATAAATTGCCTTTAAATGGGAGCTTCCTTTTCAGTACTTTGAGGTCTACAAGACGTATCTAGAAATGTATTACTATGGAAAATGAAGACTGTGTCAGTGCCACGGGGAGAGCACCGTGGCTGGTGGGCCTAGTTGCTGTAACACTGTCCCTTGGGTGGCTGGGGGAGCTTCATGTTCTCCTTGGACAGCATGAGGTGCCACAGCTCTTGTAGGACAACCTTGATGCTGTATGAATTTGTCGCTTTGCTAGCATTGATATGGCACTGGGGTCCACCACTCCATTAGAACTATTAACTGCATTCATATTAATTTTTGTTACAAATCTTACAAAGGGGGGGGTGCTTCTAGGTATTTAGGATTACATTGTATTTTAAGGCTGTATATTCAGTTTTCATAAATTATCTGAGCCCATGGTGGCTGCCATCTTGTGTCGCTGTTGCACCCAGAGCTCCAAGCTTTTTAAAAAAATTCTATTAGTCCCAAGAAAATAGATAGGCAGCAATGCAACAATAGAGGGAAACTTCAACATTTCACTGACAGCAATAGACAGGTCATCAAAGCAAAAAGACAACAAAGAAATATTGGAGTTAAACTGGACCCTAGAAAAAATGGACCTAACAGACATCTATAGAACATTCTACCCAAAAACTACAGAATACACATTTTCTAAAATCAGCACATGGAACATTCTCCAAGATAATCCTTATGATAGATCACAAATCAAGTCCCGATACATTCAAAAAAATTGAAATTATACCAAGCACCTTCTTGAATCACAGTGGAATAAAATTAGAAATCAACTCTAGGAAGAACTCTCAAGACCAAACAAATAAATGGAAGTTAAACAATCTGCTCCTGAATGATCTTTGGGTCAACAATGAAATCAAGATAGAAAATTTTAAATTCCTTAAGATGAAAGACAAAAATAACACACATTATCAAAACCTCTGGGACACAGCCAAAACTGTGATCAAAGGAAAATTTATAGAATTTAAGGTCTACATTGAAACAAAGTTTACATATTAACAACCTAACATCACACCTCAAGGAACTAGAAAAACTTGAATAAATCAAACCCAAAGCTAGCAGAAGAAAAGAAATAGCAAAGATCAGAGCAGTACTAAATGAAATTAAGTCCCCCCAAAATACAAAGGATCAATGAAACAAAAAGTTGGTTCTTTGAAGATGAACAAAATTGATAGACTACCAGCTAGATTAATTAAGAAATGAAAGAGAAAATGCAAATTGGCTAAATCAGAAATGAAAATGGAGACATTACAGAAGAGCAGAAGGTCATGTGAGATTATTATGAAGACTTCTATGCAAATAAATTAGACACTCTAGAGTAAATAGATACATTCTTGGAAACATAAAACCCCCCAATCTTGAATCAGGAAGAAAGAGAAGCCATGAACAGACCAATAATGAGTAGTAGGATTTATTCAGCAATACAAATTCTCCCAACCAAAAAAAGTTCAGGACCTAATGGACTCACAGCTGAATTATACGAGACTTTCAAAGAAGAACTGGTACCAATTTTACTGAAGCTATTCCATAAGATTGAAGAGGAAGGAATTCTCCCCAACTCATTTTAGGAATTATAACTCATTTAGGAATAACGGCAACCCTATGGGAGGTAGACCCTTTAAGATCTGGCTAGCACAAGGGGTGGAGTCACATTCCCTCCCTACGAGGAACTCTAAGGTTCCTGCATATGAACAGAAGTGCATGTTTGAACTGAAAATTTGGAACAGAACAAGGACAAAATGAAAAAGTAGATTGCTTTCTTACTAATCTAGTAGTGGCTCTGAGGTGCCCCTCACCCCGATGAAGACCTCATTGCACCTCACTGGGAGTTCCCCATGCTGCTAAATACCAAATTTCTCTAATACCAAAGCCAGGAAAAGACAATAACAAAAAACTGCAGACCAATATCCCTAATGAATATAGATGCAAAAGTCTTCAACAAAATACTAGCAAACCAAACCCAACAGCACATTAAAAAAAAAATCCACCCATGATCAAGTGGATTTTACCCCAGGAATGCAAGGATAACTCACCATATGCAAGTCAGTAAATGTGGTCTCCACGTAATCAAAGTTAACAATAAAAATCGTGTGATTATTTCAATAGATGCAGAAAAAGCATTTGACAAATTCAACATTCTTTATTATAAAAAAACTTCAGTAAAATAGATATAGAAGCAACATTCTTCAAAAGAATAAGAGCTGTATATGATAAACATAGCTAATGCCATCCCAAACAGGAAAAAGTTGAATGCATTCCCCCTCAAAACTGGAACAAGGCAAGGATGCCCACTTTCACCACTCTTATTCAACATAGTACTGGCAGTCCTAGCTAGAACAATCAAGGAAGAAAAAGAAAGGATATCAAAACTGGAAAAGAAAAAGATCAAACTATCTTTGTATGCCAATGATATGATCTTATACCTAGAGAATCCTCCAAAATACTCTTGGACTTGATAAATGAATTCAGTAAAATTTCAGGAGACAAAATCAGTAGCACTGCTATATACCAGTATCAACCAAACTGAGAATCAAATCAAGAACTTAATTCCATTTACAATAGGAGTCAAAACACTAACATACCTAGGAATATACTTAACCAAGGCGGTAAAAGATCTCTACAAGAAGAACTACAAATCACAGATAAAAGAAATTGTAGTGGATACAAACAAATGGAAAAACAACATATGTTCATGGGTTGGAAGAATCGACATTGTTAAAATGACCATATTGCCCAAAGTAATCTATGATTCAATCCAATCCCTATCTAACTACCAACTTCATTTTTTACAGACTTAGAAAAAACAATCCTAAAATTCATATGGAACCAAAAAAAAGTCAGAATAGCCATAGCATCCTAAGCAAAAATAACAAAGCTAGAGGCATCACATCACCTGACTATACTACAATGCTGTAGTAACCAATACTGCATAGTACTGGTACAAGAGCAGACACGTGGTCCATGGAACAGAATAGAGAACCCAGAAATAAACCTAGATACCTACAACCAACTGGTCTTTGGTAAAACACACAAAAACATAAAGGACACCAAATGGTGCTGGGAAAACAGGATAACTACATGCAGAAAAATAAAACTTGTTCCCTATCTCTCATCATAAACAAAAATTAACCCAAGATGGATTAAAAACATCAATGTCAGACCTGAAACCATAAAAATCATAGAAGAAAACCTTGGAAAAATTCTTCTGGACATTGGTCTAGGCAAAACTTTATGGCTAAAACCCTCAAAGCAAATGCAACTAAAACAAAAATAAATAAGTGGGACTTAATTAAAATTAAAATCTTCTATACAGCAAAAGAAATCATCAACAGAACAAATAGACAACATAAAGAATGGGAGAAGATATTTGCAAACTATACATCTGACAAAGGACTAATATCCAGAATTTACAAAGAACTCAAACAAATCAGCAAGATAAAAGCAAATAATCCCATTAAAAAGTGGGTAAAAGACATGAATTGACTTCTCTCAAAAGAAGATACAAAAAAGGTCAACAAATATGAAAAAATGCTTAACATCACTTATCATCAGGGAAATGCAAATTAAAGTCATAGTGAGATACCACCTTACACCAGTTAGAATGGTCATTACTAAAAATTAAGAAAATAAAAACAATAGATGCTGGTATGGATGTAGTGAAAAGGGAACGCTTATACACTGTTGGTGAAAATTTAACTTAGTACAACTTTGATGTACATTAGTATGGAAATTTCTCAAAGAATTAAAAGTAGATCTATCATTTGATTCAGCAATCCCATTACTAGGTATCTACCCAAAGGAACAGAGGTCACTATATAAAAAAGACATCTGCCTTTGCATGGTTATCACAGCATAATTCACAGCTGCAAGAATGAAATCAACCTAAATGCCCACCAACTGATCAGTAGATAATGAAAATGTATTAAATCTATTCCATGGACTACTATTCAGCCATGAAAAGCAATGAAATAATGTCTTTTGCAGCAACGTGAATGGAATTGGAGACCATGGTCCTATGTGAAGTAATGCAGGAATAGAAAACCAAATTCTGCATATTATCACTTATAAGTGGGAGCTAAACCTAGGAACTGCAAAGGCATAAAAATGGTATAATGGGCCCTGGAGGCTCAAAAGTAGAAGGGGAGACAGATGAAAAATCACTTCTATAATACCACGTGCACAGGTGAGGGTAGAGGGTGCACTTAAACCCAGACTTCTTCACCTCTATACAGTGTATCCATGTAACCAAAAGCCACTTGTACTCCTAAAGTCACTGAAATAAAAAAAGAATTGTTGTTGAATTAAACACAATTAAATGAGACTTGCACATTCCTAGCTGTTACCTTTACTCTTGTTGGGTTTTTTTGTTTGTCCCATAAAATGTTCTTCTTCAAATCCTATTCAACATTAAGACCCTGCTTAAGTTCTAGAATACTTCCTTGTGGTCAAGGAGTTCTCTCCCTTCTCTGAAATCCAGCTCAACATTTTATCTCTTCATATATTTAAATCTTATTATATTGAAAGTTATTACTATCTTTTGAATCTTTCACTATTATGCTTACAACAGTCAACCAAAATGATATTTTAAGCCACAGCAAAAGTCTGTCCATAAATCTGTTCTTTTAATCAACAATTCAAAACAGGAATGAACATTCAAAACAGGAAAAGGTTTCTAAACTTCCGAACAGTAACCCGAACTTACTACAGTCTGGTGTTGCTGTTTAGTGTACAAAAGAATTCCTTTTGTCCTTTATGAGAAACCAGGCTGTAACACATGTGAAGCACAGAACCTGTCATTATGTTGATAAGCTTATCTTTAAAAGAACAAAACATATGCTTGTGAAGAGATGTCTAAGCATTTTATAAGCGAAAAAATATTTCTATACCGTTTATGTCAAAGCTCTTAACGATGAAAAACTTGCCATAAAAATCTAATAAAATTCAATTACTTTGGGGGGAGAATGTTGCAGCAAACCAAGTTGTGAAAATCAAGTTGGCAGTTGTGAAAATAAAGTTGACATCTTCATTATGTCTAAGTGACAGACTGTGGGTAGGGGGAAACATAGGACAACAAAAAATTGCACCACTTCCTAAGTGTAAATGTAGAGCAAATGAACACGATCTACCTTTGTGTCAAATGTTTGCTTAACTAGCTTTTGTTTTATATTCATTAAGACCTCCAAACTACAAAAGGGACTTTCTTTCCTTAATCCAAATCCCTATTACACCTGTTTTATTTTTTTCACAAAGCTAGGGAAACTCAGTACATGATGAGCACTGACTGGTTTTTGTCAGCAACAGACAGCTGAAGCAGAGTCACTCCAAGAACATGTTTCCTGATTCCATTCTTCCGTGCTGAAGCAAAAGTCTATTCCAAACCAAGATGATACTTGGAAAAGAATAACTGTAAGCTCTCAAGTCTGTAATGACATAAAATGATCATGCTTTCAAAACACTAATGATAAGGTCAGCAGAATTTGTGAGAAATGAATGAAGCATGTGTGGTAGACACTTCAGCACCAACCCCTCCCAAGGCCCAGAGAGCAATCCTGGTGATGGAGTTAGCAACGTTATGCTGCTGTACAATTTGTAAAAGTAAGATATATCAATTTCAATCAGATAAGACCAATGTCTTTTCTCCTTATGATTTCTCCATGACCTCTCCTCATGGTTGGTATGTTTTTATTTATAAAAAATTGTGTATTTATTCTTCCACATTTAAACTTCAGTCACCTTCAAAGTCTTCTGTTTGATGCAGTTCATCTACCAAGATGCTTTTTCTACTGCTCCAGTTTTTTGTTTCGGTTTTTTTTTTGAGTTGGAGTCTCACTCTGTCGCCCAGACTGGAGTGCAGTGGCCGCTCCCGGCCACCGCAGCCTCAACCTGCTGGGCTCCGGCGATCCTTCCGCCTCAGCCTGCCAAGTAGCCAGAATTACAGGCATGTGCTACCACACCCGGTTGATTTTTTGATTTATTGTAGAGATGAGGTCTCGCTGCCCAGGCGGGTCTCGAACCCGCGGGCTGAGGCAATCCACTCACCTCAGCCTCCCAAAGGCGCGGGATTACAGGCTGAGCCACTGAACCCGGCTACTGCTCCAGTTTTTAAGGTCAGTTTTTAAGGTTGATGTCTTTTGCCATTTTTTGTTCCACCTCTTTCACATCGGCAAAATGTTTCCTTTTGAGCACTTTTTTTCATCCAGGGAAACAAAAATAAAAGTTGCTCAGGATGGGATCAGGTGAATACAGAGGGTAGGACATGGGAGTCATGCCATTTTTGGTCAAGAACTGCTGAACACTCAGTGTGGTGTGGGCAGGTATGCTCATAAATCACTCATCATGATATGGGCAAAGGTGTTGAAAGAATCTCCAAAAAAAATTCACCAAAGCCGAATGTAGCTTCTCACAACACTAGCTGGTCCACTGATGCTGATGGGTTCCAAGAACACCTGTCTAGCAAGGGAAGCCTGTACTATAAGAGGCCTGCCCTACAAAAGATAACTTCCATTTTGGGGGTCCCTCCTCATATTTATATTTAGCTTGGATTTAGTCAGATAGGCTTATGTGGTCTACAGAAGCTCATGTATGGGTAAATTATAACTAGCCAAGCAAGTTCAAGATAGGTAATACTCCTATCAACCAGCCAGAATCATAATACATCCATGAAGGTCCAGATGTCATAGTATAGTGTCCTATGGTGCCTGGCACTGTAGTATGTGGCTAAGTCAAAAAGAAATCAGAGTGCAGTTCTATCAAATTTGACAACAATCCTAAACTTTTTAGAAGATGTTATTAATGACAAGTTTAATAAATTGTACAGTTTTAAAAAAAGTTTTCTTCTATCAATAATAACAAAAGAAGATTTCTGATTCCACACGTGAAATATTACCTGCTACTGTGATCTGAATACCCCTCACCATAATCGATGAAGCCTAATCACCAATGTGATGGTATTCAACAGGATGTCTCTGGGAGGTGATTAGGTCACCAGGATTCTATCCTCATGAGATTGGTGCCCTTATAACAGGCCCCAGAGAGCTGCCTTGTACCTTCCACCTTGTGGGGACACTGCAAGAAGGCATCTTCTATGAACAAGAAAGTGGCCCTCACCAGACACCAATTCTGCTAGCACCTTAATTGTGAACTTCCCAGCCTCCAGAACTGTGAGAAATATATTTCTGTTGCTCATAAGCCACTTAGTTTAGCAGACAAAGACACGTGCCATGGGCATTGCTCTTCCACTGTAAGAAACCAGAAAATCAGACGACGTATATGAAACAATCGTTTTAGATATTGCGCAAAAGACAACACAGAACTGTGATCTCTGGCAGAAGGGTCATGAATTGGTAGTAGGGTTAAATTAGTTTCAAAACAAAGACTCATAATCATGGCATAATGGCATGTCTTGAAAGGATCACACTGATGTCTGAGTTACTTAACTGAACACCAGAACAAATCCAGCACGCTTTAAAGAAATGCAATAAAATCCAGTAGCCAAGAACAAAATCCAGAATGCAATGTATAATTCACAAGATGTGGCCTCCATCCAAAAGTTAGCAGACTTGCAAAGAAGTAAGAAATTAAAGCACATAACCAGTAGAAACAAAGATCACTTAGAAACATATTCTGAAATGAAACAGATAATGTCCAAATGGAATTTATAGAGATAAAAATACAAGAACTGAAATTAACCAGATGCGATTAACAACAGATAAGACATTGCAAAAAAAAAAAATCAGTGAAATTGAAATCATGTCAACATCAGCTATTCAAAATAAGTTATACACAGAAAAAAACTGGAAAAACATTAATAGTGTATGAGCAATCTGTGAGACAATATCAAGCAATCTAACTTATACGTAACTCTAGTTCCAGAAGAAAGGACATCAAACTTTTTCATGGACATAAGCATTTTTTAAAGAAATAATGGCCAAAATGTCCCACAATTTGATAGAAATGATAAAGCTACAGATCTAAGAATCTTAATGACTCTAAGCAGAAGAAACAAAGAAAGCCAGCTCTAAGGGTAAATCATAACCAAATTGCTGAACACCAGTGATAAAGAGAAAATCATAAATGCCCAGAGGAAAAAAGATACATCACATTCAGAGAAATAAAGACAAAACTGACATCCAATTTCTTATCAGAAGCCATGCAGGCCAGGAGATAATGGAAAGACCTCTTTAAAGTGTTGAAATAACAGGAAACAAAACAAAACTGGCAACCTATAATCTAATGCAGCAAAGAGAAATTCTAACCCAGCTAGAGAAAGGGAACCAAGCTGAGCGCGTCTGTAATGGCCCACATAGGAAGATGACACAGGCAGCCGGAATGAAGAAGAACCAGACTTAGCAGATATTTTTTAAAGTAACGTGACTTGGCAAGCAGCTGCTGCCAACATTGGGGGTCAAAAAAGCCACAGATGACTCCCAGGTTTCTTGCTTGGCCAAATGGAAACATAATGGGGTCACTAAGACAGAAAATGAATATGAGAGAAGAGGTAAGTTACAGAAAATAGTCCAGTTGTGAACATGAAGCGACTGGAATGTTTTGGGGCTTCCCTATGGAGTTCTCTAATGCAAGCCAAACACAGACCTTTACATGCTACCATCCTTCCTAAAATAGGCTTTAATTGTTGCTATACAGTAAGTCCCCTACATATGAACAAATTCTGTGCTGAGAGCACATACCTAAGTCCAATTTGTTCATAAGTCCAGCAAAGACAACCTAGATAGCCAACTAACACAATTGGCTGTACAATACCAGCTACATCACCACTGCTTTTATACTTGCTTCCAGACTTCCTGAGCTTGAAACAAAGATACTGCACTACTGTCCTCTATATAGTACTGTGCAGTAAAACACACAAAAGCACAACCACTTGTAGAGGATGATAGTGTTCACCAGACACGAGAACTAACTCATGTGATTGGACATGCAAACACTCATTTGCATCTTTGAAAGTTTGCAACTTGGAGGTTCGTATGTAGAGGACTTACTGTACTTTCACCTTGTGGGCTTAGAACTCCCTCATAGCTTCCAGCTGTTTACAGGACAATGTCCAAATGCTTGTCTTGACACTGAGCTCCTCCACACCCTAGACCTAATCTTTTCTTCCACCACCCTGTCTTTTCTTCCACCACTCCCGTTACCTACAGCAGTCATTCTCAAAATGTGGTACTTGGACCAGCACTGTCAACATCCCTTAGGGACTTGTCAGAAATGCAGCTTCACAGATACCACCCAGGAGGCAGGAGCCAGCGATCTGTGTCTCAGCAAGCCCTCCTGGTCATTCCAATGCCGGCTATGTTTAAGAACCACTGGGCTATGGTTACTATTGACGCTAACAAAAATGAACCACTTGCCATCCAACCAGGATAACCCTTTCTTGTCTCAGACTCATGCTGCTTTCATTAGAAGACTTCTGCATCAGCAGAGCACTTTGTTCAAAGCAAGTTTCCACAGATAATAGATTATTAATAATTGATGAGGCACAGCACTTGTTTTGCTGATAGATATCCATTTGCACATTTATATAAACATTAGTATTCCTAGGAGATAATATTTGTTAAATATTGCTTAGGTCAAGAGCAGTTTTCTGAAAAATCTAGTGAAATCTATATAATACCACATACTAACAAATCACAAGTATAAAACAGATTTCATATAGATGACTGCATATCTAGGCAAAGAAATAAAGGATTCTTATGGTCCCTGTGAAAGCAGTTGACAGTCTAAGTATCTCTCTCTCTCTCTCTCTCTCTCTCTCTGTGTGTGTGTGTGTGTGTGTGTGTGTGTGTGTGTGTGTGTGTGTGTGTGTGTGGGGCAGGGTCTCACTCTGTCAACGAGGCTGGAGTACAGTGCCATGATCCTGGCTCACTGCAGCCTCAACCTCCTGGGTTCAGGTGATCCTCCTACCTCAGCCTCCAAAGTAGCTAGACTACAGGTATGTGCCACCACACCAAGCTAATTTTTGTATTTTTTGTAGAGACAAGGTCTTGCTATGTTGCCCAGACTTGTCTCGAACTCCTGGGCTCAAACAATCCTCCTGCCTTGGCTTCCCAAAGTGCTGGGATTACAGGCATGAGCCACCATACCTGGCTGAATATCTCCCTCAAGGCCAGCCTAGACAGCACAGCACAACCTTGTCTCTACAAAATAAATAATAATAATAACAATAATTAGCCAGACATGGTAATATATGTCTATAGTCCCAGCTACTCAGGAGGCTGAGTAAGAAGTTTGCCTGAGCCTAGGAGGTTGAGTCTGCAGTGAGCCATGACAGTGCCACTGCACTCCAGCCTGGGCAACAGTGTGAGGCCCTAACTCAAAAATAACAACAATGAAGACTTCATTAGCATCTTCTTGAGCTCTTCTCTCTCATTCATCTTATTGAGGACTTAGTCCAAGCCCTCTGCCCTCTCTTGGGCCTTTTTTCCATGGGGACCACGCCTACTCTTGTGATTTCAGCTACTGCTTCTATGGAGGTAAGTACTAAACTTAGATCGTCACCTCTGACCTATCTTTTGTCTTTTAAATCTTATGTTTTCAATATCAGTGATTTTAAATCTGTATTTTATGTTTTCTTTCTGTAGGCATGTTTTCTAGCAAGAGTCACATAGCCACTTAGCCCACATGCTAAGCACTTTACATGCATTCACTTGTTAAATATTCACAAAAACCTTATGAGGTCACGAGGTTATAGCTGAAAACTATGGTCATTCTCCACAGAAAAACATACAAAAAGTATCCCACAAAATTTCAGAGCGTTCACATTTCCATTTATGGATCCCAGGTTAAAAGATTAGCCGGGCATAGCAGCACACACCTATAGTGCTACTTAGAAGGCTGAGGCGGGAGGATCACTTGAGCCTGGGAGTCTGAGGCTGCGGTGACCTATGATTGTGTCACTGCACTCCAGCTTAGGTGACAGAGCAGACCCTATCTAAAATAAAATAAACTCCTATATTTGAAAGACTTGAAGCACTATAAATACACTAATCATAAGAGAAAAAAAAGCTGGATTCCATAGTCTAATTTTATTCATCAATTTTATTATCTAGGAAGCTGTAATTTCTGCTTTTAGCAAATTAGTAGATCTTTACCCTAAAGAAAATGGTGAACATCATGCTCACGCATTCAACGCAAATGCAAAGAATGACTCCAAATCTAGAAGGGAAGACACAACGTGTAAGTAATGAATTTTAATATACTGCTAGAGTTATGACAAGAACAATAAACTCTGTGGATTCAGACACGAAGCAGTGGAAAACGGAGATCAAATTTTTTTTTTTTTGAGTTGGAGTCTCACTCTGTCGCCCAGACTGGAGTGCAGTGGCCGCTCCCGGCCACTGCAGCCTCGACCTGCTGGGCTCCGGTGATCCTTCCGCCTCAGCCTTCTGAGTAGCCAGAATTACAGGCGCGCGCTACCACGCCCGGCTGGTTTTTTGATTTATTGTAGAGATGAGGTCTCGCCTGCCCAGGCGGGTCTCGAACCCGCGGGCTCAGGCCATCCACTCACCTCAGCCTCCCAAAGGCGCAGGATTACAGGCTGAGCCACCGAGCCCGGCTCAGATTTTTAAAAATTGTTCTAATCAGGCAAAAAAAGAAAAAGAAAAGAAAAAACCTATGCAGGAGATGATTAAGAAGATTCTAACCTAAGGCCATGGAAATGGCAAGAAGAGAAGAGATTCAAAATGATAAAGAAGGAAAAAATTTTCCAAGTTTAGGGGCTGATTAAATCAGGATGTAAGAGAGAAAGTACTTGAGAACAGAGATTTCCACATAGAATGACTAGATGTCCGGGCCATGACCCTCTCCCCACCACGGTCGGGGGAGAGGACCAGGCCAGGTGATACTCTTGTGCTCTTCCCTAGGAAAAAAGAAAGAGTGACTAGATGTAGCAATACCATTAATTGAGACAGAAAAATAAGGAGAAAAGGATGTAGAGATGGAGAAAAATCACATTTCATTAGGACATGTTGTATTTACGATGAGATTGAGGCATCAACGCACAGATGTCTAGTAGCTGAAAATATGATTTAAGAGTCCAGATAAGAGATGAGGGTAAGCATTCCAGAGTCAAACCAATACTATGGATATAGTTGAAGAAATGGAATGGATAAGTTAAATAAAGAAAGCATGATGATACATGATAAAGGTATTTGTCATCGGAGTTCTCTAGAGTAGGAGAAACAGTAGACTATATAGCTCACCCTTCGTACCAGTGTGTTCTGCTTCTGTGGATTCAACCAACCATAGATCAAAATATTTGCATCTGTACTGAACACATACAGTGTAGCAACTATTTACCTAGAACTGGCATTGTATTTGGTACTATAAGTAATCTAGAAATGATTTAAAGTATATGGGAGGGTGTGCAAAGGTTATATGCAAATACTGTGCCATTTTATATCAGAGACTTGGGCATCCTCAGATTTTGGTATCCAAGGAAGGCCCTAGAACCAATCCTGCATGGATACTGAGGCATGACTGTATATAAGGTGGACCCCCCAAAACCTGGAATTATCTTTTGGAGGGTGGGCCCCTTGCAGTACACTTGG
Organism: Cephalopachus bancanus; assembly: GCA_027257055.1. Classification (NCBI taxonomy): domain Eukaryota; kingdom Metazoa; phylum Chordata; class Mammalia; order Primates; family Tarsiidae; genus Cephalopachus; species Cephalopachus bancanus. The sequence continues at coordinate 5,211,463 of JAPVLO010000176.1, read as the reverse complement.
AATTTGTTCCTCCAGATCCAACGGTCAGCCAGCATTTTTATCTGGACATCTGGAGAAGGTTGCAGCATGATTTGTGGAAGAAACATCCCGAGTTGTGGCAAACAGGTGACTGGTTCTTCCACCATGACAACACACCTGCTCATGTCATGCTGTGTTCAGTAGTTTTTGACCAAAAACAGCACGACCCCAGCCGGGCTTGGTGGCTCAGCCTGTAATCCCGCGCCTTTGGGAGGCTGAGGTGAGTGGATTGCCTGAGCCCGTGGGTTCGAGACCCGCATGGGCAGCGAGACCTCATCTCTACAATAAATCAAAAAATCAGCTGGGCATGGTAGCGCATGCCTGTAATTCCGGCTACTTGGAAGGCTGAGGCGGAAGGATCGCCGGAGCCCAGCAGGTTGAGGCTGCGGTGGCCGGGAGCGGCCACTGCACTCCAGTCTGGGCGACAGAGTGAGACTCCAACTCAAAAAAAAAAAAAAAAAAAAAAAAAAACAGCACGACCCCATGCCCCACACTTCCTCTCCACCTGATTTCACCTCAAGTGATTTTTGTTTGTTTGTTTGTTCCCTGGATGAATAAAGTTGCCAAAGGGGAATGTTTTGCTAATGTGGCAGACCCATCATGAATGGAAACCTGAAGGGCAGGAAGTGAAATAAAAGGGCAGAAGTGAACTAAAAAAATGGCAGAAGCACTAAAAGACATCAAAATGAATGAGTTCAAAAACTGTTTTGAGCAATGGAAAAAGCATCTCTATAGATGTATTGCATCAAACAGAGAGTACTTTGAAGGTGACTGAAGTTTAAACATGTAAGAATAAATACACAGATTTTTGTAAATAAATTCTGGGGTTTTTTGGGGTCCCCTCTCGTAAATATACATATATGTCTGTTTGTGCCTATGTCTATGTCTATGTATATGGGAGTTAGTGTATTTTTTGTTTTTTGGTTTTTTTGAGTTGTAGTCTCACTACATCACCCAGGCTGGAGTATAGTGGCACGCTCATAGCCACCCTAGCGTTGACCTGCTGGGCTCTGGCAATCCTTCCACCTCAGTCTTCCAAGTAGCTGGAACTACAGGTGTGTACTAGCCTGCCTGGCTAATTTTATGATTTATTGCAGAGATGAGGTCACACCATGTTGCCCAGGTTGGTCTTGAATCTGCGGGCTTAGGCAATCCTCTTACCTTGGCCTCCCAAAGTGCTGGGATTAAAGGCTTGAGCCACCATGCCCAGCCAGGAGTGTGTGTTTTTAAAGATTTATTTCAATGAATTGGTTCATGTGCCCATGGAGGTTGGCATTTTGAAACCTGAAGGGCAGGAAAGACTGAAATTTTTAGAGTGGATAAGTCAGCAGGCTGGAAACTCGGGCAGAAGTTAATGCTACCATTTTGAGACAAATGTTCTCTAGGAAACATCAGTTTTTGCTCTGAAAGCCTTCCAGTTGATAGGATGAGATCCACCACATTCTCTCCCTTGAAGTCAACTGATTAATTTAGATATTAACCATATTTACAAAATTCTTTCACAGCAGCACATAGATTGGGTTTGATTAAATAACTGAATACTACAGCCTAGATAAGCTGACATATAAACTAACCATCACAGGAGTGAATAATGAACCCGACAATCAATAGGAAAAGAAAGGTCTGCAAATACAGATGCTCCTTGACTTACAATGGGATTACATCCCGACAGACCCATCATGAATGGAAAATAACCTGAGTTGAAAATGCATTTAATACATATAACCTACTGAACATCATAGGTTAGCCTGCCCTACCGTAAACATGCCCAGAATGCTGAAATTAGCCTACAGTTGGGCAAAATCATCTAGCACAGGCTCTTTTATAATAAAGTGTTGAATAGCTCATGTCATTCATTGAATACTATAGAGAAAGTGAAAACCAGAACGAATACTCAAAGTGCAAAGTACAGTTTCTACCGAATATGTATCCCTTTTGCATCATCATAAAGTTGAAAAATCAGAAGTCAATCCATCACAGTTCAGAGGCCATCTGTACTGACAAGGGGTCAGAGAGGCAGAGAACTTGAAGAAAGTGATCATAGAAGCCAGAAAAGCAAAGATAATCAAGATGATCCAGTGTCAAGCACTATTATGGGTCACAGTAGGTAAGAGCTTAAATCTGTGCTTGGAATTTGACACTTAGTTAACGGTGACCCAGCAAAACCTCCCTTGGTGGAGTTTGGGAAAGGAAGCAAGGCACCAGTAATTGAGCAATGGAAGAGGGTAAACAAGTAAAGACACGATTGCAACATCTTTGTAGAAATAACAATTGAACTGTTCTAAAACCTATTTTCTGGCCGGGCACGGTGGCTCATGCCTGCAATCCCAGCACTTTGAGAGGCTGAGACAGGAGGATCCCTTGAGTCCAGGAGTTTGAGACCAGCCTGAGCAACATAGCAAGACCTCATCTCTACAAAAAAATAGTCAGGCGTGGTGTGCATACCTGTAGTGCCACCTACTCAGGAGGCTGAGGTGGGAGGATTGCCTGAGTCCAGGGGATGAAGGATGCAGTTGGCTGTGATCCTGCCACTGCACTCCAGCCCGGGTGACAGAGTGAGACCCCAACTCAAAAACAAAGAACAATGTTTCCTTACATCAGCTGGGCTTTCTCCACTACCAAATTATCTGGGTCCCCAAGGCTAAATCTAGTCCCTGAGGAACCAGATCAGCAACAGGTGTGGTCACGGCTGGTAAGTTGCCAAGCGTTATGGAAATTAGTTTCATGTCACAGATGACAAATGACATGACAACAGAAATACTGGTAATACTTTAGGATATAGAAAAGAATAACTAGAAAAGTTTTCATTTTTTTTCTAGAAAGACATGCAAATGTATTTATTATCAAATCATTTTATTAAAAAAATCAGTTGTAATCAACATAGTTTTGTGGTATCAGGAAAGATTCGAACTATCTGTGACATGCCCAGTGGTATTAAGTGGTCATACGAAAAGTCTGGCTGATTAAAGATAAGCATACTTAACACAGAGTACATTTAGGACAAATAAGGTACATGGAATTATTTCATCATGATAATTGAATAGAACCTAAATTGGGTGTCTATCAAGGTAAGTATTAGTTTGTCTCTCATGAAGTCAAGGAAAATTATTACTTGGAATAAAAATGTCATCTAAACTACTTACATTTCATAATTGGTAGATATTTGTTTGACATATAATCTTAATATCTAGTCAATAAGATAATACTTTATGTGTGTTTCTTCTTAACTAAAAATATATACACAAATTATCTGGGCCTCTCTAAGATTACAACCATTCTCTGAGGGGCTTCCTCCAGCATCCAGGAGCAAGTCCATTGGATCTACGAGTTAAAACCAAAATTTTACAAAACATTTCTTTTTGTATTGAGACACAGAACCTACATTTCATCGATAGGCTAATTATAATAGGGTTTAAATGTTGATGAAGATTATATTCAATAAATATTTCTGCAGACCCAATATGTGCAAATAATTTGGGAAATGGCCTGCCTTTTAAAATTTCTATTTCCCATTTAAAAGCAAAAGACTAAATAAAATAAAATTACTTGAGAAAAGGAAGGAAAAAATATTTAAAAACAGTAAAAGCAAATACTATCCAGAAGCACAGTCAAGAGCAAGGCAACAAAACACCTTCTCAGATGGAAAATTGGAGGGATAGTGTAGCAGGGCTTTGCAATCCTAACTGAAAGCATCCAGAGATTTCACCATCCAAGAAGCTAAGATTTGGCCTCTAAAGGTGGTATATATAAGGGGGGAATGCCCCCCAGAAAACAGAATTATTTTTTGGAAGGCAGATCCCTTGTAGTACAGGCTTCTTCCTCTAGGAGAGTGTTCTAGAAACCATCGGCATCAGTGGGCCAGCTAGCGTGGTCTGAAAGGCCGCATGGGCTTCAGCAAAATTTTTTTGGAGATTCTTTCAACCCATTTGTCCATTTCCTGATGGGTGATTTATGAGCACACCTACCCATTCCATGCTGAGTGTTCAGCAGTTTTTGACCAAAAGTCAGCATGATCCCCATGCCCCACCCTCCCTACTCACCTGATCTCATCCTGAGAGATTGTTTCCTATTTCTCCAGATGAAAAAAGTCCTCAAAGGGAAACTTTTTGCCGATGCAGAAGAGTTGAAACAAAAAAAACAGCAGAAACACTAAAAGGCATCAACATGGATGAGATGAAAACCTGTTCTGACCAGTGGAAAAAGCATTTCAATAGGTGTATTGCATCAAATGAAGAGGATTTTAAAAGTGACTGAAGTTTAAACATGAAATAATAAATACACAATTTTTCATAAGGAAACGCCGGGTTTTTTGAGTCCCCCTTGTGCAATTTGTTTATATTGCTGGCTTATACACCAGAGGCAGCATCAACTGTTATCATCATCATAATCATCATCATCATCATCAGGATCCCTTGACTCTAAAAGGTCACCTTCAACTTCAAATTCTTGACTGTTAGTGTTTAGTCCACCATGTTAAACAGCTGTAGTGTTTGCTAAGAAGAATCAAACATTTTTAGCCCTTTTCTATCCATAATCAGTCAAAAAATTACTGAGTGTGTATCATGTGTAAAATACCATGCTAAACCTGAGTGTGATAAATTACAATCCTTCACCTTATGAAGGTTATTATTAATCTACTTTGTTCTTTTCACATGAACTCAACCAGGTCTAAAATGTGCTCGGCATTGGAGACAAAAAGAAAAGCAAAACACCAGCCAAGTCCTCTGACTTTGTTTTGTTTGAATAGGGGTCTCACTCTGTGGCCCAGACTGGAGGGCAGTGGCGCAATCACAGCTCCTTGCAGTCCTGACCTCCTGGGCTCAGACCATCCTTTCACCTCAGCCTCCTGAATAGCTGGGACTACAGGTGTGGGCCACCACACCCAGCTAAGTCCTTTGACTTTGAAGGACACACATCCAACTTAGGACTGTTTGTTGATGAGACTCAAGGGAATAGCTCAGCATATCAAAATTGAAGGACCCATAGATGAGCAGGATAACACAGTGGTTAAAAGTTTTGGAATCAGCCGGGCTCGGTGGCTCAGCCTGTAATACCGTGCCTTTGGGAGGCTGAGGTGAGTGGATTGCCTGAGCCCGCGGGTTCGAGACCCGCCTGAGCGGCGAGACCTCATCTCTACAATAAATCAAAAAATCAGCCGGGCGTGGTAGCGCATGCCTGTAATTCCGGCTACTTGGAAGGCTGAGGCGGAAGGATCGCGGAGCCCAGCAGGTCGAGGCTGCGGTGGCCGGGAGCGGCCACTGCACTCCAGTCTGGGCGACAGAGTGAGACTCCAACTCAAAAACAAAAAAAACAAAAAACGAAAGTTTTGGAATCAAATGGGGTCGAAGTCAAATCCTAGACCTAAACACTCTGAATTTTAGTATCCTCATTAATAAGATAGATATATATGCCTATGAGACATATGAGGACTGTATCTTTATAGGTATAGTCTCTCTCTATATATATCTATAGATATCTCATAGGCATGAGATATCTATAGATATATACTGTATACACATATATGCCTATGAAATATCTATATATATATAGACTATATCTATAAAGATATAGTTTACAAATGTCTCATAGGCATATATATCTATCTTATGAGATATATGTAGCCTGATATAGTGTATATATACATATATATGTATGTATATATATATATACATATATATATTAAGGTGTTGTGCCAATTAAATGAGAAAACTTATTTTAAAGCATCTAGTGTGGCCCTAGCATGTGGAAGACAATCAATAAAGGTAGTGGTTATCATTATCAGAATATATAGCCCAAAGCTCCCATTTAATAGACGATAACACCGAGACTCCAAAAGCAGACAAGTTCGGAATAGAACCCAGGATATGCTTTAACTGGGAGAACAAGGTTCACTCTGAGAACTAAGTATGTCTGAAAGTGTGCTCTTGCATTTTTCACATATTTCACATTAGCCTAAGCATCCAAAAAATTTAATCAGTTCATACTACTTTTATTAAAATAACAAGCCACAATTTCCTCTATTTCTGTTCAAGACTTGCACAAATGTCAATATCCTGTCTTAGTGTCAGCAAAAAATGCACCTGTTTCAGTACACCTTCAATTGCCTTTGAGGCTACTTTCCTGTTTTTCCACTGTTCTCTTCTGCTACCCTTTACCATAGGAGCACAGTCCTTTGCCCCCCTTTTGAAGAATATATTATACTGATTCACCTACCCTTCCTCTTGGCTACCTCCACTTTCAGTACCATTGGATCCCATTGGTAGAAGTGTCACTGAACTGCTGACACAGGGGCCAGCCCTTGACTTTCATAGTTCTCAAAGGACAGTGATGAGGTGCAGAAATTGCAGGGCCTGGCAGTGGAAGAGACCTCTACTGAAACAATCAATCCATGAGACCCTATTATTGTATTCCAGACATGAGGGAGACCCAAAAAACCCGGATTTACCTTTTGGAGGGTGGGTCTTTTGTAGTACAGGCTTCCCCTGCTAGGTGAGCATCCTAGGAACCCATAGCCATCAGTGTACCAGCTAGAACACTAGTTAGAACTAGATACTAGTGCTGAGAAGCTGCATTCGGCTTCAGTGAATTTTTCTTTTTTTTTTTTTGAGAGTTTTTCAACACTTTTGCCCACTTCATGATGGTTGACTTATGAGTGCAACCTGCCCACACCGTGCTTAGTGTTCAGCAGTTTTTGACCAAAAAACAGCATGACTTCCTTGCCCCACCTTCCCTATTCACCCAATCTCACCCCAAGAGACTTTGTTTCCCAGATGTAAAAAATTCTCAAAGGGAAATGTTTTGCAGATGTGGAAGAGGTGAAACAAAAAACAGCAGAAGCCCTAAAAGGCATCAAAATGGACAAGTTCAAAAACTGTTTTGAGCAGTGGAAAAAAGTGTCTTGATAGGTGTATGACATCAAACGGAGAGGATTTTGAAGGTGACTGAAGTTTAAATATGTAAGAAGAAATACACTTTTTTTTTTTTGAGTCAGAGTCTTACTCAGTCATCCAGACTGGAGTGCAGTGGCATGTTCATGGCCACGCAATCTTGACCTACTGGGCTCAGGTGATTCATTCACCTCAGTCTTTCAAGTAGATAGAACGACAGGCGTGCGCCACCACACCCAGCTACTTTTTTTATTTATTTTAGAGACAAGACAGGTCTCGCCATGTTGTCCAGGCTGATCTCCAGCCCATGAGTTCAGGCAGTCCTTCTCGCCTCTGCCTCCCAAAGTACTGGGATTATAGGCATGCCACCATGCCTGGCAAAATACACAATGTTTATAAACAAATTCTGTTTTGGTGGGATTGCCCCTCATAATTTTTTTTTTTTTTTTTTTTTGAGTAGCAGGCTCACCCTATTGGCCAGGCTGGAGTATAGTGGCACCGTCATGGCTTACTGCAGGCTTGACTTCCTGGACTCAGGTAGTCCTCCCACCTCAGCATCCTGAGTAGCTGGGACTACAGGCATGCACCACCATGCCTGATTTATTTTTTAACTTTTTGTAGAGATGAAGTCTTCCTATGTTGGCCAGGCTGGTCTCAAACTCAGCTCAAGCAATTTTCCTGCCTGTCTCCCAAAATGCTGGGATTACAGGTCCACCGTGTCCAGCCCCAGACTGTAACTCTTAGATTCCTTTTCCCTCCCTTCCTCACTGATCTCTGAAACAGGGGGTACTGTGCAAATAATTTAAATTTTGAAGTCAGTTGAGCTAGGTGCAAAAACTGGGTGCCAGACACTTACTAGCTTTGTGTCTATGATAAGTTATTAGCATTTCTAAACCTCAATGTACTCATCGGCAAAATGGAACATAAACTGATTTACCAGGATGATGATTATGGTAATCATAATGGATTAACTGGAATAATGAACATAAAACACTTACCTCAGAGCAGGCTCTTAGCAAACCTCCTCCCATGATCCTGATTTTCGTCTTGGCAGTCTAATGTCAATCTCTTATAGTCTTTATTTTTTATTGCTCATTTAGTGATAGGTATTTACTTTATGAAGAAGGCAAATTGAAAAACATAACTGAGTTATAAATTAGTTATTCTTAGACAAGTGGTTTTCCATTTGGAAGAGATTTTATTATTTATTTATTTTTATATTTTTATGTTTTTGAGTCTCACTCAAATGTATTATTTTTTAAGAAGTTATTTTTGGACAAGTGATTTTCGATTTGGAAATTATTTTATTATTTTTGCATCTCACTCAAATTTTTATTTATTTATTTATTTATTTATTTATTTATTATTTTGGGGGGGTTTCACTCTGCCAGTTGAGCTGAAGTGCAGTGGCAGGATCATGTCTCACTGCAGCCTTGACCTTCTGGGCTCAGATGAGCCTTCCAACTCAGCCTCCCAGGTAACTAGGACTACAGGTGCACACCACTACATTTGCTAATTTTTTTTTCTTGTAAAGATGAGGTCTTGTTATGCTGCTAAGGCTGATCTCAAATTCCTGGGTTCAAGCAATCCTCTCACCTCAGGCTCCCAATGTACTGGGATGTTATGCAAATGTTAAGTTTTTGTGAAATGCACAGATCTTAAGCACAAAACTGAACAGGTTTTGACAATTGTATATACCCACGTCACCAACAACCAGTCAAGATGATCACCCCAGAAAGGTCCCTAGAATCTCATTCGAATCAAACCTCACCCTCCATGTTGACACTTAAGCTATCACCATAGATTAGTATCACCTGTTTTTTAATTTCAAACAAATGGGATCAAACAATGTTTATTCCCTTGTGTTTGGCTTCTTTGGAGCAATGTTTCTAACATTCACCCATCTTTCACTGTGTATCAGTAGTTCACTTTTTAAAATTGCTTATTGTATTCCATCATGTAATACTCATTTTTAAAATCCGTTATTTTTTGATTGACATTTAGATTGTTTTCAATTTGGGGCTATTATAAATAAGACTGCTACAAACACTCCTGTGCAAATGTTTTTGTAAGCATATGTATTCATTTCTCTGGATAAACACTAAAGTCAAATGAGCTAGGTCACAGAGTATAGGAATGTTGAACGACCAGACAAGGTCTCCAAAGTCCTTTAACAATTCATACTATGGCAGGCATGTATGGGAATTCCAACACTTGGTGGTGCTAATACATTTAGCCATGTTATATTCATTTGCATTTTTCTAATGATGCTACATACCTTTTCCAGTGTTCACTATATGTGAATATATCTTCTCTGGTGGAAGATTATTCAAATCATTTTTAGAATTGGGTTGTCTTATTTTTGAGTAATAGGATTTGTTTATTCAGATATAAGTCCTTTGTCGGATATATGCATTTTAAATATTTTCTCTCGATCTGTGTCTTGAGTTTTCATTTGCTTAACAATATATTTTGATAAGCAGTTTTAAATTTTTGATAAAATACAATTTCCCTATTTATTAGCATTAGTGTTTTTTGTGACCTCTGTAAGAATTTTTTTATTTGTCCTTTAGACTTAAAAATTAACAGTTAATGAATAAAAATATATTTCAATTGTGAAAATATTAAAATTCAGCAAAATACCGCACCCATAAATTTTACACTGAACAAATATAACATACTTTATAATTTGCACTATTTTATTGCTTTTTAAGTTTTAAACACAAAATCTCAAAGTAGTCACAAGTAATAGCAGAACTGAAGTAATTTGTTTTACTTCTTTGCCTTTACAATCACTACTATAATTTATTCTGAATCTATTATTTAAGCAAAGGAATCTGTAGTACCACATGGGTTAGAGATATAGGGGGAGCCCAAATAACTGAAATGTGTTTACAAAAAATTGTGTATTTATTCTTCCATGTTTAAACTTCAGTCATCTTCAAAGTACTCTTCGTTTGATGCAATATACCTATTGAGATGCTTTAAAGTTTTTGAACTAGTCTATTTTGATGTCTTTTAGTGCTTCTACCATTTTCTGTTTCACTTCTTCCACATCTGCAAAACGTTTCCCTTTGAGGAGTTTTTTCATCCAGGGAAATAAACAAAAAAGTCTCGAAGGGCAAGATTGGGTGGATAGGAAGGTGGAGGGGGGCTGGGATCATGCTGTTTTTGGTCAATAACTGCTGAACACTCAGCATGGTGTGGACAGGTGCGTTAACATGATGGAAGAACCAGTCACCTGTTTGTCACAACTTGGGACATTTCACTTGGGCTGGTCCACTGATGCTGTTGGTCCCTAGAACACTAACCTAGCAGGGGAGCCTGTACTACAAGAGGCCCTTCCAGTTTTGGGGGGTCCCCCTTCATATAAATTATATCTGAAAAAAGCGTGAACAATTTCTAACCATTAAAAATCCTAAGCCAAAGTATGGTATACTTTTTCTGTAAAGGGCCAGATAGTAAATACTGCAGGCTTTGCAAGCAATATGGTCTGTGTTACAACTACTCAGCTCAGCTGCTGTAGTGTGAAAGCAGCCAGATAACATATAAACGAATGAGCATGACTGTGTTTCAATAAATCAAACTTCATTTATTGACATTGACATTTGGATTTTGTATATAACTTTCATATGTCACTAAACAATGTTCTTGTTTTGACTTTTTTCTAACATTATCAAATGTAAAAACCATTCTTAGCTCTTGAGTTGACCAAAAACAGGCAGGAGGGAAAAAAACAAAAACAAAAACAAAACAAAAAAACCCACACACACAAAACCACACGGGGCTGTAGTTTGCTGACCCATGTACTAGGGAAAGTTGTTTGTTAATGTTCCTTGCTATCTCCTTTTGTGGGGCAGATTGACTTCTAGGTTATCCCTACAATGCTGAGAAGCCATTTGGGTACATATCTCTCTACAACAGAGGTCTCTTAGTGGCTTCTCCAGTGGCTGTAGACTTTGTCACCTGCCATCAACCAGCCTTACCATGTAAGTTGAGCACAGGATAGACGCTTTTGCAACAAGTCCCTGGAAAAGGCAGGTTGAGTCCTACCATATATCTTTGGGTTTCTGCATTCACTTCACTTTTGGTCTCTGAATTTCTTAAATTTCTTGCCAGCTTAGTTATATATATTATTCAGCATCTGTGACCATTTTCAGTAGAATTATTCTGAGCATTTTCCATTCTGCTAGAAACAGAAATCCTCCAATCACAAGTGATTTTATTCACACCCCTTAAAAGCACTGAGTTGGTCTACCCTCTTTCTTTATAAATTTTCAAAATTTTGGAGGTTAAAGTCCTGGATAGACTTTTTAATTCCTTCCTAGGAATTATACTTCATCTCAGGTTTTCTTAATACATGCCACTACTGGGAAAATGGATTTAATATAACTACCTAAAATACCTGTAATGTAGGCAGAAGCTTTGATCAAGATTCAATTACTGTTTAATTATAGACAAAATGTAGACCTGTTTTTCTATTATGACTGATTTTAAATTTATGAAATCAGTAATAAAAATGAGAGAAAATAACACTTAATGAATAAAGACTACCATCTACTCAATGTAATTTGATGTAGGCAAAATTTCACAGATGATCAGCTTTATAAAAAGGATCATTCAAGTTGTATTTTGTTTAGATCCTAATTGTTCATACTAGCACAATTTCTGAAACATTCTCAAAATAAAGTTGGTATAATCTAATTTAGAAATATTTTCTAATTCCTACAAATGTTTCTTGTATGAACAACCTCTAACAGACTTTTCCAAATGGAAATGTATGCTGTCAACTCAGTTGGGGTTTTTTTCGTTGTTTTTTTTTTTGAGTTGGAGTCTCACTCTCAACCTGCTGGGCTTCAGCGATCCTTCCGCCTCAGCCTTCCAAGTAGTCGGAATTACAGGCGCGTGCTACCACACCCGGCTGATTTTTTGATTTATTGTAGAGATGAGGTCTCGCTGCCCAGGCGGATCTCGAACCCGCGTGCTCAGGCAATCCACTCACCTCAGCCTCCCAAAGGCGCGGGATTACAGGCTGAGCCACCGAGCTCGGCTCAACTCAGTTTTAAAAATGCCATTCACACTTTTAATCTGCACATGAATGCCAAATTCTTTGGTGTTTTCTGGACAATCGTATAATTAAGACAAATGAACAAAAATTCTAGCCTATAAACTTAGATTTTGCATGTTTTAGTTTTGATGGTCAGATTTGTTTTTTATTTTAGATGATCTAAGGCTGTTATATAATAACAAGTATAGCTGGCCTTTGTCCCTGACTCCTGGGAAGAAACCTCCAAATTCTTGGAATTTCCCCATGATGGAAGTGTCACTGTCATTTATGGAGGGGATAATTTAAAGTAATGTGGTGACTTAGGATGGAGGCTGGACATGCCAGGAAGACCAAGCATATAAGTAGAGGGTTGGGACTTTGAGTCATTTGATATCAGCCTGACCTCCTGGGAGGGAAGGGGTATGGAGGCTGAGTTTAACTCCATGGTCAATGATTCAGTCAGTCATACATATGTAATGCAACCCCAATAAAAACTCTGGACACCAAGATTCAACTCCCTTGGTCATGATTGCTACTCTTCAGTGTACCAGAGGGTGACAAGTTCTGACTCCATGCGGAGAGGACATGGAAGCCTGACATTTGGGGACCTCCTGTGTCTTTTCTTTTGGTGGTTCTGATGTGTACTCTTTCTGCTATAAAAGCATGACTGTAATTATAGCGCTTTCTTAAGTTCTCTGAGTTGTTCTTGTTAATTATGGAAACTGAGAGGCTTATGGGCCTTCCTATAAATTTGTAAACAGCTGGTCAGCTGTGAGACTACCCCTGGGAACTCCCTAAGTTTGTGACTGGTGTCAGAAGAGCAGTCCTGTGGAGAACTGTGCCCTTAACCTGTGAAATTTAGTTTAACTGCAGGTAATTAGCATCAGAACTGCACTGCAAAGGCTTTACCATGTTATTGTCATGTATCATCATTTTTACCAAGTTACTATGTCATATCCCTAAGTTCATAGAGGAGTTGTAACCATTTTAAAAGAGTGAACCTATTTTGCATGACATTACCCAAAAAAAGCACTGTAATTGTAGATCATATAACTATTCTGAAGTAAATATCAGACATTTTTCATCCAACATATTTTTATTAAGTATATTCCACAGTTACATTCTAGTTGTCAGGATGCAAAGATAAAACATATATTTCCCACTGTCAGAGAGCTTACAGTCCAGGACACACTCCGTTTACAAATCATTATAGTAGACTTAATCAGTACTGTAGAAAAAGCAAGAAACAGGATTGAACAACAAAGCCAGATAAGTGGATGGAAGGAGAGGCAGAGGCCTGGAAGAAGTGATGGCAACATTAAAGTATGGAAATGAGCAGGCGACAGCCAGGAGGAAGGGTGAGAAGAGGGAGGGCAGGAGGCAGGCAGCACGAGCAGTGCTCCCTGGCCTCAAGTATAGAGCTGACTAGCACAAGGAGAGGCAAGAGAAACACCACTGGACAAGATCATCAACTGATGCACATGCACCATGTATACACACTCACCAACACTTCATCTGGGATGTGATGGAGGAGCCCTGAAGGATCTCAAGCAGGGGAATTAGACAACCAAAGATGTTTTCCGGAAAAAAAAAAGTGAGAGTAGTGAAGACGAAGAGATCAAGTGTCAGATGAGACAGGAAACCATTGTGGAGGAAAATCTTAAGGCCTTAGAATCAGGATAGAAAGAAGGAACTAGAACCAAGAGATACAGAAAGGCAGTGCTGGACTGGGTATCACTGGATTTGAGAGGGAAGGACTCGAAGGCATCACTGGCTAGGATGCTTCTCTTCACTATGGGAAGTCAGGAAGAAAAGCACACACGGGGGGAAAGGAGAGGTCAGTCCTACATACACAGTACTGAGGTACTGTGAACACGCAGCTAAACATATAGAATGGTAGCTCAGGAGGGGAGTCCCAGTGAAAGCACAAATATGAAAGTCATAACTTTAAAAGTGACTTCGGAGCCATGGTGAGAATAAAATCACAGGTAGGATTTTGTAGAGTGAGGGAAGAATAACATCTAGAAAGGAACGCTGGGAATACCAGTGATGAGGAGTAGACAGTATCAGAACAGATAAAAATTAGAGAAAATGGTCAGATAAACTATGGAAGGATTGATTGACAGAGTCAAAACCTGCAGAAAGAGTCTCAGTAGCCAGATGTCCCCTGTTTTAATAACATTATAGACCACGACAAGAATAGCTTTACTATAGTAGGGATGGAAGATCGATAAAATGCATTAAGAAAACAGCAGAGGAAGAATTAATTTGAGACGACCTCTGAACATTCTTACAAAACATTTGTGTGTGCCATCTACGATAAACTCACAGCCAACATATTACTAAATGGACAGAAATTGGAGAACATCCCCTGGATACCGGAATAAGACAAGGCTGCCCACTGTCGCCCTCCTGTTCAACATAGTGTTGGAAGTCCTAGCTAGAGCAATTAGACAGGAGAAGGATATCAGAAGTATCTAAAAAGGAAGAGAGGAAGGTAAGCTATTCCTCTCTGCAGATGATATGATCCTATGTCTGGAAAATCCCAAGAGAATCTGTCAAAAACCTCCTAGCACTAATAAAGGACTTTGGCAAAATCTCAGGGTATAAAATCAACATGCAAAAAACTTGCATTTTTATACAACAACAACAACAAACAGACAGAGAAGCAAATAAAAAGTACAATCTGATTCACAATAGCCACAAAAAAAATGAAATGCCTCAGCATCTTCCTAAGCAGAGAAATGAAAGACCTTTTACAACAAAAACTATAAAACACTACTCAAAGAAGTCAAAGATGACACAAACAATTGGAAAAATATTCCATGCTCATGGTTGGAAGAATCAACATTGTTAAGATGTCCGTCCTACCCAAGGTAATCTACAGATTCAATGCAGTATCAATTAAATTATCATCATCATTCTTCTCAGATCTGGAAACAACAATACAGAAATTCATATGGAAACAAAAACAACCATGAATAACCAAAACAATCCTCAGCAAAAGAAACAAAGCAGGAGGTATCATGCTCCCAGACTTTAAACTTTATTATAAGGTTACAATAATCAAAACAGCCTGGTATTGGTACAAGAACAGGCATATAGATCAAAGGAACAGGATAAAGATTCCAGGAGTAAAACCTCAATTTCTCAACCAACTCATCTCCGACAAAGCCTCCACCACCAACCACTGGGGAGAGGAGAACCTATTCAGTAAATGGTGCTAGGGAAACTAGATGATCACGTGCAGAAGAATGAAACAGAACACCTACCTATCACCATATATAAAAATCAACTCCAAATGGATCAAAGAACTAAATGTAAAAACTCAAACTATAGGAATCTTAGAAAACTCAGGAGACATCCTTACGGAAACTGGAACAGGCAACCAATTCCTGATCAAAACCCAGATGCCCATGCCATAGAGATAAGAAGGACAAGTGGGACCTCATCAAACTGAAAACTTCTGCAAAACAAAAGAAACCATCAAGAGAACGGGGAGACAGCCACAGACTGGGAAAAGATATTTGCCAAC
The DNA here is from genome assembly GCA_027257055.1 of Cephalopachus bancanus. Classification (NCBI taxonomy): domain Eukaryota; kingdom Metazoa; phylum Chordata; class Mammalia; order Primates; family Tarsiidae; genus Cephalopachus; species Cephalopachus bancanus. The sequence continues at coordinate 5,195,976 of JAPVLO010000176.1, read as the reverse complement.
TGTAAATCTGGCCAAGGCCTAACATTCAGGATCTACAAGGAATGCAAACATGCCAAAAGGAAACAAAAACAAACAGCCCCATTAAAAAAGTGGGCAAAAGACATGAATAGACACTTCTCAAAAGATATATGAACAGCCAACAGACACATGAAAAAAATGCTCAGCCCACTAATCATCAGTGAAATGCAAATCAAAATCACATTGAGATACCACCTAACTCCAGTAAGAATGGCCCTCATTAATAAAACAAACAAATGCTGGCAAGGACGCAGAGAAAAGGGAATGCTTCTACACTGTTTGGAATGCAAACTAGCTCAACCTCTAGGAAAAAATGTGCCAACTGAAATTGGAACCTAGCATTAGGATCCACAAGGAATAAACTGCCAGAATTAAACACAAAAAAACCAGCCCCATTAAAAAAGTGGGCTCACAATAGCAAATACCTGGATCCAACCACGCTGCCCATCGAAACTGGACTGGATTTTTTAAAATGTGGTACATATGCAAGATGAAATATTACGTAGCCATAAAGAAGGAAAAAACTGGACTTCACAGCAACTTGGATGGTTTTAGAGTCTATCATACTCAGTGATCAATCACAGAAACAAAGTAGAGTACCACACGTTCTCATTCATAAGTGGACCCTGAACACCTATCATAATACTATAAAAAAAGGATTGACAGTAGAGGAACACTGCCAGGGGAAGGGTGGGGCATATAACTTCAATAAGGGTACCTGGTCCTAATTCAGGCAAAGTGAGGTCCAATGGGAGGCCCAAAACTTCAACTGTACCTAAACCACTTATGTATGCCATCCCGACTTGTACCCCACAACTTTAAAATAAAATAAAATAAAATGCAAAAACAAAAATTCAACACTTGCGTGTGAAAAGATGGAACCATATTGGTAAGTAACTAGAAGGGGGCAATGATCAGAGGAAGGCTATTGATTATCTGTAAGATGTGAGTACTATAATATGCTGAAAGGAAGAAGCCAGTGGGGAGGGAGTAGCTGAAATCAGGAAGAGGAGAACAAGTTGAGGTACAGAGAAGGAATTCAGAAAAGGGGCAGATGGATCCTGCTCAACAAGATGAGGAACATCTTTTGTTTTTTCAGTGAAAACAAAACAGTGGTGGACAGGGCACCACAAAGAGAACACAGCTCACAGTCAAAGGTAAAGGACTGACAAGGACAGGGAACCCACTGAGTGGAGCACTGCTGAGGACTCCTCTTTGAAAATGATACAAAACAAGCAACAATCTGTATCCTCTACAAAGGACCATCATGTGTAGATATCAGGACTGAGAGTAAGAGTATATCTATGCCTTGTTTCCTTTTAACTATTGAAATAGATATGTAGGCCATGAAAGCAGTTTATTTAAAAGTCCACAAAAACTGAATGAATTCATCCTACACCTAAAATTTTACAATGGAACTTTGGCAGTTTTCATGGAGGAAAAAACAAAGTCATTCTGAAATAATGGTGTTAAATAGCAGGCTAGAATTCTCACAAGGTTAGAGACTCATTCCTGCATATCACCCTACAGGGCACCTGATTCAAATAATGCCTCTGCACATTACAAATGACTCCCTGTGATGGGGCTTTGAAGCTGCCTGCAATCTAGGAAAGTAAATCCAGATTGCAAGGGCCTACTTCCTTCATGCAAAAGAAGTATTATTATTATGCCCCAGGTATTGTGTCAGGTGCAAAAATGAAGGGAACACTGCCTCTAACTCAGTAAACCTGCAAGTAATTACTGTAAGGGGGCACGTGCCACCAGATGTGGGAGTGGGAATGCATAAAGGCACCACGTTATGTCTGAGAGCAGAAGAGAGAGTTCCTGGAGCAAAGAACATCGAAGTTGACTTTTGAAGACCTGGCAGATGGCTGTGGAATTTCTCTACAGAGCAGGACAGTACATGCCAAATGGTGATGGCAAGAAAGCCCTGACTTCTGGAGAGCAAGTTCAGTATGGCTGGAGTAAAAAGTAAACCACAGGAGATGGGGAGAGGGGAAGGATGGGCAAAAGTTGAATGAGGTCTGTATGTTAGGCTAAAAAATCTTAACTTTAGACATGACATAGAAGGACTGAAAAATGGTAGGGAGACTACAAAAGGAAACTTCTTTTTAGAAAAGACACTCCTGCAGCACAAAGGATGGTCCAGGGCAGTACTTGAGTTGGGGAGATCAGTTAGGAAGCTACTCCACTAGGTAGGAGGCTACCCCATCAGTTAGGAAGCTACCTCATTGGGTTAACAGGCTACTCCACCGGGTAGGAGGCTACCCCACCAGATAGGGGGCTATTCCACCGGGTAGGAGGCTGCCCCATCAGTTAGGAGGCTACCCTGTGAGTCAGGCGGCTAACCCGTGAGTTAGGAGGTGACCACACCAGTTAGGAGGTGATTCTACCAGTTAAGAGGCCACTCCATCAGTCAGGAGGCTACTCCACAGTAAAGTCAAGAAACGACCAAGGCTGCAAGTAAAATCTGAGCAAGGGCTTGGAGGATGTGGGAACAACGCAAGGGGTAGACAGGAGACAGAACCGACAAGACAGCACTTAACTGGGGGTGAGAAAACCCTCGGGCGCCTCCAGGGTCTCCTGCTTGGGTAATGCAAGACATCCCTGTGCAAGTAACTGAGGCAGAGACCACGGATGGAGGAGCAAGTATTAGATTAGTGCCATGGAGTTGCAGCCAACTAGCCTGGAACACATTTTTGAATGGTACCTCTATATTAGCTGCATTTTTTTGTGTGTTATTACCAGTAAAACTGTGGTTATTCGGCAGTACTAGAAAAGAAGAAATGAGTACTACACTATAAACATCAAAACCTAAAATACGGCCTGATGGGGAGATGGCCAAGCACATTCCCGCATGGGAGGGGGCTGACCTCTTCCAGGCCCGCAGCAATCCACTGGACTGTAGCTGAAACAGTGCTGTCAGTGAACAGAAGGAATATGAGAAGGTGGCCCAGAAGACAGGGTTTAGAGAGGGGCCTGAATGAATTCCATTAGCTAGTATGCCATGTGGAAGAAAGATATTTCCTTACATCTCCCAAGCACCTAGGTAATTAGGTCCACTTACCTGTGTGTATTTTATGCTCATCAAGTAACCTTCAAACTGGTATTTGACATAAAGGACATCCTAACTAGGAATATAAATGACTCACCTCTCCTTAACCCCTAATAGAAGTGGACAAAATGGCAGCCAGATTTTTGTATACCAGAAACAGATAAACATAACTAACTTGGTCCATTGCTGAGAAACTGGTATTCTAGGTACCCTAAAATATCCCACGAACACGTTTGTAAGGACAAAGGCCTACAATGTGGCCTTATTTACAGCAAGCCGGGCTCCCTGTACAACATCACACCAGCACAGTCTTCCCAAATGACATAAATAAACTTTGGTTATCTGGTGACAGTTTTCTAAACCATAAAGTATCCAGAAAGAGCATCCTAGAAATTATAGAAAGAACAGAATTAGAACAAGCTATAGCATTGTATCCCGTTGACAAATCTTCCCCTGTTCTCCTGCGTTACTGCTTGCCCCTCTGTGATGGCATGGACCACTGTACCTATTGTGACATCCCTATGGAGCACAGGTAGTTATGCTGTCTTCTCCATTGGACAGGATCCCTGAATGGTACTAAGGGTGATTTAGGCTTCTCTTTACCCTCAAGAGTACAGAGCACATCACGTTATACATGACAGACAATAAATATTGGTTGGAGTGAACATTAAGGCCAGGTAGGTATCACAGAGCTTCCAATTAGTTGTGGAAGAAATTAAGCTAAATCTCAGCATGTGACCACTCATGAATGTGCAAGAATCTGTCAAAATGTGATCCTCCAAAAATAACCTTAGTCCTAAAAGGCTTTTTAGGGGGAGAGTGTGAATGTATTTCAAATGACTTGCAAAAATGAGTAATAATCTCAACTCTATTTATTTGTGTCAGCTGGTTATAAAAGAAAAGAAAAAATCCCACAGTCATCAAATCTTATGACAGACCTAAGATCCATTTCTTTTTTTTTTCGTGTGTGTGTGTGTGTGTGTGTGTGTGTGTGTGTGTGTGTGTTTTGCATCAGGGTCTCATTCTGTCACCCAGGCTGGAGTAGTATGATCATGGCTCACCACAACCTTGAATCCTGGGCTCAAAGGAATTCCCCCACCTCAGCCTCCCTCCCAAGTAGCTGGGACTACAGACGTGTGCCACACACCCAGCTGTGTAGAGATGAGGTCTTGCTGTGTTGCCTAAGCTGGTCTTGAATTCCTGGGCTCAAGCAATCCTCCCACCTCAGCCTCTGAAGTGCTGGGATTACAGGTGTGAGCCACTGCAACCAGCTTCTCTGTGGTTTTAAATATTATTAAACTGGATGTAGGGTACTGTTAATTTAGATCTAGAATTATGTTTATTTTTTATTTTTATGATATAAAGAAGTAGATTCCAGTTTGCAACAGCTTCAGGTTTTAATCAATCCCTGCCCTCCCATCCTCCATTTAATTATGTTCATGGCCATCCACAATGGTTAAGATAATCAACACATTTCAATTTATTTTGCCATTGAGTATATTAGGACTGATTACCACCTCATATACGGATCACTGCAATAGTTCATCAAATCACTTTTCTGTTCCTGGTCTCTCAGTTCATTAGTATAGCTCTACTTGCCTGTTCTTGTTACATAACATTTTCACCAAGACATTCTACAAATATTCATTTAACATCTATTATAAGCACCCATACAGGTGTTATAGAGAATATAAATAAAGCATTGTCTTTGCCCTTAAAATCTAGTCTCTCTCTCTCTCTCTCTCTCTCTCTCACACACACACACACACACACACACATACACACATACGCACACACACACGTAATTGCAATAGACTATTTAAGATAAGTAAAAGAAAGAAGGAAAGTTAAAAAGGACAGTGAAGGGCACTAATTAATGATAAAAAGCTCAATCCAACAGCAGAAACAACCATCTTGAATATATATGTACTCAACACAGGAACACCCAATTTGTAAAACAATTGCTAATTCAACTAAGAGAGGGCACAGATACCCATACAATTATAGTCAAAGACTTTAATACTCTGCTAACAGCCTTAGACAGATCAAGGAAACAAAAAACTAAAAAGAAAATCTGGAACCTTAACACTCGACCAACTGGACCTAACAGTCATCTTTAGAATACTTCACCCAACAACCACAGAATATACGCTCTTCTCATCAGCACATGGAACATACTCCAAGATCAAACACATTCTCAGGCATAAGTCAAGCATGAATAAATTTCAAAAGGTCAAAATCATACCAAGCATCTTCTCAGACCACAGTGGAATAAGAATAAAATCATCACCAACACACAAACACATGGAAATTAAACAACATGCTTCTGAAGGACTTTCGGGTTAGCACAGAAATTAAGACAGAAATAAAAAGATTCCTGGAAACAAATGAAAACAAAGACACAGCACACCAAAACCTCTGGGATACCATGAAAGTGATGCTGAGAAGGAAGTTTATGGACTTGCAGGCACACATCAAGAAAACAGAGGGATCTCAAGTCAGCTGGCTAACATCACACCCAAAGGGGCCGGAAAGTCAAGAGCAATCCAATCCTAGATTTAGTAGAAAAACTGAAATTATTATATAAAATTGCAATTGAATAGAGGCAAAAAAAACTCATAGAAAGGATAAACGACACAAAAAGTTGGTTTTTTGAAAGGATAAATGAGATTGAAAGACCCCTGGACAGATTGACAAAAAAAGAGAAAAAACAGAAAGTTCAAATAAACACAATTAAAAGTGGAAAAAGGCAGTGTCACAACTGACTCTGAAGAGATTCAAAACATTATCAGAGATTACGATAAACATCTGTATGCAAATAAACTAGAAAATCCAGAGAAAATGGAGGAATTCCTGGAATCACATAACCACCCAAGATTGAAATAGGAAGAAACTGAAACCCTAAACAGACCAATAACAATATAAGAAATTGACTCAGTTATAAGAAACCTATCTAACAAAAAAAGTCCTGGGCCAGATGGTTTCTCAGTAATTTTTTATAGAGACAAGGTCTTGGTATGTTGCCTTGGCTGGTCTCAAATTCCTGGGCTCAAGCAATCCTCCTACCTTGGCCTCCCAAAGTGCTGGGATGACAAGTGCAAGCCATCAATTATTAGTATAAAAATTCAATAACAACAAATTACACTTTTTTGTTTCATTTATATTGGCTAAGCTAATTTCCAGGCTTAAGAAATTATTGTATTGCTCACGATTTCATATCAAAACCTACCAAAAAGGAAAGGCAGGAGAGAAGGGGAAAGAGACTGCCTACCAGGGTGGAGAACCATGAGACAAAGCAGAGGCTCACAGTGCAAAGTTCCTGCTCTGGTCGGTGTTCTTTCTATTCCAACCCCTTCTCCCACAAAGGAAGTTATGGAATCCTGCAATGTGACTTAGAAACAATCTAACTAGAAGCACTCATTCTACCAATAGCAAAAAATAGCCTCGGCTCTCATCGTTCCTGGCAGCAGAGCCAGAATGAGAAGTGGGCAATGACCACTGGTATTCCCTGCAGACACAACTATGTTCTTTTTCTCAGGTATATTTTATGTACTTAAGGTTTTAGCACTATGTTTCAGGTTCTGTTCTAGATGCTTCTTATAATTAAGACATACTTCAGCACACCATTCTTCAGGTACATATTCATCAGTGCACCTATGGAGGCCCCTTGAATTTGAGCACATTTTTTGCTCTACTTCACTCACCTGCAAGCACAGATTCCTCACTTAAGTATCACTGCAGTGGGGAAATACTTTTGCCTTCAGAAGTAAATAAATTGGCCTATGAGAGGTTTTAATTCATACTGGCTTTAAACATACTTTTGTCTAATATAAAAAGTGATAATGATTTTAATACTAAAGAATAAAGAAATGAAAAATAACTTAAGAAAAAATAATTTACACATAAGGCTATAATATCATCAATCATTAGAGAGCTGCAAATGAAAACCACAATGTTGTGTCATTACACACTAACATTCAAAGGATTCACAATATCAAGTGCTGGCAACTGAGCCTGCTCCATGCTGGTGGGACAGTCATTGTGCAAACACTTGGAAAACTGCTCAGCACAACCTACTCAAGTGAACACATATCCTATCACCCAGGAATTCCATTTCCTAGGTAATACAGCTCAACAGAAATGAGTACTTGTGTCTAACAAAAGACAGATACGACAACGTATACAGCAGATTTATCCATACTAACCAAAAAAGGAAACAACTTAAATGTTTATCAATAATGAGATAAATAAATAGTGGTGCATTTATATAACAGAATGAAGAAATTAAAAATAACGAGAAAAGATAAATTACATGAGCCAATTAACATCATTAATCATTACAGAGTTGCAAATTAAATCCAAGATGTATCACTACATAACAGAATACGATGCAGCAAGGAAAAAGAATGAACTACTGCTCTACAGTACAACATGGTTGAATAATCTTGAGCCAAGTAAGTCAGATGGGATGAGTATCCATTACATGACTCCATGAATTCCATGGCTCAAACAATGGTAACCTTGGGGAGGGGAAGATATTTATGGGAGAGGACAAAAGGGACCCAGAAACATTCCACATCCTGATCTGAGTTATGGCTACATAGTTAAACACATAAGTAACAAGTCATCAACTTGTACACTTAAAAGTTGGTGTGATTGACCCCTCTCCAAGGTTCTCCTGTGCTCAGCTTCACTGCTGTGAGATTCGGACGTGTTGCTTCATGTGACGGTGGTTCACTTCTCTTTGCTGTGAAGTGCAGTGCTGTTCTATATGAATGTGCCAGACCACAAAAATCATTTTTATTGTTGTTGGGCAGCTAAAAAACATTTTTAAAAAAGAATTAATTTGATCTTCAGGTCCCAAATGAAGATTTTCTCTGCTCACTAGCAAATTTTGTTTACGAAAATACTAAGAAGCAAAATTTGTTTTCATATTAGCTATCTTAAGTTTTAACAAATTTCCAGACAACATTCCTTTGGTGCTGATCAAGTGTTGAACTCCATGACTGAATGATAGAAATGAAGACAGTTTTTCTTAGAAAGAATACCTCAGAGCCGGGCTCGGTGGCTCAGCCTGTAATCCCGCGCCTTTGGGAGGCTGAGGTGAGTGGATTGCCCGAGCCCGTGGGTTCGAGACCCGCCTGGGCAGCGAGACCTCATCTCTACAGTAAAATAAAAAAATCAGCCGGGCGTGGTAGCGCATGCCTGTAATTCCGGCTACTCGAAAGGCTGAGGCGGAAGGATTGCCGGAGCCCAGCAGGCCGAGGCTGCGGTGGCCGGGAGCGGCCACTGCACTCCAGTCTGGGCGACAGAGTGAGACTCCAACTCAAAAAAAAAAAAAAAAGAATACCTCAGAATGTAAAAACGTCTTCATCAATCAATAAAATATACCTAGAGGACTGGTCTAAAATTACTGAACTATGTAAATGCTTCATAGAGTTTTTTGTGAATGGGAAAAAGAATGAGAACCAATCCAGGTGAAATGGATGAACCTGGCTCTCATCATCAGGTAGACATTGTCAGTAACTATAAAATCAATTTAAAACCCTATGTCCATACGTGCCTAGGCTTTCTGAGCCCTTTTAATTGCCTGGCAGTATGATAAGCCCTTGTTATGCATTCTTTCACTTACTCTCACAATAATCCCATGAAAGATGGTAATATTATCTCTATTTCACATAGTGGGAACTGATGGAATGCATGGGATATTCTCCTGAGTGGAAAAGCCTAGATGAAAATAAGGTCTGAATGACACCAAATCCAAGTTCTCAACCCTCATGAAAAAGTCCCTCTGCTCAGCTCTGGCCCTCAAGGAATGTATTTATAATTTATCATATGTAAATATATATTCATTCATTCTTCATATATTTATTGGGCATCACTGTTCTAGGTGTTTGCTTCACATTAGTACATAAAATGGATATGGAAAATCCTGCTTGTATCCTATCTATATTCTAATCCTATCTATATTCTGATAGAAAGGAGACAGTTTAAAAAGTATAATGCATAAGTATGTTATACAGCTATGTCAGAAGGTGAGAAATGCCATGGAGGGAAAGGAGCAGAAGTGTCGTTAGAAATGTCGACTGCAGTTTCACATGAAGTGGGCCTCACTGGGAAGGTCGAGACTTCAAGGAGGTGGAGCGAGAGCCACACAGACATCTGTGGAGGATGGGGTGAGGGAGCCAGGAGGTGTGACTGAACAGACATCTGTGGAGGCTGAAGTGAGGGAGCCAAAGAGGTGAGGCTGAACAGATATCTGTGGAGGCTGGAGTGGGGAAGCCAGGAGGTGAGGCTGACGAGGGGAGTGGTGTGGAGAGCAGCCGTGTGCGCACGTGTGTGTGTGTGGCTAACAGAGACTGCTAGTCCACTTTCATGACCTTGGGCTTTTGAGGGGAAGGGAAAAGTCACCCTCCTTCTCCCACTACATCTTGGCTAGTGTAGATCATGTTTGCTTAAATAAAACTTAATGGAACACTGCCAGTTTTAAGCACAGAAATAGTGAACTGTGTTTGCCTGATTCTACCTTTTTTCCCCACAATACTGGAGGAACAACCAAGTATAAAAATGGGTTAGAAACAGAAAGTTTACACACACACACACACACACACACACACACACACACGGGAGCATTGGGGAAGCTACTGCACACAAAACCACGGGGCTCCACGTGACATCTCCACCGTCAGTCTACACTGTTACTCTCCATCTACAAAGCTAGTATAAATGACAATAAAAATTCCCACATTTTCCACAGAATATGGCTCTAGATTTGTTTTTTGTTTTATGATTTATACATTTTAGGTGGTAAATAAAATCAATGAATGTATAAAAAGTAAGTTTTTTCTAAGTAAACAAATACACAATAAAGTATCTTCAAATCTTCTAACCGGAGTAAATGCAGATCTTTCTCCTAAAGCAATGCTACCCTTGTGAACTGTATTTGCGAATTGCTAGAACATAATGACTATCAATCAATTCTGGGTCTCTGAGCTCCACAAATATTAATCAAGACTTCTTCTTACAAAGGCAACCTCTGGGAACACCAGGTTAAAAGGCCAGCTTCAGAGTAAAATAATATTCTTTATTCAAAATCAGGTAAGATGGAGTTTAATCAGTTGTCTCTATATCTTCTTTTCAATAGACACACAATAAGCTCAAAGAGGAAAATCAAAGGATGACTTCATAGAAATGCCAGGTAATTACAATGTGTCCACAATGTAATAATGCGGTGTCTCAACTATGCTGTTATCACTTCACAATAAAAGCAGCATCTGGCGGGTATGACAATGGACTGGGAGGGCATTAGTACCAACTTCTTACAACTACCTGCCTCTCTCTCACTTTTTAAAAAAGATGTAGGTTAAGTACGTAAGTGGTCACCTTACAGGTAAAGTGTGGATACCCTTAGTGATATTATATGCTTTTCCCCCCAGCCCCACAGTGTTTCACTACTGCCAATCCATTTCTTATAGTATTACAATGTTCAGGGTTCACTTATGAATGAGAACATGTGGTACTCAGATCTTTGTTTCTGAGATAAATCACTGAGAATTATAGACTCTAATTCCATCCAAGTTGCTGCAAAATCCATAATGTTTTCTTTAGGGCTGCATAATAGTCCATCATGTATATGTACCACTTTTTCTTTATCCAGTCCACTTTCAGTGGGCAGTACAGTTGATTCCATGTTTTCGCTATCGTGTGTGCAGGTATCTTTTTCATAGAGTGATTTGAGTTCCTCTGGGTATATTCCCAAGAGAGGGATTTCTAGGTTCTATGGAAGGTCGGTTCCTAAGTCTTTTGGAAATCACCACACTGTTTTCCAGAGGTTGTACTAGTTTACACTCTCACCAACAGTGTAGAAATGTTCTCTCTCCCACTTTACGACCGCTGCCTGAGGTCTCAGGTGTGAGAACTTCTGACAGTGAGGGTACTAAAAATAAGTGACTGACAGCCCCACCTGAAAAGTAGTTGCATGAAGGAAACTACACTCCAGATCCGATCTATCCTTGGTATTCTCTAAAATAGGCTTTTCGTGTCATATCTTTTTTGCCCTATAATCATCCTTCTCTATAACTATCCTCTCTTCTGCTAGACAGGAACCTTCAAATTTGCTAAGGTGTTAGAAATGAATTTGTGCTCTAATTCTTTCATCACTATATAAAGCTATAATGGTAGCCGGGCTCGGTGGCTCAGCCTGTAATCCCGCGCCTTTGGGAGGCTGAGGTGAGTGGATTGCCTGAGCCCGCGGGTTCGAGACCTGTCTGGGCAGCGAGACCTCATCTCTACAATAAATCAAAAAACCAGCCGGGCGCGGTAGCGCATGCCTGTAATTTCAGCTATTCAGAAGGCTGAGGCGGAAGGATCGCCGGAGCCCAGCAGGTCGAGGCTGCAGTGGCCGGGAGCGGCCACTGCACTTCAGTCTGGGCGACAGAGTGAGACTCCAACTCAAAAAAAAAAAAAAAAAAGAAAGCTATAATGTTTGTTAAAAAACTAATTTGACGCTGTTTTAAGGTAAAATTTTCAAAGCTCAGACTAAACTAGGTGACACATTTATATCATTTAATCATCTCTATATGCTTAGGCATGTTTTGTTAACCTGTTCCGCAGATGAGAAGTTCATATTTCAAGCAAAATGCAATCATATGTGTATTGATGTCTGCAACTTCCTTGGAAATGCAACAAAAAATAAGATGGGTGAATGTCTGGGTCAAAGGATAAGTATGTGCCAAAGCAAGTACAGCAAAATGTTAGCAACTGTCGCACCTGGGAGGTGGCTATATGGATGTTGACTAAGAAATTGTTTTGACTTTTCTATATTTGAAATGTGTCACAGTAAACTGAGAAAATTCAATCATATTTGAAACCTGTTTTATATCTTATTTTTTAGTTGTGGCGTACATGAGGATTTGGGACATGAGTAAGTTGCACACAGTGAGGAAACCTGTTCTAAATGGCAAGGGAGAAACATCCAAATCTCACAGGATCATTCTGCAAAATCCACTAAGCAAGACTTTGCCGTTTGCATTTAAGATGACTATAACCGCTTTGCTTCACCTGTCTACCTCCAGAAAAGTCCAAAAAATTTATACTCTTATTAAGAAAAGGTGGGTGAAAGGTTTGTTTTTTTTTGTTTGTTTGTTTGAGTTGGAGTCTCACTCTGTCACCCGGGCTGGTGTGCCATGGAACACTCACAGCCACCCCAGCGTTGACCTGCTGAGCTCCAGTGACCTTCTGCCTCAGCCTTCCAAGCAGCCAGAACTACAGGTGCATGTTACCACGCCCAGCTAATTTTTTAATTCTTATTGTAGAGACAAGGTCTTGCCAAGTTGTCTGGGATGGTCTAGAACTCGCGGGCTCAGGCAATTCACTTGCCTTGGCCTCCCAAAGTGCTGAGATTACAGGCTGACCACCAAGCCAGGTCAAGAATTCTGTACAGTGGGACTAACCCCCTGAGGTCCCCTCCCACCATGGGAGCTTTCCTGTCTTCTCAATAAATCTTGCTTTCTCAAAAAAAAAACAAAGAAAAGGAAAGAATTTTGTATAGTGAAAGTAAGCTCCTTTGGCTGAATTTTGAAAAGTAAAAACTGAAATTACTTCTGTAACATTGGACACTGTTTCACCTCCTTCCCTAACCAGAATAACTTTATTTTCAATACAGATTTCCTGAAAGGATATACAACACACATTCCTTTGGATTACTTAATCATTCTTTTCGACAATGTCTTTTCATTGTGATTCTACCTAGGATTAATTTTTTAAATAAATGAAAATAAAAATGATGAGCACATTGGAAAATTTGTTTATCCACTCTATTAATAGTGTGCATATGAAATACACGCTGTGTCATTAGCCTTTCAACACAAATGACTTTCTAAAGTGGCATGCGCAAGGCATGTTTATGTTTGATATTCTATTAATTTTTTGGTAGTTACTCAAAACATACCATCCTCTGCATTTCATAAAGATAGGAAAATAAGTAACTCCAAGAAATTGCTCAGTTACTAGTGGATCACAATGACTTATTAAACAAACACACATTGAATACCTACTAAGGCACAATCTTAACCTGAGGGACGAGAAGAGGACTGAGACACTGTACTCGACTTCATGAAATTGATGGTTGGCAAAGAAGAAATACAAATGAACACACTAGTACTTAAGGTGGTCGTAAGGACATACAGCATAATACTGTAAGTAAGAGGAAACACCAAACTCATCCTAGCAACTCTGGGCTTCTCTGGGAAGGCTTGCTGAGTGTGGCCTAAGGAAGCTGCAGTGGCCTGGGCAGCAGAGAGCGGGAGATGGTATGTCGAGCCCAGAGCCAGAAGCGATTTGGTGGTGCTGGAGAGAAAGCTCCTGGTAAGTAGCGGAGAGAGATGAGGCTAGAGAGGCAGGCAGTGCCACACCGTGAGTGACCTTGGGGGATAGGGCAAGAATCCTGGACTCGCCCTGGGCCTCCAAAGGAGTTCTGAAGGGAGTGGCATTTTTAGACTGTACTTTAGCTAGAATTTCCTGGTCCCTGATGCATGTGTGGGAGACATGATGACCAGCTACCGGGGTGACAAGATAAGGACCTGAGCCAAGATGGTGACAGTAGGCATGGTTTCCACTGAGACACACAGGCAGCCATGACAGACAGGATATAAAGGCTGACTCCCAAGTGTCTGGCTTGGAATTCTGATGACGATGCTCCCTTGCCACCACCACCCAAAGAGACAACATAGAAAAGTCAAGGAGGAAAGGAAGAGCATTGATCCAGCTTTGAATGTGTTTAATTTAATACACTTGAGTTACCTAACAGATTCCCAGCAGAAAGTTAACATATGAGGCTGAGGGACAAGGTCTGAATGGGAGCTGGAAACTTAAGTTGGCAAAACATTAGCGACACTTGGAATTATGGGTGAAGAGGCAGGTTTTCTGGGGTTTTGTTTTCCTTTAGCCATTCTAGTAAGTGTGCAGTGGCAGCTCACTGTGTTTTAAGTTTTATTTCCCTAATGTCTAATGATGTTTAGCATCCTTTTAAATGCTTATTTGCTATTTGTGTATCTTCTTTGGTGTCTTTTGCCCATTAAAAAAAACTGAGTTGTTTTCTTATTTTTGCACTGTTCTTTGTAAGTTATTGACACAATTCCTTTATCACATACATTCTTTGCAAATATTTCCTCCCAGGATGGGGCTTCTGAAAAGTATACATTTTCATTTCGTTGAACTCAAAGGAATCAGTGTTTTTCTCTTTTTCATCATACTTTTGGTGTCATTGAAACTTCTGCCTAAATAAGGTCACATATATCTTCCCCTGAGCTTTCTTCAGGTACAGTTTAGGCCTTTCCAAGACGCCTATGATCCATGTCGAGCTTGTGTATGTGCGTGCAAGGAATGCATCAGCCCAAAGAGAGGAGACAGGCCCGCTAAAGGGTGCCTGGACAGAGAAGTGCGAGAGGTGGACGCAACCGGGAAAAGCCGAGATTTAAGGACGTGGAGTCCCGCAAGGGACACACGCCCCTGAGGGGATGCCCCAGTAACGTTCCGAAAAGGCAACCGTGTCGGCTGAGACTCGCCAGGTATCAGGCTTTCCAACCTGGCGAGGCCACCGGCGATCTTGTGTCTTCAGTCCACGCAAACCTTCCCAGGATCGAGGCTGCAGGGCACCGACCACTTGACAGGGAGCCCCCTGTGGAAGCCCTTGGGGGGCCCTGAACACCAGCAAAGGTCATCCTTCAGGCGCAGGGCGTCTGGGTCCCCGACCCTGAGGATGATGCTCCGGCAGGAGGTCTTGGGGACGAAGCCGAGGGTTTTACCTGCCAGGCCTGCTAGCCCGACGCCCCACCGGGGGGCCCCGGGTACACCCAAGCACGCAAGAAAACTGCCTCTCATCAGCGACCCCTCTCGGGGCCGAGACCGCCACCACCCCCTCGACGCGCTTCCCCCGG
Organism: Cephalopachus bancanus; assembly: GCA_027257055.1. Classification (NCBI taxonomy): domain Eukaryota; kingdom Metazoa; phylum Chordata; class Mammalia; order Primates; family Tarsiidae; genus Cephalopachus; species Cephalopachus bancanus. The sequence continues at coordinate 5,180,967 of JAPVLO010000176.1, read as the reverse complement.
GCCAGGAGCGACTGCACTCACCCGGGCCCGGATGGGATGTCAGCCCCAAATCTGGGGGCTCGCGGGCACGCCCGCTCCTTCCCCTGAGGCCATGCTAGGAACGACCGACTCCTGCCGGCGGATGAGTTCACCTCCCTGCCACGGAGGCCCGAGAACCTCTCCTGACCAGCGAAGCAGGGGTGGGGTCAGCCTAGGAGCCGGCAAGAGCAGCACTATCGCCAGTCGTAAAGTACAGTAAAGACCCCGGCGCTTTGCGGCACCGTAGGTGAGGCCGGCGGGCCATTCATGACCAGTAGAGCCGAGGTCGGGTAGCCCCAGCCCAGGAGCCAACAAGCGCAGCGCTCCCGCCAGTCGTAAAGTGCGGTAAAGGCGCCGGCGATTTGCGGCACCACAGGTGAGGCCGGTGGGCCATTCAGGACCAGTGAAGCTTGGGTTGGGTCGCCCTGGCCCAGGAGCCGGCGAGCGTAGCGCTCCCGCCAGTCGTAAAGTGCGGTAAAGACGCCGGCGCTTTGCAGCAACGTCAGTGAGGCTGGAGAGTCATTCATGACCAGTGGGGCAGGGGTCTCGTCTCCTCAACCCAGGAGCCGAGAAGCGCAGCGCTCCCGCCAGTCGTAAAGTGAGGTAAAGACGCCGGTGCTTTGCGGCACTACAGGTGAGGCGCGAGGCGTGGTACCTGCCCGGCCCGAATTCGGCGCCACCGCATCTGCTTCTGCGCCGAGGTGGCAGCTGGGAACCCGGGGAGGACTGGAAACCACTACGCTTCTCCCGGCGGGTAATTGGTTACTCCTAGATGTGTGTAACAAGAGACAAAATTGGTAGGGTTGTTTAAAACTCTTATTCCAGCTGGGCGCAGAGGCTCACGCCCGTAATCTCAACATTTAGGGAGGCCGAGGCGGGAGGATCTCTTGAGACCAGGAATTCGAAACCAGCCTGGGTAACATAAAAAAAACTTAGCTGGGCTGGTGGCGCGCACCTGTAGCCCCAGCTACTTGGAAGGTTGAGGCGGGAGGATCACTTGAGCCCAGGAGGTCATACTTGCCTTGAGCCGGGGTCGCGCCACTGCACCCCAAGCCTGAGCGACAGGGTGAGACTCCGACTAAAAACAAAACAAAACAAAAAACAAACATTTATTCCAGCCCTTGCTTGAGCGTGACGCAAGGTTCTCAGACCTCACTGGTTGTCACATGCCGCTACTCTTGTGCTACTTCGGTTTTCATCTTTGACTTTGTGGGTCCTCGGTGGAGCTGACAATAGTTTTCTTGTCCACTTGGTCCTGCAGTCTCTCTCCCCCTGGAGTTCGCGATGCTCTACCTCATCGGCTTGGGCCTGGGAGATGCCAAGGACATCACGGTCAAGGGCCTGGAAATTGTCAGACGCTGCAGCCGGGTGTACCTGGAAGCCTACACGTCAGTCCTGACTGTAGGGAAAGAAGCCTTGGTAGGTGCGGGAACTTCCCTGGCCTTCTGGGGAGAGGCTTTCTAACTTTGGTTCTCCTACACTGCGCTGAGCAGGATTTTGAGGTCTGCTCGTTTAAACCCTCTGAAACATTGCCTGTTCATTAAGGGTCTGGGGAGCGGGAGAATGGAAACCGTACTCCGTCCAAGTGACTTGGGAAATGAAAGAGTGTTTGTCCTGCTCTACAAGTCTATTTTTGTGACTTTCTGCTTAAATAGGAAAGTTATTTTATACTTTTGGGGATCGTTATCAAAATCTCTCACTTCATGAGATAGCCAAGAAATCTTTGAGCTGAGTGCTAACAAGGGCTGACACAGCCTTAATGAGTTGGTGATGTATGCAGAAACCAAGCTGAGAGTGTACCCCTTTGAAGTATTTCCTTGGGGAATGGTGACTGCCTTTCTGTCTAGATTGTAGCCAGGGAGATCTTAGCTTGAAACCGACATCTCCCGGTGAGGGCTATATTGAGTGAGCCAGGGGCTAAGTAACCAGAGTATTTATTAGTGTATTTTATAATTAACTGGCCCTCATAAGGATCAGTTCATTTGGAAGGGTCAAGTTCAGGTTCATTGTCAAATGCCAAGTAGAATGCAGACTAAAGTCAGAAGGTTAATGGAACTTGTTATAGAAGGAGGGAGTCAATTTTTAGAATTGTCTTTTATGTATCGTGTCTTCCAAACAAAAAAGCAACTTAAGATTTCTAGGTCTTCTGTATACTCGGATTTGCAATTCTAAAGGTCTCAGAGTCTCAGATTTACTTTAGAATCTTGAAGAAGTTAACTGCTTCTCGGATTGGCCATGCATTTAAATAGGAGTTGTGTCTAAAGACCAGCTTTGATTTTTTTCTACTCTCATTTTTGTCACTCTTTGACACTCCTGATCACTGAACTTAAAAGCATCTAAGACAATAGAGACAAACAACTGTTTTGTAGACTAAGGTGTCAGCATGGCATAGGGGAAAGTTTGGATTTGGTTTTCTCTTTGTTCTGATACGTTAGTGTGACATTGGGCAAAGGGTGAAAACCTCCTGCTTTATGTTCTTAACATAGTGTTCATAAAAAGGGTTCAGAAATGTTAGTTGTCAGTGGCCACATTTCCAGACTTCTCTGAGCCTCAGTTACTTCGTTTGTCAAATGGAGACTAATGTAGAGTTTTATAAAGATGATGCATGTGAAAGTGCTTTGTACATGTTAAGAGCTAGCTAAATGTTAACTTTAACTTTAATTGCTATAATTTGTTAATGTAGTTTTTTCCAAAAACATGAGTTATCACTTACAGAGTTAAGAGCTAGGGCTTGGCCCAACCTCCCCTACAGGTACCTTATGTAGAATATCTGTTCCTCTGCTATAATAGCTACTGACATTTGTAGAACACTTACTGTGCACTGTTTTAAGTGCTTTAAATGTTGATTAGGATTACTAATCTGTAATCACCTTTCACATTTTATAGGCCTAGAGAAGTTAACAAACTTGCCCACGTTTATACAGATAGTGAGTGACAGAGTCAGGATGTGAACCAAAGCAGTTCTAAATTGAGGCCTGCCACTCTTGACCTCTATGTTACTCTGTTTATTTTTAAGGATAGATAACAGCTACACATAGCTAACTTCATAGAACACCTACAGAGGAGCACTTTGGGAGGCCGAGGCAGGAAGATTGCTTGAGCTCAGAAGTTTAAGACCAGCCTTGGCAACATAGCGAGACTTTGTCTCTACAAAAAAATTTTTTTTAATGTTCTGGGCATGGTGGTACATACCTGTAGTCACAGCTACTCAGGAGAATTACCTGATTCCAGGAGGTCAGGGCTGTGGTGAGCCATGACCATGCCACTGCACTCTGCCAGGGCCACAGAGTGAGACCCTGACTCAAATAAAAAATTGTCATTGAGGACTTCTGTAACATTTGTCTTATGATATGCAGAGAAAAGGAAGGGATCTTATTTTATATTTTAGGAACAGATTCAAGTTATTATAAAGAGAGAATATCAGAGTTGAATCTAAAGCATTTATCTTCGGATGCTTAGTAAATTGTTCATTTACTCATTTTGTCTGACAGACATTATATCCACTACAGCAATCCTCACAGCTTTTAAGTGCCACGGACTCCTCAGTGTGTAAGAAGCAGTATTATTTATCCATGCATCCTCCTTTACTCCATTTGAGTTACATGTTACTCCGCAAGAAATCAGTTACAGGATTCATGGTCTTGCAAAATAGCTTATAACTTCTATCATATGACTGCCTGCTTACTAGCTCACTCCCCACCATCAGATCTGTGCTCTGGCACTGAACTGCAGGGGATTGATTCTCAAAGCAGTTTGTATGGAAACTTCTTATATATTTAGATTTTAACTTTTTCTCCCGCAACTTAGCCTTTTTAATAGGAACTAGAGAATACCATTCTAAATTAGTCTTTTTGGCAATTATCGTAGGAATGTTCGCTGGTTCTGTAAACAGCTAAATCTTAATTTTCTACTTTTATTTCTCATTGATGTTGCCTTTTATTTCAGCTAAGATACTATGTATTTTGCCATAGAAAATTTAATAAAACTTTTATAAATTTTATAAACTGCTGTTTATACTTATTGTTTGATATGCTTATTTTGTATTATATGTCTGAAGTAGGGCTCATGCATACATATTCTCTGTTCATCCTACAATGTTCTATATTAGAACCAAATTTAGAGGTAAATTTAAAATGCAAAAAGCTTCAGACATTAAGTGGTCCATTTCCCTCGGGACATCGAGACAGCCCCAAAGACAGGGTTTAATTGCAACATGATACAGAGGGCTAGCTCATTGATGAGTTGTGTTCAGTGATCTGTGTTTGGATGGTTGTCATGATTTGCACAGCCCCATACAAAGTTTGGGTTGTGTGTGTGTGTGTGTGTGTGTGTGTGTGTGTGTGTGTGTGTCTGTGTGTCTGTGTGTTTGTGAGTATGAGAGAGAGAGAGAGAGAGAGAAGGTCACCTGTCACCTGTGGCTCTCATTTTGATATTGGACTTAAATCTGCAGGAAGAGTTTTATGGAAGAAAATTGATTCTTGCTGATAGAGAAGAAGTGGAACAAGAAGCAGATAATATTTTAAAGGATGCTGATATTAGTGATGTTGCATTCCTTGTGGTTGGTGATCCGTTTGGGTGAGTCAAAAAACTCAATTTTTTTTAATGAGTAAGAATTATTCTGTTAAATTCATAACTTTTACCTGGTAGGTCCTGCTAAGGGACTCTATTTACCTAAGCTCTATATGAAATTGAGATTAATGAAGAAAATCTATTTGGTGAATATATCATATGTATGAGAGGGACCCCAAAAACCCAGAATTTATTTATAAGAATTGTGTATTCTTCCACATTTAATCTTCATTCACCTTCAAAGTACTCTCTTTTTGATGCAATACACCACTTCTGGAATGTAGCAGTGGTAAAAGATGATTACATTATCACATGTCATTTTCGAAATACCTCATGTTTAGCAGTAGGCAGCCTGCGCTCCCATTAACAGATTTTGCTGCTTAAACTAATAGCATGTTTAAATTAAATTAAAATAAATAGATGCAAACATATATATGAGTATATACAAAAATATATATTTGGGTAAATATGAGAGATCCAAATAAACCTGGAATTTATTTATTAAAAATTGTGTATTTATTCTTACATATTTAAACTTCAATCACCTTTAAAGTACTCTCCATTTGATGCAACACATCTGTCGAGATACTTTTTCCACTGCTCAAAACAGTTTTTAAACTTGACAGTTTTGATGACTTCTAGTGCTTCCATCGTTTTTTGTTTCATCTCTTCCACATTGGCAAAATATTTCTCTTTGAGGACTTTTTATCCAGAGAAACGAGAAAAAGTCACTTGGGGCAAGATCAGGTGAATAGGGAGGGTGAGGCATGGGGGTCATGCTATTTTTGGTCAAAAACTGCTGAACACTCAGCATGGTGTGGGCAGGTATACTTGTAAGTCACCCATTGTGAAATGGGCAAATGCATTGAAAGAATCTCCAAAAAAATTCACTGAAGCCAAATGCAGCCTCTCACAGCAACACTAGCTGGTACACTGATGCTGATGGGTTCCTGGAACACTTACCTAGTGGGGGAAGCCTGTATTACAAGGAGCCTGCCCTCCAAAAAATAATTCCAGGTTTTTTGGGGTCCCCTCGTATAACTCCATTATTAAGTGTTATCTGGAAAGGTAGTGTCATTGCTTCTGTTCCAGCAGTTCATTTGGGACAGCAGATGCCTTAGCTAGTAGATCACTATTACATAGCTCATTTGTGTTTTCCAAAATCATGCTGGCCTTTTGCTGCAGATAATTGCAAGCATCTTCGGCTTCTTTGTCCTAAGCTTTTGTTTTCCTTTTAAAATCATCTACTATTTGGCAATACTACTGTCACTTGTCTTGAATTTAATGTTTGTCAACCCTTTAATTTGGCTTTTTCTCAAGAAGACAGGCTTCTCCTTGCCTAGTCAAGCATCATAAATCTCTCAAGTCAAGCTAACAGAAGATTTCTTTGTCTATGGCCAGTGACCCAAGATTTATGTCACAGATTTAGGGAACACAGGACAACTAAATCACTATGAGCCCACCACCAAGGATGTTTTTCAAAAGAATGGAGTTGTATGTGCATGTATCTGTCAAAAAGAAAGCAATTTATATCAATGTGAGGTGCCAGAGATTGTGTACCATTATACTTGATTGCAAATAACATTGGATAATCATTTAAAAATATAGAAGTAGTTTGTTTTACCCTCTGACATTATTGTCTATAAACTTAAGGTTTCTTAGAGATTAGCAGTACCTATCTTTTTTTAGCCATTGGATAATAAAATAAATTGAGGGAATGAAAAATCCTATATAGAAAATATCTTGCATAATACTTAAAGAATTTTCTATCACACCGACTCTTTCTGCACAAAACCCAAGATTTCTACAGTGAAACCTTCTCCCACAGTGAAACACCCCAACTTGGTGGTACTGTAGTTCTCACAGTCACTAAATGAGTGATCCCAGAATCACTTTTGACTTTCATGGCATCCAGTAACTGCCAGTGTCCAAAAGCAATAAAAGTGCTCCTCAGAAAGAGGTTAGCAGATGGTGCCAGGTCACAAACTATTACCAGTCCATGAAGAAATAAAAGACAGAAATTGAGAGTTGGCATCTAGAAACCTTTGTAGCCACTTTTAAAAGTGAATTTTATGTCTGTTGAATTTAACAGTAAAAATCGAGGACTTGTATTTTATATTATATTATGTGTTTCTGATATGGTCATGTGTTGCTTAATGACGGTTATACGTTCTAAGAAATGCTGATTTTGTCATTGTGTGACCACTGCAGAGTGTACTTAGACACACTGAGCCAATGTAACCTACTACACACCGCGGCTATCTGTATTGCTTATTGCTCCTAAGTTGTAAACACTGTACAGTATGAATACTATTGGCAATTATAGCACAATGGGAAGTATTTATGTATCTAAACATAACCTAAACATAGAAAAGCCTCAGTAAAAGTACTATATAAACTTAGGGAGCCACTGTCATGTATATAGTTTGTCCTTGACCAAAACGTCATTATGTGGCACTTGACTATAGTTCATTCTTATTGCATCCATGACAATTTAGAACCTAAAAACCACTGGCCTTCCGCCATAGACAGTTCAAGAGGCACTGCCATCAACTTCTGTTTTACTGAGTTTTTCATTGCTTTCCACTCTGGTTCCCACCATTCTCCCCAGTTCAAGCTAATATACCCTATACCTGCCTGGTCCATTGACAAACTCTTAACTCCTGCCCACATTGTGGTGAAAGTCAGACTTGAAAAACCTCAGTCTGTGTCGCGAGCCGAAGAAAGACGACACCGACACCGTTCTTCTGCAGACAAGTTTACTCCAGGTCTTAATGTGCTCTTTACAAAGACAAAATGGCTCTCCCCTCTGGCGCAGTTGTTTGCCTATATATGCTGCCTAGCAGCCAACGTACTGCGGCTACGCGGTTGTTTCTGATAGGTTATTCTACCAACCAGCGGCCATGTTGTTTATTGCATAATACATGTTTTTTATAACATGATGAAAGCTTCCCACATCTCCCCCTTTTTGTTTATATGACAGGAGAGGCTAGAGCCCACAGCCCCCGTTTTTTCCTTGGGCTATGTACCCCAGTCCCTGGATCGCCGAAGTACAACCCAGCAACTGTGCACCGGCCCAATGCCTTTTGCAGGGGACGGGTGGTTGCGGCATCAACCCGTATGCAGCTGGGGATAACCTCCATGGAGTTTACCCATCGGGGCTCCAAGTGCAGTCAATGGCTGGCATCCTGTCACTGTTGATTCTTCACGGCTGCAAGCCAGACATGGGGAGAGTGCCCTTCCTCCAAGGCCAAAATTGCCTGCGCGAGCAGGGCCATATCAGTGTTTCGCCTACGGCGTAAAGTGCACAAACAATATAGGCAAACAACTGCCAATCCAATGAGGAGAACGCCAAAACATCCCATGCCCGCCCACTCCTTCAAATGATGGGCGGCTCGCGCAATCCAGGACGCTAGAGTTTGTGCCACGACAGGATCCACTCTGGTAGAAATCACTGTAATAATCTCGCGCCGCAGCGTTTCCTTCAGATTGTCAAATTCTTGAGTCCAATTACCTACAAAATACTTAGAAAGCTCTTAAGACAAATTAGCAGCAGCTGTATAGTTGTGATATGGGATGCTAGTAATACATAGGGCTGGTGTATGAACCTCACACCCCAAGCGCGCTATTTGTATCATGATGTCTATTTGCTCCTGGAGTAAATCCATACGTTGATTCAAGATCATGATACCGCCCCGCAAGTGATTATTCACATTAGATTGTGTACTTAATGCGACCGCAGTAGAATGTGCCAACGTATTTAAGGTGGTTGCTGTCTGAACAGTAGTCGCAAGGGACACAGCGGTTGCGGTAGTGGCCGCGGTGGCGATAGCTATCGCTGCGATAACAGCAGCCGTGATGCCGAAATCCCGGCGGGGTCTGTACAAAGTCGTTACCTCTAGTGCCACCTAATAGCCACAAATCGAAAGGGTTAGATGGGGCACTCATAATGGGGTTCTGGTATATAAAATTGAACCCAGGCCATGACATATTAGGGGCTGTAGCAATGTATGGGGAAAAGGTAAAATAGGGCCACTTGACCCATCCTGCTTTTCTAGCCTGGCCTCCAGTCCAAGGGTGTAAGTCCGCGGAGCGAGCACTGCGGCAAAACGGTGCCCACCAAGGCTGAGGGGGATTAGGCTTACTAGTATTAAGTTGTAAAGTTGGCCAACGTCCTGATATAATGGACCCGTTACTGCTTGCCAAGGTGCCGTAGATACGCGGCATGTCCAACCAAGCAGCTGTCTGATTATATAAGGTTAAACACGTATGATTGTTATTAATATCAGAAAGGTTCAGGGAAATAGTAAAACACAACGCCCCAGTAAGGGTTAAATTGCGGTCTCCAAAAGATGTCTCGTCTTGCACATAAGGCAAGGTAGGCAAATTCAGTGATTGATTGGTAATGAAAAACCTCGGAAAAGTGTGGGCTGAATGTGTAACTGGCATCGGTAGCGGGAAGGCCGTAAGAATGCCCCACCTCTGCTCCGCTTGCCCTTCATTCATGGTCACAGTCATCCATATGACGATTTTCAGAGTCCACTTTGCCATCATCCTCGGTCTGCTCGTAGGGAACTTCCGGAGACTTGGAGGGTGGCACCGGACGAACAAGTCTCTCCGGTACCCACACCGGATCTTGACCGTTCTGTGGAAAGACACAAACAGATCCTCTCGCCCAAGTCAATACCGGATCTGGACCCTTCCATTGACCCGCCAGTATATCTTTCCATTTCACATAGCCCCGTTCACTAGGACCTGTCTGCATATGACGGTCAGCGGCCGACTTGCCATTCACATCCAGGCGAAAAAAGTTTAAAGTGAGTAAAGCTAAGGAAAGTCTCTGTTTAGGCTTGTTGGCAAGGCCAGCAGCCCCCCCTTTTTGTTTACACAAAAGCTCCTTGAGAGTGCGGTGAGCTCTTTCGACTAGCCCCTGACCTTGCGGGTTGTAAGGTAAACCATGAGTAAGGTGAACGCCCATTTGGGAGCAAAATCGTTCGAAAGATTGGGAGGTATATGCAGGGCCATTGTCTGTTTTGAGGTTGGCAGGGACCCCCCACGCAGCCCAGGCTTCAAGGCAGTGGGCGACTACATGAGAGGCCTTTTCTCCCGCCAATGCAGAAGCGAACATCACTCCGGAACAGGTGTCTATTGAGACATGGACACACTTAAGGGTCCCAAAGTCCGCCACGTGAGTGACGTCCATTTGCCACAGCCGGAGGGGGAGTAGACCTCGAGGGTTAATACCCAGAGATGGCTTAGGCTGGAAAGTCACACAAGATGGACAGGAGGTGACTATATGTCTTGCCATGTGCCTTGGGATGGAAAAACGCAGTTGCAAAGTTTTTGCATTAACATGGAATTTGGAATGAAATTCTTGAGCACGTTGGACTGGGGAAAGGGTAAAAATGTTCACAGGGCGCGTGACCGTATCAGCTAACTCATTACCTTTGCTTAACGGTCCAGGGAGACCGGTATGTGCACGGATGTGTTGGATAAAAAAGGGGGCTTTGCGTTGCCAAATGAGAGCCTGGATTTCCTTTGCAACAGCGCAAATAGGGCTGTTGGGGGATACGTGACCAGCCAGTTCGAGCGCAGCCACTAGATTAACCACATATTGGGAATCTGACAGCAGATTAAAAGCTTGAGGAAAAGACTTGACCACAACAAGTACAACGTTCAATTCTGCTTGCTGTGGGGAGGAACAGTGAAATTGCAACACGACCGGGGTTTGGTCTTGAACCACGTATGCCCCCACTCCATTTTTAGAACCATCAGTAAAAATTGTGATGGCGTTTGCGACGGGTGACGCAAGACAAACACGTGGGAAAATTATTGGATGCCGTTTAGCAAAGGTCAATAGTGGATGCTGAGGAAAATGGTTGTCTATGGTTCCAGAGAATACACAAGCAAGAATGGCCCACGAATCGATTGAGGCCATTAGGATGCGTACTTGATGCAGGGTGTAAGGAACGACTAGGATATGTGGCTGACACCCAAAATGTGTTAAGCAAGCTTGCAATCCCTTTAGGGCGAGCTCAGCAACTGCAGTGGGGTAATGCTCAACAGTTTTTGTTACTGTAGCCCGCAGATGTATCCAAAGCAGTGGGCCATCTTGCCACAAAACCCCTGATGGTTGTGAAGTAGTAGGGAGTATACATAATGTAATTGATTTATCGGGGGACACTCGCTGTAGCGAGGCCGCACTAATGGCTTCTTCAACTAATTTCAAAGCAGCTCTAGCTGCATCGGTAAGGGTACGAGGGGAGTCCAAATGTGGGTCCCCCACTAGCATTTCATAGAGTGGGCGTAACTCATGAGTAGTAAGCTTTAAATAGGGTCGTATCCAATTAATGTCGCCCAACAGTTTTTGGAAGTCATTGAGGGTTTGTAACGTGTCAGTTCTGATAGTAAGTTTTTGAGGTACAACCGCAGTGGCCGATATACGGGAGCCCAAAAACGTAGCGACATCCGTGCGCTGTAATTTCTCTGGTGACACGTACAGCCCATGGGCTTCAAGGGCATTACAAGTCTGCGTGAGTGCCTTATCCAATTCTTCAGTGTCTTTAGATGCAAGCAATATGTCATCCATATAATGGGTGCATCTTAATTTCGGGAATTGATTTCGAATAGGATGTAAAATGGTGTCTACATACACCTGACAGAGTGTGGGGCTGTTAGCCATACCTTGCGGTAGAACGACCCACTCATATCTTTCGTCAGGCTGTTCGTGATTGATAGAAGGGATAGTAAAGGCGAAACGTGGGACGTCATCGGGGTGTAAAGGAATAGGAAAAAAGCAATCCCTAATATCCAGACAAGTTATTCTCCAAGTGCTGGGTAACGCAGACAACAATGGAAGGCCCCGCTGTACTGGACCCGTGAGTTACATTTGCGCATTAACAGCTCGGAGATCATGCAGAAGTCTCCATTTCCCTGATTTTTTCCTGATTACAAAAATAGGTGTATTCCATGGGGACGTGGAGGGTCGAATATGGCCAGCCTTTAGTTGTTCTGCCACGAGCTACCGAGCAGCGGCTAACTTCTCCGAGGACAAGGGCCACTGGGCTACCCATACCGGATCCTCAGATTTCCAAGTAATGGGTATGACACTCCCAGTGGCCACTACGAAAAACCCAAGCCCTGTCTATTAAGGTTCGGGGTCATGGATACTGGGGAGCGTCGACCCTGTAGGGTTTTTCCCAGCCCTACCTTGGGGTGATGGCCCTGACATAACATCATCTGTTGCGCTGTATGGGAATATTGGTTATTAGTTAGAGAGAAGCCCATACCTATCAGCAGGTCTCGTCCCCACAACGTGACAGGTAGCTGTAGCACAAAAGGTCGGACCATCCCTGAATGACCTTCTTGGTCTGCCCAATGTAAATCCCTAGCACTGATGTCTGGTGTTTTAGCATACCCCAGTCCTTGAAGAGCCTGGGTAGCCTTTTGAATAGGCCACGCGGGTGACCAGTCTAATTTGGATATTACACTCCTATCTGCCCCTGTATCTAAAAGACCTGTAATATTTTTCCCTTCTACTTTTATGGTAAGAAGCGGTCTTTGCCCCATGTCAAACGCGGCAAAGGCAACCGGGTCTCCTGAAGAACCGAATCCTCGTTTCCCTCTTTCCTGATCTCCGGAGGGGAAGGACCTGTGTAAACTGGGCAGCAACAACACTTGGGCTATTTTATCCCCGGGTGAAATGGGAACAATACCGTTGGGGGCAGACACCATAATTTTGACCTGGTCCATGAAATCAGGGTCTATGACCCCAGGATGGACTATGAGCCCTTTTAAGGCCGCGGAGGATCGGCCTAACAAAAGGCCTACTGTATTAGGGGGGAGTGGTCCCAAAAGGTCTGAGTCGATTAACTGGGCCCCCATAGAGGAGGTCAATACCAGTCGGGTGGTGGAATGGACGTCAAGTCTGGCTGAACCTGGAGTGGCTCTCCTGGTTGGTTCGGGGGTCGAAATGAGGCTTGTTGGAGCTGGGGTGGAACCTCCATTGCTCCATACACCTGCTGCCTCAGTTGGACCCCATACTTTTGAGGGCCCTGGAGCCATGGGCCCTTCCTCCCGTTTTTTGACGGGGAAGTTGGATACTGTCCTCCCTGTGGATAAAGTAATCTGCCCTGTATGTCCTTCACCGAGCGACACTCGCTCGCGAGGTGGTTTCCCTTTTGGCACCTTGGACACAGCCCTATTGGCCGTGGCTGCGTTTTCATCCTTTGGGGGCAGTCCCTTTTTATGTGTCCTGTCTTCCCACACTGGAAACAGTTACCTCTTACATTGTGCTTGCCCTCTCTGGTTTGCTTTGTTAGTTGCAGCACCGCGGCCGCTAATCCTGTATTAGACAGGGGTCCCCCAATGTCCCTGCACACCTTCATCCAGACCTCCAATCCTTTGTTCTTGTATGGAGTGATAGCCCCCCGACATTCTTTGGTGCACTGCTCAAAGATGAGCTGTTTCACCAAAGGCATGGCATCATCGGGGTCTCCGAAAATGAGGCCCGCGGCTTGCATCATACGGGCAACGAAATCAGAGAAAGGTTCCGTGGAACCTTGTGTAATTTTGGTCAGGTTTCCTGTCACTTCTCCCCTGTTAGGGAGGGATTTCCATGCCCTCATAGCTATTTTATTAATCTGATCATAAACGGGGGGTGGATATCCTGTCTGTTGACCATTGAAACGGCCTTGTCCCAACAGCATGTCCGCATCCCAGGCAGGTTGGCCAGCAGCAGCATTTCTAGCGGCCTGCTCATTAGCTAATTCAGTATAGTAAGCCTTCCAGTCTAAGTATTGCCCAGGGTTCATGCATGCCTTTACTAGTCGCTGCCAATCCGAAGGGGTCATGGCTGTCCTATCCAGGACTCCAAAATGGCTAATGAGAAAGCAGCTCCAAGGCCGTACGTGCGTACAGCTTCGGCGAGATTTTTTACCGTTTTAAAGTCCAAGGGCTCATGATACCTCTGCCCCTGCCCATTCACAAAGACCGGGAAGGTTTGGGATATGCCAGAATCGCGGACTGCTAACCAGACTGCGTCATTAAATGTTGTTCCACCGCTGCCACCAGGCGGCGCTGAAGGGGCATATGGAGGAAGGGCCCCAAGACCCGGAGGGGATTGGCCTTTACTCTCCGCAAGATGGCAGCCGCAATCACCCAAGGTCAGTTTTTCTGCCTGCGTCATTATCTGTTCCAGTTCCTCCTCTGACTCAGAGTCAGGAGCCTGTGAGGCGGAACAGTCGGAGCGTTCCTCTTTTATCGAATCCAAAGCCGCCTGTCCCTGCTCCACGGTTTGATTGCATTTCTGATCCTCCAGACAGGCCCGGACCAGCCTCCAGAGAGGCTGTACTCCTCCAACCAAATCCCCTCTCGGGCACGATCAACGTCCCGTCCAACTTTGTCCCAGCTACCTATGGTGAGATTACCAGACACGGCAAACCACGGTGAAATCTCATCTATCTGCTGAATAAAGTCTGTCAAGGTCTTGTCCCTTAGTTTCAAACCTTTCGTTTTCAAGAGGGACTTTAAAGCTTGAAAAAGTGGGTGAGAGGAAGTAGTGCCCATGGCAGAGAAATTCCTATGCCAGAGACTGTAATAAATCGCCTCGCCACCGAGGACCTTAAAACAAATCGCCTCCTTACTGAGGACCTTTTTAATCGCCTCTTTACCGAGGACCTGTGCAAATCGCCTTTTTACCGAGGACCTTTTTAATCGCCTCTTTACCGAGGACCTTGTGACTTCACTTACCGGTCGACCGCCCTGGTTGTCGCAGTTCTGAACGCCATACGGCACAAAAGGAGTAAAGGTTCCCCGTACGGGCCACCAGTTGTCACGAGCCGAAGAAAGACGACACCGACACCGTTCTTCTGCAGACAAGTTTACTCCAGGTCTTAATGTGCTCTTTACAAAGACAAAATGGCTCTCCCCTCTGGTGCAGTTGTTTGCCTATATATGCTGCCTGGCAGCCAACGTACTGCGGCTACGTGGTTGTTTCTGATAGGTTATTCTACCAGCCAGCGGCCATGTTGTTTATTGCATAATACATGTTTTTTATAACATGATGAAAGCTTCCCACAAGTCTGGAAACCTCACCTGGGCTCATCAATGAGAACTTTATTAGCTTTGTCATCAGCCAGACATTAAAACACTACCCAACTGGCCCTGCCCCCTGTGTCCTGCCACTCTCATAGAGAAGCCCTCCCACTCACACCAGCCAGGGCTTCCTTCCCTAGTCATCCTGCCTTCTCACCTTCCCACCTTTGTTCAGACAACTTCCTTCATCTCAGATGCTTTGACCTGTCCTGACCATCAGAAGCTCCCATCTCTGGAAACCTCGCTCAAGTATCACGTCTCCTTGATGGTATCCTTGGTGACCCCAACATGAAGGGCTATTCCACTTAACTGCTGACGTGTGGCATTCATGCTAGTTTTCATATAGTCCCTCACAACACACTGTTTTAAAGTGGTGTGTCTCTGTCTGCTTCTTTGTAGGTGATCTTTCATACTCTGTCTCCCTGGCTTCCTTCACAATCCTTGGCATAGAGTGAGAGTTTGGGTTTTTGTTTTTTTTTTTGCCTAAGGTCAACTAAGAAAGACCAGGCACGATATCCATTCCACACATGTCTTTATAATGCCTGTCATGATGGTAATGCCTGTGTGCGAAGACAGAGCCTAGGTTTACAGCTGAGTGGGCGGAGGCCAACAGTAATAAAGATACTTTTAAATTCTGATAGGCGGTAAAGGAAATACTAGGAACTAATAGGAAGAGACTTACTCATGTAGGTCATGTGGAAATGCCTTTCTGTATCTGAAGAATGAAAAGGAACCGGAGGAGAGAACATTCCAGCAGAGGGAAGCACAAGGATCTGTTGAAGGGACTGAAAGGCCAGGGTGGCTGGAGCATGATGAGTGAGAGAGAGAGGACATGAGAGGCTGGCCCAGAGGTTGGCAGGTGCCAGACCACGTCAGGCCTTGGAGGGACTAGGGCTTCTATTTAAAACACAGCAGTAAACCTTTGGCAGATTTTAAACAGGAAAAGTCACGATCTTATTAACATTGTTAAAAGATCACTCTAAATGCTTAGGTGAGTGGATTTTAGGGAGGCATAGTACCAATATACAGTGCTTCCAATAGTTGATGAGAACATCATTTTTACTATATCATTGCAAACATCAGTGAATTTCCAGACTATCAACCATACCTATGTCAAATATGGTGGTACTATAAAATTTAAAGCAAATACCGGGCATGGTGGCTCACGCCTATAATCCCAACACTTTGGGAGATGGAGGTGAGAGGACTGCCTGAGCTCAGGGGTTCGAGACCAGCCTGGACAACTTGGTGAGACCTTGTCTCTACAGTAAATTAAAAAATTAGCTGGGCATGGTGCCGCATGTCTGCCTTCCAGGTAGCATTCCAGCTACTTGGAAAGCTGAGGTGGAAGGAACTTCCTGAACCCAGCACTTCGAGGTTGCGGTGGCCATGAGCAACCCACTGCGCTCCAGCCGGGGCGGCAGTGAGACTCCAACTCAAAAAATAAAAATAAAATAAAGCAAACTTTCCAAGTCTTATACACTCAAATTGGTCACCTTTGTGTACTTTATTTTATTGATTCCATTAATAAAAACATCTTTAGGTCCCCTTTTTTGAAATCGCCTTTAGGACAGTTCCAAGTAACAAGCCTATCGTTAACATAAATGTGTTACTATTTCTGGGCATATATACATACATGTTTGTAAGGTTAGATAGAGCCTTATGCCCAGAAATCATAAATTTGTATGTGTCTGGTCATTTTACAGTACAACTTTAAACCAGTTTTTCTTTTTCATCTATTTAAATTACTTACCATGTAACTAATTCAGTTTTCCTTATTCTTAATGCTAAATAGTGAGAGTCTGTTGAAGATGATATTAGAGACATTCTTTACAATTAGCATTCATGTTGTTTTTTAAAAATTTACTCTAAATCAAGTTAATGATTATTTTTCATGCTAGTCTTTATTTTATGTGTGTGATTAAAAGCCGGTTTCCCTGGTGGGTGTTTGCTAATGTGCATGTGACCACCTCATGGGTGAAAGCCCTGATCTTCTGCTTGGTGTGCACTGACCAGTTCTTCTGTTTGTTCGTATGTAGTTTCTCAAACATGCTATTGTTGGTTTTCCCAGTAGGACCTGGAATTTTTACCAACAGAGAAAAGGGACTTTAAAATACAGTTCTAAATTGATGGGATACATTTAACAGTGTCCACATTCATACTGACCTCTGTTTTCTCTCTAGCCCAATCTAACTAATTATAGTCAGGAGATTTATCTTAAAAAAGAAAGGGTAACAGGCAGGGACAGCAGATGAGAAGCCCAGTTTGTGTGTGCCCAGAAGCCAGTCACAGCCGATGTGCCTTTCTGCCACACCCGGGAGGCCTTCTGGCAGCCCTGTCATAGTCCCTTAGCCAGAGTTCCACCAACCACAGCAGTGGCCGAATTTGAGGGGTTGTTTTTTTTGTATTCAACAGGTTTTTTTTTGTTTTGGTTTGGTTTGGTTTTTAGCCCAAGTTTTTGAATGGGGTAGCATGAACTCAGAGCCTTAGGAAGAGAAAGGGGACTTGGAAGTCAAGGATGGGGATGATGATGTTGCAGAGGTGGTTGAGAAAGAAACCCAGGCTGCTTCCAAATATTTTCATGTGCAGAAAGCAGTAGCGCCCTTGTCCAATCTACTTCCAGCACCAGGACACCCACCACATGGACAGCAAGTGAAAGAAGACCATACCAAAGATGCTTCCAAGTCTCTACCTTCCTTCTCCACGGCAGGGCAGCCGAGCTGGATCTGGATGGGCAGCTCAAGCAAAATGGTGGTTTGGCCTGGAGTGATGATGCAGATGGAGCAAGGAAAGAGAGATCTCTCGAGATTTTGCCAAGCAGTATGAACTGAACGGTGATCCTGAAAGGAAAAGATTCCTGGATGACCTCTTTGTCTTCATGCAGAAGATGGGGACCCATTTAGCCGGATCCCTATTATGGCCACGCAGTTTCTGGACCTGTACCTTCTGCGCAAGCTGGTGACCAAAAGGGGCCTGGTGGAGATCATCAGGAAGATCTTGAGGGAGATTACCAAGGGCCTGAACTTGCCCACGGCCATCACCAGTGCCGACTTCACTCTCAGGACCCAGTACAGGAAGTATCTGTATGCCTATGAGTGTAGGAAGAAAGCCCTGAGCTTCCCAGCTGAGCTGCAGGCAGCCATCAACAGCCACTGGAGGGAGGGCCAGCAGCTCCTGCTTCTTTGGCTACTCACCTGCTGCTGTCCCTACTGCTGCTGAGGCACTGCCCTTCTCTCCCTGCCCAAGATCCACTTCCTCCTCCTTGGGCTTGGCTCTGGCAGTAGCACCAGTACCAGCAGCCCTCGGCTACCACCAGCAGCCACTCCCAGGAAAGGTGATGGAGTTCCTGTGACCTTGGCAGGCCAGCTTGCCAGGATCCAGACCACCACACTGGAGCAGCTGCAGAAGCGGCTAGTGTCTGGGGAGCCTCCCGAGAAGAAGGCGTCGAGGCTGTGGAGGAGCAGTGCCTGGTGCAGCATGAAGCACCAGCTGCCCATGAAGAGCAATACCCATAGTAGGGGGGACAGAGCAGAGGCCTCAGTGGCAGTGCTGAACCTGACCACAAGCAGCATTTGGAGCATCAGCTTGTCTGTGGACATTGACGGCCCCACCTGCACAGGTGTGCTGCTTGCGCCAAAGCCCGTGGTCCACCTCCTGGCGGGCTCAGCTCCCCAGAGTTCTCGCTGCTTGCAAGTCCTGCCTCATCTTGGGCACCAGCATGGAGCCCTCCGCCAGCTGGTCCCTCTGACGGGGACCCAGCCGCCATGCCCCACTCTCCCGCCAAGAGCAGAGGAAGTTGGTGCACAGAATTTACCTGATCTCACGGAGCCCATGTCAAACACCTTCCACCCAGGCATGGAGAGTTGGATGTGTCTATCTGTCCAGCCTCCATTCAGGTCCTGCTGTACAGGGGCAGAGAGAGGGATGGGACGGGATTGTGCTGGAGCACTGGGTGGGGGTCTGTGGGCACCCGGCTTCCTCCAGGGTTCCCGCCCCTCCATCCCAGGCACAGGGTGCCACAGTCTGCCCGCTGACTCAGGGCTGGGGGCCCTCCATCTCTTCCGCTTTATTTTCCTATCCTTCTGCCATGACCCCCGGGTCACTTGTCTTTTCCCCTGCTCAATCCCCCCCCCCTTTTTTTTTTCAGAAAGCAGGATTTATTGAGAGGACAGAAAAACTCCCACAGTGGGAGGGGACCCAAAGGGGTTGCCCAGTCCCATTTTTAAGTCCCAGGTGGGGCTGCTAGGAGCTAAGTGCATGCCTTCGTGGCCCTTCTGCTGAGCGTGGGGTGGACCTTCACCTTGCCTTGCCTACCAATTGGGTCCTGGGGGCGGGTCCCCCAAATTCAGGTCTTGGGTCAGTCCTCAGGGTCCCATATACCCCTTTTAGTGGTTCCAAAAAAGAGCATGTGATTTCAGTCCCAGGGCCCAGAGACGTCTGCTAGGGGAAGGCAGAGCCTCAGGGCTGCCCAGGCCCTGGCCTCTTCTTCCTGCGGACTCTGTTCTGATGCCCCCAGGCCTCATGCTCCCCACTCACCCTAGTTGGTCTGCTCTCCCAAGAACAGCTCGTGTGTCCCCTGCCCCCCCCCGCCATAGGGTCCTCTCAGCCTCACCATTCCCCAACGTGCTGATGTCAGGCCGATGAAATACCTCAGATTTATAACTGTTGATATTCTATTCTCAGGAAGTATTTGCATCTCTGAAATCTTTTTTATATGTGTTGTTTTGCCGACTTTTATTGTCTTATTTTAAAATTTTTATTGTTGTAGCAGCAAAGAAATGAAAATTTCACCCCCAAAGCCAAGCAAGTGGTTTGGTACCCCAGCTCCTCTGGCCCTTCCCTAGAGGCCCAGTGAGGGAGGAGGCCGGGGAGGCAAGTGGGGGGATGACTTGGATCACAGTGGTGGGGAGGCCCACTCTCAGCTGTGTTCAGGGCCTGAGGTACACCAGCTCTGAAGAGGGGCCCTGACCATTTCCAGCCACGCCCCCACCCCCAGCTGGCCAGGGTGGGGACAGGCCATCTCCCCTCACTCAGTGTTCCCAGCTCAGGTCACGGGCAGGCCATGGAGGCCATACACCTTGCCCAGGGGAGCAACGAGGTGCTGAGAGTTCCATCTGCCCCTCAGCCCCAGGCTGGAACAACTTGCTCCTGTGTTGGCGAGAAGAGGTGATTCTTGCATGAGGCTCACCTCTGGCAAGTAAGCCAGAAGTGTTCAGTCGAGCACCACTGTGATGCCATCAGACTGTGGTGGTGGGAGATGCCATGCGTGAGGCATGCTGGAGGTGTGACTGACCTTCAGGTCTGTCCAGGAAAGGAAAGAGAAGTCAGAAGCTTGAGCACACAATGGATACCTCAGCCTGGCAAGCTGCATCCTCCCTCCCTCCTCAGCCCTCTGTACACGCACACACACACACACAGCCCATCCACGGGGCTGGCCCTCTTCTGGCCTCAGAAGCCTTGCCCACCAAACAGGTGCAAGATCTATGAAGAGGAGCAGGGTTTTGGGGGCCTGATGCCAATGAGGAGCCCAGGTGGCTGGTGCTGGACCCACCTGATGTCTCAGACATTTGGCCTGTGTGTCTTTCTCAAGGTCACGAAGGGTGAACTCTTCCCATGCAGGGACCACCTGCTGTGTCTTTCTGGTCATGGAATCCTCCTCCTTTGCCCAGGCAGCTTGCCCAACCCCCACTCTGAGTGAGCCCTCACTGCCCTCAAGGACAACAGCAGGGTCTTGGCCAGAAGCCTGAGGCAGGGAGCGGGGAGCACCAGAAGGTCCCCCTGGGGTGGGGCCCCCTGACCCAAGTCGCGCTTTCCCTAAGATGCAGTCCTGAAACCCTCCTGGCAGGCAGGCAGGCAGCAGTGCAGCTCTGTTCCACCTTCCCATCTTCTATTATTCTAGCCAGGAAAGGTGTGGTAGCACATGGTAGTCAATGGATAAATACCTCTGATGATGCTCGCAGCAAGTGCCTGTGTATGTTGTAGTTATCTTCTATCTTACTTGTTCTCAAATGTTTATATTTTAATAAACCTCTAACCTTTTCACACACACAAAAATAAAATGACAGCGAGACAAATGTAAGCTCCAGCTAGGATTGTATCAACAAGGGCTCTCACATAAAAACTGGAAGGGTGACAGGCTGTGAAAACTCCCACACAGGCATACCTTGTTCTTGTGTGTTTTGCTTTACTGTACTTCGCAGATACTACATGTTTACCAAATTGAAGCTTTGTGGCGACCCTGCATCAAGTAGGCCCATCGGTGCCATTTTTCTAATAGTATGTCCACTTCCTGTTTCTGTCACCTCTTGGTAAGTCTTGCAATCATTCAGACTTCTCTGTAGTTATGACATCTGTTATGGTGATCTGTGGTCTGTGCTCTTTGATGTCGCTCCTATAATTCCAGGGCACCACAACTGAGGACATGTAAGATGGTGGACTTCATGACAGAGGCTGTGTGTGTTCTGACCGCTCCACCATCTGGCTGTCCGCCACCCTCCCCTTTCCCACTTGGGCCTCCCTACTCCCAGAGAAACAACAATGTTGAAATTAGCCCAGTCAATCCTAAAATGGCCTCGAAGTCTTCAAGTGACAGGAGGAGATGCATGTCTTTCCTTTGAAGCAAATGGGTTAAAGGAGGCATATTGAAAGCTGAGACAGGCTGACAGCTAGGCCTCTTGCGTCCCACAGCCAGGCTACAAATGCAAAAGAAAGGTTCTTGAAGGAAATCAACATTGCCATTCCTGTGACACATGACAAGAAAGTGAACAAACTAATCAGTAATATAGAGAAACTTCAGTGGTCTGGATAGAAGATCAAACTAGTCCTAAGATTCCCTTAAGCTGTTACCTAATCTCGAGTAGGCCTGAACTCTTTTGAGTTCTGTGAAGACTGAACAGGGTGAGGTGTTGGAGTAGAAAGGTTTGAAGCTGACAGAGGTTGGTTCATGGGGTTAAGGAGAAAAGTCATCTCTATAACATAAACATGCAAGCTTGAAAGCAAGTGCTGGTTTAAAAGCTGTAGCAAATGACCCAGATCTAGTTTAGATCATCGATGAATCACTGGACAATAGGTTTTCAATGTAGACAATGTACTGGGAGAGAATGCCATCTAGGACTTTCATAGCTTCAGATAAGTCAGTGCCTGATATCAGAACAGGTTAATGCTCTTGGTGGGGCTAATATAGCTGGTGACTCTAAGTTGAAGCCCATGTTCTCTTTCCCTTGCAAAAATCCCAGGACCCTTAAAAACAATGCTAAGTCTACTCTACCTGTACTCTGTAAATAGAACAAACAAAGCCTGGATGACAGCATATCTGTTTACAGCATGGTTCACTGAATATTTGAAACCCATCATTGACAACTACTGCTTGAAAAAAAGAAATTCCTTTCAAAATCATTGCAAATTGACAATGTACTTGATGGAGCTCTGGTGGAAATGTACAAGGAGGTTGATGTGTTTGGTCCTGCTAACACAGCATCTGTTCTGCAGCCCATGGATCAAGTAGTCATTTTGACTTTCAAGTCTGATTATTTAGGAAATACATTGTGTGAGGCTGTAGCTGCCATAGAGAGTGATCACCCTGATGAGTCTGAGCAAAGTAAATTGAAAACCTTCTGGAAAGCATTCACCATTCTAGATGCCATTAAGAGCGTTTGGGGTTCATGGGAGGAGGTCAGAATATCCACATTAGCAGGAGTTTGAAAGGGGTTGATTCCAGCCCTCATGGATGACTGAGGGGCTCAAGACTGCAGTGGAGGAAGTCACTGCAGATGTGGAAATAGGAGGAGAACTGGAATTCGCAGTGGAGTCTGAGGATGGGACTGGGTTGCTGCAATCTCACTGTAAAATTTGCATGGACGAGGAGCTGCTTATGGATGAGCAGAGAAGTAGGTTCTTGAGATGGAATTGACTTCTGGTTAAGATGCTGTGAGCATTGTTGAAGTGACAACAAAGGATTTAGGATATTCCATAAACTTCATTGATAAAGCCATGACAGGGTTTGAGTGGACTGACTCCAGTTTTGAAAGAAACTCTGTTGGGGGTAAGATGGTATCACACAACATCGATGCTTTGGTGAAAGGAAAAGTCAATTGATGTAGCAAACTTCACTGTCTTATTTTGAGAAATCGTTACGGTTACCCCCTCTTCAGCAGCACCACCCAGTCAGTAGCCATGGCCATAGAGCGAGACCCTCATGCAGCAGCAAGAGTATGGGTCCCCAAAGGCTCAGGTGAGCCTTAGCATTTTTTAGTAATAAAGTTTTTTAAATCAAGATGTGTACTTTTCTTTTTTTAGCTATAATACTATTGCTCACTTTAAGTAGACTGCAGTGTAGTATAAACATAACTTTTATATGCAACAACAAACCAGAACGTGAGCGTGGCTGGCTTTCCTTTGATTCACTTGATTGCGGTTGTCTGGAACCCAGTGGGTAATACCTTGCCTTATATTTCAAAATACAAAAACAAAGCCTTCAGAATAGAGCAGAAATAGGGAAGTGGTCTTAGTTGTGCTCTAATTTAGAACTCTAAAGTAGTAATTTTAAGAATTGAAAAGGGCTCTTAGGCCCAAGAGGTTAAGAATTGTTCCTTGGGAGTTCAATTGCTGAGCTGTATTCCAAGATGTCTTCTTCATGTATTACCAGAACACAGAGCAAGTCAACGCCCTTTCCCTCAGTAGCCGCCAAGGCTGCACTAAGAGTGTTCTAGGTGTACTTTAGTAGCATTGTGAAGGGCATGTTTAGTCTTACATTTTCTTGGTGTTTAGAAGAATTTCAAGAAATGCAGTGTTCTCAACTCTGATTGACTTTAACTCATATTATACTTTACTGTTTTAAAAAGTCATTGTTGCTTACTAACTTTCTGACCTATTCTAGTTTTTTCTCACTGCAGGGCCACAACACACAGCGACCTTGTTCTGAGAGCGGCAAAGCTGGGAATCCCATACCGAGTTATTCACAACGCCTCCATCCTGAATGCTGTGGGCTGCTGTGGTTTGCAGGTGATATACCAGAGGACACTTTTAGGTGGAATTAAGCAAGAATGTCTTGTCTTCCACAGATTACAAGTAGTGTTACTGTATTTCATGAATTATAAGACATACTATTTTTTGTTATTACACTACTTAGTGTTTTTAACACTGCATTTTTGTCATACTAAGTTTTCCTATAACAGGTTTTTTCCTCCATTAATGGAATAGATAGCTTTGATTTAGCTAGAGAATGATTTTAACCTTACACCCAACTTGTGCATGCTAAGATGAGCTAGTTAGATTCTGTTTTGTATTCCTAAAGCCTTTTTACATTCTTCCAAATGACTCACTTGGTGTTGATAAGCCTCGTGTTCTCCCACATGGTGCTTTGTGTGCTATCAAGAGCATTTCTTAAAAGAACCAGTAAAAGAGCTAAAAGCCAGTGATGTGAGGTTTGTAAGGCTTAGGGTTTGCCATCAATGATATGTAAAGTTAGTTATTTTTATGTCCAGCAATCTTGGCTCTGAAGGGTTAAATGAGTGCTCCACAACTATTCCCAAGATTTTCTTTCAAGCTGTGACTTCCATCTTCCAGACTCGATGTTTTGTTCTGATGTTCATATACATATAATCCATGACCACTAAGACTGCTACATGGCTAGCAATGGTTTAAGACTTCGTTGACTATTAGGACACATTCCTATTTCAGATATTTTATAATAGGAAAAAATGTGCATCTTAGAATATGTGAAATAAAGTACTCCTGAGTGTGTCTTCCTAAAACACATAATTTAAAAATAGATATTTACCAAAAGGCCTAATGCTGTGCCTGTAGCTTTAGAGGAGGCTGTGTTTTCTGTATGACCTGGAAGAATATCTCAATTAATCTTCTTATACTGGCCATTCATCTCAAAATATTGCCTTTGGTTGTGAAGAACCAGAGATAAAGCTTACATGGTTCACCTTGCAGTGTTCACTGCTTGCTTTTAGATACTATGTTTAAATTGGCATTGGATTTTGCTATCTTTTTTCTCTAAAATACAAACCTTGCCAATCTAAGTCTTTTTTTAGCTTATAACCCTCTGAACATTTCTGTGTTGGGATAACTTGACTACTGTTCATAGAGTCATGTGCAATGTTCATGTTACAGAGATGGTTGGAGTGAAGAAAGTAACACCAGAAAATGCTCCCTGGGTCCCTCAGTGAGGTGGCGCTGAAATTCCTGACTCCCAGGCCAGCGTTCTTCCCTGTAGATAGCACTGCCTTCTAGTAACTGAGGATTGCTAAAAGAGGAAAAAGGAGGGACCTAAATTATAATGTGACAGATAAGTGTATACATCATAAACTAACGGAACAGCCACCTTTTTCATATTTCCCATAATCTTGTGTCTTGTAAGGAAAATTAACTGGCTCTTTCTGCATTATATTTTACTCTAAAGTGCAACTACTTAATTTATTGATTGATTTTTTAATTGTTTTTAAAGCTTAAAAAAAAGCACATCTTATATAAATCTGTTGTATTCTGTTTGAAACGGATCACAGTATTTGGAGGGAATTTACCATGAGAACTGGCTGTTTCTACATGCACCCCTACAATCATTTCCATATATAACATTCAGTTTTTTTAATATTTAACCTTCTTACAGGTGTGTATGAGATTTCTCTAAATAGCCACAAACTATTTTTTCCCCAACTTAGTTTTATTATCTACTCTGGATATGAAGTAACTGACTATTAATATGAAAACAGGAAGTGCCTTTCTGGGTTCTGTCTTGCGTGTAGATAACTTTTCTATGAAGGTTTTCTATGACTGCTTTACCACTCCAGTTATCCATATCGCAGGTGTAACAGGTAGTTATCAAACCATTTTGTGCTGTTTTCTAATATAAAAGACATTAAAAATCATTACATGCATAACACACTTAAATTTTAAAATAATGTGTGATATCCTGCATAATGCAAGCACTTTTACAAAATCCCACAGGGACGTGACTCTAAGAAGGTGACATTTCAGGTTAACTGTGAATCAGGAAGGAGCGAGCATGTTCTGAGCAGAGGGAACAGTCAATGCAAAGACTCCCACATGAGTACAAGCTGGCTTCTTAAAAGACCCACGGGAAGGCTTGTGGAACTGTGACAAGCATTATTCCTTAAACTAGCTGGCCTTTTTCTCTTTATTGTTTAGACTGGCATTTATGGAAGAAAAATAACCTAAACAGTGATTCTCAGACTTTAATATTCATCAGAATCACCTTGAAGGCTTATACGGTAGCTCGCTGGGACTTTCCTTCATACTGTCTGATGCAGTGGCTCCAGGATGGAATCTGAGAAGGACATTTCTAGCATGTTCTCAGATGACACTTAGCCATTGGTACAGATAGCACACTTTTGAGAACCACCAGCCTAAACACATAAAAAACTTAGAAAGTGGAAGGACTGTATGGTTTCTCTTTCAGCATGGCAGGATTCAGGATTAGAGAAATAGATTTTAATTCCCAGAACACACTTGCTCAGTGTGGAATGTTAAGAGGTCACCTTGCCATGCTCTGTTGCTCAATCTTGTAAAAGGAAGTGGGCACCACTTTCAAAGACATCTGTCATCTCTGTGAAAGAGCTTCCAAAACAGCCGTCAAGTGATTGAACAGAAACGCCACTTTAGATGTTGTGACAGACCTGAATAGTATATGCTTTCCAACATCTTAGCCTTAGATTAAAAAGTAGTGGTATGAATTCCTCACCCATCAATTTATCAACGTCTTTTGAACAGCATGGATAGTTCAGAATCAACCACTGAGTATTTTTCGTTAACTTTGTAGTTTATTAGCCAACAGAACGTTCTTGTTTATCACTATTAATGATGGTAAATAATTGCATAGCTATCTAATACTTCACACACACACACACACTTGTAGCCAGTTGACATGCATTCCATTTCAGACATGCCTTAAAATACAGTTTTTTACCACAAAGTCCATATTCCTAATTAAAATTTCCTTGTAAAACAAGGTAGATTAGTGGCTTCTAAGTTAGACACCTTTAAAAGGAATAATGTTTCATTCATCCACAACTACTGTTTACCTACCTATTGTTTGCTCACTGAGTGCCTTTGGACATAGTGATAAACTTAACTGATAAGGTTCCTGCTCTCAAAGAGCTTCTAGTTTAGTGGGAGGAAGAGGCAAGCAAAAACAGAAATATCAGATGGTGATAAGTATAAGAAATTCACGTAAACTGGTGTGTTGGAAAGTAACTAGGTCACTACTGAGGTCAGGGGAGGTCTCGTCTCCTCCTCCTAACATTTCAGATTAACTGTAAATCAGGGAAGAATGAGGGTGTTCCAGTTAGAGGGAGCAGTCAGTGCAAAGGCTCCAACATGAGAATGAGCTGGCTTGTTAAAGGACCCAAGGAAAGGCTTGTTGAACTGTGACAAGCAAGGGGAAGAGTGAGCTGAGGTTGGAAGGTGAAGACGGGCTGTGTCACTAGGGTCCGTAAGCCAATAGTTAAGAGCTTGGATTTTATTCTGAGTGACATAGATTGCCATTGGAGGATTTGGAGCGGTAGGAATTACATACCTGTAATCCCAGCACTTTTGAAGGTTGAGGCAGGAGGATCACTTGAGTCCAGGAGTTTGAGACCGACCTGGGCAACATAGTGAGAGCTCATCTCTGCAAAAAATACAAAACAACTAGGCATGGTGGCACGCACCTAGTTGCAGCCACTCTGAAGGCTAAAGCAGAAGGATCACTTGAACCCAGGAGGTTGAGGCTACAGTGAGCCTAGAGCATGCCACAGCACTCCAGCCTGGGTGACAGAGTGAGACCCTGTGTCAGAAAAGAAAAACAAAAACATAAACATATATGACCTATATATATATATATTAGAATTGGTAGAGAAAAAACATAATGGAAAAGATTGAAGATTGAACTACCAACTGGAAGGTGATGGTTTTACCTTTGACCTAGGCAGTAACTAAAGAGTCATCTGCCTCTCCTGGATTTCAGAGTCCTTGGCTATAAGGGTTTATGGTGAGGATTGGGAAGGAAGTTGGATGAGATTGTTGGTTTTCAAACTGTACCATTATTTATGAAGATGCTTCAAGGATTCTGCAGATGACTGAGTAATTACATAATGAATATTTAACTCTGTCGCTGTTTTACTTGAGAGTTCATTTGGAAAAAGAGATGGGCACCAAAATTTATAAAAATTACCAAACTAGGTTAGTCCTCATAGCTTGTAGATTTGGAAGCTAAAAAGCTGGCCTGTTTCCAGTATCTGGCAAAGATTAGCTTGACCAATATATACTAGGTACTCAAATTTTGAGTAAATTTTAGGATTTTTTACCATCAAAATAATTAGGTGTGTTTTATATACTCTAAAATTCCTGGGTCATAGATATTTCTAACATTTGTGTTATTCGGTATTTTGCAGGTTAATGAAAGAAAGTCTGTTTATTTGCTGAGAGCCAGGCAAGTTTGGGTTGTTTGTAGACTTCCTGATAATGAAAATTTGCTGAATAAATTGATGATTAAGTCAGGATTTTTCTTAATACACAAAAAGCAGGAAGAATAAAATCCTTCTTTTCTTGAATTCGTTGAGTGTAATATTTCTGCAGAAGTAGTTAACAGGTTAGGCATACAGAATCAGAATTGCTTTCATTTAGCATTATTTCTGCTTTCGAAGAACCATTTTTTAAAATATCATTTTTTCTTGGTAAAAATTACTTATATACTCATTGAAAATTAGGAAAATAAACTGAATATGAAGAAGAAAATAAAAAGCATCCATAGTCCTGTCACCCAGAGGTGTCCACGGTTTCCAGTTTGAGTATCTTTTTGTTCAGTCTTTTTATTCAGCACTTAGTATGTGTACATTTACTTGACTCACAGTCCAAACAAAAATTAGAATTACAAGTTCCAAAATACTTTGTGTGCAATTTATCATTTTTATGTGTTATTTTTGTTATCAAATCTATTAATTATTTTGTAAAAATGTGGTGACTAAAATGGTTTTGGATCATTTTAAAGGGCGGGTAAGTGAGACAGTTCCATGAACCAGGCAGTGGTGATTTCTGGATAAACACAGCATTATTGGTTGTGGCTGACTTCAGGGAAAGGTTGTATAATTTTCTCATTATTATGAAATGCTTCCACTTTCTCTGGCTGTTGCATGAGTGACCTTGAGTATTGCCATGTTTTCCTCTGTTTATAGAATACATTTCTACTTTAGAAAAATGTATATTACTTTAAAAAAAAGGAAGAACTCATTTCCTTCCTTTTTTCATACTGCAGCACTCATTGTGACAGTATTGTTGACTTTGTAGGTGTCCTTATTGTTAGTTTTCAGAAGCATCAGCTGGTTTTATTGTTGTCCAGAGACTAATGTAGAAATGATAAAACCTAGCCTGGTGCAAAGAACACCAAGTCAGATAATAAGTATATTAGAGTTCTGCATTGTTCTGTAACCTTAGAAAAACTCATGAGTCTTTCTATTCGTGTAGTCCCTTAGGAACTATTTTTGAGCACCTGCTAAATCGTGGGCATATTAATTTTTTTCCTTTCATTTCCATTTATTGCTGTTTCTAGTAATTATTATAACAACTGCCTTGCCATCATTCTCTTCTACTTCCTAGTTTTCTTTTAAATTGTGGGTCTGATTGTGCCGTTCTTCTGTTCAAACAGCTCTGGTAAATTAATCCCCATCCTCTACAGAATGCTCCGTTGCTTGCATGTGTTTCTGATTTTACCATATCACAGCTCACTCACTCGTCTCCACATCTTCCCTTGCACATGACCACAGGGCCATGCATATAATCAACATGCAGCATGTGTTGGTAGAATGACATTCTCGTGTATTGATTGATTTCCTCCCCTCACCTCCCACCCCAGAGTTGGATCTTATCTTTGGAATTATATACCTTCAATTGTAATTTTTAAATTTATTTCACAAATGGATTCTTTCATTTATGTGTGAGAAGGTAAGCCTTGTAGCTCTTCTGTCTACATAGTCATTCATCGTTATCTGTTGTACCTGGTGTGTGACCCTGTGCATAATCTTTCTTAGTGTCAGCTAAAATCAGTGTCACATCAATGTTAAGCAGAATGCATGTGGGTTTAAAAACCACCAACCACCCGCCCCCCCGCCACCCCTACCCCAGACCAGTGTTCTCTGTAGAAGAGAAAACTAGTCACTCTTGGTTATGTGGTTTTATGGTGCATTTTTTGACAATTCTGTTGTCTTGGCTTTTTTTCACCTCACTGATTTAACTGATTTGAGTGTGTGTGTGTGTGTGTGTGTGTGTGTGTGTGTGTGTGAGAGAGAGAGAGAGAGAGAGATACTGTGGGCTTAACAGAGTTATTAACAAGTTTAATTTTCTAATTTTTCCACATGTTAATAAACTTGATCTAACAGATTTTTTTAACTTGAAAATGACAGAATATATTTGTATTTGTAGTACAAAATAACAAAAGCATTGACGCCTAAAATGGAGCTGTGCTTCCAAAAGGAAAGACACATTGACAGCCATGAGATGAGTCGTGAAGTTGTGGGCTCAAGCGAAGGTCCTAGGGAAAGAAACAGGTACTCAGCACCAGTTACACGGCGCCAGTTATACAGCCAGAATAGACAGGAATTGGCATGGCAAGTTGTCAGCCAGAAGGTCCATGCTGGAGGCAGATCAGGTGCACTTGGCGATGTTGAGTTCATTGCTCAATACTGCCCAGGACTTTCCACCTCTTTACCTTCATAGTACCTAATTCTTTCCCCATGTACAATCTCTCCTGTCTAAATCTTGCCTCTCTTTTACAGTCCAGCTCATAGTTCTGTCTCTTCAGAAGTCGCTTCCAGGTGCTAAGTGGTAGAAGTGCTAAACTCTTACAATACTTAAGAGTCTGTAGAATATCTAATAATTCCTTTTACTGCTTAATATTGTCTTTTCTGTGCATCGTCTTACTCTGACTAGATCATGCCCTGTACCTCCAGAAGGGAGTTTTGAGTTGAGTTTGTTTTTGTTTTTTTATCTTCAATAAATAAAACATAATCCAGTATCCAGTTAGGTAAACTGCTTTCTCTATTAAGCTACTCCAGGTTAAAATAAAATAGACCTGAGTTTACCTACTGTTTCTTAAAAACAGCTGTTTGTCTTTAAACTTACAATGTTTGGGGAAATGACCCCAGCACGAGGCCCACTTTGAGAGATGGCTCATTGCACAGGCTACTGCAGCCTCACTCTCGGTGCCGTGTGGCTTTGCTCTCATTTCTTGTTATAGTTTACTGGTAAGTTCTTGGATTGTGAAACACAGAGAACGGGTTCTTCTGTTCCTTGAGGTACTGACAGCTAAATGGTGAAACTTTGCATAATGTTCCAGGATTCATTGAAGAAGTTTGCACCACAGCCCCAAGAGTGGTCAGAGTTTATAAATCTGAGTCCTGGAGAGCAGCACTTGTGGGAGGCTTTCTGTAATCCCTGAAATCAGACAGTTCTACACAGAATGCCTCAGTGTTTCTATGTGACCAGCATGTCAATGCTTTCTTAAGTGGTCTGTCACTTGCTTTTTGAATGAACTTAGTTTTTTATGTCCATGATTCTTAAAATATTTAAGACCCATGTAAAGTATTTATTGCACATATAAGTTTCTTTAACTTTGATAGTTTTCCTTGAAGTTTTTCATTAAGTAATATTACTATTTCAAAACTTGATCAGAAATGTAAAAAAATCCTTTTTAGAATATAAATAGTTGAACTTGTCAGAATTAAATCATAAGTGTAGTTTCAAATATTTGGTAATATTTTTGAAGTCACTCCAGTAAGACAAGCACTTGAATTATAGCAGGACACACATTCTTGAACCTCTTCATGCCATTATTATAAACATTATCAGTATTGCATCTTCAGATTTTGACATCAACTGAGTCTTCGCTATGTGCAAGGTGGTACCAGGCACTCTTCATGCTTTATGCAATTTAACCCTTAAAAACACTTTTTTCTTTCTTTTTTTTTCTTCTTTTTTTTTTTTTTAATAGAAAGCAGGATTTATTGAGAGGACAGAAAAGCTCCCACAGTGGGAGGGAACCTGAGGGGGTTGCCCTTTATCTTTTTTTTTAAAGAGACAGCAGCTTGCTTTGTTGCCCAGGCTGGAGTGCAATGGCATGATCATAGCCTGTTTTAGCTTCAAACTCCTGGGCTCAAACAATCCTCCTGTCTTGGCCTGCTGAGTAATTGCTGGGACTACAGGCACATGCCACCACACCTGGCTAATTTTTTTATTTTTTGAGGAGGTGGAGGTCTTGCTTTGTTACCCAGGCTGGTCTTGAACTCCTGGCTGTTCTAGAACTCCTGGCTTCAAGATCCTCCTACCTTGGCCTCCCAAATTACTGGGATTACAGGTGTGCGCCTCTGCACCAGGCCCACATTTGTTTATGGCTAATACACTCATTTTGCAGGCAAGTCCCTCCTGAGGGTGAGGAGGGTCACTTGACTTGTCCGTGATTGCCCAGCAGGTAAGACCCAGTGCCGTGAGTGGCTCCGGGGCCTTTGCCTACTCTCTGAGAGGAGCAGGGCCGTAATCCATGAGGACGGAGCTGTGCTTTGCTCGTCACTTCAGCCTGCACCCAGTGTGATGCCTGGCCTGCAGCAGGTGCTCGCACAAGTATGTATCGGTAAGCCGGTGCCTCTCCAAGCATGTGGGAGTGCCAAGCCCTCAGCAGGCCCAGGCCCATTCTCGGTGTCATGGCACAAGCAAATGTATTCCTGGGGTCCCACGTTGGAACGCAAAACATTTGTCAACTGTGGCAGGAAGATTCAAGACTCTTGAGTACTTGGAGTGACGTGGTTCTTTGTACACCAGCCTGTGCATTTGATTGCTGTGAACACTATGACTTCTGTGAAGGAATACATTTTCAGACAGCTTTCAGATGGAATTTGGGAAGAGAGCCTGCTGGTAGGTGAGTGGGAGGAACATGGTAAACCTTCCCTCTAGAACTCAGAGTCACCATTGTGAGTACCTGTTACAGTAAAAACCGAGAACGTCAAGCTCCCCTAGGGATGGGGTGGGGGGAACCCTGAGGGCCTGTTTCCTGTCTGTCTTCCCCTTGTCTCCAGTGGCCTCTGAAGCTGATTTGAGAAGCCATAGGCTACTGGAAGCAGAGGATGACCGGTCCCACTTCATACTAGTGTCTTATTTTTCAAAGGAAGGACCAAAGCTTCGTCACGGCTGTTTCAGGCACACAGTTAATTTGTGGTGGGGGCTGCATGTGGTTTTCAGAGTTTAGTGCTTTCCAGCTTTATTATTCATTTTCTCAAGTTCTGTTTAAGCTGAATGGTTAAGTCTTTATACAATAACTTTAGTGTTAATTTCACATCATACAGAAATAGTCTTTGCACAGTACCTAGATCAGAACTATTATGAGTATACCACTTCAGTTTGCATTAGTTTTTACATGTTACTCTATCCTCACAACTGTAGGGGTAGGAAGGACAATGTTTGATCATTGTTCCTATTTTAGAGTTAAAGACTTAGAGTAATGTTATCCAGCTAACAAGCTGCAGACCCAGACAGAATTCAAAGGTAGGTTTTTCTCGGCATAAGATTTGGAGTTGTACTCATCTCAGTGAGCTGGTGTGGCCAGCCTGCGTCGGAGGAGCAGGCTTCTTGGTTGTGGTGAAGAAGAATGGGCCATGGGGGCAGAGGAGGAGGCTTGGAGAATGCCCTTGTCAGTGGACTCGGTGGTGAGGGAGCAGATGCTTAAGTCAAGGGAGCGGAGGTATAGCGCAGGGGCTGGAGTGCAGACGCACTTCATGAGTCTCTTCAGCTAGTGTGATGGAAGGGAGTGTTCCCTCAGACCTAGGATGAGTGTTGCTTGTTAATGAGCTGTGTGACATTAGCTAAGTCAGTTGATCTGCCTAAGCCTTGGGTTTCATCTGTAAGATGAGAATGACAGTAACTTTGAGAAACTTGCTTTGACTGCTTTTTCTTTCTTTCTTTCTTTCTTTGCTTCTAGACTTTTTTGCTTTTTTTTTTTTTTTTGAGTTGGAGTCTCACTCGATCACCCAGGCTGGAGTGTGATGGCACACTCACGGCCACCCCAGCATCAAACAGCTGGTCTCCCGTGATCTTTCTACCTCAGCCTTCCAAGTAGCTGGAACTACAGGCATGCACTACCATGCCCAGCTAATTTTTTTGATTTATTGTAGAGATGAGGTCTCACCAAGTTGCCCGGGCTGGTCTTGAACCCGTGGGTTCAGGCAATCCACTCACCTCGGCCTCCCAAAGTGCTGGGATTACAGGCTGAGCCACCGCAACTGACCTAGATTCTTTGTATTTCAGTATTTTTAGCCACTATATCACTAAATTATGAATTTGTTACATATATTCCTATACTGAATGCAGAAATAACTGGAAGCTTACTACTGAAAGGGGCATCAGAAAGATGCCAGCAACAGTGAGCCACAGGGAAATTTCACTGTCTTTTGTGTGTGTGTGACAGATGTGATCCCTGTCTCAAGCTGGGGATCACATTTTATTTTGGTTTTAAGAGGATTGAACTTCTCCTTATCTTTGAAATAGTAGTTAGTGAGTTGTTCCATCATTAATTGATGTCTTTGCTTTCTTTTTCTAGTTGTATAAGTTTGGAGAGACAGTTTCTGTTGTTTTTTGGACGGACACTTGGAGACCAGAAAGCTTCTTTGACAAAGTGAAGAAGAACAGACGGAATGGCATGCACACACTGTGCCTGCTAGGTGAGGCTTGGGATCCTGCCGTCACCGTGTGGGGTTGCCATGTTGTTCTCATCTGCCTGGGTGTCAGGGTGAAAATGGTTCTAGAGTCACTAGCTAGAGGTAAGAAGAGAGATGACTAGCTGTTCTGGGTGTGCCACTCTCCCAACTCCCAGGGAGGCGTGCATCCTGTTCCAAATGCCACTTACTGTTCCTGCAAACACTGGTTCCTGCAGCTCCAACCACCCTGGGAGAGCCTTGCCAACCTTCTACACCTGCCCATTTGTCCATCAGAGCCCCTTGTTTTCTTCATGGTCTTACTCCCCATTGGAATTACCATGTTAGCTTGGTTGATTTCTTTTCTCTTCATAAGGACAGGGACGTGGTCTTGCTTTTGCTGTATCTGCAAGTCTGGCACAATGTGGCTTCAGTAAATATTTGCGGAAGTTAGTTGGTTGACATTTTGTTTAGTTTATTTTCTCAGACTTAGTCCTAGTACTCACTGGCACAGAAAATCTGTAACTCTTGCTCATTTAATCAGTTCCAACCAGAATCCACCCTTCATTCTGATCACATTGATTCCTGATTAGTTCTGAATCTAGTCCAGGCCATAAATGCTTCTCTGACATGTTTTCTTTTGGTTTATGCCTGTATTTCACAATTAGCTGGTATGTTTTCTTATTTTGGTTTGTTACTGGTGTGATTTAGTGCTTCATTAATAACTAATTAATTAGCTTTATAATTTTGTCCTTGGGTATTCCTTGTAAAACTAGACTGGTCATCCTTTTTTTTTTTTTTTTTTTTTTTTGAGTTGGAGTCTAACTCCAGTCGCCCAGGCTAGAGTACGGTGGCACGCTCACAGCCACCCCAGCATCAACCTGCTGGACTCAGGCAGTCCTTCTGCCTCAACCTTCCAAGTAGTCATAACTACAGGCACTTGCTACCACACCTGGCTAATTTCTCAATTTATTTATTGTAGAGATGAGGTCTCGCCAAGTTCTCCAACCCATGGACTCAGGCAGTCCCCTCACCTTAGCATCTCAAACTGCTGGGATTACAGACTTGAGCCACTGCGCTCAGTCTGGTCTTCCTTTTTTGTAGTCCTTACTAATAAGAATGCTGTAAGGCACTTGCGAATTGATGTGGACTATACCATCAGATATAGTTATTTTTTTTTTTATTTTTATTTTTTTTGAGTTGGAGTCTCACTCTGTCACCCAGACGGGAGTGCAGTGGCCGCTCCCGGCCACCGCAGCCTCAGCCTGCTGGGCTCCGGCAATCCTTCCGCCTCAGCCTTCCGAGTAGCTGGAACTACAGGAGCGCGCTACCACACCCGGCTCATTTTGATTTATTATAGAGATGCGGTCTCGCCAAGTTGCCCAGGTCGGTCTCGAACCCGCAGGCTCAGACAGTCCACTCACCTCAGCCTCCCAAAGGCACAGGATTACAGGCTGAGCCACCGAGCCTGGCTTATTTATTATTTTAAATAGCGACAAGGTCCTTGCTGTGTTGACCAGAGCAGTCTTGAGCTCCTGGCCTCAAGCAGTTCCTCCCTCCTCGGCCTCCCAAAGTTCTGCATTAGAGGCACATGCCACCGTGCCTGGCTGATATGGCCATCTTGTTATCCCAAACTTAGATCCAGCTAAGACCAGCAATTGGTAGAAGGGCAGAGTGGAACAATAGGGGAAGGAGAGCTGATAAAGAACTTGGGTTAAAGGAGGAAGTCGAAGTATATATAGCTGAGGGACGAGAAATGGGATTCACCGGTGCTGGGACACTAGAGAGTGTGTGTCAACAGGGTGGAGGGTTTAGGACAACAGAGAGAGGGCAGCCGGCACTGGACACTAGAGAGTGTGTGTGTCAACAGGACAGAGGATTTTAAGACAGCAAGGAAAGGAGAGTTGGAGTGGCAACCTGCCTGGTAGCCCCCACACCCTGTAAAGGGGGAGATGGGGAGCAGGCATCTCCTCTTTGGAGAGCTCTGGAAAGGCAGGTAGGAAGTCAGTTTATAGGTGTTTGTTGAGTGTTTACTTGATGCCTGATCCCAAGGTTCTTTGGGAATATTAGGGAAGTATTAGACCTGTGTCCTGCCTCAATTTTTAAAGTTGGTTTGAAACAAATGTGTTACACACATGAAAGGTTAAGGACAATTCAGTTCTGTTGTGTGGAGAGGCAGGAAGGACAAACGGAACTTGGCTTTTGAGTTCTTTTTCCAAGAACTGCCTCTTAGCTTTCCTGGGAAAAGACAAACAAGGTTAAGCAGCACATCTTCCCTGCTATACTAACTAAAGCAGGAAAAGGGTGTAAAGCTAGGATGTAGTGATCCACACCCTCAACCCATAGTCCTCACCAGTGAGCCTCTGGCATTCCTGTTATTTAAATTAGTATGTACTTACTGAATGCCTGCTGTGGTCCAAGTACCATGGAAATTAGTGAGGATAAACCCAAGGGAGAAACCGCAGAGAATTGAACATTTACTTACAAAGACCAAGATAGATGATGTAATTAGAGAGTAATAAAAGGTAGTGTTAATCACAGGGATCGTTCTAAGAACAAAAACATTTGCGAGGAAGTCAACAAGGACTTTATGAAGGAACTGGGACTATGTTGCCATAAAGGTAGGTGGTGGGGGAGGCATAGGTTAAATGTGTCCGGAAGGTATTTGCGGGGTGTCTTCTGAATACCTCATGTTAAGCCAGGTCCTGGAACTAAGATGCATAAGTAGAAGCAGAGGGGAAACATCGAAGCCTGTGTGAAGACAAGGGAAAAGTGATAAGACTGGTCCAGCCTGAGACTCATGTGTGAACGCAGTCTTACGCTTAATCGAAAGGCATTTGCCTGCGTACGTTCCCCTCAGTCATCTTCATCTTAAAAATCAGATTCTGTAGAGCATATCGTTTAAAAAGTTAAGAAAACTGAAAATAGGAAAAATCACAAATAACATTCAGATGTTCAAGGTGAATGAACTAATAATGTGTTGAATTTTTTAAAATCTTGCAAACGTCACTTAGGGGACATCAAAAGTTGGCTTACACCACTAATGGTATTGGTGTCTGTGTTTTCAGTAGCAGATACTCACTTTTTTCCATAATGTACAAAACAAGTAAAAATATTAAATAGTAGCTGATGATATTTCAAACCTGAAAAAGGCTTTGCTCCTGGTTCCAAGAACATTTAAAAATACATATTTAAGGTTAATCACTGCTATAATTTTCTAGCAAAGGCTTTAGCGTTTTATGAGAAAGCCTTCTAGAATCCCTCAGGAAGACTGTGGGAGTGTGCTGAGGACACTGCAGTTGCGCTGTATTTATTTCTGCAAGGGCCGACTCTGGCTGAACCACTTGTTTTCAGCCTGTAGAACAGGAAGCAGCTGTTGCTCCCACTGCTGTGTACCGAGTTCCGGGGCGGATGTGGAGTGAGTCTGCCCTTCTACCCCTCACCAGATAGTGCATTGAGTGTAGGTTCTAGAAAGGGGCACCAAGATTGGGCTCTGGACACAGGAGCAGAGGTTGCATCTGGTCGGTCTCTGTGTGGTCATGGTCAGTGCTCTAATGCTCCACCCACAATATGAGTCCCTGGTATTAGGGTATTTATAATGAGAGTGCATCTTAACAGTTATAAGAAAGCAAGCGACTCTTTTTAAAATGTGGCAGGAATGTTGTTTCTATTTGTGTTCCATCCGTTGAAGCTTACGTTTTGGTGCCTGAAAATTAGAGAAGGACAGGATATCACAAGGCTTTCGGTATCTGCCTCATAGAAATGGAAACAGAGACTTTGATGAGCTGTGAGGCAGCGTGTATGCCAGTGTTTATCTCATGCTTTCCTTTGTCTTCTGGTCCAACAGGATGTCAGATCCCAGCAGGATGGTGGCAGGGCCAAGCTCGTGTTTGCTTTTTAACTGATGGCCCCAACACACCACAAGCTTCCCTCCTTCAAGCATTTCTGTGAGAAGGGGCAAGATGCAAGTGTGAGGGAAGGCTGTCACACACAGACTCTCCTATGAGCACCTCAGAGACTTGGGAAGAAGGTCCCCTAAGATTTAGGTGACTCGTAACTGAAATTAATGCATAGAGTTTTGGATTAAATGCTTAATTAAATTAAAAGAACTGTTTTTCAATTCCTACAGACATCAAAGTAAAGGAGCAGTCTTTGGAAAATCTCATCAAGTGAGTTCTGATTCCAAGAATGGTTATATCTATTTTAATTCCTTGAACAAGTCAATAAATTCTACTTAAATGACGAGAGTTCTAAAGATTGTTGAAATCAGCTTTTAATAAGTGTAAACATTGAAACGCTTTTATTCTTATGAAATGATAAGCAGTGTGATTGAGTGGAAATAGCACTGAGAACAGTGGCTGGTCTCTGGTAAGACACTCAGTAGGTATTTGTGGAATTAATTAATGCATTGGAATTCAGAAGATGTGGGTTTGAATCCTGAGTCTACCTCTAGTCATGTGTTCTTTGGCAAGCCACCTCCATCTCTGAGCCTTTTTCTTGTCCTGTGTGTACTAATATACTAATCCTGTGTTGCTTAGAGAAGTAGTATCAAGTAGAGTACTCAGTACCCAGTACCCACATGTGACTAATGAGCACTTGAGATGTGGTTAATGCAACTGAGGAGCTAAATTTTTCATTTAATTTTAATTAACTTAAAACATACTCAATTTAGTGATTGGAAAACTTTTAAGTATTTCTGGAACAATTTAAATATACAGCTCTACTCTTGAAAACATAAATTTTATGAAATTTAAATACAGATCAAGTATTTCCAATGAAAGTTTAACATCCAGATTAAGATGTGCCATAGCTGGGCACAGTGGCTCACACATGGAATCACAGCACTTTGGGAGCCAGAGGCAAGAGGACTGCCTGAGGCCGGGGGGTTGAGACCAGCCTGGGCAACTTGGTGAGACCTCGTCCCTACAATAAATCAAAAAGTCACATGGGTGTGTTGGTGGTGCCTGTGGTTCCAGCTACTTGGAAGGCTGAAGCAGAAGGATCACCTGAGCCAAGGAGGTTGAGGCTGCAGTGGCCATGAGCATGCCACTGCACTCCAGCCTGGGCGACAGAGGGAGACTCCAACTCAAAAAAAAAAAAGATGCCAGATTTCAAAGACTTAGTATAAAAACAGTCTCTATAGTAATTTCATGTAAATTAATAGCATTTATAACGCTTTATTTAATTTCTTGGCTGAGAACGATGCATCTGGTTCTGTTTTTGCAGGGGAAAGAAGGTCTATGAACCGCCTCGGTACATGAGTGTCAGCCAGGCTGCCCAGCAGCTTCTGGAAATCGTCCAGAACCACAGGCTTCAAGGAGAAGAGCCAGGTACTGCAGGCCTGTGGGGCTCTTCCATTCCCTGTTGCCACGTGTGGATGTGCATGTGACGTAACATCTGGCACACTCACATAGATACCACCAGGGAAGCAGGAGCCTGTGTTTTTGCCTTTACTTTTTCTTGTCTTTTTTTCCAACTTTAACTTGAAGCCTTGTTCTGAACGAAAAATAATGTTCTTTATAATAAAATTAACACTATTCCAGAAAGTGAGGGTTTTTCCCAAATTAAATATAAATCAGATTTGATATAAATATGTTAATGTATAAATATTTTGATAAAATACAGAACTTTCATTTTAGCCCTAATTGGTGGTGACATCTGTCTGCCCTGTAAACATATGTTTATTCTACTTTTTTTAATCTCAGTACTAACACCATGAATAGTCTTCATCATGGTAAAGACAAGAGCATTTATCCTCAGATTCCTAATGTGTAGACACATTGCATGGTGTGTAATAAAATGCTTATTGTCAGTAAATCTTTCTTGAGGGGCTCTTAAATGAACCTTTCATTACAGGCTGTTACAAGGGGCTGTGTGCCTCTGAGTACCTATCCCTGATAGAATAGATGAAGTAAGAGCCTCCTGAGTGGCCACTGCCTACTCTCTTCTCATTGGCAGGCCTCAGTGCAGTCGTTCACCAGGTAGCCTCACGGTA
The DNA here is from genome assembly GCA_027257055.1 of Cephalopachus bancanus. NCBI lineage: Eukaryota > Metazoa > Chordata > Mammalia > Primates > Tarsiidae > Cephalopachus > Cephalopachus bancanus. Next base: position 5,140,614 of record JAPVLO010000176.1, on the reverse strand, counting down.
TTCCACATCCAAACTGCACAGAGTGCCTTGCACTCCTGCTTGTTCTAGAATAATGCATTTGTACCTTTTGATCACTGTTCAATCAGGATAACTGCCCTGCCACAAAGCAATCAAACCTTTAATGGGGCAGCCCTTCAGTTTGAGCGTCAGAGGAAGTAATACTCAAGTATGTGAAAGTTGGCTGTTTTGAACTTAAAAGCATAAGTGATGCCCAGTGCTCACTATTTGTTAAGAGATCTCTAGTTTACTCAATACTTTCATACCCATTTCCTCAGCCCTCACCACCACCATTAAAGAAAGAGAGAATTACATTATAAAAAATGAAAAATCTGAAGTTTGTCACATAGCTAATTAGGTAGCAAGGCAGAAAACTCCAATCTGTGTATTTACCTCATAATCTCAAGATTTTTCCAGTATATCTGGGTCAATCTGAACATCTCTCAAGCAAGTTATTAAAAATATAATATGACATAAACATTGCCTACTCAGAATCTATTTAAAGACAAATGCTCTGCAATTGCAAAGCTATGGATGTAGCTTGTTAGGTCCTAAATACTTAAACTCATGTCCGTCTTTGGAATTCTGAAAGCTTAAAGTGGGGAGTACATTTTCATATGTCAGGTAGCACAGATGATTTAGAAAAACCTTGGGTGGATCATGGATACTTGGTCCATGAGTGGCTGAGCAGATTTAAGGTATGTGGGGTTTCTTTAAATGTACTTGCTATACTTGTATTTATGTGAGTATTGGACAGGACAATGTATTTGCTGAACTGAGTGGCAGTATCTTTTTTTTTTTAAATAGCAATCACCGAGGAAACACTTTGTGTTGGCTTAGCCAGGGTTGGTGCCGAGGACCAGAAAATCGCAGCAGGCACTTTACAGCAGATGTGCACTGTGGACTTGGGAGGACCCCTGCATTCCCTGATTATCACAGGAGGAAGCTTGCATCCGCTGGAGACGGAAATGTTGAGTTTATTTTCCATACCAGAAAACAGCTCAGAATCCCAGTGCATCGATGGACCCTGAGTACAGACATTCTCTGGTGTCTGACATTAATTTCAGCCATATATGGATGTACACATATTTGTATAACAAATTAAACAGGTCTTTTCGTTTGTCTAATAAGCATAAAACCCATGACCAAAGAGAAAGGTGAGTCAGCAGCGCTGGGCTTCCTGCAGCCATGGGCTGTGAGGTCATCAGCTGCCACTAGTTGGGCAGCTTCTCAAGACATATGTGCCAAAGCAGGCCAAGCTGGAAAGCCTGTGGGGAGATGCCCATCGGCAGAGTCCAATAACAGCGGTTTTTATTTATGAGCCAGCTTACATAAGGCGGTTGTCACAGAGTATAACTCTGAGGTAACTGGAAAGTAAATCACTTGAGTCCCAGTTTTAAAGGTAAGAAATGTCATGAGTGGCAAGAAAAGCAAATGAAAGATTGGTGACAGTTCACATCACATAAGTTTCTTTCTTAAAATGTCAGCTGTCCTCACTGCAGGACAAGTTGTCCAGACAGCAGCTGGCCCTAGTGTGTGTCAACAGAGGTGGGAGGAGTAAATCTCCATCAGCAGCCTCCTACTCAGAGCTCAGCTGAGCACAAGCCCCAAACGATGATGCCCTTCCACCTTGGCTGTCTTGGTTAGCTGATGTCCTAATCATGTGACTTGTAGTCTGCTGTATTTGGGAAGTTACATAATTATTTAATTGTAACTGTCCAGCCAGCCATGTACATTTGGCTGTTTGGCTTTAAATAGCATCGTTCACATCCAAACAAACAAATGGAAAACTTGCCAGCTATAAAATACAACTTACAAAAATTTAAGTGTGAAGACAACAGTGGGTTAGTCCAGATTTGTCACATCACTTAATGTAGTTAATGTGCCATTCTCTAGATATGTGAGTAGTCATGTGTTACATTTCTAGACTATAGAATTTATACTTGCCAGTTTGGAATAGAAGCAACCTATTCTGTCTAGTTTGGTTGGTTACCTGAACTCTTTGCTTAGCAGATTCACTGAAAATTGAACAAAGATTCTTCTACTTCCTGGGATTGTCAGTGAGGGAGAGATTGTTTTATTTCATTTGAGACGAAAGATATTTTAACATATATGGAACATTCCATTTTCAGTGTTGAACACAAAAGGGGAGAGCACTAAGCACATTCAAATAGCAGTTCCGTATTATTTTCTTTTGAGGTGTTAAGCTAAATATTTAAGAATTAAAAGATAAAGGAACTCTGGGTTTTAGTGCTGGTGGAAAACACTGTCTATTATGAACCCCAGACAGAATATGATGAATACCTTTTTGGACACTGGGGGTGGCCAGACCTTGAGCTATGCATGTGGCTTTTCCCTTCAGCCCTTCCCAGACTGTCTTAGAAGGTGAGGTCAGTGCCTGAGGGAAGGAGGTGGCATTCTTGCTGGCTCAGGTTAGGATAGAACTGAAGGCTGCTGGAGGTGAGTCCTAGAAGGAGAGGCACCTCCAATCTGCGTGTTCTCTGTCCCTGTCTCCCTGACTGGCTCCACACTGTGCAATCCCTGAAGACTCAGCACCCTGTGGAGGCTGCAGCAGGGAGACCGAGGAGCTGAGCTGGGCATGCTGTTACCTGCTGCAAGAGATGGAATGTCAAGCCTGAGTTCTGGCAAGTCAGAAGAGCTTGCTGGGAACCGAGCTTCCTGCCAAAACCCAGAACGGCCACGTGCTAGAAAGGACAGGGCTCGAGATCTGCACTGAAACTATGGACAGAACTTTTGACGTGAGGGAAAATCAGGACTCAGAAGGTTGAAGTCATTAGCCAGTGGTTTACATTAGAACAAGGCTGGCAAACAGCGTAACAGTACAGTAAAATGTTAGGGAATATCCAAAGACAAGAAATTATGGCCTATGGTAAGCAATAAATAAAAAGCAGTGGAGGCTCTAGCAAACTAGATACTGGAATTCGTGAATCAGCAGATGAGGATTTTTAAAGCAGCTTTTGGGAACAAAAAAAATGGGCTTATAGGTCAAGTACATGTGACAGATGAAGGATCATCCAATCAGAGCAAGAAGGGTGGCAGGGAGAAAAAGTACGGTGCCTTGATGCCATGGGGTCAGTGTCACGCGGCTTAACATACATATAACTGACTTCCAGAAGAAGGAAAATAGGGCAGAGAGATAAGGAAATAAAGTCCTAAATTACCTAGATCCAGTAAGCTCAGTGAACCCCAAGCAGAATAAAAGAGAAAGGCACACCTAATACATCAATTAAAACAGGAAGTCCAGTGTAGTGGCTCCCACCTGTCATTCCAGCACTTTGGAAAGCCTAGGTGAGAGGATTGCCTGAGCCCAGGAATTTGAGACCATCCTGGGCAACTTGGCGAGACCTCGTCTCTACAATGAATGAAAATAGCCAGGTGTGGTAGCACACACCTGTAATTCCAGCTACTCGGAAGGCTGAGGCAGAAGGATGGCCTAAGCCCAGCAGGTTGAGACTGCAGTGACTGTGAGCATGCCACTGCACTCCAGTCTGTGTGACAGAGGAAGACTCCGACTCAGAAAAAAACCAAAAACCTGATGAAAATCAAAGAAGAAAAAAAATTTTTTTTTTTGAGTTGGAGTCACTCTATTGCCTAGGCTGGAGTGCCTTGGCATATTCACGGCCACTCCAGCGTCGACCTGCTGGGCTCTGGCAATCCTTCCACCTCATCTTTCCAAGTAGCTGGAACCACAGGCACGTGCCACCACACCCAGCCAATTTTTAAAAACTTTATTTATTGTAGAGATGAGGTCTCGCCAAATTGCCCGGGCTGGTCTCGAACCTGCTGGCTCAGGCAATCCACTAGCCTCAGCCTCCCAAAGTTCTGGGACTACAGGCTGAGCCACCAAGCCCGACCAAGAAAAATCTTAAAAGTCACCAGGGGTAGTAGTGGGGACTCGACTAAATTTGTATTTGGAATTAAGCTTAACGAGGTTCCTTTATTTTTACTTGCAAAATCCAGCAACCCCATCCTGTGTGTAATTTAACCTTCACTTAAATGAAATTGTAAAGTGAAAACTACATTCTTCATCAGCAGGAAAAATATGAACATTATTGTTTGCAGTCTATCTGAAATGCCAATGTTTGGTAGTTAAAATAGAAATGCCTGAAGGCTACATACATATGTTTGCTGTTTAATGGTTTTTAGCTCTTTAATACTATTGCTTAACATTATTTAAAATTATCATAGTGAAACCCCATCCCTGATCTGGATACACAGTAGTCCGCCACCCAAAAGAGCCCCTTCCCCTGCCCCTTGATTCCATCTCTCCTCGCCCCCAACTTCCCTCTGCTTATTGCTAAGTGGTGTTCTCTGTGTGGACAGACTGTATTTTGTGTATCCGTTCATCCCAGGGATACTTAGCAATTATGTATAAAGTTGTTAAAACATTCCCATACACGTTGTTGTGTAATCATAATTTTTGTTTCTTTAGAGTATCTGTCCCCATTGCTGGATCACATGGGAAGTGTGAGCCTCACTGTGTAATCAACCATCCAGTTTCCACAGTGCCTGTGCCATGCACATTCTGGTCAGTGCTGTGTAAGTCCCCTGGTTCTGTGTCTCTGCCAACAGGGTCTTGGTGGCAGTGTTTTCTATTCTGGCTACCCTGACAGGTGTGCGGTGGTGTCTTTGCCATGGCTTTAGTTTATACTTTCCTGAGGGCTCATGGTGTGAACATCTTTTTACATGCATTCGCTGTTCTCACATCCTGTTTGAGGAAGCATCCATCCGTGTCTTTTGCCAACTTTTACAACGGATTGTTTTCTTAGGATTAAGTTTTGAGTGTTCTGTATTCTGGACACACATTCTTGTCAGATGGGTGATTTGCAGATATCTTCTCCTGATCTGCAGCTCGTCCTTTTGTTCCTGAAACCATGTGTTTGGTAGAGCAAGAAATTTAAATTTTGATGAGATCCAGGTTATCAGTTTTTTTCTTAAGTGGATCCTGCCTCTTCCCAAGTCTAAGAACCCATCACCAAGCTCAAAGACATACAGAATCTCTCATGCACTTTTGTCTGGATATTGCATAGTTTGCATTCGGGTCTGTGGTGCATCCCTAATCAACAGCTGCATGAGGGCGAGGTGTGGCCGAGGTTCACAGATGTTCAGCTGCTGCGTTTCTTTTTCTTTCTTTTTTTTTTTTTTTGAGTTGGAGTCTCACTCTGTCGCCCAGACTAGAGTGCAGTGGCCACTCCCGGCCACCGCAGCCTCGACCTGCTGGGCTCCGGCGATCCTTCCACCTCAGCCTTCCGAGTAGCCAGAATTACAGGCATGTGCTACCACGCCCGGCTGATTTTTTGATTTATTGTAGAGATGAGGTCTCACCAAGTTGCCCAGGTGGATCTTGAACCCGCGGGCTCAGGCAATCCACTCACCTCAGCCTCCCAAAGCACGGGATTACGGGCTGAGCCACCGAGCCCGGCTGATTTTTTTTTTTTTTAACCTGAAAGTAGCACTGGATGAGCCGAGAGTTTCATTGAACCAGAGTCACATTAAGGTACTATTATTTACTTATTGTTTTAGTACAGAATAAGAAACAGTGAGCGGCTGTCCCTAGATTCCTGCCTGCTGTGTCTGCTCACTCCTTGCCATCTGTATCTCTGGTCTGGACTCATGGAGTTTGCTTATTGCCATATCCAGGGCAAAGAGACTGAATGAGGAGGGAGAGAGAGTGCACGTTTCCAGAGTGGTCAGAAGAGAGCTTGAGAAGACCCAGGAGCCACCTGGGGGGCCTCAGCCAGAGAGCCAAGTGTGGAAACGGTATTTGGGGAAAAGGGAAGCAGACATGGGACAGGGTTGGTCGGCGCAGAACTGTCGTCCACAGCTGCCTGCCCATGTGAGGCTGCTTGGAAGGGTGCGAGCAGTATCAGATGAAGGCAGATTTCGGGACGCAGGAGAGGCGGGAGTCTGGGCTGGGTAGGTCAGGGCAGCACAGGTGAGTGAGAACCAGGGCAGGTGTTCCCAGGGGCTGGGCAGAAGCTGGGTTCAGCGGAAACCCTTTCCCCTGCCAGGGCCAGAGTGTGTGTGTGTTTGGGAGAGGGGTCCTGGGGGGAGGTGGCCTTGCTGGCTGGGGGCGCTGCGGCCTTCCACGGGGTCCCAGGAGGGAAAAGAGAGTCTGAGAGATTTCAAAGGAAGGAGGAGGACCTTGTGGCAGGGACCCAGGAAACGGAGGTGGCGAGGCAGTGTGGTTTTCTTAGAATCCTAGAGAGTCCTGATGGAAATCAGTAGTAGAGGTGCAGTCGGGGAGGGCAGCGTGGCTCATTTTTTCTGTGCTGAGTCTGAGGTGCTGGTAGTTCTGCCGTATTCAGTGAGAAGCCCCTGGCAGCATCTAGACACCGTCTGCCAGATAGGGAGGAGGGAGGTCTAACTGCAGGCGCCAAGGAGAAGGCTAGAAGGGACCAGAGGATGCGTGTGAGGCCTCACTTGGGAGTCGACGTGAAAAGGCTGCGCTGGTGAGAAGCCTCCAGAAGGGGGCGAGAAGCAGGAAGGCAGGATGAGTGGGCCTGGGCGTGGAGACCTTTGGCAGGAAGGACTGCTCCTGGCGAGAGGGAAGCCTCCAGAAGGGGACGAGGTTCATGCTGGAGGCTGGGATCTTCACTTCATATATGAGACCATCTGTGGAGAATAGGACGAAGAGCAATTTGGGATTAATGGAAATATCTGGGCTAAACACTCCAAGACATGTTATCGAGGTCACGGGATGACCAAGAGCCATAGCAGGCCTCCACAAGGTGAGGACACTTCCAGCCTTCTGGCCTCGCTCCTCACCTCGAGTTCTGCTGCATCCCGGCTCTGAGAATCATTCTTCCCCTTCCACTCCTTTAATCCTCTGGAGTCTGTTCCAGTAACTGCCAGGTTCATGGTGTTCTTTTCAGTGCATCAAACTGAGAGACACGATGCAGGTAAGATATTTAAACAAATTTTATTGAGAAAATTTGGATACAGTTGTTGGTGATTTTTAAATACACCTTGAGGTTAAACAGCATCTGCACATGAATGTGTTCAAGTAGAAAAGGAAACTATACATCATGGACTTGTATTGCACTTAGGCAGTTCACAATTGCTCACCCCAGCATATTCAAGCCACATGACCTGAAATATGACATCACAGCCGAGCCTTGCACTCAAACATTTTTAGAAATGCTTTGATGCCATCATCTTCACCAAAGGAATCACAAACCAAAGATAACCCCGGCCATGTTTAAAAACCACTAAAGGCAGGGAGGTAAGGTTGTCTATGGGTGTTTAGAAAATACTAGAAGGGGTTTGGCAATTTTTCATTCACAGTATTTCCAATGTAAAAGACTCATTCTATTTGTGTTTATCAAACACTCAAAAGTTGGGGATAACTCACTAAGGTGCTATTAGAGAAAGCAATGAAATTACACAACAGACTACTGACGGGATATGTCTATCTCAAAATGCAATCTTCACTGAGGCTAACTGATGCACGATAGGCAAAATAAACAAAATTCAAATGCTGTAATTCAAAATAAAGCCTTTCCCCCTTAGTATAAAGTGAAAATTCTACAGTGGAAGCAACAATGAGAAGTGATTTTAAAAAATAATAAGTGAAGAAATAGAGGGAAGTGCTACTACAAGTTTGCATTTGGAGGGGAAAAGAGAAAAAAAGGTAAAAATAGTCTGGGGATATTTAAATCACTTAACAACATGTAGTGTTGTTTAATAGAAGCACCTTCGAGAAATGCCTCTGAAGGGGTTTGGGATGATCATACATCTGGGATAAATGAAACAGAATGCATGTTGAACACAGGTCCTTAAAGTGATAGGAATACAGCCATTTTCCATAAACACAAAGGAAACTCTGGTACGTGATTTGGCCATACAAGACATAAAAATCCAAGTGGCTCAGGTTGCACAGTCCCAGTCCTGTGTAATTCCTGCCCTTCAATATGCAAAATGGAAAATGTCTGTATATTTCCACTATATGTGAAGAAAAATGGCCAAGATGAACATAAAGCCAAGCATTTGTGCAAAAGTGCCAAAGACATGGCGAGATGTGTTCTATAATCAATGGTGACTGGTTTTCCCATCCCCACCTCTTACTTCTGTGTCCTCTACTATCTACAGTGCCCGCCAGTTAACCAAACACTCACTGAGCGTGTGAGTATAATTCCATGGTAAGATGGGGATAAAAGGACGTATAAGACAAAGATATTCTCTTTTACAAGCTTCCCAACACCACAATCAAAATTACAAATAATTTTCAAAGCTGTTGTAAGAGTTCAAAGTGTTAACCATAGATTGCTACTATTTGTGAAACAGACTTCTTTCTTTGAAAGGCGCATATAAAATGTAACGTAAATCAAATCCTGCACCTCCCTCTCCTGCAGTGCAAAATTATTTACACTTTCTAGGAGATAATTATAATTGCCTGATGAACTCTTCTGGGCAGAAGCTCAGTTTCTCTCCTCATACTGGCACAGAGGGCTCTGTCTTTGAGTCAGTCTTGTAAGCAGGTTATTCTGCAAGTGCCAATAAAACTTTCTACGGTTTCTGTTTAATGGTTTTAAAATGCTTTTTTGAGTCTCTGTCCCCCAGGCTGGAGCACAGTGGCACACTCACAGCCACTGCAGCCTCGACCTGCTGGGCTCAGGCAATCCTTCCACCTCAGCCTTCCAAGTAACTGGGACTACAGGTGTGCGCCACAATGCCTGGCTAATTTTTTGATTTATTGTAGAGATGAGGTCTTGTCAATTTGCCCAGGCTGGTCTTGAACCTGTGGGCTCAGGCAATCCTCTCACCTCGGCCTCCCAAAGTGCTGGAATTATAGGCGTGAGCAGTGGCACCCAGCCTTAAAACACCTAAAGAAGTTCTGAATCCTCCTAGCCAACACAGTTCAATGGCAAAGGTAGGTGAGAAAGAAGAGGGCATCGGAAGAAGGAATGAGTCTCCATCTTTGATGACTGTTCACTCACTTTACAGGAGTCTGTTGAGACCCACTGCAGCTTCCTGGATCGCTACAACACTGTGGACTGGTTCACATCCACAAAGTCGCTGCTAGTGGGCTATCAGTCAGTGGTCCGTGGCTGGCTGTGTCCTCAGAAAGGTCTTGCAAAACATCTCAAAACAGCTTCCTCATCTGCAAGTGGGTATAAGAGCTCCTCACGGTAAGTTATAAGAGAAAAGATGTCTGAAAATGCTCTCAAGTAATAAAATCATTCAAAATTTTCTTTATAGAAATTTGAGGATTAAATGTGGGAACATGAAGGAGGCCACCTGGAGCGCCTGGCACAGAAACACATAACACAGGTGACACCCAGCCCTGCTTTCTGTGTCATTTGCAGTCTCTGATGAGGAAAGACACTCTCATCAGAATCACATCCATTTGGATTTAAGTGCAGCTGCACTTCTCTGCTCCCTTTCTCAAATACTTTTTTGATGCATAATTTTTCATTGTATTTCAGTCTGGTTGAAACCTAGAATGCTAAGGCTTCTGGGGGATCAAATCTTCAAACAGCCCTTCCACTAATACATTTAATGAATGTTCTCCAAAGAAAACATAATTCATTCTTTACCAAAGTTCTCATGAAATGGAAAATATTTCAAAGATGGTAACAAAAAGAAAAAAAAAGTCTAACTTTCCCAAGGTGAGGCTTCTATGAAGAGTTGGACTTAGCATTTAGCATTTGGGATTCTGGTAAGACTTCAGAACTTTACCTACTGAATTAAAAGATTTCTTTTATCAATGTGTAATGTCTAATTGTACATGGCTCTGAAGAATCTTTAAAATGTAAAACTTCTCTGTGGCTGGAAGCAGAAGTGACAAGTCTGAAATGATATGACCTGCGAATCAGCCCTGTTTCTAAACAAACCAATTCACAAGTAAAGAAACAGCAGTCCCTAGATGGGACGCAGCCCTAGGCAATTACCAGAACATTTCACTCAGAAGTTCAAAGGATTCATTGTACAGATACCATCTTTTTAAATGTCAGGAACTGGTTTTAGAAAAGTAAAAAAGATTAAAAATTAATTATAATATCTTTAATAAAGAATACTATGGAAGTACTATCCTAAACCTCATAACTATGTTTGAAAAACGAGACAATAAAACTCCATTTATAAAGTGACTTAATGTACCAAAAAAGGAGGTCAGGTGTCCTTTATTTACAAATATTTGGCCACATTTCAAGAAAGGCAAATATCAACTGGAGAGGCAGCATGGCAGGGTACAAAGAGCCCAACTTGGAGTCAGAAGGTCTAAAGTCCAAGCCTGGCTTTGCCACTGATAATCTGTGTGACCCTGATCTAATGACAGTGTTTTGGGGCTTCAGTTTTCTCATCTGCAAACTAGGCTGCTAAGGACAGTTCCTGCTGAGATGTGAAGTCCTGGGTTAAGGAATGCACTGTCATCCTTAAACCCAGCATCACATAACAGGCTCCTACCATGTCCATCTCTGTTGTTCCATGGGGAGGCAGATAAGACATTACAGAACTGAGTCAGTGATTTGGTTGCTTAAAAAAGTTACACAAAAGTCCCAGTATTTGGTGACTGGTATACGTGTGCTGAAGCGCTACAGACACAAGAAATCACAAAGCTGGCGATGTGTGTTGCCAACCGGCAGGAATGACGGCATGAGGAACACTGATGTGACCTCCAGATGAGCCGGACACTGTCCTTCACAAAGACACAGGGTCAGCCAGTGAGGGGGCTGGGTGTCTGCTAAGCCCTTCGTGAGTGATATAATCCAGATTTTTAAAAGGAGAATGTGTACAGGTATACATCTGTTTGGGGAAGTTTACAAGGCAAACTTCCCCTGAGCAATACTCATTTGTTCACCAGAGAATATTTTGGTTTTGAAAATATTGGCCAAGTACTACTCAGTTTTTTTTTTTGCAAGAGTTAGCCCAGTGTCAAAAACATGTTAAATTTATTTTATTTCTATTTTTATTGAGTCGGAGTCTCTGTCGCCCAGGCTGGAATGCAGTGGCACACTCATGGTCACCACAGCCTCCACCTGCTGGGCTCAGGCAATCCTTCCGCCTCAACCTTCCAAGTAGCTGGAACTACAGGCTTGAACCACCCACCATGTCTGGCTAATTTTTTTATTTCTTGTACAGGCGAGGTCTTGCCAAGTTGCCCAGGTTGGTCTTGAACCCCTAGGCTCAGGCAAACCCCTTGCCTCTGCCTTCCAAAGTGCCTGCCCCTAAATTTACTTTATAACAAAAATCAGGTTTTACCTCTCAGTGAAATGCTTGACCTTAGTGATACACATGTGCCAAGAACACTAAGGCAAAGTACTTCTTGCTTTTTATCACACTGATTTCTTGCTGCTGCACACACAGGTGTGCTGACATTTGACTGGAGCATGAGTGTTGATGCCAACCTGCCCTGAGCCACTAGCTGGCCTCTTCCATGCAGGCACAGTGGGAGTGTCACATCAGCATCACCACATGCTCTGTGAAGCTACTTGTGCCTGTGAGCAGAGAACACAGCTAAGTAATATGGTGACAAGGCTTCATTTGGAGTGGAGGTCTCAGTGCAAGGCAGAATCTGTAGGCCACTTGGAGACCAGCACCGTTGTCTCCACACAGGCAATGCCAGTACAGCTACACAGAGTTAGGTTTTAAGGCACATATCCAAGCCTCTGCCTCCATCTTGAGCTGTTCTTTTCCATAATATGCCCAACCCACGGAGTGGCCCAGAGTTCTGCAGGCCTAGGAGTGGCTGCTGACGTCCAAATGCCGCATCCACAATGAAAGAGCAGAGCTAGCATCCGGGTACTTCCTTGGGCTTTCCCTCCCGAAGGGCCTCAGCGACTGTTCTGTTAAACACATCACACTGCAACAGTTTTAGCTTTAGAGCTGGCTGGCAGCAGGCAAACATTTTGAAAGTACCACTTCATCTGTAAGAAAGATGCTACTGACAGCTCACAGCAAGCTGCAGAGTTCAGAAAAGGACGAAGAGTGGGCCGCTTTCCTCCTATAGATCAGCCAGAAACTGCAGGTGAGACATGGGGACAGATACCTTCCAACAGCACCGACACAGCCAAGGTATCCGCCACCTCACTGAGAAAGTACTTAGCATTTATCGACGTTCTTAACCATCCAGTATGGATCTTTTACCCCAAGTATAACTTTTCAAAGTTAAAAGGGAATAAATATTGTGATGAAATGAAGTACAACAGGAAAATGTTTCTCCAGATCATTATCTCTTCATGAAACACAAAGGATACTTAAATAGTGTTCAAGCATGTGTCATCTCAAATTGCAATTTTATTTTTCAAATACACAAGAACCCAGAACGCCAAATTCTTACTTCTCAGATCCCTGTGTGAGGAAGGCTCTGCATCACCACACTTGCTCTGTACCTTTAGTAATTCAAACTCAGTAAACTGCTGCTTTAGGAAAGCAACTATATCTGTGCAAAGCTTAAACAGGAAAACTAATCGGATGACTTGGTGTTTGAAGAATGAAAAGCAAAACAACACTGTCACGACCATCTCTGCCTTTAGGCTACACTGCCTTTTCTTTTTGTTATAAAATCTATTAAAATGGCAAGGAAATATATGGAAAGTTTATCATAGACACAATAGCTTTTATAGAAATTTGTAATTCAACAGATGTTTTAAGTCAAAACAATTTTCTGTATGACAGAAGCATTTGCAAAGTTTTGAAAACACAGCCCATAATTTATGTGATAGTTAAATTTGTTTTAAGAAGCAGATTAACACCTTTGTTTTTTGATGAGATAAATACAAGAAAAAGGTTTTCATATCCCTAATCCTATGCTGGAAGTACACAAAAAGACAAGCTGTAGACTTTACTAGCAAGAGTCCTACTTTGTACAGATTACAGAATATCCATTTTAAACACATACACATGACCTTTGATGGTACATTTCTATGCTGGCAAATACATTTTCTGATACAAAGGCACTTTGAAAACCCAATATGGTTTGGTTCATAAGTTTGCAAGGTACAAACAATTTTACAAACATATGGTTATACTGAGGAATGTCAGCAATTGTGACATTACACATAAAACAGATTTGCATTTCTTTGAAAAAAAATAATAACAATAACACTGGTTTTGTGGGAATGAAAGCAGTGGCTCCCAGCAGCTTCACGGAAGACACTCCAGAGGACTGGAGACTCAGAGTCTGAATTCTCATAGGCCGGATGAGAGGACGGGGCGAGGGCATTCGGCATGAAAACAGACACACAACACAAAGGAGGGACAGACCAACACTGAGAGGAAGACCAGTAACCTCAGAAATCAAGGCGGTTTGGAGGGAAGCACACACAAGACCAACGTCCAGGAGACCTTAGTTCCAATCCCCTGGCCATGGATTCCTCAGGGCAGACACTGACTCTACCTGGCCTGCTTGGTGCTGGGAGTCGTGGCGATGACTTCTCTGTTTTAAAAAACTGGGTACAATGTTTTGGATTGTACAGTACCAGAAAAATTTGGTCCAAAAAAGCATTATTTCTTTTCATTCACTACATGGCCGCAAAGTCAATCTGTACATAAAGCTGTCTTACTCCAGCCTGCAAAGTTAAAAGAAAAAACATTAGGTAATCAAACAAGCCAATAACAGACTACATATTTCAGAAAAGTAGTAGGAAAAAATGTGACTTTTTTGAAAAAGGAAAGAATTATTTTTCTCTTCTGCCTCTGGGAAATCATTCTTCATTTTTTAAATCATAAAGCACCAGACCATTATTTCAGAAACAAATATATTCATAAGTTGCAGGAGTCTCCATTTGTCACTACAAAAAGAAAAAGGCAGTCGCATGCCCTGCCCGCAGGGCGGCTCCGGGCTCTCCCTGTGAGAGAGCTCCTGGCCTTCACCAGACCACCCTGCTCAGACCCACTCCTGGCTCCTTGACACTCTTGACTCCCACTTCTCGCTTCAGTTTGGATATGAACTCCCTGCTCAGGACTCTGCTCTCCACACTGTCCCCAGTCACACACTCTCCGTTTCGTCCTCTCAACTGGTTCACTTCTGTTAGCACACTAACAAGGTTGTTGTTTCCATCTTTAAAAAAAAGGAGAAATCACCTCTTGTGTATGGTGTACACTGTTTGAGTGGTTGCACTAAAGCCCAGACTGCCCCACTAGGCAGTACATGCACTTGTACCCCTAAATCTATAAAACAACAAAACCTCTTACTGACCCCTACATCCCCAATCTCTGCTATAAGCAAAAGCCTCAAGAGTTACCCATATTTGCAGTCTGCAATTCCTCACTCAATTACTTCAACCACGCCAGGCTCATCTAACTACGTAACCCATGGGTAATAATCCAGCTGATCATGCCCCCCTACAATACATCTTCCCCTTCTGGCTCCCAGAGAACGTTCCCTGGCTGCCTTTTATTTCACTTGTCCATCAGTCCTTCTGTCTACTCTGCTGCTGCTTCTTTCTCTGAACACTGAAACACCCAAAGGCCACAGAGAACAAACAAAGCTTGGTACGCACTCCGATCTCCCTTCCGTAACACTCACCACCTTGGTATTTAGTACAAAACTTGGTTATTTACTTTTTTTTTTGTTTAGTATGTATCTCTCACTATAATATAACAGCATCTCTTCAAGATAAAGGATTTAGTCTTCTTTTCAGTAGGACTCCTAGAATCTCAAGGAGGAGCCAGAACACAGCAGCAATCAGTATTGTTGGCTGATTCTACTAATTCTACTAATTTCCTTCTTTTTGAGGCAGGGATAATTAGCATAGTACATAGTTTAGATGTAGTCAGGCAGGTTTCCTCAGAGAGGTCTAATTTACATAACGGAGGAATAGGATGGTTAAGCATGCCTGTGTCTTTCTTTTTCTTTTTTTTTTTTTTTTGAGTTGGAGTCTCCCTCTGTTACCCAGACTGGAGTGCAGTAGCACTGCAGCCTCGCCATGAGGGCTCCGGTGATCCTCGCCTCAGCCTTCCAAGTAGCTGGAACTACAGGCGTGCGCTACCACACCCGGCTAATTTTTTGATTTATTGTAGAGATGAGGTATCAACAAGCTGCCCATGCGGGTCTCGAACCCACGGGCTCAGGCAATCCACTCACCTCAGCCTCCCAAGGCACGGGATTACAGGCTGAGGCACCGAGCCTAGCTACCTGTGTCTTTCTTATGAGGACACAACCTCCATCCCACAGGTCAGTCATATCAAACCTGATCATCTTGGGGCTGGAATGTGGAACTATCACTGCAGTAAATTACAGGAACAACAGGGAATTACCCAAAACACAGGGACTTGCTGTTCTAAGAAAAGTCCAAATATAGTTAGATAGTAACTTACATTATCTCGAAGGTCCTTGTGACCTCAAAAGGTTGAGAGATGGTCCTCCATTGTTAACTCATGGAATAGTTTGTTTAACCATCATTGTAAAATTATATACAGCTTCTTGTCAAAGGCAAACACGTGTCCTTTCTCTTAAGATGCTCTCTCTTGAGGGTGTTTTTTCTTTCTATTAAATTTTCTCTTAAACTACACTTTGGACTTTCTCTGAAATTCTTTTCTTTGGTGAAGTCAAGAACCCACAGGGCAACTACACCCCAAGCGACCCAGTATCATCTTGATCCAAAAATGATTTTTTTTAATTAAAGCAAACTATCAGTCACAATAAGCCCCTTCTTGTCAATACCATAGAATGAAAAGCAAATGGAAATATTTAATAGAAAAAAACAGAATGGGGGATACAAGCCTATTCATACTAACTCCTTACAGAGATTTCTGGGGTCCTCAAAGCACTGCTTTCTAGCATGGCTTTTTCTCTGGCATTATGTAGGAGAGCTCTCACTCACTAGTGAACACTCAAAAGGCACTAGGAACTGCTTTAATGGATGAAATTGGACAGACCCCAGAAGCTTACCAGCACAGAAACATTTTAGTTTTGCCACAAAAAAGAAAAAAAAAAAAGCCTTCCTGTGGGAAGTTAAAGCTCTGTTACTCAGACCTATGGGAAATATATTTAAAGCATCCTCTCCTTGGTTAAGGAGATTGTGGCAGAAAAAAGAACTTAGTATCTATATGTTCCTGAGCTAAAAATTAAAACCAAATTTCAGTTTTTCTCATTTTAAAAGTGTTAATAACACGTACTAATCTCACAAAACATTACATATTCATCCAGTGTTTGACAAACATCTAATAAATCCTTGCTGCAGGACTGTTTGAAAAGGCTATTACAAATTATTATGATTGATTACAATTATGTACCTTAATTTCCTCAAACCAGATGATACCTGAAATAATTATACTTAGAAACTCTTTTGCGAAATTCTTGTATATATCTAACCTGAAGAGAAAACAACTACTGCCCACATTAATTGCCTTAATTTCTTTTTGCTTTCAAAAAAACTGTTAGTGAAAGTGAAGTGGGCAGATGGGGGGGGCCCTGCTCCTTTGTTGTTTGCTATGTTACAGCTCCCAGGCCCAACACAGAAGATGGCCATAAAAAAGGGAGTCGCCCAAGGCAGTAAGAAGAAAGAGGAGAAACACAGAGGCTGGCAGAGCATCTTTGCATAATCATGAGCTAATTACTCAAGCTGACGTCCTGCCCCAGGGCCTGTGGCTTCCCACCAAGCTTAGGCTAACTGCAAAGAGTCATTCCACTTCATCCATCTGTCCCACCGGACCCACCCAGACTTTCCAGATTCTCATTTTCCTCTTTTAATTTCCTTCAAAGTAGAGAGAAAGAGGTGCTGCCGGGGAATCCTGTGGCGAGTCACCTACTCCCTGAGTGCAACGAGGTTTTCTAGTTTATTCACATCACAACGACATGACAGATCCTCCAAGGATGAAACAGGGCTCAGGCATCACAGGCTCTTCCACAGAAGGACACTGGGCCAGAGGCTGGCTGGCAGGTCCTTACAGCGAAACCACGGAACACTCATGTGTGTCCTGAGAATCATGGACAAGCCATATTGCAGTCATCACTTTTTAAAATGGGAAAGACAGCTAGCTATTTTCTACACTTACATGCTCCTAAGAACGTAAATGTTAAGCTGGTATCACAGACTTGGAATATCTTCAATGAATATTCATTGTTGTGGAGCAGCGAACAAATCAGAAGTGAAAAATTCATGAAAGAAAATAGGAATATGATTATAAAATGTATCATTTTGCTTGCATTCTCTACCAATCAAAAATGACAGAAATTTTCTGAGTCTGCGATGAACATGTAATATTAGTCTTTGTCCTTTTAAAAAATAAAGTCTTGAGAAACTGCCTTATGCTTCCATGTGATACCTAAGTTATTTCAGGGTTGGTAAAATGGCATAAGTAGGATCCAGTTACAGGTCAAAATGCAAGCACAACCCTGGGCTTGCTTTCTTGTCTTCTTGTCTTTGGAAGGCCATTACTTTGTTGGACACCTCTCAGGCTGGCACAGGGTGAGCGCTGAGTGATGCTCGCTGCTGATGCTGTCTCTATTTCCACCACTGTCACCTACCAACACACAGACCGTATGGCTGTCCCACCACCTCCTGAGGACCACAAGTGCCTGCTATAAGAACACGAGAAGATGGACACACGGACACTGCGGGGTGGATCACAAAGCCAACACTTAAAGCCTCTAGAGAAAGTAGAACCAAGATGGAAAGGGTGGAAAGCGGGACACCTCCTTCTACTCCCTGCCCTGCCCTAAGCCCACAGCATGGTAGGTGAGAACCGGAAGGGACTAGGACTCAGGAGCCTATGCAGGCGGGGTTTCTGAAACCCGAGACTCCCATTGGGCTTGGGAGACTCACAGTTCCTTCCTGGGTGTCCATGTTAACTGCCATGTGAGGCCCAGGGCTGGCTGGAGCGCAAAGAGCAGAAGCAGAAAGCCGGGCCTAGGACTTGCGAGCACGAGTGGGGAAGGCAGCAATCCCATCGGGGAGCACACACGCACGGGGCATTGCGTGGGTTTTGTGGGACTGAGGAAGGTGGCACACACCAGGCATATTCCAGGCATTTCTTTAACGTGTCATCTTCAAATATTATTTCTAACAGAACAAAGTATATTAAGACATTTAGGACTACAGTGATGATTGTCACGTGTGTTGTATTTTAAAAATTAACAAATGATACTGGCCAGTTTAAAATACAAAGCCCAAAATGTTAACTCGCCTCCCTAATCTAGGACCCCACTTTCTCTTCCTGTTCATATGCTGAACACAAAAGATCAATGCTACGTTTTATCAATTCCCAAGCAACAAGGGGAAAGGGGGCCAGGGCTTTTTCTATGCCAGCACAAAATCTTGTGGCTTAAAAACTGGGTTGTCACTTGAGAATCCCAAAGGAATCTAAGTCCCGAAGTGACTCCCAGCAAATCACTTGTATGGATACTCTACATTCACGCCTGGCAAGCCAGCTGCCTCAGTAGTTACAGGTTAACTGGTAGCTCTGGATTTAATTAGTATACGGTTCTAAAGCAGTCAAAAAGCTATAGTTTTACAAAACAGAAGTTATAATTCTCATATTTCTGATGCTATTCTTCTCAGTTTAAAGTTACCCTCATATATGTTTTAATAAGAGCAATGTTTAACCAAAAACTATGACTTAAATTCTAATTTAAGATCAGCTGTAAGAAAAATACCTAAAAATATAACTAACAGTATAAAGGGTATAAGTCATTATTGAAAAAAATCCTTCTTTAGGTCTTTTGGAATTAAGGCCACCAGTATTTTAAATCTTTCTATAAGAAATATACCTAAAGCATTAGTGTGATCTTTTTTCTCAAAAATGAAGCAATTTATGCCAGGTGTGGCTCACACGCAGCACCTTGGGAGGCTGAGGCAGGAGGATTCCTTGAGGCCAGGAGATCGAGACCAGCCTGGCAACACAGGAAGACCCCGTCTCTAAGAAGAAGAAAAAAAGAAGAAGCAATTTCACTATGACTTTTGATATTTTGAGAAGTAAAAGTTATGAATAAAATGTAATTTAAAATTTAAATTTCATGAAATGAAATGAAAATGCTCTTGCAACCCTATCTGATAGCGTAAGGACATGCAGTGCTAGGGAAGAGACAAAACAAAAACAAACAAACAAAAAAGGCCAGATGCAAGGGCTCATGCCTGTAATCCCAACAATTTAGGAAGTCAAGACAGGAGGAATATCTGGCCCAGGAGTTTGCAACCAGCTTGGCAACACACCAAGAACTCGTCTCTACAAAAATAAAAAAATTAGCCCGGTATAATGGTGTGCACCTGTAGTCCCAGCTACTCAAGAGGCTGAGGTGGGAGGATCGTCTGAGCCCAGGAGGTTGAGGCTGTGGTGAACAGTGATGGATGGTGCCACTATACTCCAGCCTGGGCCAACAAAGAAACACGAACTCAAAAAAAGAAAGAAAAGAAACAAAAAGGTTTAATTTGCATATGTCAGAACAAAAACAGTGCTCTTAAAACAACTGTAAAACCATTGAGTATAGGAATAAAAGCCATTAGTAGGGTGACTCTCACTCCTCCCTGGGAAAAATGCATTGAACCATCTTCACTGCAAGTCCCAAAGCATCCCTGGTCTCCACAAGGAATGAAATAAAGTTGACTTGACTTTAGCTAATAAAAAAAGCTTAAAATATTCCACGTGCAAATGCAGTTTCCAAAACCAAAAAAGCAGCTGAATAAACTTTCAACTTCACCATTTAAAAAGCCAAAACCTTGAGGGTTCCCAGAAGACCCTCCCTCCACCTACTGGAAGGGCAAGTTCAGCATTTCCAAGCACTGACAGCTGCTGTGTGCGTCCAAGTCAGGAAACTGCATTCTGCTCCAGAGGGAAAGCCAAGTGCAAGATCTTCCAGGGTGACCCTGAGGACAGACGCTCACACTACAATGGGGGGAGGACATTGTCAAAATTGGAGAAGATTCAGGGTAAAGGAGAGAAGAATGATCGGGAAATGACAGTGAGAAGCGAGGGCACTGCCAGCCTGATCTCTCCTTGTCCCTGAAACAAGAGGGAGGCTGAAAAGGATTCGGACACACGGGAGGGCCAGGCATGTATCATTATGAAGGCCATCATGACACTGTCATGACACAGACTTACAGTGTCTGCTCAGAAAGAGGCTGGTTGTTAAAGTTCTGAAATAAATAAGGAGTATCAGCATGTTGTTCTGTCGTTGTGTACCTTTTGATTACACACATGCTCAGGACCAGAGTAAATCCTAATCACACATAAGATTACTTCATTCATTTATTCCCAAAGAGACCCAGTCACATTTCTCTTTATTAGAGAAGAGCGATTCTATATTTCATTAAGATCTTTTTGTGCTTGTGGTTAAAAGGCCAATGAGAACTCAACAATATTTTTCCATACTTAGCATATGTAAAGGCGGTTCTGTTCAAATACGGTTTTAAGAATTTGTTTATGCAACAAATCCATTATATACATCTACTCTTCTAAGCACTGGGAATGTGGCACCATGGCATCTGCAGGAACCTACAGAACAACACAGTGTATAGCATGTAGTGTGCATATCCTGGGTAAAGTATTCTACTTAGAGGGGCCTTTAAGTCTCCAGAGAAGAAGTAACAGCTGCATGGACCTTTAGGCTGGAGTAGGACTTCTGTCTCCCACAGTAGAAGAAACAGGCTGGTCGGTTTGGAGTGTAAAGTCCATGGCAATAAAAGCAGGAGGGAGATTGAACAGTCACCTGGGTTGTGCCAGAAAGCTGGGCTTCACCCTGGGGGCAACGAGGAGCCACCAGGTTTTTAGTTTTCAACTTTTTTTTCTGGAAAGTTTTTAAGTCAAAAGAACAGGGCGGTAAACACCTAGATAACTATCACCTGTGGCACCAGTTGTCAACACTGGGCCATCTCTGCTTTATTTCTCCATGTACACATTTATCTGTAATCATTTCATTTTTTGCCAAAACCTTTGAAAAGTAGAAATCCTAACACTTTCCCTTCAGCTTGTGCCTCCTATGAATGAGAACTTCCTTGTCACCACAACACCACGTCACCCCAGAAGTTCAGCATCCACAACTGTGTGGACTGCTCTGTAGGCTACATTCACACATCCTGATGACCCAGCGCTTCCTTGTGGATGTGTCTGTCCACATCCAAGATCCACTTGGGGACCACACAGTGCATTTAATCGTGGCTACTCCCTTAATCTAGAATGATCCTTACCCTTTTCTCCACATTCTAAGACTCCAACTAACTAACCTCTAACAGTCCCCACAAGATGGGCCTGCCTAGTTGTTTGCTCAAGACTAGATTCAAGGTATACTTTTTGGCAGGAGCACACACAGGTCAAGCACCTACCCCATGGCATCACCCCAGGAGATGCAGCATGTTGGTTTCCAATCACAGATTTGTAAGGCACAGACCTGTTTCTTCACTAGATCTGTCTTAGATCATTCTGATAGATGTGACGATGTTGAGGGTTTTTCTTTTTCTTTTTGCCAACTGTGACCAGCAAACAAGGCCAAAGAAAGAACTTATGTTCACTCTCCCTCTTTCTCAGATGTTACTGAAATGACCTTCTTAGTCTCCCAGTATGTATACAATGCACACTACAACAGTCACCCTTACTGTGAATATCAGTTACATGGCTACATTGGCTCAAGATGGCACAAGCCTTCACTGAAAGAACCTGGCTACAGACCATGCACTAATTCATGATTTATTGTTGTTGTTATTCTTTGAGTCGGGGTCTCACTCTGTCGTCCAGGCTACAGTGCAGTGGCACAATCACAGTCACCACACCCTTGACCTCCTGGGCTCATGAGATCCTTTCACCTCAGCTTCCCAAGTAGTTGGGACTACAGATGCAGCACTACCACACCTGGCTCATTTTTTATTTTTGTGAAGACAAAGTCTTGCTTTATTGCCCAGGTGGGTCTTGAACTCCTGGGTTCAAGCAATCCTCCAGTGTCAGCATCCCAAAGAGTAGCTGGTACTATAGATGTGTGTCACTACACACAGCTAATTTTTTTTTTTTTTCTTGTAGAGACAAGGTTTTGCTATGTTGCCCAGGCTGGTCTCAGACTCCTAGGCTCAAGCAATCCTCCTACCTTGGCTTCCCAAAGTGCTAGGATTACAGGTATGAGCCACCATGCCCAGCCTAATTCATGATTTGAATATGCTATTAAGAAAAACCCAACAGCATATTAAATATTAAGTCACATAATAGGTAACCATAGTTTCGTTATCACATAAAAAAGTTAACAGCCTTTCGGCTTTTAGCTAAAGCCACTGACAAGCTAATATTCTTATTCCAAACACTATCTTCCTTAAGAGTATTAACTAAAATAAAGATTTCCCAAACTTGACTCTGTGGTTGATAAAATGCAGTTTTATGCTTACCTCATAGTTTAGTGGCATTATATATAATATGTTAACTAGTAATCATTTTAAAGACTTACAGATACAAAAAGTTTTAAGACTCTTAAAAGAAGTTCATAAAAAAGTCATACCTGAGTAAAAATATTATGTGTTTGGCTTAAAATCCACCTAGCATCAGCATCAGGCGCTACCACTAATTTCAAGGTTCCCACGTAGACATCAGAACACAAGGTCCAGAAGTGCTGTTCTTGGAGGCTGTAGACTCCTTGCAGCTGCTGCACCTGGTAACACGAGGGGGCGAGGCAACATCAGAACCAGTGCGACAGGCCACTCACGGCTATCACGCCACATGGCAGGAACAGGGACTCTGCCCACTCACTTGGTCCAGAGAGGAGGTCAAATGCCAGGTACATGAGTATAAGGAAGACCTGAGGGAGCACAGATCAGAACCAGAGGGCATGCCTGAGCATGCTGCAGACACTGAACAGAGAACCGTCTGGATACAAATGAGCTGAGATGACAGATAAAGAGACGTAAGAAGCCGGGCTCGGTGCCTCAGCCTGTAATCCTGCGCTTTGGGAGGCTGAGGTGAGTGGATTGCCTGAGCCTGCGGGTTCGAGACCCGCCTGGGCAACTTGGCAAGACCTCATCTCTACAATAAATCAAAAAATTAGCCAGGCGTGGTAGCACGCACCTGTAGTTCCAGCTACTTGGAAGGCTGAGGCAGAAGGATCGCCAGAGCCCAGCAGGCTGAGGCTGCGGTGGCTGGGAGCGGCCACTGCCCCCCAGTCTGGGCGACAAAGTGAGACACTAACTAAAAAATAAAAATTTTAAAAAAGGCATAAGAGAGGAAGAGAAGGACGGAAGCCCTGACTGGAGATGTAAAACAATGGACTTCATGGATCACAAACCAGTTTCAACAAGATCAATAAGCTGCAGGGGTATTTCTGAATGAAGTGTATTTTGGACAGGACAGTTCTTCACTGTGTCTGTCTGTCCAAAAAACCACAGGACTTTGCATCCCTGGGTCCTAGGAATGAAATGCCAACACACGCCCTTCCCCGAATCATATGCCAACCTCAGGTTTTCCAACCACTCCTTGAGTTTTCCACAGCCTGAGGCTGAGAACCACTGGTCACAAGACCTTGGACCACAGTAAAAAGATAAAATCAGATGCAGTTTAACAATACAAAATGGAAAAAAGAAGTAACTACAAACAAAAGATTGCAAAAACCATAAGGACTAGGACGCAGACTATAGGAATGTGTCAATATCCGAATGCACAATGATTACACCCAGGGAGAGCCTAGGCCTGCTCCCACCCAGCCCCAATTTGCATGGTTCCAGTCTGGATCATACAGGATCTCAGGTCTCAAATTCCAGTCTTGTACTACATCCACCTCTTCCCGAAGCAGGCCAGAGACCCTGGATTTCAGGCAGGCGCTGCCACTCTGTCCAGAATCCTCCTGGGCCCCTGGTCTCCCTCTGAGTGAAACCAGTGCTTGTACAGTGACATGCAGGAACCCGTCACACGGCCCCTTGTATCCCCACTCCCTCAGCCCTCCGCCGCCTCTCTTCCCTTTCATCAGCCACCCCAGCCTGGTCCCAGGGACCTGCCATGCCCTCTGCCTGGAGGAGTCTTCCCCAGATGTCTGCACGGTCCATGTGTTGGGTCTTTACTCAAATGTCATCTCCTCGCAGTAAGCCCACCTCATGATACCCTATCTGAAACTGTTTATTGCTACATGTCCCTGCTTGGCACATAACACTACACCGTAGTGTACACACACTCTCTATCTATGTATCTATGTATGATCTATCCATCTATGTATCTTTCTGTAATCTATCGATGTATTATGTACGTATGTATCTACCTACCTACCCACCTACCTATCTACCTATGTATCTCTCCCTCCCCTACCTCCCTCCCTCCTTCCCTCACTATCTATCTACCTACGTATGCATGTATCTATCATCTACCTACCTGCCTGCCCATCTACTTCTCTCTCTACCTACCTATGCATGTGTGTATGTACATAGCTACCTTACCATCTCGTTTATTGCCATCTAGCTATCTATCTGCCTACCTTCTATCTATCTATCACCTTGTTTACTGCTGTCTCCTTCAGCAGAACTTCAGTTCAACAATGTAAGAGATTTATTTTTGGTTTTGTTTTATGTTTGTATTTTTAGATTTAAAACAGTGCCTGGTCCAAATAAATGCTCAGTAAATAGTATATATATTAAATGAATAAAAACACAATTTTGAAAACCTCAACAAAATAGATAAATTTCTGGAAATCCCAAAAAAAAAAAGAAAAAGAAAAAGCCTCAGAGAGCAACTTTCAAGGAAGAGATGACCTTTGCCTTAGGTGTTCCAGAAAATGGAAAGGATCTGCTACCTGTATTAGTGAGAAATAAACTTGACCCCAAACCAGATAAAGACAGTAAGTCATAAGGTTATTTCTCTTATGAACTAAATAAGTTAAATCCAACAGTGTATTAAAAATAACATATCATGACTAAGCTGAGTTTACCCCGAGAGAGAGAATAGTTTAACATCAGAAACCTACTCATGGTATTCTTCAATTAATGAAGTCAAGGAGAAAAGTCACACAGCCATTTCAATAAAGGCATTATAATTGCTTAATAAAGTTCAACACCTATTTATGATGTGAAAAAAAACTGTTAGAAGGACATTTCCTTAATACAGGATATCTTCCAAAAATGTGCAGGAAATAAAGCTGAAATCTTAGATAAATTCCCTTTGGGATCAGGAAGAAGACAAGAATGTCCAAATCACCATCACTGTTTAGCATCTCTGTATAGATCTGCCCAAGTTGAACTAAGATCAGTACTCAGAAGTTAAAGGAAAGGCTCGATGTGAAAAGATCTGTATAACAATCACGGCAGTTTACAAAGCAAGACGCTACTCTGTGAATATGTTAACTCCTCAACCCTGGAAACAGTCAAGGAGCAGCTGCAGGACCAGCTGACAGTACAGAGGAGCTTCCTGCAACAGACAGAATCTGGACCAATGGACAACAAGCTCTTTCTTGACTCCAAGACTCTGATATTTAGGTAATGCATTTGGGAAGTTAATTAAAAAAAAAAACAAAAAAAAACCTTATGTCTATCAACATATTCATTTTTATCAGAATCTGACACACGGAGGCATTATTTTTATAAACTCCAAGACAGTTGGTAGGAAATTTGAGAAAATACCCACTGTGCCTTCTTTAAAAACTGCTCTCACGGGGAAGAGTACAGAGTGCACATCTTCT
Source organism: Cephalopachus bancanus (assembly GCA_027257055.1). Classification (NCBI taxonomy): domain Eukaryota; kingdom Metazoa; phylum Chordata; class Mammalia; order Primates; family Tarsiidae; genus Cephalopachus; species Cephalopachus bancanus. The sequence continues at coordinate 5,115,086 of JAPVLO010000176.1, read as the reverse complement.
TCCTCTTTTGGACTCTGATGACACAGCGGTTTCAACCACTGTCCCTCCACATTTCTCTAATGGCATCCTCATGGTATGGTCCACAGTTAGTGAGACAGCCTGACTGAGAAGACTGCTCCACCTCCCCTGGAGCAGCAGCACATTCTTGCTGTTATCCTAAACACAGACTGAGGAATGGTTTCTGTGGAAACTGACTTCACTCTCCAAATTAAGAACACCTGGGGAGAAGGTAGTTGCAGATGAAAGTCTGTGTTGCTATTCTTGCTCTGGCAGTGTGAACGAGTAGAAGAGGTGATATGGGCTAGGATCTGGATACGGTCACCAGCATCTGTGACCTAGGATGAGTCCCAATTTTACCCAGGGAAAAGAAGATGACACTTACCCTGTAGTTTACTGTGAAAAAGATATATATATATGCATTCAATACATTGTCCTCCTCAACTATGCTGACTGATTCCACCCTAAAATCACAAACCTTCTATGGGCTCCTTTTCACTCTCCCTGTCTCAGAAGACCATTTCATACCTTCCCCTTCTTCTTTGAGACTTCCAGCCTCTCGCATGATGACAGGACCTTGCCAGTCACAGAAAAAGCAGAAGCACACGGCAGACTCCATGTTTTGTACCATCAGACCAACCAGGCGATCCTCAATTACGCTAGCACCTGCCCTCCCTCAGGGGTCTAGTGCCCTGCCCCGTCTACAATTAACCCTTCCATTGTGCTCTGGGTTCTATCTGCTCACCTTCTTAAGAACCTTATTCCTTTAATAATCCCCTTCACTACTAAATCATTAATTTCTTCCTCTCAGCTGGACAGTTCCTGTCAGTAACACACATTTCTAGAACCATGCTGTGTAACACAAAAGCCACCAGACACATGTGACTATCTAAATGAACACAAGTTAAATTAACAAAATCAGTCCATTAGCCATATGTGGCCTGTGGCTTCCATACTGGATGATGCAGATTACAGAACATTTCCATTATTGAGGAAAGTTCTAAGGGATAATGCTGTTCTAAATTATCCTATTTTTAAAAAAAACAAATACCCTCTCCTGACACTATGTCCACATCCAGGCCACCAACTCATCTCTGCTCCCTTTAACAGCAGCGCTTCTTAGAGGGGCTGTCATGGTCACTGCCTCTCCTCCTAGCCTATCTCCTCCTTTACCCACTTGCCATGCTCTCCTCTCCACACTCGAATTGCTCACAGCAGCATCATTCATGTTCACAGTGCCGCAACCAGTCACTTCTCTGTTCCCACCTCATCTGACCTCGCAAATACCCAGCATGGATCCCATGTCCTCCTCCTTCAGCTGTGACCCCACTCTCCTCTGCTCTCCAGCTCCCTACAAAGTCCCCCTTATCTTGGCCTCCTCATCTTCCAGCCCCCACCCTAAACCGGGACTTGAATTCAGAGCTAAGAGAACAGAGCTCTAAGCTCCCCGGGGTAACCTAAGACAACCTTATTGTTTTAAATGCTGCTCACATACTAATGACTCAGAGCTCTTCCAGGTCCTAAACTGTCTCCACAACTCCAGCTCTGCATATCCAACCACTTAATTAACATTTCCTAGAAGTACAATAGGCTTTCCATGTTAACATATGCAGAACAGAACTCTTCCTTTGAGGGGATTTTGCATCCTCAAATCTGTATCAACAAGGCCTCCATCTCAAAAGGTGGCATTGCCATGTTAGTGGAAAAAGTGACCCAACACTTTTTCCACTAACATAACCCACCTCCAAAACATATCCCAAATGGGTAATTCTCCCCATCTTTACTGCCTCCACTGTCATCTGTGCCACCACTGTTTTCACTTAGTGACAGCAGCTTCATCACTGATATTCTGCATTTCCATTCTCCCTAGAATTTATTCTCTACAATAACCAACCAATAATCTCGTAAAATCATGAGATTTATGATGTTTCTGCTTCCTGGAAGCTTTCCGATGCTTCCACTGAATCAGAACTAAATCTGAACCTTGCAGTATGACCAGCGCCCATATGATCTACCTTCTGATGCTTTTTCATACCGCTCAAGTCATTCTTCCCTTTATGTAATAGGCTGCAGTCATAATGGCCTTTTTTCTGTTCTTCAAACACACTAAATTAGTTCCAGCCATAGCACTCTTCCGTTAGCATTTTCCTTTGCTAGAACATTCCTCTCCAGGATTTTCATATGGCTAGCTCCTTCTTGTCATCAAGGATTCAGCTTCCTTGAATATCTCTTCTTCTGTGAGTCTAATTGAAGCCATCCATGTCTACCACATCACCTTGTTTTCTTTCTTTTCACTCTCTCTCTCTCTTTTTTTTTTTTTGGAGATAGAGTCCCACTCTGTCATCCATCCAGGCTGGAGTGCAGTGGCACCATCGCAGTTCATTGCAGCCTTGAACTCAAGGGGCTCAAGCCTTAGCCTCCGAAGTAGCTGGGACTATAGGCATGTGCCACCATGCTCAGCTAATTTTTTGTAGAGACGAGGTCTCACTTTGTTGCCCAAGCTGGTCTCAGACTCCTGGTATCAAATGATCCTCCTACCTCAGCCTCCCAGAGTGCTGGGATTACAGGTGTGAGCCTCCACACCTGGATACCTTGTTTTATTTCTAGTATAATGATTACCATTGATATTTTATTAATCTATTTATTGTTCAGCACCTGTGTTCACCCTGGACTATAAGCCCTGTGAGAATAGAACAGACTCTGTCCCATTTGCCATGACCGTCCCAGCACCTCAGAAGATGGCAGAGTAGGAGCTCAAAAAATACATGCTGACCAAATGCTGGACATATTCTGTACTATCTATCGGCTATACAGAGTCTGTATTTTAAAAGAACTGCTCAGTTTCTAGAGTAGGACAATTTCTACCACATTTTCTTGAGTAAAGGTCAATATTTTCCAATGATTTTATTCTGGTTTGTATAAATGGCATTCGTGGTCAATTCAATCTTGGAAGAAATACACAATTATTACACACATGCTATCCATATTTGTGAAAGCTGAAACCCAAACAGTTTGGAAACAGCATGAAACCCAATAGTCTGGAAGCTCTGGAACTCACCCTCTGATAGCACTGAGGCAGAGTGTTTTCCAGCAGGGGAGGTGTTCTCTGCATTAGTATTCCAACAGATTCTCTTAAAAGAGGAATAACACTGAGGAAAAGGAAGACAACACATTTATTAAAGCCACATTCTAACAATCCCATCCTACAAGAAGTTACAAAATATCTTCCAATAGTAAAATATATTCTAAGATTTATCAGAAAAATATGAGGAAAAATAATCGTTTTAAATTTTTCATGTGATCAGTAAGTTATTAAGTAAAGTAAAAGAACTAGAGAAAATGTGTCACTGTATGGAAAATAAGTTATAAAACAGAATAATATTGGATCATCTAAAAATCTAACATAGCACATGACTCCAACGTGGCTAGAACCGTCCAAGGTAATCATAACCTATACTGATGCAAAATTCCCCCAAATGAAGAGTTCTATTCTGCATATGTTAACACTGAAAGCATACTGTACTTCTAGGAAATGTTAATTAAGTGATTTGATATGCAGATCTGAAGTACTGACAAGAAAAACATAAAAAATGAATACATCAGTCCACTTGTCCAATATTTCTCAGACCTGTTTATTTATTCATTCTTTAAAAAATAGCCACAGATGTAGTAAAAAGAGCTTAGCACCTCCAGGGATGGGGCCAAGGTCTGCATGTGTTGCAGTAGCCGGTCCTCGACCAGGATTGAAAGCCATTGCTTTATTTACTGTTTGCATGATTAAATGTCCACAAAACAATGACTAGTGCAATGGCTTTCAAACCTAGCTCCGCATCAGATGTACCTCGGAGTCATGTTTTGTTCTCGTTTCTGAATTCTGAGTCAGAATCCTTTCAGGGAATGACTGACATGTTTGAGAAGCTTTCCAGGTGGCCCAGTGAGTAGGGGGGTTAGGGCTAGGATTAGAATTAGGTTAGAGTTAGAGTTAGAGCTAGGGCTAGAGTTAGAGCTAGTGTTAGGGTTAGGGCTGGAGTTAAGATTAGGATTAGGGTTAGGGCTAGGGCGGTAAGGCTCTGTTCTACTGCTTGAAGCCAACTGAGAGGAAGGTCAAAGGGAGTTTCATTCCGTTTATTAGATTAAAACTGTTCTTACTTTAAACTTACAGAATCTCAAAAATTTCAAAGTAAAACATCTCCTGTTAATAGCTGTAGCCAAGATAAATGGAACAAAACATTTCTCAAGGAAGATCTCGCAAGAAGAGCTTAAGTGATCTTCAGAAGGAGTGGCATCTTTGCAGCAGTAGGTACAGTGGGGCAGTGGCACTGCCAGAGCCACAGGCTGAAGTGTCCTTCGTGAACACCTTTTACAATGTTTCATTTTCAAGACAGTAGACTTAGTCTAGTTTAAGAGACTGCGAGTCCCCTCTGTAATAATCCCTGAGGAGATCAGTATTACACACCAGGACATTATCTTTGACAACCCGCAGGCTCTTGGTAAGTCATAAGAACGACCATACAAAGATGTCCCCAAATCTTTGTTTAGACATTCATGTGTGTATTCCATGGGTGCTGCCTCCCCAAGTTGGCTATTCCCTGACACTATCTTTTTCAAAAAAGAATTGAGTACATCCTTTTTTCCTGAAATTCACTTGGCTCATGAGGACCTTAGCTGAAAACTCTAGAATTGGTAAGATAGTTTCAGGATCACAGTTAATACCATATTAGAATTAAAAAGGGATTTAGAGATCACTCATCAATTCAAGAACCATATGCAGATAAACATTTTAATGAAATTAATGTTAGAATCAAACATTTATCTTAAAATTAACTAAATATAAGACATCATAACTGATATAAAGAAACAAATTAGGGTGCATTTTTCTTTTTTTGTCTTTTTCTGTTTCGTCTTTTTTTTTTTAGTAAGGGTCAATTATGGGCTTTACTAATTTTTCCATATATGAAATGTGGAATGGCTGCCTCCTTAGATAGAACTTTAATAAAATGATTAAATTTCACAAAAGCAAATGGGAATGTCACACTCATTTTCTACAACAGCAACTTTAAAATAACATAAGAATTGCAGTTATAGGAGCCATAACTATTTCATAAATCTGTGATGGGGGAAATAGTTACTTGTTAAGTCACATGGTGATATGCAATTTAGAACCAAGGTCAATTTCTACAGTAATTTCAAGGGTCATAAAAATGTAAAAGATATCTGTAGACACTCTAGTTTTTGTCTTTTTCTTTCTTTTTTTTAGTTTTTGCCTTTTAAAATTGTGTTTAGTGCAGGAATTTGTGTCCATATTTTTCTGACAAACTATTATATTGGGGAATCATAAAACAGATTTTAGCTTGGACCTATCCAACCATAATGAAAGGATATGGAGAAAAAGACAAGCTTAGCAAATTCCTGACTGAGCTAAGACTCAGAGCAGCATCCAAACCCAAAAAGTAAGCATATGGAAACAATTAGAGGTTCGCTTCTGGTTGACTAACCCAATTCTAACTTTCACAATGAAGCACCATTTTCCTATCATAGATAAAAAGTGGTGAGTCATGAGGTGTGAGTTTACCAGCAGAACTGGGTAATGATTTTGTTCTTCCAAAGCTGAAGGCAGATCAAATTAATAATCATGCAAACAAAAACACAAATTTAATCTGCAAGCTTTACCCTCAAATGCTAACAGATTAAATGAACAACAGTTAGTATTACTTTTCACTGCCAGGAACTTTGCAAATAAAAATATATACACATTTTACTTCAAAGGCAGCTTTTAGTGAACAGACCTCACCATTTCAACAGTAAATAAAATTATATAGCAGTAATTATAAATAAGCCAAACAAAAGAAAAGAGCATACATTATGAAAACTTTTGACAGACTAGTGACAATCATAATGTATAACAAAAAATTTCAGAATTAAAATTACTACTTAGATTCGAAGATAAGCATCAAGTCATAATTGTTAAAATATGGTCCCTGATTCATCTTTATGTCGGCTTATGGGTAAGTCCTCATTCATATTATCAGGGGTTCTTATGATCTACAGACAAACAGAAACAAAACTACTTTAAAATAAATGTGAAGGTCTGGCATATGCTATATACCATACTTGTAATGGACAAAAAAAGTCAAAGAAAACTGATCCCTGAGGGAAATGCAACCTCATTTAAATTAAACATATAACCATATTTGCATAAATATAACTAATATATAGTAAGGGATAATTACCCATTAATCCAGAATTTCTTAAGCCTAGTGTAGAATAGATAATCCAAATCAATATTACCTGGGATTGCAGTTTATTTTGTAATTATGCTGAGTTTCTGAAATCTATAGTTCAGATCAATGCATATTTACAGAGAACCTACCTTATTCAATAATAGATATAATAAGCTACCCCAAGGTTCCCCTGGAACTTAGAGTGAAAGTCATGAAAAGCCATCCTTTTCCTTAAGCTTCTGGAACTTAGCTGTAACACCTAATGCATCTGGTCTTTGAACCAAACATATCAATGTACGATGTCAAATTAGTAAGTATTCTGTAATGTCTTTGTTTACATAGCACTTAATAGTTTTTAAAGTGCTTTCATAAAATTTTTCTACTTTGATCCTCATAACAACCTTAAATAACCTTAAGGAAATGTAATCACACAATGGTCAGATGAAGGCAAGACTATAAGAAATCATGTAGCGGGCTCAGTGGCTCAGCCTGTAATCCCACACCTTTGGGAGGCTGAGGTGAGTGGATTGCCTGAGCCCGCGGGTTCGAGACCCGCCTGGGCAGCGAGACCTCATCTCTACATCTCTAAATCAAAAAATCAGCCAGGCGTGGTAGCGCATGCCTGTAATTCCGGCTACTCGGAAGGCTGAGGCGGAAGGATCACCGGAGCCTAGCAGGTCGAGGCTGCGGTGGCCGGGAGCGGCCACTGCACTCCAGTCTGGGCGACAGAGTGAGACTCCAACTCAAAAAAAAAAAAGAAATCATGTAGGACAACTCCCTCATTTCACAGGAGAAAACTGACTCAGAGTGGTTGCAACAACTTGATCTTTGCTATACATGGATAAGAGGCAGTTGGGTATGACACGGACAAGTTCAACTCTTTCTACACACTGCAGTATCTTGTCACAGTTGAGTCCTCTAAAGTCAAGGTCATGCCATATTCAGTGCATTTCCAGTACTCAGCACAGCACTTGAAACATTATAAAAACATAACGCATGTCTGCTGAATGTATTACGTATTTAGAAATTTCAAATGCTAGAAGATTATTAGAATATAAACTAGCCCCCGTTGGACATGACTTTCAACACTTCACAGTTAATAGCTAAACAGCACAACAGTAAAGAGCCTCCCAATTCAGTCACATACAGAAAAGAACCTCTAATAAGTAGAAGGTGAACTAGATGATCTTCTATTTCTCATAGATGAAAAAGAATTATACTTGGATAGGAACAATCAGCATTCTCAATTCTCAATGTGCAATTTATTATCTTCATAAAAGCTCTCTCCTTCATTTTCATGAATAAGAAACGAAAATCACACCAGCAATAAAGTAAAAATAAATCTTAAAATGGGAAGAGACAATGAAATCAATGAGAGAGCAAAAAGCCCCATGAAATATACATGGTTTCAGGAGAAGACCAAGCAGGAATAAATTCAAATTATCCACATAAAGGATGGTGACATGTGTACTGCGGAGATCAGGAGACTTGGGGAAACTGTCCCATTCCCTCGGTGGCCGCTGAAAGCAGTGGCCGTCCAAGAGGGACCCAGGCAGGCGGGGAAGCTCTGGGGGAAAATCTGCATATAAAGGTACAGAGGGAAGAAATAGGACCTTGTTTAGGGCAATCAGAGACAACAGGAGATATTTATTAAGACTATCAAAATCAAATTATCTAACATTTGGGTAGCTTCAGAGATCACACATTTCAACTAAGAACAAAACAGAAGTTTTAGCCCAGAACAAGAAGGTCAGCAAGAAAAACCCAGAGAAATGGTACACACGCTCAAAACTCTCCACTGGCGACGAGGACTCTGAGTTACGCTACATCCAACTCGCTTGCTTAGGCAATGCTGTGCTCAGGGCCGATCCAACCCACAGTGTTCAAACCTCTTCGGTCATAAAATAGAGAGCCCTGCATCTCAGGGGCCGAGGCTGCCACTCTGAAGAAGGCCAGCACCCAGAAGGACGCTGGAGAAGAGCAGAGAGGGTGTCACCAAATGCGCAGTGACTTCGCTGCCCTCTTCAGTGATGGAGGCGGAGCTTACCTGGGGCCTGGTTTGGGGCCTGGCCTATCAAGTAGCTGATAACTGGTTGCTCCAAAGTAACCAAGGCAGACACCAATGAACTGTATTTTTTTTCTTTACTTCCTTTCTCTCTCCATTCCTATCTGATGATGCGAGAATAAGATTAAGATCAGTTAACATAGAATGACAGTATGTCACGGCAGTAGACCACACTACAGCGGACAGTGTGTGCTTCCCAGCAGCCTCCCCTTGGGAAGGCAGGCAGGAAGGAAGGCAGTAGGAAGAGAGGAGGGAAGGCAGGTAGGCAGGAAGCTAGCACTTAGACTACCTGTGTGGCAGGTGATGCTCAATCCGTACACACTAGCCCATTTAATTCGCACACAAGAAATTATAAGGCAGGCACTATCCCCACTTTAAAGATGAAAAATTGAGGCATAGAGAGACTGTGTGACAAGACCAAGACTATACAGCCACATGGTAAAAGCAGTTGAACATCTCCAAGGAGACCATGAACGTGGCTTTGCCAGCTCCCCCAAAACTTCTTCGCCTGCAGGCAAGTTCCGAATTTAGAAACTGATTTTCAAAGTGTGTGGGAAGGAGCCTGGACCACAGAAAAAAGTGAAAGGAACACATAAATAGTAAAAATGGCTCCAAAGGGTCTTGGCAAGTTGCAGTGGCAGCTAACAACATGACAGCTTCCTGCCATCTGAGACCGACTGATATAGTACAATGACACGTCCAGAAACAAATCCCTGACACCTCATTCCCATTCTGGGTCAAGACTCAGCATCGACTTCCCAAGTCACATGTCTGCTAGGAGCAAACCACACATATGAAATTAGAAGCAAAGAAAAAGAACCCTTATTTAATTGATTACCCAAAATAACATTTCTAAAATACCACTGTGAGTATATATGTATAGTTTTTATTGACTATTGCAAAGTAGGTTTCTAATTGCTACCTTACAATAGATGCTGATTACATGAAATATTTAGCTGCTGAGGGATGAGTAGGAATTATGTTTTCAAAAGATTAATTAAGCAAAGAAACAGAATGATTTAAGTACAGGCTACCTAGTGGTGGAGAGTTTTAAACTACACATAAATTAAGAGTGAACATTCTAATGCAAGAACCAAAAAGGGCTGAAATTATTTCTTTTTGCAGCAAGAAAATCCAGAGTTGTAAAATCTTAATATGTTTTCCACTTTTAAAAAATTTATTTTTATTTTTTTGAAGGGCTAAAAATGTGGATGATTCTCAAGTCAAAAATAGATATAAAATACATTCAGTTTCACCTTCAACCGCTCCCCTCCCTCTGCCTAGAGATAACCATGTTTATATTTGCTTTTGGTTTATTCCTCCAGTGTCTCTTTCCAAAATTATATAAAAACATGTAGATTAGTAAGTGCGTCCCTTCTCCTTCATAAATAGAAGGCAGCACTACTTTTATATAACTTACGCTATAAACCTATAAATCATGTGCTACATATTAAGTGCTATCTTCTTTTCTTAATAACATACCTTGAATGTCACACTGCATTACCATATAAAGAGTCTCCTTATTTTCTGTTTTAGGGTTGTATAGAACTCCCTTAGTGAAGATGTGATACCATAAAATATATATTTAGTCTTCAACCCCATTTCCTGACACACAACTCCTCAAATCCTTGGAATCTCTAAAATGATGTATTCTATATTCTAATGAGTTAACTGATGACTGGCAGCGCCCAGTAGTGTCCACACGGAGGCCGGTCATATGGAAAGATCAGTCCATCCCCAACATCCCAGTAAGGAGAGGGGCTGAAGGTTAAGTTGGTCACCCATGGTCCACGATCAGTGGTTTAATCCAGGCATGTCCAACCCGTAGCCTGTGGCCACATGTGGCCCAGGAAAACTAGTCATGTGGCCCCAAAAAGTCTTTTCATGTCATGTGTGTTTCAGCATTTATTTTCTTCACAACCCCATGCATAGCTCCATTGGTGAAGTTCAAAGTTCACCATCACGCCTGGTTCATGGCATTGCTTTTGGGCAGCACATACCTATGTGAGCAGCTGCTTTCAGTGATGAAGCACATAAAGAGCAAAATTCAAGCAAACATTTCTGACAAGCACCTTGAGACTCACTAAGAAATACAACTGCTGATCTTCACGATGAATTAGCTTCCCTCTTTCTCATACACAGACTTCATGACTACCACACTAAGTTGGAATGTTAAATATACTCTTAAATTGGATAGTAAATGAAAACAAGCTGTAACTAATTGCTGTAACTCATAAACCAGCTTGCACAGAACATGTTATAATCCTGCCGAATTTGTTTTCTGCCCATATAAGCAGAATTAACTTCTCAGCACTGACTCCATTTCTTTGGAGTCCATATTTCCCAGCTGGCCATTCCCAGCTTTTTGCTTGAATAAACTCTTTAATTCTGGATTCTGATCCTTTTGATTACTTTGGGTTAACACTTGCCTAGTGTGTGGGTAAGACCCTGCACATCTGGTCACAGAAGTCTTCTATATGGAGTATTGTTGATTGAGAGAACAGAAAAAGCAATTGCTGTGTTCTTTTCCACACAGATGAACATTTGTCTTCTTTCCAATCTTTTGCTATTGCAAATAAAGTCAAATGAATGACATTATAAATATGTCCTTGTATATTTTTGCAAATTCACCTTTGGAATATATTCCTAAAAGTAGGATTACTTAATCAAAGGTAAACTCATGTTTAATTTGCTAGACATTGTCAAATTTCTCTCACAGAGACAATACCATTCTCCCTCCTATCAGCAAAGTATGAGAGTGGTTATCTTACCAATAGTCTTGCCAAGTAAGAAGTGGTATCTCAATTCAGTTTTAACTTGCTTTCCTTTCTTATGAGCTGGGCTGAACTACTTTTATATGTTCAAAAGTCACTTGTATTTCTGTTCCTTTGAACTAAATGAATTTATACTTCTGCCCATTTTTCTGTCAGGGTATTGGTCTTTCAATTAAATTTAATTATGATTTTTAGAAGCTCTCTCTATATTAAGCAGGCTGGCCCCTCATAATCTCAATGGCCAATATTTACCCTAGTTGCTCTTTTTTTCAATGTAACTTAATTTATCAATCTTTTCCCCTGCTTATTTTCTAGGTTTAGAGCCACAGAAATAGCACACTCCACTGTTTGTATTTTAACAAAATAAGAAAGTATAAATTAATAATTATTTTAACAGTACCAATTTTACTTGAAGAATCAAGCAATATATAAAATTCAAATCTATACTTCTGTTTATTTTATTAGAACTTAATAAGTAGAACTCAAATATCTTCTTATTTGATATTTTGTAGTTTTGGACTTTAGGATAAAGGGGGAAAAAAAACAGTATATTTGATATTTTAAAGAGACCAAATACATTTCAACAATAGCTTCCAGAAAACATTAACCGTATTAAAGCGGCTCCTAATTTACAAAAAAAGAAAAGAAAAAGGTTGTGTTCTAAGGCATTTTAATGTTAGTTATTTAGAACCTTCATTTTCCAACAGGAAACAATGCAAAAGTAGTCAGGGCCACAGTGGCTGTTTAGAGACGGGCACAGGGCTACAGTCTAGCACTAAACTATGGTCACTGAGTGGTACAACTTTTTTAAAGAAAAAATTCACTGAGTTTCAAATGTAACATAGGAAATACACCCCTTCAGTGCCCAAAAAACTGCCCCCTCTCCACTGGTAAGGAGACAGCTCAATGCTAGTCCCTGCAGCTGCAAACTTCTGGAGGCACTGGCAATTAAGACATGTTTATGAAGTGTGTGTGTGTGTGTGTGTGTGTGTGTGTGTGTGTGTGTGTGTGTAATCATAGCACAAGCGAGGAAGTGAGTAGAGACTGCTTCAGTAAGGAATTTTTTTATTATATTCATTGGTGGTTATGAGAATTGAATGAATGCCTAATTCTGTAGCCTAAGAGGGTATTGAAGATAAAGCAGGTGGTTCAATAAAAACTACTGAATTTTTGTCAAATGATACTCTTTCATATTTAGGTTCTTACGTTCAAAGTTCCTCTCCACATGACCATACTTGTGTTCCCTTCAATATTAATAAGACCCCCCCGACAGCCTTTATTTATCTATTTATTTATTTATTTATTTATTTATTTTTTGAGTTGGAGTCTTACTCCATCAGTGGCACGCTCACGGCCACCCCAGCGTTGATCTGCTGGGCTCCGGCCATCCTTCTGCCTCAGCTTTCTGAGTAGCCGGAACTACAGGTGCATGCTACCAACCCCGACTAATTTTCTATTTATTGTAAAGATGAGGTCTTGCCAACTTGCCTGGGTTGGATTTGAACCCGTGGCAGCCTTTCTTAAGTAGGAGTTCTCATCTGGACAATGGGACACACAAAATCATCTGAGTGACTATTTTTCAATTCCCCCAGAGATAGTACATAACCAGTACTTTTCTAGATGTACAGGTAAGAAGTTAATTCTATACAAAAGCATGCATATGGTATTAGGGTGTTGTCTCCCAGAATGCCAGCTGAGAAAGGTTGTTAGATTAACCAGTAAATGTTCCATGCTGGTTTTACATATGACTTAAAAATACAATTACTATGCAGTAATCTTCCCATATGTTCAGTTTTACAATATGGGTACATGTACAAGCAGAACATCTTAGCAAACTGTTTATCTGAGTCCCAAAAGCATAGTTCATAAATTATAACCACTTGAAAGGCAAACCACAAAGGAAATTGTTAGGGAACACCCAACAACATTTTTGAAAGAAAATCTCCATGGTTTGTCATATGGTAGCTTCCTACATGTTGAAAAAATGCTTACTTTTTACTTAATATCAGCTACAAATAATTATCTATTTAACCACAAAATCCATAAGATTTATCAAAATCAGTGTATGGTCCAAACCCTATGTTCATGAATGATTATGTATAAATTAGAATTTCAAGTTTATAATTTTGTCTCCATTAGTACAAATTCTTTCCATCTCCAACCTCTATCTATGACCAGGACTTGCCATTTCTAAAGCCTGTTCCTTAGTTTGCCTCTAAACACTGAGATGTTTTTTCTCCACTATGACAAGAAATTAATGTTATTTTAAACTTTTTTGTACCTAACAAAAAGACTTTCTTTTGGTTAAAAAAGTTTTCTTTGTATTTACAAACCATTATGGTTAAAAAAAAAGTACAAAGCACCCCCTGATAGTAACTGGTGAGTTCAAAAAACTGATTTTAAAAAAACCTAGCAAGGTTTCAGAAATATCACACCAGTAACAAAGCATATTTCTATATCCTGTTTATATTTATTATTTTCCATCACGCATTGGTACCCTTTTTACTTTAGTGAATAAAAAATAAAGTTACAAGTCTGTGTGAATGGCATCATTTTAAAAACTGTAATGAGATTCAACCACAACGAATTGTTTGAATTTCTGCATTCCAAATTATGAATTCACTTTCTATTCCAACCTACCTTACAGATGGGGAAAAGAAGCAAAACTCCTCTGAAAGTCTTATAGGAACTCTATTATCAGAAACTAACACATGACACTCTCACTGTACACTCAATTTCCCAGTTGGTACTGGTTTGCAAAATTCATTCCAGCAGAACCTAGTTTTATCCAGAGGTTTCTGTCACCCTTTGCCTGCGTGAGAAAATGTTGAGGGGAAAACACCATACTTTCTAAGAGATCACTTTCACTGTGGGAGTGAGAGGGAGCCCAGGCAGCCTGGAAGGAACAGTAAGATATTTTCCATGGCACGTTTTCTACTGGGACCACTAGACCCAGAGAATACCTAAAGAGTGCCATTAACCCTTGCTTTTGGCGAACTACAAATGCTTTGTGTGTATACATCAAGGGTAGGGAAATGTTATTTATTATTTGGCTGAGTCTTTAAGAGTTTCCACTACTCCTAAGATCAGGTAAACTCTTAACCTATTTGAAGAACATCTCAGAGGGATCTTGGAAATTATTTCATTATCAGGTGAATATTCAAATAAATTCAGTTTGTTTCTTAACAGAAAAAAAAGACTAAATGGAAATTTCTTTATTTTGTACTTCAGAACTACTTTTTAAAATTGCCTTCCATTAAAACATGTACACTTTCTTAAGGTATACGTCAAAAATATTGGTTTGCACTGGAGAAAGTAGGTAAGAAATATAATTTTAATATTACACTACTCAGAGAGATCTAATTAATGTTCAGGAATATGTGTGCATACACAGAGAGAGAGAGAGAGAGAGAGAAAAGAGAGACAGACAGAGAGAGAGAGAGCGTTCCCACTCATGCACGTAAAGAGAAATCTATTTTAGCTGTGGACCTTTTACCAGGATGAATAATTCTCATGTGCTGCTCTGTACCTTACTGTCATTGAACCTTTGCTACCTAATAAAAGACCCAAAACTTGGCTGACTTAAAATAATGACTGTACTATTATCTTTCATCTGGAGCCTGAGAATGCTTTGATGCTGACCAAGTCTGAAATCACACCGATACCTATAGTGGAGGCTGACAATAAAAGAAGAAACCCAAACAAAAGCCCACGCAAATATGAACACAAGTCTCTTGGCTGGTGAAACAATGGTCATTTTCTTCCTTATCTTTGTCTACAGTTTACCAAGTTTCTTTACCGATACATTATTTCCATAATTTGAAAGCTCCTTCTCTATGTACACTGTCACCAACCCTCAGCGTCTCCTCTAAGCAGCCCTCGCGTGTACAACTCTGCCTGGAAGCTGATGTCACCTTAGGGCACTGACCTCCCTGAGCTGGGAGGAAGCACTAGTCTCTCCCACGTGCCAGCAAGGTCCCACTGGGCTGTGGTGAGGAAGCACCCCCACCACTGCTGCCTCTAGTTCACAGTTCCCCCAGGGCCATATTAAATCTCCCCACTTCTGATATTTCCCCTCACACCTCCACTTCTTCCCAACTGAGCCTCTAATCCACTGACCCTATCACTTCTTTTTACAGCAAATCATTTCCTCTAAATCTTGATTTCCCACCACCATAATCCCTGCCTTGCCTCCTTTACTGCCAGCACTCACCCGACAACACCCTGAATCTGTCAAGTCCCATCTGTCTAGTCTACCCCATCACCAGGTAGCTGAACAAGACTGAAGACAACATACAACCACACTGGCTGTTTTCACCCTAAATTCATGACCACAAACCTCAAAGTGGGCCTTCTGCGCTGCCAGGCAGTCGCACTGCTCCCCTGGACCACAGGAGGCCTTGAATGAAGGTGACTCTGGCAGCCTGCTCCATTTCCTCCCTCCATTCGCTCTTAAACCATGGGCTTCAATACGGTAAGTAAATGCCATGAAAGGGCACTACAGGTGCACCAGACCCAGCTGAGGAGGCAGGAATCTGGAAAGGCTTCCTGGAGAGGCACCACTTACATGGAACCTGGAAGAAGGATGAGCATTTGTGATGCATGTACCTGTGTGCACTGCTGGGAAGGCACAGGGGCCAGGGGAGGAAGGCCCCAAGCGTGAGAGCGTTTTGAACAAAGAAAACCCGAGCAAAGCCCGGAATCCACGGCCGCCTAACGTACTCAGGGAACTGAGAGTGAAGTGATTTCCTGTGGTTGAAGAGCTAAGTATGAGTTGAGAAGTACTGAGACAGGGACGAGGAGGTCAACAGGGCATCACCATCAAGCCCTATTAAGCAGTGTGAATTTACCCTGGGGTAAGAGTCACTAAGGGATTTAAAGCAAAAGGGGTTGGGGGTGGTTAAAAAAATGCAAAATAATGTTTACAGGTAACATGATCTTCACTAATTCTAGCCAGTGTGAAGGGTTTAGAGGGAGACAAAAGGTCAACTTAGTATCTGTGGAGACAACAAAAGGTGAATATTAAAATTGTCCTCCAAGAAGTATTAGATGAAACTAAGAATTATAACATACAGCCAAATAAAATGAACACTGAAAGCACAAAGGTACAGTTGTAAGAATGAATAAATGACCAGAATTTGGGTTTCATAGAATATGGGACACACAAACTGAATCTCCACGGAAGTATAGTAAGATTCCAGAGAAGGAAAGGCATTCTAAACTTCCTGAAGGACACTTACTTAGCAGAGAGTTACTTCACTGCACAAATAATTTGAGAAAAAAAAATCTGCATGTTTAAAAGGCATATCCTATTTTTTAGGCAAAATCCTTAAAAATCTCCACTTATGACTAATTTTAACACTATAATTTTTTGGTCACACGCTATTAAATCTATGCTAATCAACTACAAGCTGTAAAAGTCAGCATAGGCTGACCTCTAGTACGTATTTGCTGTCATTACAAAAAAGTTTCACTGACAGTAAAATCATATAGAAAAATGAAACAAAAACAGTCCAATCAAGACAAACTCAGTGTAAACATACATTTTTAAATAACCAAAGACCGTAAAATAAAGAAATATATTGTCTTACTTAAGCCTACAGTAAATATATCTCAGGGTGAAATAAACTTAAGAGATAATAGCTACTCAATTGAATTCAGCAAATACCCATAGAGAATGTATACAGTCGCACCCCTGTACACCTTGACATACACATTGCCACTGCGAGGACAATAGAAAGGTGAAGCACTAAAGGGCAGGAGCTTCCTCAGGAAGGTCACACTCTAGATGAGGAGACAGGTTTATCTCATGAGCATTTTTACTACACTTCGGCAATGACAATGTGATTTTATAACTAAACTAAAAATACTTCTAGCTGAGAAGACAGTGATATCCTTTTGCATCTGGTAATACAAGATATAGCTATCAAAGGGATAACATTCTAACTGTAGTTAATCACTTCATACTTCTAACATTTTACTCTACAAATATAGGGCTGTTGGATTCAAGAAATTTACTACTGATTTGAATTATGACCAAAAATTATATAATTGCCAAATGTCAAAAGAAAACATCAAACTCTAGGCAATATATAAATGGCAAACACAGAAAAATGTGACAATGAAAAGAGTCTAAGTGGAATTTCATAGAGAGCAAAGGAGAACCCGCCTAATAGATCTGTAGTTTAAATAATAAGTTTATCACCTGTCTCTCACTTTAATACTTGAAAGTGACCCAGTAACACTTACCTTATAACTATAAGCATGGCTATGAGAATCGAGCAGATAGGATCTGCTATCATCAGACCAAAATTCTGCATCATGATGGCAGAAGCAATTACACCAACACTCCCAAGTGTATCTGCTAAAATGTGTAAAAATACACCTAGAAATAAAGCATAACAAAAATCAAAATAATATTTCCTGGCTAGTTTAAAATGCAAATATTTCCTAGAATTACACTCTTAATTTTAGATTAAAAAACCTAAGTACCTGTTTGAAAAATAAGCATGTATAGGCACTGTTTAGTAAGTATGTAATAATAGCACATTTACAACTGAAATAATCTTTTCTTTTTCAAACCAACAGGAGTTCAAATATCTTCCTGGTAAATTATACTTGCTCTTAATGATATAAATGAAAAAGTAAAGAAGCAAACTGATCCTAAAAACTGTTCACAAGCTTTCATCTCTGGCTGAAAAAGTCCAAGGTTAATTAACAATTTGTTAGGCAAGGGAAACCGCATGAGGCCAAAAGAACTGGTCAAGACATGCTAACTACAAATACACATGCATACAGAGCCCCCTGCTGGTGATTGAAGTTATTACCAATTGGGACCAGAATGTCCTATGATCCTTGTTATACTTAGGAATCATCCTGAAAGTTGTTACCTAAATTAGTTACACACTATATGAAAGGATTTCGGCACCAGTAATGACTCCACACCCAGCCGAGACCAAGAAATTTATTAAAGGGGCTGTTACAGAGAGGGTCTGTAACTGAGAAAAAGCAAGAGAGGGGGAGAGACAGAGAGAGTGAGAGAGGAGAGAGTGAGAGAGAGTGAGAGAGAGAGAGAGAGTGAGAGAGTGGCGGGGAGAGAGAGAGAGCAAGAGAGAGAGGGAGCAAGAGAGAGTTATGCAGGGAGAGGGGTGTATTTATGGGCTTGGCAGGGGCCGGAAGGGGCTGTGCTACGTTCTTATTGGAGGAGCAACATGGGAGCAGGGTGGGTATAACAAAGCTACCTACGTCATGGGAAATGATTGGAGGCTTGCAGGTTTGAACTTTGTGCACAAGGGGAATTGTGCATGAAGAAGTCGGAACCTAGGGCCCTTGTTGTCTAGTGTGGCTTTACCATGTTCGGCGCCATTTTGGGAGCCGCTCCTCTGGCTGTTTCCTGTACCCTTCACTATACTCAGATACAATGTGAAAGAAAGCAGAACTCTGAATACTTTAAAATCAATATAAAAGACTTCTGGCAAGATGGCGACAGGGCAACCAGGTCTGTGAAACCCTCTGCAAAGGAGAACTGCAGTGGGTCTCTGGCTCTTGCCCCAGGGGCTGCGGACCCCAGCATCGCAGCCTGCTGTTCATACGGAGCTCGGCCATTGCCACCGCTGGGGCATTGCAGGGGACTGGACAGCCGCTGCAGCCGCCGCTGCCACCGCCAGTACAACATTGCACCACCCGGGCCGGAGGCGATCCACAACTTCAGTCCTTGAAGCCCCTTCAGGGAAGATCTGCTGGGATCGCTGCCACCTTTCCTGCGACCGAAACGTCCTGCCTGCCATGAGTCTCCTGCCTATGCCCTGACGCAGGCATCCATCCATCTCCAGTCTCTGCCGGTTCCTGTCCGGCCCCACCCTCTCTGGGGTGAGCAGCTGAGATAGCACCACCTGCTGGCGATTCAAGGTAACAACACCGAAACGGGAGAAACAAGCTTGAAAAAGACATAGGCCAGAGTGGTGAATGCAGGGTGATCTGAACTGTCCTTCACAGCAGACCAGGGGCAACAGACCCTAAGTACAAGCTAATTTACCAGCTTGAAAAGAAAGCTAGAAATCAGAGCTGAAAGGACATTTGACTTAAACGAAAAGTCTCAGAGTGTGCTTGATTGGTTCTGTTAGTTTAATGACTTAATTCTATTCCTACTGTATTGTTCCTTTTTTTCCTCATCCTTTTCTTCTCTTTTCTTCTTTCTGTAAACCATATCTTTGTATAGAGGAACAGCACACCAATAAGACGGCTGGTTAGCTTGTATGTTAGCATCACTATATGTTTTATTTTTTCTTGTATGGGAGTTGGTTCGTCTGTAGCTGTGGTCTATTGTCTTTATCTGTTTCAGTATAGGTCTCTCTCTCCATTTGTTGGCACACGTTTGTTTCTCCCCTTACTCCTCTATCTCTCCACCCCCCTCTTCAACCCACTGTCTGCTCCATTCTCTTCCCTCTGCTAACCACATTTTATTTCAGGGAGTAAACTTACAGCCCCACTGCACGGACAGATTCCAAGGCAGTGGGAAGTGGGTTCCAGATTATCCACACACCTGTCAGCGAATACAAGGACCTGCAGATAGATTTTGAATCACAGCTCCCCCCTTAAGTAAATCTCAAAACTGCAAAAAGGACCACCCCCAACCTACAGTGAAACTCCAGAATTGAACAAAGTAAGAAGGCATACATAAAGAATAGGAGATTGAACAAACAGAAGTAAAACCAATCCCTTTACCCCTGAATAACAGAATTAAGGAAGACGGTGACGTGGAGGGAAGGAAAAAGTAGAGAGGGGGGAAAACCGCACAAATGAAGAAAAACCAAAAGAAGAATATAGGTCTCACACAGACCCCTGGAAGATCAGACACTGAGAAAACAGATTCTGGGACACAAACAATGAAGAGCCCCCAGAATGACTGGTTACATGCAACAAACCCAGACATCAAGACATTAATGAGGAGAATTTAAAAAATTGAGGAGAGACAAGAGGAAAATAGGAAGGAGCTGATGTCAGAAATGACAGCAGTAAAGAATACTGTGATGGAAATGAATAACAGACTAATAAGCATGGAAAGCAGAATCAGCCAAGCAGAAGAAAGAATCTCAGAGCTCAAAGACCAAAACAGAACTAACCCAAACTGTCAAAAGCATAGAAAAGAAGCTCAAAAAGACAGAACAAAGCCTGCAAGAGATGAATGATCACTTCAAGAGACCAAACCTAAGAGTAATTGGGCTTCCTGAGGCAGAGAGAGAAATAGAAGCCACACTGGAACAAACATTTCATGAAATCATTCAAGAAAACTTCCCTCATCTCATGAAGGATGAAAAAATTCAAACACAAGCGATTCAGAGAACCCCTGCAAGACAACAAATGAGAAGACCAACTCCCAGACACATAATAATTCGCCTAAACAAAGAAGCTATAAAAGAAAAAATCCTAAAGGCAGCAAGAGAAAAAGGCCAGACTACCTACCAGGGAAAACCAATTAGAATAGCAGCAGATTTATCCACAGAAACCCTCCAGGCTAGGAGAGCTTGGAGCCCTATCTTCAAAGTTCTAAATGATAAACAATTTCAACCAAGAATAACCTACCCAGCCAAGCTAAGCTTCATCAGTAAGGGAGAATTGAAATCTTTCCCAGATATCCAATCCCTAAGAACCTACACTGCCACCAAACCATCTCTACATGAAACACTTAAGAAAGTACTGAACACAGAAGAAAAGGGGGAAAAAAGAACAACAACATTCTTCACAAGAGTACAGGCAAAAGATTAAAAACACACATGACCCAACTCCAAAACTCAAAGAAAGACAACAAACAAACAGGAACAATTCTGTAAGAACCTTATGACAGGGATCAACTCTTGCATTTCAATTATTAGCCTAAATATGAATAGACTAAATGCACGACTGAAAAGACACAGAATGGCAAAATGGATAAAATATCATCAGGCAACAATCTATTGCCTTCAAGAGACTCACCTCACTAGAAAGGACACCCACAGATCCAAAGTAAGAGGATGGGAAACAAACTTTCAGGCGAACGGAATACAAAAGAAAGGAGGAGTAGCGATCTTAATTTAAGACAAAATACGCTACAAGCTATTAAAAATCAAAAAAGATACAGAAGGCCACTACATAACGATAAAAGGCTCAATCCATCAACAAGAAATATCTGTCCTAAACATATATGCACCCAACATAGGCGCGCCAACTTTCATAAAGCAACTTCTAGGAAAACTAAAGAAAGATATTGACTCTAACACCATCATAACTGGGGACTTCAATACCCCACTCACAACCCTAGACAGATCATCAGGACAAAAAAATCAGCAAGGAAATCCGGAACCTCAATGTGACTTTGGACCAAATGGACTTAATTGATAGCTACAGAACACTCCATCCAAAGACCACAGAATGCACCTTCAACTCATCACCACATGGAACGTATTCTAAGATTGACCATGTAATTGGCCATAAATCAAGCATAAGCAAATTTAAAAGGACCAAAATTCTACCATGTACCTTCTAGGACCACAGTGGAATAAAAATAAACATTGACACCAACAAAGTCCCCCCAAAACCCACAAATACATGGACACTAAACAGCATGATGCTAAACAACTTCTGGGTCAATGATGAAATCAAAACAGAGATCAAAAGATACCTGGAAACAAATGAAAATGAAGAAACATCTTACCAAAATCTCTGGGACGCCTTGAAAGCTGTAGTAAGAGGGGAATTTATATCCCTTCAAATACACATGAAGAAAATGGAAGGAACACAAATTAACAACCTACAAGCCACCTAAAGAAGCTGGAAAAGCAAGACCACAAAAACCCTAATTTCAGCAGAAGAATCCAGATCACCAAAATAAAAGCCCAAATCCAGGACATAGAAGACAAAAATATAATACAAAAAAATCAATGAAACAAAAAGCTGGTTCTTGGAAAGGATACACAAAATCGATGGATACTCAGACCAAGAAAAAATGAGAAAAAAACCAAATAAGCACAATCAGAAACACAAAAGATGAAGTCACATCTGACCCTGAAGAAATACAAAAGATCATTAGAGACTACTACGTACACTTGTATGGAAACAAACTTGAAAACCTTAAGGAAACAGAGAACTTTCTGACATCACACAACCTACCTAGATTGGAACAAGAAGAAATTGAGACCCTAAATAGACCAATAATAATCAAGGAAATCGACTACGTAATAAGAAAATTTCCTACAAAAAAAATGCCCTGGTCCAGATGGCTTTCCAGCAGAATTCTACAAGACATTTAAGGAGGAGCTGACACCAATCCTACTGAAGGTATTCCAGGCAATTGAAAAAGACAGAACTCTCCCCAAATCATTTTACAAAGCGAACATCACATTGATACCCAAGCCAGGTAAAGATCCAACAAAGAAAGAAAACTACAGGCCAATATCTTTGATGAACATAGATGCTAAAATTCTCAACAAGATCCTAGCAAACCGAATTCAGCAATACATCTCAAAAATCATCCATCATGACCAAGTAGGCTTCATTCCTGGGATGCAAGGCTGGTTCAACATTCGTAAAACCATAAATGTAATTAAATACATCAAGAGATGTAAAAAACAAAAACCACATGATTATATCATTAGATGCAGAAAAAGCTTTTGATAAAATCCAGCACCCCTTCTTGATAAAAACCCTTGAACATCTAGGCATATGGGGAACATACCTCAAAATAATAAAAGCCATCTACGAGAAACCCACAGCCAGCATACTCCTAAATGGACAAAAATTGGAACCATTTCCCCTGAAAACTGGAACAAGACAAGGATGCCCACTCTCACCCCTCCTGTTCAACATAGTCTTGGAAGTCCTGGCTTGAGCAATCAGAGAAGAGGAGGCAATCAGGGGTATCCAAACAGGAAAAGAGGAAGTCAAGTTATCTCTCTTTGCAGATGATATGATTGTGCACCTTGAAAACCCAAGAGAATCTGTCAAAAACCTCCTTACACTGATAAAGGCCTTTGGCAAAGTCTCAGTATACAAAATAAATGTAAAAAGACAATTGCATTTCTCTACACCAATAATAAACAAACAGAAGCCCAAATAAAAAGCACAATTCCATTCACAATAGCCACAAAAAAAATGAAATACCTTGGCATCTTCCTAACCAGAGACGTGAAGGACCTTTATAATGAAAACTACAAAACTCTGCTCAAAGAAATCAAAGATGACACAAAGAAGTGGAAAAATATCCCATGCTCATGGATTGGAAGAATCAACATTGTTAAGATGTCCATCTTACCTAAGGCAATCTACAAATTCAATGCACTACCCATCAAATTACCAGCAACATTCTTCTCAGACCTAGAAAAGACAACACAGGAATTCATATGGAAACACAAACGTCCAAGAATAGCCAGAACGATTCTCAGCAAAAAAAACAAAGCAGGTGGTATCACATTACCAGACTTCAAACTTTACTATAAAGCTACAATCATCAAAATAGCTTTGTATTGGTATAGGAACAGGCATACAGAGCAATGGATTAGAATTGAGATTCCAGAAGCAAAACCTCAATTTCTCAACCAACTCATCTTCAACAAAGCCCCCACCACCTACCACTGGGGAGAGGAGAACCTATTTAGTACATGGTGCTGGGAAAACTAGCTGACCACATGCAGAAGATTGAAACAGGACCCCTATCTATTCCCATGCACAAAGGTTAACTCCAAATGGATCAGAGACCTAAATGTAAAACCTCAAATCATAAGAACCTTAGAAAAGGAAGGAAATACCCTCATGGAAATCGGAACTGGCATCCAATTCCTGAACAAAACCTGAAAACCCACAGGTCATAAGAGAGAAGATAGACAAGTGGGACCTTATTAAACTGACAAGCTTCTGCAAGGCCAAAGAAACCATCAAGAGAGCAGGGAGACAGTCTACAGACTGGGAAAAAATATTCGCCAACACCAGGTCTGACAAAGGCTTAACATCCTGGATCTACAAGGAACTAAAACATGCTGAAAAGGAAAAAACAAACAACCCCATTATAAAATGGGTAAAAGATATGAACAGACACAAAAGAGGACATCCGAGCAGCCAACAAACACATGAAGAAATGTTCAACCTCACTAATCATCAGGGAGATGCAAATTAAAACCACACTGAGATACCACCTAACTCCAGCCAGAATGGCAATTATCAACAACTCAAAAAATAACAGCTGCTGGAGAGGGTATGCGAAAAGGGAACACTTCTACACTGTTGGTGGGAGTGTAAACTAGTGCAACCTCTGTGGAAAGCAGTGTGGCGATTCCTAAAAGCTCTAAATATTGACCTTCCATATAACCCCTCAATCCCCCTACTGGGAATATACCCTGAAGAACTCAAATCACTCTACAAAAAAGATACCTGCACACGTATGTTTATCGCAGCATTGTTCACAATAGCAAGAACCTGGAAACAACCATGCTGCCCATCAAAAGAGGACTGGATTAAAAAAATGTGGTACATATAAACGAGGGAATACCACGCAGCCATAAAAAAGACCAAAATCATGAATTTCACAGCAACCTGGATGGAACTAGAGTCTATAATACTGAGTGACCTCTCACAGAAACAAAGATCCGAGTATCACATGTTCTCACTCATATAATGGACCTTGAACACCCAATGTAATACTATAAGAAAATGACTGACGGTACTGGGAAACTATGGGGTGGGGGGAGGGAGATGGGATTAACAGTAGCAAATATCTATCTGGGGAGGGGGAAACACCTCTTATCAACAGGGTGCCTGAATGAAACGTAATTGTACACCTAACCCTTAACTGTTCCCCACAAAACCATAATAAAAAATATTGATTATGAAAAAAAAAGAAAATATAATAAAATAAATATAAAAAAACAATGAGTTTTTAATAATTAAATACTAAAAGGATAGAATACTGATATTCTGTCCAAGAGCTACATATACTATTAACATCTAATAAGTGACACTTACCTGGAAAATCATTAAAGAAGTCAAGAAGTTTCATATACAATAGTTTTTTTAAAAGACTTGACTAAGGTAATAAATTATTCACCATTTAGATCTTTATTGGTAAAATTTACTACAATAGCAAAATATTCTCTTAAACCTCAACCACACCTTGCTAAAAATAGAACATTCTGCAATACCAGCTAAACTATCTGAACAGAAATTGCTATTATTTTTAGGTAGAGAGATACAGATACACCTAAACTCAAGAAAACTTTCTAAAAATTTAAAAACTAGCTGTGAATTAATCTAACCAACGCTGTGTTCCAGGAAATGATACAACTCATCTACTACCATGGAATTTTTCATCAAGTCTTACACCAAATGTCACTCATCCCTCACAACCTACCTTTTCACCTGTATAGAGCTTTGACTCTTATTAAAACTGTGGTTCAGAAAGCTAGTGGCTCTCTTAAGAAAAAAGTTTTCCAAAACAAAAAAAAAAGTCACAGTATACTCACAGAATAGTCAGTTTCTCTAGGGTATTTCAAATAGCAATGAATTAAATAGATTAATAATGCTGGGACTACTTTAACTTTTAAAAATACACATAAAAATGATCTGGAAGTCCCTAAGCTAGGAGCTATTTCTTATATGTGACATATGCTTTTAAACCTTCATATTCTTTCATCAGTGTTTTGGTAGAATCAAAGATGAAAATAGCTCTCAGCATTAAAAGGAAAAAGAAAATAATCATCTGTTCTTGATTTTCCTTAGATTGGAAAGTCCCTGGCTACATGTTACTTACTAATCTGAAAACTAGCTTTATTAGTAAGTGCTGTTATCTATCTAAACCCTTTTTATTTTATAAACTGTTTAAGAAAAAAAACTACTACAAAAGAAATATAAGCTCATATGTTTAATTTATGTAAAGCTAAAAGCCATAGAAGACTTAGCTGAATACTGATAATCTAACTCTTCAAGAATTTAGTAAACCAGAGGTTACACTCAAGATGTAGCAAATAATTGAAAATTTTAGTGATTTCAAGTTTTTCATGCATGAGTAGCTACATGGTCATTTTGCAGGAAGGTCTTTTTTTTTTCTGAGTTGGGGTCTCACTCTGTCGCCCAGGCTGGAATACAGTGGCATGATCACAGCTCACCACTGCCTCAACCTCCTAGCCTCAAGCAATCCTTCCGCCTTGGGCTCCAGAGTAGCTGAAACTACAGGCACATATCTGGCTAATTTTTTTTATTTTTATTTTACGTGTAGAGATGAAATCTTGCTATGCTGCCCAGGCTGGCCTCGAACTCTGCAGGAAGGTTTTAATAGCAGATAGTTGTCTCTCTCCTTCAGCTACCTAATGGGCTGATTCAGCCACAAATTGATGGATATTCAGAAAATATAAACATATTTTCAAAAGAGCTTATATAAAAGATCATTAGAAAGGCAAATCTTTTTTCCCTCCAACTTGTGATGATTTTCAAAACTAAAAGTAAATTATTATTATCAAGGCTAATACTTGATATAGATGCATCAAGTATGCATGACTGTAAGCAAGACCAGAAAACGTCTTAAACAATTCCATGTATTTTGTAAATGGAAAATCGTAATCAGAAGATACATTTAAGCCTTCTGCAAATAAAGTTCTCAGTATGGAGGAACATACAATGAAAAACTAAAAAGCAAAAAGTTACATCAAGAAATAGTGGAGAAAAAGGTGCAGTCAAGATTGGACTGGACGCCATTCAGAAAGCCAGACTGAAGTCAAAAGTTAAAAGCAGGAAGACAGGGGGCTTGAGATTAGGAAACCTTGGCAATTGAGTCTACTCAGAGCCAAAGATGAGTTCACATTTCAACAAAGGAAGCTATTATAGTTCATAGACAAGACTGATTTTCTCTGGCTTATAAAACTGCAACACATCGTTTCACACAGCAGCACATGTTTAGGTATTACCCACTGATGCCCTCCCTGCCTGCAAGTGTAATGGCATTCTCACTTGGCATCACAATTTTAGCTCTGAATTTTCCTACAACATAAAAAACATACTGAATATTATTCTTGGAAAAACTATGTAATAATCTGTGAAGACAAGCACACTACTACAGCCAGAACCCAACTTGCAACGATTAATTTATGATCTCAACTTGATGATGGTGCAGGAAGCAGTATGTGTTCAGTCAGCAGAAACTGCACTTCCAATTTCGATCTCTTCCTATGCTCGCGATAATGCAGTAGCGTGCTCTCTCGTGATGTGAGGCAGTGGCAGAGATGCAGCCACCAGCTGATCACGCTCGCAAGATTAAGCAAAAAATGACCTTGTACGCCAGTATACTGTAGCCAGTAAACACAAGATATTCAATACTCATTATAAAGTATTAGATGATTTTGCCCAGCTGTAGGTTAACATCAGTGTTCTGAGCACGCTTAGGTAGGCTAGGCTAAGTTAGGATGTTTGGTAGCTTAAATATATTCGATGCATTTCGACTGAACCATATCTTCAACTTACCATGGATTTATTAGGATGTTACCTCATCGTAAGTCAAAAAATCATCTACATAGTGTTAACTAGAGTCACAGGCATGGGTATTACCTATATTTAAGCAGTATCGTTTCTGAATATTTTGCCTTTCCTTATTTTTTCTTTTTTTGGAACAGGGTGATCTCAAACTCCTGGGCTCAAGCAGTCCTCCATTTCAGCCTCCTACAAGTAGCTGGGACTACAGGCACAGGACACTATGTCTAGGTCAATATTTTGCTTTTATTATAAAATCAAACAGTCAAGTGACAAAAAAAAAGTCTGTTAATATATCTAATGATATCTATAAAACAATGACTAGAAAAGCTGGCAATCTAAATACAAATGTTAAGTATTTTTCTTAAAGAAAAACTTCAGACAACTCAAAACTTCCAACTATAAAAGCAGTTTCAAAAACCTAAGAAACATGCAAATTGCTTGTCATACCTTGTAAAATCTGTCTGCTGGGTCCTGTTGTTTCTTTTAAGGAAGGACCATCTGTAACAAAGTAAGTTAAATTATTTTAAAACATGTTTTCAATTTCCAATTAAAATTTTTACAATTCACAGTCCTCTTCATTCAAATATATCATCTAGAATGTATGACTACATAGCCACATCAGACACACAAAATCATTTTTAAATTTAATAAAGTAATCAACTGACAGTAAATTTAGTGGCGATAATTTCAAAATTCACCAAGGATACGGAATATTTCAGAAATGTAAAAAGAAAAACACAGGAAATTAAAAGCATTGTGAAAATCCTCTAACACTCATAAAATATTTGTGTACATTTGGAAGAGTCAGAGAAAACCAAATGTACTGCTTGAAGCAACAAGAGGACCAAGAAATGAAGAGGACGGAATCCAGGGCACCTTGACTGTGGTCAACAGCAGCTTTTCAAGAGCTTCTAGACGGACGCAGCAAGCTTTTCATACAGAAGAGATACAAATACTTTTTTCATTTGCCTTTATGATGAAAAAACACTATTTCCTATACATAAACAATTGGGAGATTTCTGCTTTCGCATCAGAGCAGAAAACACAGGTAAAGAAGGCAGAAGATGAGCAAGGCCTGTATAAAGGGATCATCAGGACACCTGGCAAGCTTTCTGACCACAACTAAGAGTGCACTTGCAGGCCCATGGCTCTCCGGCATCACTGTAGCTGCAATACAGCATTGCAACAACGCTCTGCAGCGGTGCAGCACAAGGGCCTAAGGCTGCAGGATATGTCTGCCCAGAAGCATACTGCTGTGTGCAGAGGAAAAAGCAGCTATCTTGAGAACCCCGTGGATGGTCAAAAAACTGCATACCCGTGAAGGGGTATGCAGTTTTTCACAATTATTTTAAGACACATGTGAGCAAAAAATTTGGAAAAGCCAACTTTTAAAGCATGTCAGTGTAACTGTTAAAAATATGGCAAATCTTAAGAGATTGCCACAGGCAACAGGCAAAAACAGACAAATGGGATTACATCCAATCAAAATGTTTCCACAAGGCAAAGGAAATAAACAACAAAATGAAAATGTAACCTATGGAATGGCAGAAAATATCTGCAAGCTATACAGCTGATAAAATATACTCAGAACTCACACAACCAACAGCAAACAAAAGAAAACTACCTGATCATACAAATGTCCAACAGGTATATGAAAAAGGTACTCAGCGTTACTAATCATCAGAGAAATGCTAATCAGAATCACAATATCAGGTCATGCCTGTTAGGATGCCTATTACCAAAACAAAAACAAAAGACAACAAGTGTTGGTGAAGAAGCAGAGAAAAGTGTTGGTGGGAATGTGAACTGGAGCAGACACCATGGAAATGAAGCTTCTCAAACATTAAACACAGAGCTGCCTCATGACCTAGCAGTCCTACTCCTGGGTATACATCCACGGAATTGAAATCAGGATGTCGAAGGGACATCTGCATTTCTACTTTTACTACAGCATTCATTATTCACAAAAGCCAAGACTCAAAAGCCACCTAAATGTCCATCAGCCAATGAATGGATGAAGAAATGTGTACATACATACAATGGAATACTAAGCCTTAAAAACCAAAAAGGAGCCGGGTTTGGTGGCTCAGTCTGTAATCCTAGCACTCTGGGAGGTCGAGGCCTTAGACCGCGGGTTCAAAGCCCACCTGGGCAACTTGGTAAGACCTCGTCTCTACAGTAAATAAAAAATTTGCCAGGCTTGGTAGCACATGCCTATAGTTCCAGCTACTTGGAAGGCTGAGGCAGAAGGATCCCAAGAGCCCAACACATAGAGGCTGCGGTGGCCGGAGTGTGCCACTGCCCTCCAGCCTGGGTGACAGAGTGAGACTCCAACTCAAAAAAAAAAAAAAAAGGGGAAAAAAAAACACCCAAAAAAGAGATCCTGTCACTTGGGACAACACAGACGAACCCGAAGGACATCATGCCAAGTGAAGGAAGCCAGAGACAAAAGGATAAGCATGACATGATACTACTTATGAGGAATCTAAAACAGCTAGACCCATAGAAACAGAGCAGAACGGTGGCTGCCGGGGGCTGCAGGGAGGTGGAAATGGAGATGGTTCAGTCAAAGGGTCCAAGCACAAGTTACGCAAAACACGTGAGCCTAGGGGTCAGTACAGCACGGTGCCTAAGGACAACACTGGGATGTACATGTGAAAAACGGCCGAAAGGGTACATGTTCTGTTAAGTGTTCTCAGCACAAAAATGAATAAATAAGAATAAGGAAAATGAAAGGGCGGAAGGAAACTTTTGGTGGTGATGGTTCAATTTATGGCATAGACAGCAGGGATGTAGCCATGGGTATACACTTATCACCAAACTTATAAGATTACAGACATGAAATATGCAGTTTTTTTCATATGTCAATGTATCTCAAAAAAGCAGTCAAAAAAAATTTTGAAGACTGAAAAATCAAGGGCTTGGAAAAGTGCTCTCTCCAAGGCCCCTCTCATATTTTCAAGACTGAAGCTTGAGGATCCAGTCTATGTGTCTATATGCAAGTACAGACAGTTTTTAAGCACACACTGTATTTACAGAATACTCAAACTGGGTCACGTAAATAGCCTCTATTAATCTATTCTCAATAAACTAAGATATAATTTAAAATAATACATTCAGTTGGTAAATGCTTCATACCTTAGTACCTAATGCTGCATAAGTTAGCATTAGAGATTTCTAAAGAAACATGGAGGTAAATATCAGGTGATAAACATAAAAAATTACAATAAAAATGTGAAAAACTGAAAATCCCCATCATATTTTTATAAGCATAAATGTAGTACAAAAGTGTTTGTCATACTTAAACAATTAAGACTTTTCACTTGCTAAATTGCAACTGTTCCTCATTTACCAACATTATTTAAAATAGCAATTTTTGATGCTCATGGGAAAAAAGCTCTATCGACTGGTTTACACTGAATTAATTCATGACATACTAAAAATAAACTAGCTCTAGGAACCACTTAGACTGATTCATCAGAAAAAGAAGTTGACTGTAGTGTAGTTTTAACAAACTAACTAGGAAAAGTACTCTACACATTCCTGTTTGGAGGTTGCCCACTCAGAAGTCTCACGGCCGTACTCACCATGAGCATGAAAGTGTCCATGTCCGTGAGCGTGATCATGGCTGTGTGCAGCACCGTGTTTCACTTCATGACCATGGCAGTGATCTACATGGCCGTGCACCTGGTCTAGAGCACCATTGAAGAGGGAGTGACTGTGCCCGTGGCCTAGAAAACAAGGTGTTAGGACATAAGGGATGTAACAGCATACTTTATAAATGGCTACTGTTATACTGACACTAGTGAAAAGAATCAGCTCAGATTCAATTCAATACACATTTACAGTAATTCCCCTACATATGAACCTTCAAGTTATAAACTTTAAGGATGCACACCTGCATTTTTTTAATGTATCATTTCTCTCCAGCAGGTGTCAGTATAGCCTGTTAAATATATACAGTACAATATAGTTGATTGTGTTAGTTGGGGACCTAGGCCAGCTTTGTTGGATTTAAAACAAATTGAACTTATAAACATGGTCTCAGAGAGGAAACTGTTTGTATGTTGGGAGCTTCCTGTACTTGTAAAAAAGTGTTACAGATCCATTAAAACAATTCTGATATCTTCCTGTGGAGTCCAGGAAGGTAAAGAAAACATAGAGGAAAGTGACAGATCCTACTGGAATTGAAAACAAGGACTGACCCAAAGTACAGAGAATTATCGGAAGAGATTAGATAATGCTGTTCATTCAAGAAAGACTTATTTGTAATATACTATGTTATAGGCACCATTCTGGACACTAGGGATAAGGTAATAAACAGCACAGACAAAATTCTTGGCACAAATATTGCAAAGCTGGTAACACACACTAGCAAAGATTAAACAAGATAATGCATATGGTCACATTGAGACAGAAACAGGAAAGCTGCTACATTTGGTAAAAGAACCAGTAAAATTACACTAAAACAGGTAGAAAAGCCAAAGGCAGAAGAATGCAGAATCCTCTCTCCACAGCATACCTAAAAATGACTAAATCATCAAGAAACATTTTACACAAGCTATTCTAAAGCACAGAAAAAAAACGGGATGCTATCCAATTCGAAAAAAGCTATTATGTTTGCAAAAATTCAAAATATCAGTAAATCAGATCCAGTCCTTCATTCGATGAACAAATCATGACTATAAGAGATCAGCTTCCAGAACAGTGGAGGGAACCTCAGTGAACTACCTTTCCTCTAAAACAACAAAAACAAGAAGCACAACTAAAAACCAACCATTTCAGAACCCTGACCATTAAAACCACAGAATGAACAGAACATCTTCTGTCAAAGAGAAACCACTGAACTTCTGTAAGACAGAGGTCTCTGACATTTTTCTTTTCTTTGAGTTGGAGTCTCACTCTGTTGCCCAGGGTGGAGTGCCACTGCACACTCATGGCCACTAAAGCATCGACCTGCTAGACTCCGGCGATCCTTCCGCCTCAGCTTTCGAGTAGCCCAGCTAATTTTCGATTTATTGTTAGAGATGAGGTCTCGACAAGTTGCCCAGGCGGGTCTCGAACGCTCAGGCTCAGGCAATCCCCAGCCTCCCAAAGCACTGGGATCACAGGCTGAGCCACTGAGTCTGGCATCTCTGATATTTTAACTGGGCATTATTCCCACTGCCCTCCCTCCCCAGCCCTGGGGCAAAACAGCTGAAAGCCAGCAGGAGAGCAGAAATGGGGGATCAGACCTCTTCAGTGCTTTGTTAAAAGTACCATCTTTGAGCACAGACAGTATTCTGCCTAAACTTGCAGTTTCCTAGGAAAATCTCTGTTCTCAATGATGTTGGTTTTAGATCCAGAGATCAGTTTAGCGGGGAAGCTGGGGCGGAGGCAGAGTACTACCTAAACAAAGGCAAATTGATTTCACACAGCCTGACTGAGAATTAAAAGGAAACCCTGGAGAACTAGATGACCAGAGGGCCTTTGAAAACCACCGACATATTTTTAGGGATCTAAAAGGTTGCACACACTCAGGAAAGACCTGAGAAAGAGGAACTCACCAGCTACTCATCTCTCACTGGCCTTGAGGTTCAGCAAACAGGCGGTGAAAGCTCCGACTGCCCTGTAGACTGCCTAGCTTGAAGGTGTGCTTTCTCCCAAAGATCCCTTTAGCAAGAGGAGACGATTTAAAGGCAAGGCATTTAAGGAAACCTGGCTAATCATGGGCTGACCACTAAATCATACTGGCTTAGGCGTGACTCCTAGGAATTGAGGTTAAAATTTTAAAAGGCCAGGCTTAGTGGTTCAGCCTGTAATCCCAGCACTCTGGAAGGCCGAGGTGAGTTGATTTCCCGAGACCACAGTTTCAAAACCAGCCCAGGCAACTTGGTGTGACCTCGTCTCTATAATAAATCAAAAATTAGCCGGGTGTGGTAGCAAACGCCTATAGTTCCAGCTACTTGGAAGGCTGAGACGAAAGGATCACCGGAGCCCAGCAGGTTGACGGAGTGAGACTCCAACTCATTTATAAATAAATAAATAAAAATAACAAAAAGAATGTGAAGAAAAGAACTAGTAGAGAATCCAATGGCCATGTGCTGCAAGAAGCACGATCTAATTAATTACTTCAGGAAAACCACATGAATAACAGAAAACCAAGAACAACAAACTCTGGAGACAGTGACATAATCTGACACAGAGTTGTTACAATATATCATAAAGAATGTCCAATTTTCATCAAAAAAATACAAGGCATGCAAAGAAGCTGGAAAGTAAGCTCCATGTTGAGGAGGAGAAAAGAAAGAAAATGAAGGAAATAACCAGAGACTCAGAGATCTGCAGAGACATCAAATGTACCAAATTAGGCATAACAGGATCTCAAAAAGAGAAAGAGGCAGAAAAAATATTTGAAGAAATGGTGACCGGAAGCCAACCAAACTGATATAAAAGATTAGCCTACATGTCCAAGAAGCTCCATCAAACTCCAAGCAGCAAAAACTCAAACAAAACTACATGTAGAGACATTATAGCCAAGTTGATGAAAGTCAAACACAGAAAGAACATCTTGAGAGTTGTGCAGCAAGAAAAAAGTAACTTATGTAGAGGGAACTCCAACAACATTGATGGCTAACCTCTCAACAGAAACCACGGAAACCAAGAGATAGTGGGATGCTATCAAAATGTCGGAAAAAAAGACTCAACCAAGAACTTTATACCCAACTAAACTATCTTTAGAATTCAGAGAAATTAAGACATTTCCAGATAAACAAAAACTTGTCGCCCAAAAATATTAGAGACTCTTTCAGGTTGAAAGGAAAGGACACTAAGTAGGATCTCAAATCCACAACAAAGAAAATAAAGCACAGGTAAAAGTAACCCATAGGTAATATGAAAGAGAAAATCCACCTATTTTGATTTGTAACTCTTCTCTTCCTATATCTGTTTCAAAAGACAATTGCATAAAAGCCAGTGATAATAAACCTGTGTTGGTTGGCTTGTATAAACATGTAATTTGACATTAACTAGATAAAAGAGGGGGAAGGGAACAACAGTGTACTAGGGCAAATTTTTAATATATTATTGAATTAAATTACTATTAACCTGAACTAGACTGTTTTAAACTAAGATGCTACTTGTAACCCCCTGGGCAATCTTTTTTTTTCCTCCCAGGTACATGTCTGTAATCCCAAAACTTTGGAAGGCCAAGGCCAAGGCAACTTTTAAGAAAATAAAGGGCAGATTAATAAATGGTGCTTGGAAAACTACTTTTTCATACTGAGGGGGGAAAATGTTAAGCCCTAAACTTAACATTGCAAAAATAAATTACATATAGATGAAGGACCAAAATGAGTGTCAAACCAAACTTTTTAAAGCATTAAAATATAAGATTATGCTTATGGCCTTGGAATATGGAAACTTTTTAAACAATGCAGAAAATATACCAGAAAAAGTGTGAGACAAAAGACAGAAAAATTATAAAATAAAAACCCTTATATAAAAGTCTAAATAAAAAACCCCTATATAAAAGTCTAAAGACAAGCCATAGACTGGGAAAAGATATTTGCAACACATAAAATAAAGGATCTAGTATAAAATGTATCAAAATGATTATCAATGGGTTAAAAATAAGAAAGTAGAAAAACAGGTAAATA
The DNA here is from genome assembly GCA_027257055.1 of Cephalopachus bancanus. Classification (NCBI taxonomy): domain Eukaryota; kingdom Metazoa; phylum Chordata; class Mammalia; order Primates; family Tarsiidae; genus Cephalopachus; species Cephalopachus bancanus. Next base: position 5,079,907 of record JAPVLO010000176.1, on the reverse strand, counting down.
ATATGAACAGGTAATTCTAGAAGAAAAACCTGAATAACCTAAAAACATACAAGAACCAAGTTCGACTTCACTATGAATCAGACAAACACAAATAAAATGAGACAATACCATTTTAATCAAATTGTTAGCAAAATCACAATATTAAAAGCTGACATGGGTGGGAAGAAATTACTACTTGCATTTACTCCTGGGGTAAGCAAGAACGACTGTTGTTCTGGAGGGCAACTTGCAAATGTCTACGACCTACAGATGCATCCAGCCTGTTCCAGCCACTTGACTTACACTCTAAAGAGTGCAATTCAGAAACGTCTCTGTGAGGCTGAAAATGTTCCATGTCTGCACTGTCCAACACACTACCCTGTGTGGCCACTGAGCCTTGAAATGCCACTACTGCGATCAAGACAATGAATTTTTAATTTTACTTAATGTCAAAAAACTAAAATTTAAATTTAAATAGCCACGTGACTAATTGGTACTGTGTAGTTAAAACAGCACACACACCTTTGAAAAAACACTTGCATGTGTCTGCAAAGATAGGTCTTTTTTTTTTGGAATTGGAGTCTCACTCTGTCACCCAGACTGGAGTGCAGTGGCCGCTCCCGGCTACCGCAGCCTCGACCTGCTGGGCTCCGGCAATCCTTCTGCCTCCGCCTTCCAAGTAGCCGGAATTACAGGCATGCGCTACCATACCCAGCTGATTTTTTTTAATTTTTTATTTATTGTAGAGATGAGGTCTCGCTGCCCAGGCAGGTCTCAAACCCGCGGGCTCAGGCAATCCACTCACCTCAGCCTCCCAAAGGTACGGAATTACAGGCTGAGCCACCCAGCTCAAAGATAGGCTTTTTATGGTTTAGTGAAAAAAGGAAACAACTCAAAAGTCTTTCTATAGAACAATGGTTGAATGAACAACAATCACCCACACTCTATAGTTTTATGTGTCTGCTAACAAGACAAGGTGGGCTGATGTATACCAAATGGAAAGATCTCAAGACACATTAAATGGGAAATTTCACACACACAGGCAACAATTTTTAATGGCCAGGTTTGTTTTGTGGTTTACTGATATGTATTTGCTTTATGTAAAGGGTGTCACACTAAACAGAGGAGCTACAGAAGTCTGGTGGGATCCATGACAACACACACAGCTCTGAGAAGGCACTGAGACGAAGCCCGTGGCAGGGAGAATGTTCCTAGGAGTCTATGAGCATGTCCCTTTTATTATTGAAAATCGATATAGAGTTTAACTTAAAAATTAACAATTTTCTAAAGTAAATAATTATGACAGAAATCTGGTTTAAAAAAATGAAGAAACAAAGGGTTCTAACCATCATACCAGAGCCATGAGAATGTCCATGACCTCCGTGCTTGAAAACAAATATTCCTATGAGGTTTACCACAAACCCAAGAATGGAAACAAGCAGCAGTCTCTCGTGGTGGACATCTGGAGGCGCTAATGCTCTCTAGAAAACACATGAGACAAACAGCAGCAATTTAATTTCTGACTGGTCAACTGGCAAACACAAAAGGCAATCTTAAACAGTTTTAGTTATTTTCAGAAATAAAAGCACTCCAAAGATAACTGCCAAAACAGTTTACAGAAATAAAACCAGTGCTCACATATTGCAGAAAAAGTAACAATTACTATTTTTAAATAAATATCAACATTTAAAAGCATAAATATTTGGCTTTTTTTGGTATCTTAAAATACTGCCTTTCATTTTACATTCACTGATCTTCATGTTTTCTTCCCTTTTAAAAGATACACCAAATATTAAAGACTCACTGGCAAAACTCTCAATACCTCCCAACTGACCTCAGCATCCAGATTGCATCTTAACTTTTTCATGGTGTTAACACTTCATTCATAGCTTGTAAAGCACTATGATTTATTCTCTATTTCAAGAAGATTCACATAAATTTAATTTTTTTCAACTACTTTATAAGCTCCTCTCACATACACATAATCCTTTATCTAATTCAAGACTGGCCTCAACAAATACTTAATGACAGTTGAAAACAGTTCTAACACATGTACCTTTAATTAATAAACATTTTCATTATAGAAATGAAATTTACTGACTCTCATCATTATCTACTATACCTCAACTCCTTCTGAGAAAATAAAAAAAGCAGTGAAGATCAAAAATAGGCCATTGACAAAGCCAGCCAGAACTTCCGCTCTAACATACCTAAAGAGGAACAGAGTAAACAACTGAATTATTAAGTTATTTCTTAAAAATTAAATCATAAAATCACATACGTTCAGAGATTCTAAACCATATGACATGGTTATAAGTGGCCAGCAAAGTCCTAATACTTAGAGTATAGTACATTTATATTACATGTATTATAGACACAATGAGGAAATGAGTTTAATTATTATGAATTATGTTTAATAGCAGAATGCCACAAAACACAAAGATTTCTACAAGCTGATCAAAAGACCTTCTTAGAGTAAGTAGGTTTAGAAAGACCTTTCACAGAAATTTAAATCTCAAGTTGCCACTGGAGAAGGAAGAATAGGACCAGACAAGTGGACAAAGAAAGAAGGATCCAAAGATACCAAGTAGAAGAAAGGATCTGGGAAGAGGGTGTTAGGGCTAGCAATTTCTGCTTTTCTAAGAACTCCTTATACTCTCTGCTTTGTACCACTCAGCTTTCAAATCTTTGATCTGAAGGAAAATAAAATAACTTCTGAATTATTTCAGAAACAACTTGAGATTTATACTTCAGATACTCTTCTTCTAAGATTAATAAATTTAGCATAAACTTTGAATCACCTATTTTTAGAATCTAAAATTGTAGAATTCTAACTTCACATAATTCTAATTAAACTATTTTTAAAATACCTGTCTTTTGTTCCATGGGCTTCTGAAGCGTTCTGCTTCCTACCTGTGTGAAGCATTGGGGAAAGAGTTTATTTTTCCATAAGGCATATGTGGCTTAGTTAAAGTCACCAGAAACAACTTTAATGCAGTATTTTCACATGTTCAAACATTATTCAAAGGGTGTCAGCAGCAGTTAACCACTATGGTTCTTAAACAATGTAATAGCATCAAAACTGCTTTTCCTAAATTTCTACGTTAACTTCTAAATAATACAATTTTTACTGCAAAAAATATTTTTAAAGTAAAGGGAACTCGTGAAAATGTGCTCTGTCTAGTTATGCTGGAGTTTTTCCTGTCAAGTACGTTCCAACATAGCATATATTTCTATACTCAGAAGTGTGTGTTTCTACCTTCTAACATATCTAAATAGATCAATATATTATTTGTCAAAGCATATACATATATATATTTTTTTTTTCTTTTCTGGAAAAAGTTTATCAAATTCAAATAATTTGCAGCCAGTTTTCCATAACTCACACTTAGGAATTTATCTAATACATTAGCAGAGTTACTGTTAAAAAGAAAAAGGCATTTTCTTTGGCCCTACCCTTGTAGTCCTGTAAAAATGCTTGACTGAAAGCCTTTTGTGCTTGAGTTCTACTAGATTTCAAGATCAAAGGCAAGAATGTTTTTCAAGCATCTTTTTATTTCTAATCCTAGCTTACTTAGTAGGTATGCTCTACAAATTCTGATAAATTGTTGGACTCGTGATTTAATTAGCTTTAATATATCTGCTAAGCTTAATTACAGGTTTAAAATGAAAACTGGACACACTTGCCTTTACAAATAACTATGCTTACTTGAACAGAGTGGGTCTTGGAATCAGAACATGTAACTCATGAATACACTGCTGTCTAATTCAATATGGTTGATGCTTGGATTCTTCAGCCAGGACCAAAAAAAAAAAAAAAAAAAATTCAAGGATATGTGCACATGTATATAAGCATGCATCTATGTATCGATCTACCTAGTAGATGTCTATTACTTTTGTGCTGGCTTTGTTCTTTAAAAAACAAGTCTTTTCCTCTTTTCCAGAAAAGACACCAAGGTGATATTTATATGAAGAAATACTAGAGAGCCTTGACCTGCTTCCCCTGCTCTTTCTACTACTGCAGTCTGCTTGCCATGGCAATCACCTTGAACTAGGAGTTGATGGGGACTAATCCCTAGGCACAGCCTGAATTAATCAATGTCCTTTTGATGTACTGGCCCCAGTAGTGAGCATACCACTCTGCTACTTACAACTATAGCAATTGTTCATAGTTTTAAATATTGCACCAGCTTTAATCTTTAATATTCCCCCAAGGGGGGAGACAAGGAAGGAGAGAACAGGTTAAATTAAATAGTGGAAAGAATCTGACTCTCTTACATCAACTAGCTAAAGCTGATTATTAAAATCTGCCGGTATTCAGAGCTATTCCTCAAAACCATCTTACAGCATGAGACAATACATTCTAAATGGAGAACAATAGCTACCCTCAGCATTAAGGAAGTGAGAGTTTTTAATAGTCACCTACCGTTTATCCAGAAAGACTGTTGAGTAAGAGATCATAATTAGATTTCTAATATATATGGGAATGACTAATTTTTTATCCAAAGTTTTAACTTTAGATATAATCTTCTTTAAGGATTTAAAATATACTCAAGAACCTATTAGTATCTATTGTTAAAGATTATTAGAATATTGTCAATATAGAGCCATGGAAAATGTTCTTATATGAGCTTTCATGCTATTTGAATTTATAGATGCACAGGGTCTATTACTCTATACTATAAAAATGCATAATGACTATTTTGTCTCATTTTAAATAATTTAATAAACAACCATATCCCTTTGGTGGTAACTAAAATCGGCAAGTTCTGCCACAGAATGTCAGCACTTGTCAGACACACAGCTATTACAGTGTCTCTACAGAACTGCGTCCCCAAAGCACCACAAGCCTTTGGGAGGAGGCTGATCTCATTAAACTGTATCATAAGAAGAAGCAAGAAATTTGACTCCCAGTGGCGCTCCACCAACATCTGAAGAGAAGCATGTGGAAACAAGACTATGGCTGCCACAGAACATAAGCAGAAGGGGAGGGAGTGGATAGCTAAGGTACAGAGCATGTGAACTCTCACAAAGGAGAAAGGGAGAGAGGAGGGGGGAAAGACAGGGAGAAAGAATCAGAAAGAAAGCAGAGAGAGGGGGAGGGGGAAGGGGAGGAGAGGGGGGAGCAGAAGAGGGGGAAGCAGGAGAGAAGGAGCTGGAGAAGGAAAAGCAGGAGGGGGAAGGAGAGAGGCCAGCAGGAGAAAGGGGGAGAAAGAGAGGGAGGAGAAGAGGACAGCAGGAGAGAGAGGGAACAGCAGAGAGGGGAAGCAGGAGGGGGGGAGCAGAAGAGAGGGGTATCAGGAGGGGGAAGGGGGGAGAAGGAGAGAGAGGGAGAAGGAGAGAGGGGGAGAAGGAGAGGAGAGAGGGGGTGAGACAGAGGGGAGCAGGAAAGAGAGGGGTAGGGAAGACAGAAAGAAGACAATGGTCTTGAGCTCTGTTCACATATACGTGTAATTACACTGCAAAACATTCCATGAGCTCAAAAAAGGAAACACTCAGCAGTGTAATCAAATAATAAAAAACCCATTGCTTGCCTCCATAAGAGATAGCAAAAAAGCAAACAATGCCTCTAAGATGATCCAATATCTTAAAGCATAAAGATATTCTCCAAATATTTAATTAATTGTCCAATAAGCAAGGGAATGAAAAGTGTTTTCCAAAAAAGCAGAGTCAAAGAGGAGAAGTAATACAAAACCATATTAGGAAATGATTTTAAATAAATGAACTGCAAGGTGCCCTTCAAAAAGAAAAAGAAGAAAGAATCCTATTTTCATATCCTAAAACTTCTTTAAAAAAGAAAAAAAAAACAGGTTAAATGTTGAGAAATTCTCCTACATGGTAACAATCTCAACAATCTTCCAACTTAGATGCAAATAAAGTATATGGCATAGATTCCCCCTTATACACTGTTCAAAACAGGCAAAACTCATCCACAAAGTTCCAGAAGTGGCCACCATTGGAGGATGGGTGGGAAAGAAACCAAAGAGACACCAGGAGCTTAAAGGTTCAAGCTGTGTAGTGTTTTCAGTCTGTCAAGTCATTGAATTTAAGATCAGTGTATTTTTCTGTATATCTTATACTTTCCAACAGAAAGATTTTTTTAAAAGTCTTACCCATAAGAGAAGGCATCATTATCTCTCCATTTTGAAATAACAGAAGCTGCCAATCCAGCCAAAATGGCAGTGCTATCAAAAAACATGTGGAAAGAGTCGGAAATCAAGCCTAAGCTGGAAAAGAACAAAGACATTGGCATATTTCAATAAAAATCAAGTAGCAGGCATCCTTCTCTAAAAAAAAGTTAAGATTCAACCTCTGCTCATCAGGAGTTCACCTTCTGAAAAGACATTTAAATATGACAATATAGAAAGATATCACAATTTTTAAAAATCTAAAAAGTAAGTCCTCCTGCCCCCTTCACCCAGAAAAGCCCTGTTGCTGGGAGAAGGGCAGAAATGAGGGCCACTCGCAGCTGGGCAAGGGGAGGATGCTGCCCGCCCTTGGTCTCTGCAAAGGCCAGCTGCCACTGGGAGGGACGGAAAAACAGCCCTAGCTAATGGGAGGCCAAACCTGCTTGGGCCCAGGATCTCAGAGTGATACAAAGTAAACATCTGCTATTGCTGGGGGCCCTGCTCCTCCATCCTGATACAGGGTTGTAGCTCAGGGACAGGTGGGGGACAGGAGAGTGCGGCACATCAGGAACGCCCACCCAACACTCAGGCACAGAGGCTTGCATGACTTGATTGTAGGGGATCCCAGCACCACCCTTGAATAAAGTGCAGGGAAGTGCTCTCTCTCACCAGTGGGAGCACAGACTGAAAGCCGGGAGGGGGCAAGGACCCTGAAGAGCCCTCTAGTACCAGTGCGCTACTCATCACAGGGAGGAGAATGGTGACGTCTGTGACTTGTTGAAATTAACTAGCAACAAAACACAAAACCTAGCTCAAACTCAGTTTAAACAATTGGCCAGAGAGGTTCAAAATCCTCACACTAATGGCCACACAGAAAAATAGGTATTCCCATTTCTGGACACATACTATGAATGTCAGTCTCTATTATTCTTTTAAACACAATATCTAACACTCAGTAACAATACCAAAAAATAGAGACTCATTGTCGGAGTTGTGGCAGTCAACAGAATCAGAACCAGAAATGGCCCAAATGTCGGAACAATCAGCAAGGACTTTAAAACAAACATAATTCATACACTAAAAGATGAAGTATAAAGGTGGAGAAAATTCATGAACACATGAGGACTGTCCACAGAGCTAGAAACTATGAAAGAACACAACTATGAAAGAAATGGCAAGTCCTCCAGAATTACAATATTGAAGATGAAGAACAATATTCACAGGCTTCTGAGCAGACTGGATACAGAATCAGGTCAAAGGAAATTATACAATGTGAAACACAAAGAGGAAAGGGGGTAGAGAAAGTCAGACATACACACAGAAAGAACAGAGCCTCTAACATCTGTCTGGGAGTATTAAACAGGTTAACCTACATGTAGTTGGAGACCCAGGAGAAGAAAAAAAACGAATAGGGTAGAAAAAGTATTTTAAGGAATAATGGTTGAGAATTTTCCAAAATTCATAAAGGAAAACAAACCACATAGATCCAAGAAGTTTAATGAATGCCAAGCAGGGAAGAAACCCTGCACACTTCACAACCTGCTGGACACCAAAGAAAAAGAGAAAAATCTTGAAAAGCCAGAGGAAAAAAGAGAAAAATTAGATTTAAAAAAAAAGATAAGATTTATAGCATGTTTTTGATCAGAAACTACTTAAGCCAGAATGCAATAGAGCAAACATCTTTAAAGTACTGGAAAAAGGCCAGAAATGGTGGCTCATGCCTGTCATCCCAGCACTTTGGAAAGCAAAAGTGAGAAGACTGCTTGAGTCCATGGGTTCGAGACCAGCCTGAGCAACTTGCCAAGACCTCATCTCTACAATGAATCAAAAAAATTAGAGAGACACGGTGGTGCACGCCTATGGTTCCAGCTACTTGGAAGGCTGAGGTGGAAGGATCACCTAAGCCCAGAGGTCAAGGCTGCAGTGACCGTGAGTGTGCCACAGCACTCCAGCATGGGCAACAAATTGAGACTTCAATTTTTTTTAAAAAGTACCGGAGCTAAAAAAAAACACTGCCAACTTAAAATTCTGTATCCATGTAACAAACCTGCACATAAGCCTCCTGATTCTAAAATAAAATCAAATTTTAAAAGTAGAAGTTTCGGCTGGGCACAGTGGCTCAAATCTATAATCCCAGCACTTTGGGAGGCTGAGGTGAGAGGATTGCCTGAGCCCATAGGTTCAAGACTAGCCCAGGCAACTTGGCATGACCCCCTCTCTACAATAAATCAAAAAATTAGCTGAGTGTGGTGGTACACACCTGTATTTCCAGTTACTTGTAAGGCTAAGGTGGAAGGAATGCCTGAGCCCAGCAAGTAGATGCTGGGGTGGCCATGAACATGCCACCGCACTCCAGCCTGGGTGACAGAGTGAGATTCCAACACACACACACAAAAAAAAGGTGAAGTTTCAAATATATTATAAACTACATTAAGTAAAACTCCATTTCTTGATAAGTTGTTTATATACCTAGGTGTTTGCCTAATTATTCAAAATATTGTCATACATTTTAATAAAACAATCATTACCAGGCCAAAAATGAATAACAATAATAATTCAGCAAACAAAATCAGATGGGGCAGTATTTAGGACTTTATAGTATTTGCTTGGGAGAAAGACTCAAACTAAGGCTGTAGTGGTTGGGTTTTTTTTTTTTTTTCATTTAAAAAAATTCTGTATCTAGCAAAATATATTTCAAAAATGAAGGCAAAATAGACTTTTTTGCAGATAACAAAGCTGAGGGAATCCATTGCCAGCGGGCCTGAGTTAAATAAAATAGTAAAGAAGTCCCTCAAATAGTAATAACACCACAGGAAAATGTAGATCTGTAAAAAGAAATGAAGAGTATTGAAAATGACAAATATGTGGGTAAATACAAAAATTAATTTTCTTACCTTTAATTTCTCATAAAAATAATTGAGATAGAAGAATAAGAAAAATCGACAAAACCAAAAGTTGGTGCTTTGAAAACATCAACAAAATTGGTAACTTTTAGCTAGACTGACCAGAAAAAAAGAGAAAAGAACCAAATTACTAAAGGTCAGGAATGAAAGAGGTACATCACGACTGACTATGTTATGATGGTTTTATAACTTCGTTGAATATACTAAAAGGATAAACCATATGGTATGTGAATTATATCTCAATATAGCTGATTTTGGTTTGGTTTTGTTTTATTTTTTAAAGATAACTATCTATAGCAGAGGTCAGTAAGCTATGGACTCTAGGCCAAATCCAGGTCCATGAAGTTTTGCTAGAACACAGTTATGCTCATTAGTTCAAGAGTATTGTCTATAGCTGCTTCTGTACACCAGTAAAGGGGAAGAGTTGTGACAGAGACTTTATGGCCCTTAAAATCAAAAATATTTACCATCTGCTGTTTACATAAAAAGTTTGCTAACCTCTGGTATAAAGTAGAAATAGGAACACTGTATTATGGGGTTTAAAACATGTAAATGTTAAATATATGACAATAATAGCACACAGGGTGGAAAAAATAAAAGTGTGTTACTATAAGGTTCTTGCAATATATTAAATGGCATATTTTTATTTGTGATAATTTAAAGATTCATATTATTCACTAAGCCATCACTAAGGAAAGCCCCTGAAAGAGGGGCAAGAAATTCTGTCTCAACCAAAGCAGGTGTTGTGCCACCACTAAGGAAGGAGCAGGAAACCTGCTCCCACCTAAGATATATATACACATATACACATATACACAGTGGCATTCATCTATCAATGGGAGAAGGGGTAAAAATGTTGGAAAACACCAAACCACTGACGTTGAGGTTTCAGGATCTGCATAAGACTGAGGCTGGGTCGAATTAGCAAATACTCCTCTGCCCTCACCACAAACCTAGCCCTGAATAACAAGCAACAGCAGTCTATAGCTTGGGTAGGGGCAAGAGCTTGAAGAGAGAGCTTCTGTGACACATGCAGGCACAAGGACCACTGAGAGACAAGGTCTGACTCATGACCTGATAGACAAGGCACGCCTGTTTCCAGTCATAAGTACAATGACCTCAGGGTCTACTACCACTCTTTACCAATAATGTCTAGCATTGGATCAAAAATTTCAAGACACACAAAAGAGTAAGAACACATTGTGGAGAATGCAGTTGACAGAATTAGACCAGGATATGGGCCAAGCTATCGGAAGTATCATAATGGGGATCATTATATTAAAAGATCCATGAAAAAGGTAGATCAAACATATGAACCGATGGGGAATTTCAGTGGAGAAAAGGGAAATACAAGCAAAGATCAAATGAAAATGCCAAAAACAAAAAGCAAGGTATCGGCAATGAAGATTCTTCCAATTGTTTATCAGCAAACTGGACAAGCTGAGGAAATAAATCAGTGAACTTGAGAGGTCAATAAAAATATTCAGGAAGCAATCATATCATCAGTTCAGTTAAAAACAGTAAAAAGTCAGAGTAACTAGGCTCAAATCCCAGCTCCACATTTACAAGTTCTGTGGCCATCAAGTTGTTTAACTTTTGCGTACCTCAGTTTAGCCATCATTTCAATAGAGTAAGAGTATAGAGGTACAATTGTTATAAATGAGATAATATATGTGAAACATTTATTACAGGGCTTGTCACATTAAAGCCATCACTATTCCTATTTTATTACTATTATTAGTAATAAATTATGTTAATTACTCACTATTATTAATACCTTAAAATATTTGGTGTTCTAAAGCATGATCCAGTGCTCTTAACATTTAGTTAGATGCTACAGCATTTGTCAACTGGAAGTGCTACAAACTAAAAGTCAAAAACATTCTTCCCACAAGTAGAAAAAGCAGTTTTAAAATTTCCTCATAAATTTTGCAATATAGAATTAGAAACTGAAGTCAAAACATTATTTATCTATAAGAACAAGCACAGTAATTTATAAATCTCTGCCAAATCATTTCATAAGATTTTGGAAAATGTCTTACAACCTTTATCCTGAATCTTATTCATTTCATTCAAATATAGATAGATGCATTAGAAAGTTTAAGTGCAGATGGTGCCTCCTTCAATATCTAACTCAAAGCAGAATGAGTAAATAGTGAAAAAGTTGAGTGAAAAAACTTAACTTATACCTGAGTATAAGTTAAGAAGCATGTTACTCATGCAATTTTCCCAGATTTAATATTTTAAGATTTGTCCTTGAACAGTTAGATCACCAGAAAATTACTCATTTGCAACATGAAAGTTAGGTAACACTGAAACTAATGATTCAACTTTATTTTAAAGTATAAAAAAACCCATTTGAAGAACTTCTCTGTACTCTGTTAAAAATTCACAATAATAAGAACACAATTTATAATTGTGTCTGCTATCTCTCAAGAAAGGATTAACATGGCAAAATACTGTTAAAATTGATTTCAGAACCATCTTTCTATTCTGATAAAACAATATAGTTGTGTTCACTTTATGAATTTTATAACAATTTAAAAGTCAATTTTAGTAACTCCAATAACTACATTAGACTACATATTTAGTAGGTTTTTTCACCTTCCCTATGCATGGCTTTTAAATGTTCTTATTACTTAATATAGGTGTTTTATTGTATATATGAGGGGGACCTCCCCCCAAAAAGCAATTTATCTATCAAAGTTGTATATTTATTCTTACATATTTAAACTTCAGTCCCCTTCGAAGTCCTCTCCATTTGATGCAATACACCTATCAAGACACTTTTTCCACTGCTCAAAAGAGTTTTCTGAACTTGTCCATTTTAACATCTTTTAATGTTTCTGCCGTTTTTTGTTTCACCTCTTCCACATGGGCAAAACATTTCCCTTTAAGGACTTTTTTCATCCAGGGAAATTAAAAAAAAAAAATCGCTCACAGCAAGATCAGGAAAATAAGGAGGGTGGGGCATGGAGATCACACCATTTTTGGTCAAAAACTGCCAAACACTCAGCATGATGTGGGCAGGTACGTTTGTAAATCAACCTATCACGAAATGGGCAAGCATTTTGAAAGAATCTCCAAAAAATAAATTTACTAAAGCCAAACACAGCCTCTCACAATGCTAACTGGTACACTGATGCCAATGGGTTTCTAGAACACTTACCTAGCAGGGGAAGCCTATACTAGAAGGGGTCCGCCCTCCAAAAAATAATTCTGATTGTTTTTGGGTCCCCCTTCTTGTTATATTTTAAATGACTGTAAATCTGTTTTAGAAGGGGATTTATTGATCTACACATATTAGTAAGACACTATGCCATGGGTTGAATTGTGTACCGCTCTTCCCCGTTCAAAATTCACATATTGAAAACTTAACCCCTAGTACCTCACAATGTAACCTTATTTAGAAACAGGTTCATTGCAGATATAAGTAGTTAAGATGAGGTCATTAGGTGAACCCTAATTCAGTGACTTGTGCCCTTCTAAAAAAGGGAAATTTGAACAAGACACACAGGAGACCACCATGTAAAGATAAGGCAGAGAACAGACAAAGCTTTTACAAGCCAGAGAATGTTGAAGGTTGCCAGCAAACCACCTGATGCTAGGGAAAGGTCATGAAACAGATTGTTCCTGGAGCCTTCAGAAAGAATCAACCCTGACACCTTGATCTCAGATTTCTAGCCTCCACAACCCTGAGATAGTAGATTTCTGTTAAGTCGTCCAGTCTGTGGTAGTTACCGGTCAGCTCTAGTAAACTAGTACATGACTATTTTTTTCCCAACAAACTTATTTTAGATGCATTCAACAGACACCAAACATTGCCTTAATAGGAAATAAAATGTAAATTCTCTTTATCTACTAAGCAGTTAAATTCCTTCTAAAGAGGTTTAGATACAATATGGCAATTTTAACACTCATCAAAATGAAAATTTATCTAAATGTTAAGTAAATTTAATTTCCATTAAAATGTTACATTTAGTATTAAATAAAAAATGACTCTACCTGAAAAACTCCTTCCTCTTCTGAGATGGAAGAACATTATGTCCTCTTAAAGCACTGCAATGAGATCTTTTCCCATAAACCTGATATCATGACTCAAAAGTCACTAAGCTGCAAATATGTAGACAAATTCATATGAAAAACAGTCCACTTTTAATTCTCTCCTCACCTGGGCCATGTAAAAACACTGATCATAAGGAGTGTCAGTTTTGTTGTTCATATTCAATCATCACAAATGTTTCTGATTATGAATTATCATTAAACTGTATGCCATAAATCACCTTACGAAATAAAGGCAGCATAGAGAAAATCTAAGGTTATATAATTGAAACACCAAATGTACCTTCAGTAAATCACAATAAAAAACAATAGGTACTAAAATCAGCATACTTGTTTAGTGCTTAAAGAAGAGCACTGTTAGTTTCTCCAAAATGTACTTTTATACTTTTTTAAGTGACTACTTTTTAAACACATTTTAATATGGAAAACGCCTTAGAGTATAGAGGAGAAACCTGAACATGGAAGCATAAATGTGAACAGAAAAATATGGCAAAGAAATTGAAAAGAATTTTATTTAGGGTCTATTCAAGTCAAAAAACAAAGAAAGAGAGACAGAGAGAAAGAGAATCTATAAATTAAGAGAGACTTTAGACATATTTTAGCCAAGCACTATGTGTAGCTCTTGTTTGAATTCTAACCTATGAAACTAAATGTAACAAGAATTTATGAGACAAGGAGAGACACCTGAATACTTCCTAACTGGATATTAAGGAATTATCGGTTTTTATAGATGGCAATGGTTTGGGATTATGTTAAAAAGGGGGATGCCTTTACCTTTTAGAGAAGTGTATGAGTCTACAGCCAAACCACCCTGAACGTGCCTGATCTCGTCTGATCTCAGAGGCTAAGCAGGCTCAGGCCTGGTTAATACTTGGATGGGAGAAGCATAAGAAATCATATCTTGTATCTGCTTTAAAACAATCCAATGGTGGGACCCGGGCAACACAGGGAATAAAATACACCATGGGTTGAGAAATGTTAAAGCTGGGTGATGGGTACGTGAATCCAGTAAACTCAGTATTTTTAGAGATATTGAAGATTTTTCATAACAAAAGATTTTTAGAAAAAGGTCTACCGGTAACTAAGCTAACAGTATGTTTATATTGTTTGTTAAACATCGATTCCAAATTGAAGATAAGAGAATCATCGTAATTCACAAACTCCTTTCCAGCTGGTTCCCACAATGTGAATGTGAAAGAGAAAAGAGGGAATGTAAAAAGAAAGGGAAAAACATTAACTGTCAATTTATCATCAAGAAATTAGAAAACCCTTAAAATCTTGACATTAGTAAAGTCAATAAACTAATGAACCACAGTGAAATAACTCACAACTCCACTATATTCCACTATATAATCCCTTACTTACAAAAAACCTCAGCAAAATGGAATACTTACCTAAGTTTTCAAGGTGAAAAATAAAACTACAAAGAAAGCAACGGCATCACCATAAGCTGGTAATGCTGCCCTTTAAGAGGGAAAAAGCTGATTTTAAAAGGACTGACATATATGAAAATTTTAATTTAATAGCAAAATATGTGATTAATGGCAACAAGGAATTGCTTTACAAATATCTATTGTGACTAATACATGGAAGTACAACCATATGTCCGGTATTGGCGTCAACATTTCTTGAACAAATATTTACTTTGCCAACACAAAGACAATTGCCTTTAGGGTTACCTGATTTTCTTCTACAACTAAAGGGAAAATGGATGCAACTGCTTTGGTAAAAAATACTACTGAAAATAAATTTGTTAATAGTGAAGTATTCTTCCACTGAAGATACTTTGTTACCATCAAAGCTATAAATCAACTATAATGAAGTTCTTATTGAATGAATACTCTAAGAAATGAATACTCTGAAGAAAAACCAAAACAATTTAACATTTGTTGCAACTAGAGCAATTAATTCTATGAATCTTTATTCAAGAAGAGTGTTTTATTCATGTTTTAAGCCCCTAGGGGGAAAAAAATTATTGGTATTTCATGTTCTCAACAACTTGAAACTTATTTTTACAGAATGAAATTGAACACATGCATGATCATGATACAGAAAATGAGTTTTGGTGAGAAATTTAATCAAGGAACTCAAAAGCTAACTGAACCTATAGGAACAAGGGTAATCTTGTCACATAAAAAAAAATTACTAATAAGTCAACAAAAAGAACTAAAAATGTGGTGTCTAAGTAAAACACAGAAAGTCAGATTATAAAATGGCTAACTTAATTTCTAAATCTGCCCAATCTTAATGGAAAGAGATGTGTACTGCACAATTACTGATAAAAATGCATATTGGGAAATACCTGTTTATAGATAAGAAAGTTAGCATATACGTCCATCAAAGATGAATACCTGCTAAATAATCCAGGTGTAACCAACACAGGGCTAGATTTCAAATCTAGCTGGAAGATATAACACAGTGAAAGAGAGTATACTGACAGAGGTAAGAAGAACAAGTCACCCACTGCTGATGTTTTCCTTGTGCCCTGCTGAATCTTTTGATCTCTATAGATCAAAAGAGTTACTAGACATCCAACTTTCCATAAAACAGGTGCTTTAGGCACTTCAAGCATGAATCCCTTGAACAAGATATTTCTACAGGGTGATTTATGTAATGGACAGCAATAGTGAAATATAATGTATTGCAATATAAAGTACATGCAACAAAACAGCACATATAAGCTATGATACAGTCTCGATACAATTGGCATATGCACCAAAACTATGGCCTAGTTTAGGAAGAGAAACATATAAAATATATTATAAATATTGTATGTTTATGATAAAGTTCAAATACAAGACTATAGTGCTTTTAACATCTACTATACATCAAAGGGTATTAATACTATGGGATTAAAAAATTCAACTATGATGGGTGTCCTTCAGATGAAATTATGTATGATTCTCAGAGGATTCAAAATGGCTATTACATGTATAGGGATTTCACTGTGTCAATAAGCCATTTATACTCCAGTTCTGACTGAACCAATACCCTTCATAATCTGCCAGTTATGGAGTATTTTTGATAAAATTGAAATGATTGAATTGAAAGAAGCCTACTTTTTACATAAAAGTATACAGATCACAATACCTGGAGATATTATCTAACGTCTATTTGATCTCAATAAAGATCAAAGACAGCAATTCTCTCTGAAAATGGACAAAGGACAGCGACTAAGTCTATTTAATAATTAAAAAATGAAGCACAGACAGCACAGGTTCTTAATCTAGGGTCCAAGGTCATTTCAGGGAATACAAGAATGCCCTGAAGCTTGATGTAAGATTCTGAGAGTTGGTTTTCACCAGATTTTTGGACGGGTAGTGAGATCTAAAGATAGAATCAGTACACCCACAAGTGTGATGGTCTGTTAGCTGACCAACTTCAGACCTTAGGTTCAACAGCAAATACCTGAAGAATAGTAACTTCATTCCGTGGACTTCCACTCGATTTCCCTCTTTCTAAAGCAGTTCAAAACAAAACAGGACTCAAAGGAGACACCAAACACCATCAACTAGAGACATGTAAGCTTTCAAAAAACTGCAGTCTAGACCAGAGGAAAATCTCGAGACAGTGGCAGCATCAAATTCGAGAGAGAAGAGAATGACAGCCATTTCCCCGGACATCCCTTTCTATCACCAATCTCTTCCCTGTTCCAAGGCCTAATATAACCAACTGAACAGACATCTCAGAAGCCCGCTCCCAGAACGGCAAGGGTGAAATTCAAATGCTACTCCCCCCAGAGAGGCAGCAAACAGGTTTCCCCCAATTCCAACAAAGTGGGCCAAGCCAAGGTGTGCGGTCTGAGAGGCAAGACTCTATCTGGCAAACCGAAGAGGGGGCTGTCAGTCTTATCTGCCGGAGTTGGGGGCAAGGGAGGGTGGCGACAAGAAGGCCTGCACATGACAGGCCCCACATCTTCAGAAAGGCAGCCCAACCGGACTGGGGTGGTCACCAGAAGGCGACTCCGCACAGAGGCGGGTGGCACAGGTAAGCCCGGAGCTCCCGCGAGCAGCGACGTGGCACCGGGGCTCCGTCCCCCCACCCCTGCTTCCACCACAACCCCTCTCCCCTCGGTTACCAGTTGCTCCAGATGCCGTAGAGGAGCTCCACAAAAGCGAAAGAGAGGTTCAGGCACAGGAAGAAAAACAGGTTCCGGGACGTCTTGTCTGTCAGGATGGACCTGAGCACCGCACGAGAGGGAAGCGCAGGAGTCAGTGGGTCGGAAACGCCGGGGGTCCCCCTCCAAGACCCGCCCGGCCCGCATGCTCCTTGCTCGCGGAGTGGGCTCCCCGGCCGCCCCGAGGTCTGGGCCCTCCCCGCCGACGCCGGACACCCCTCTAGACCCCGGCCACCCTGAGGTCTGGGCCACCCCTCCCCGCGAACACACCGCCCTCACCTAAACCAGCCCGAGATCTTGCTGAGCAGATTGAACTTGGGCGGTTTGTATTCATCGTCCTTGATGGACAGGGGCAACATCTTCTCCGCCCTGCGAAGGGCCGGGTCTGCGCTCCTCTAGAAGCGGCTCCGTAGGGCGACGGCAGAGACAAGAGGGACGCCTCGGCCGGGAACCCCCAGCCCTTTTCCCGGGCCGCACGCCGTGGCGAGACACAGACAGACACGGACTCACACCCGGGAACTCGCGGACTTCCGGCCCGGGCCGCGCAACGCATCCTGGGACGGGAAAGGAGGGGGCGGGACCTGAGCGGGGCGGGGCCTACGGCGGGGCGGGACCTACGGCGGAGCGGGGCGAGCTGGGAGCTATTCGGAAGCGGGAAAGGGGGCGGGGCCTATTGCGGGGCGTGGCTTACAGCGGGGCGGGACAGGGCTTATGGCATAGCGGAGCGAGGTGGGAGCCAGCTATTCGAAGACGGGAGAGGGAGGGGCCTGCATTGGTCGGGGCCTATGGTGGGGCGGGGGCAACGGCGGGGCGGGGCTTACGGAGGAGCGGAGCGGCGTGGGAGCTGTTCGGAAGGCGGAAGGAGGAGGCAGGGCTCGCAGCGGGGCGGGGCTTACGGCGGAGCGAAGCCAAGTGGGAGCTGTTAAGAAGGCGGAAGGAGGGGGCGGGGCCTGAGTGGGGCGGGGCCTATGGTGGGGCGGGGCTTGCGGCGGAGCGAAGTGGGAGCGGTTCGGAAGGCGAAAGGTGGGGGCGGGTCTTGCGGTGGGGGGAGCCGAGGTGGGAGCTGTTGGGCAGGCGGAAGAAGGTGGCCCGCTGACTCCCAGTCGGGCTGCGGGACTGACCCGGGGCGGGGTTTTGCCACCTGGACCCAGGAGGAAAATCCGGAGCTGGCGACCTGCAGACGTGGCTGGCGGAAAGTTGAGACTTTGCTCACGCCCAGCCGACCGCCCTCTGCCACTGTTCCCGGATGCACGGGCGCCAGCGCCTGCCCTCTCGCCATGGCCCCGCATTGGCATGGAATCCTGGGGCGGTAGGTGGCTGCGCTGGACAGTCCGGTCGCCCGCGCGTTCTCCTGCAGCCTGTGCGCAGGACGCGCGAGGTAGGGCACCGCTGGGTGAACAAACCCGTAATCCAGTTCACCTCGACCCACGAGCGCCGGATACTCCCGTCCAGCCACGCGGGAGGCGATCAATGTCTTTTTGTTATTCTCTTAATTTTAAGAGACGGGGGTCTTGATCTGTCGCCAGACTGGAGTGCAGGGGCGCGATCCCAGCTCACCGCAGTCTTGACCTCCTGGGCCCCAGGGATCCTCCCGCCTCAGTCTCCCGAGTAGCTGTGCACCCCAGGCGCGCGACGCCACGACCGGCATCAATCCATGTCTTTGAACAAAGACTGGGCAAGGTGTTCTATAAAAGGAGACCTTCGTGGTAGGTCCTACACTGCCGTGGTTGATGTGAGCCTTGATCGCTGCGTTGTCCCCTACAGTCTCGATCGGCTGAAACCAGAATTCGTGCAGGTCCGTTTCGCTTCCAGGTCACCCCGGGGGCAGCAGCCGCGGCAGTGACTCCCGGCAGAGCCTCCCTGCCAGTTTCGGGGAACGTGGGCAGAAGCCCCCTCCTAGGGGGCCGCGAGGCGTGCGGTGCGCATGGGGCGAGCTCAGTGGGCTGGTCCCTGGCGGCCCCCGCGGAGGGACCAGTCCCTGTGGCGCCCCTCGGATTTGCCGCCTGGACGAGTCAGGTGGTCCGTCACGTGGGGGACTCAAAGTTCGCGTCTCGGGGAAGACGCGAGGTGGGGGAGGCTCCCGGGGAGGCAAGGAACTCGCTGGACCGAGCTCCGGGGGAAAGCCCGCGAGCGCCACGGGGAGGAAGGCGGCGCCGGGGGACGGGCGGCTGGCGGGGACCGTCCCCTGTTCCGCGCGCTCTGCGGGCGGCGCTTCCTCCAGGTGCCGAGCTCGCGAGTGGAGAAGGGTGGGAAAAACCACGAGCGAGCCGCGAGACGCCCCCTCCGTCTTGGGGTGACCCAGCCAGGCTCGCCGCAAGCCCCGCGCTCCAGGTAGGGGGTTTCGCAGGGAGGGACTGCGTGTGCGTGTGCGGGGTGGTCGTTTGGTATTTTTATTTCTGAAAATGTGTACTTACTCTACAATTGAAAAATTAAAAATGTTCACGTTCACCAAAGCTGCCGTGTAAAAACAGCTAGGTACCAGAACTAAAGTTCTGGAAAGAATATTTTGGCTTTTGCCTTACTTAGAGTTTATTTCATCATTTTAAATGTAAACATGGAAGTGTTTTACTTTTTTTTTAAAGAAGCTTTTATAGAAGCAATAGACCTTGAATTTTACTCTGCTACACTGCTGTGGAAATTGGGTACAGAGTAGGTAGTTTAAAGATGAATGTTTCTATGGTAATTGGGCTTTTCTTCAAAACTGCTTTATTCCAGTAGGATGTAACTTGAGGGAAGAGGGGGAGGGAGTATACAGAAATAATCAAATTTCAGCAACTGATCTCCAGTATTCTCCCAGCTCATCAAGGTCAGCTGCAATTTGATCCTGTGTTTTTGTATTCTGCCTTTGAAAATAAATTCTGTATTTTAGTGTATATTGTTCCAAGTGAGAAATTGCTTAGCTGGTTTGTGGAGAAACCTGCATGAC
The DNA here is from genome assembly GCA_027257055.1 of Cephalopachus bancanus. Classification (NCBI taxonomy): domain Eukaryota; kingdom Metazoa; phylum Chordata; class Mammalia; order Primates; family Tarsiidae; genus Cephalopachus; species Cephalopachus bancanus. The sequence continues at coordinate 5,059,792 of JAPVLO010000176.1, read as the reverse complement.
CCTTTTCCAAATAGTTTTGAAATAAATTAGGGAAATTGAAATGTAATTTTAGTTATATCAGTTTCCAGAAACCCCCAAACTCCCCCACTCTTTACCCCCAAAGATATATGACAAGTATTCCCATGAGGACCTTCTCCTTTCAAAGACTGGCAGTGATGCTTCATGTCTTTAGCCTTAAAGAACATAAATGACCAAATTCAAAACTAAAGACATCTTTATTTGCAGTATAAAAGTGTCGACAGACACTATTTAAACCAGGAAAAGTTTCTATGACTGGAAAACATTAGGCTGCATCTCACTTCTTTTGTTGTTTTGATGCATGTTTACTATGTATCAGGCTCTGTGCTGGTGGACACTAGGGGTAAAAAAAAGCCAGATAAATCAAAGTTTTTTCCCTAGAGGAATTTACAGAGAGGAGAAGCTGATATGAAGGGGTGGAGGATTGTGCCAGGCAAGTCAGTCCAGTATTTTAGAACAGTGTGATGTTTAGATCTACACACGAGATGCCCTTGGAGCAGTGAGAAGGGACAGCTACCAATTAATGAGTCGTTCTGTATTTGCCAAGCCGTTCCTTTTGCCTCTTCAATATGTTGGCTCATGGAAGAACATGATATTGGAAAGCCAGAAGTGATTCTTCAGCTCTGGTCGGTGTTCAGTATCTTGCAAGTCTCCAATCAGATGCTATATCTTGAAAGTCGCCAGTCAGAATTCTTAATTCCTTTATATGATACAAGATTAAATGGGTTTATGAGATTATAAAATAGACATAGTAATGAACATTCTAAACTAATAATTGGACTTCTGTCCTGAACGTCTAAATATTTATTTATATCGTATACCAATCAATTGCATTAAGTTACAGATTCTGTGGGGTAAAAGACTCCAGCTGCTCAGACATGTGATTGAGGATGCTGAGAAATGAAAGCAGAAAGAAAGAAGAGACAGATGTCCATCCCCAGCCATAGTTCCAGCTCTTTTGGGCAATGGTCAGCAAGGAATAGGAAAGATGCTATCTATCATTCCGCATGAATCAACCCTGGCATTTACCTGCAACCTATTTTAGACCCTGTGGTTTTTTAGATGCTTCAGATTGAATGCCTTGGAACTGCTGGTGAAAGAGTGAGTTGTGGTTCATAAGACTACAGATACATTTAATCTAGAAAGTGAATGCAAGGGCAAATTGCTAATGTGTTCGGAAGCTTTGCTTCGTGGCAAAAATCCACTGTTTTCAAATGTGTAAGCATTGGAAAGTCGGGATGATGTGCATTGATTCTAAAGAGTTGGGATGATGTGTATCGACTGGAGAGCAGGGATGATGGGCATCGATTCTGGAGAGCTGGAATGATGGACACCGAGTCTGGGGAGCTCGGATGATGGGCATTGATACTGGAGAGTTGGGATATTGTGCATCCATTCTGGAGAGCTGGGGCAATGTGCATCGATACTGGGGATTTGGGATGATGGGCATCGATTGTGGCAAGCTGGGATGATAGGAATAGATACTGGAGAGCTGGAGTAATAGGCATAGATTCTGGAAAGTTGGAATGATGGGCATCAATTCAGTAGAGCTGGGATAATGGGCATCGATTCTGTAGAACTGGGATGATGGGCATCGATTCTATAGAGCTGGGATGATGGGCATCGATTCTGGGGAGTTAAAATGGGCATCAGTTCCCTAGCGCTGGATGATGTGCATTGATTCTAGGGAGTTGGTATAATGGGCATTGATTCTGGGGAGTTGGGATGATAGGCATCAGTTATAGAGAACTAGGATGATGGACACTGATTCTGGAGAGTTGGTATGATGCACACTGATTTGGGAGAGTTAGGATGGGCATTGGTTCTACAGAGTTGGGATGATGGGCATCAATTATGGAGAGTGAGTTTGGTGATGGGCATCAATTCTGGAGAGTGAGTTTGGGTGATGGGCATCAATTCTGGAGAGTTGGGATGATGGGCATTGATTCTGGGGAGTTGGTATAATGGGCATTGATTCTGGGGAGTTGGGATGATCGGCATCAATTATATAAAACTGGGATGATGGGCATTGATTCTAGAGAGTTGGGATGATACACATTGATTCTGGAGAGTTAGGATTATGAGCATCAATTCTGGAGAGTGAATTTGGGTGATGGGCGTTGATTCTAGAAAGTTGGGATGATGGGCATCAATTATAGAGAACTGTGATGAAGGGCGTTGATTCTAGAGAGTTGGGATGATGCACATTGATTCTGAAGAGTTAGGATGATGGGCATCAATTCTGGAGAGTTAGGATAATGGGCATCAATTCTGGAAAGTGAGTTTGGGTGATGGGCATTGATTCTGGGGAGCTGGGAAGATGTGCATTGATTCTAGAAAGTTGGGATGATGGGCATTCATTCTGGAGATGGGATATCTGCATTGATTCTGTAGAGCTGGAATGATGGGCATCGATCCTGGGGAGGTGGATGATGGGCATCGACTCTAGAGAGCTGGGATGTTGGGCACCAATTTGGGGGAGTTGGGATGATGTGCATCGATTCTAAAGAGTTGGGGTGACATGCATCAGTTCTGGAGAGCTGGGATGATGTGCATTGATTCTGGGTAGTTGGATGACGGGCATCAATTCTGGAGAGCTGGGATGATGGGCATTGATTCTAGAAGCTGGAAAGATGGGCATTGATTCTGGGGAGTTGGGATCATGTACATCGATTCTGAAGAGTTGGGGTGATGTACATCAAGTCTGGAGAGTGGGATGATGTGATCAATTCTGAGGAGTTGGTGTAATGGGCATCTATTCTGGGTAGTTGGAATCATGGGCATCGATTATGGAGAACTGGGATGATGGGCATTGATTCTGGAGAGTTGGAATGATACACATTGATTCTGGAAGATTGGGATGATGGGCATCAATTCTGGAGAGTTGAAATTATGGGCATCGATTCTGGAGAGTGAGTTTGGTGGTGGGCATTAATTCTGGGGAGCTGGGATGATGGGCATTGATTCTGGAGATGGGATGATGTGTGTTGATTCTGTAGAACTAGGATATGGGCATCAATACTGGGGAGTTGGGATGATGGCATTAATTCTGGAGAGCTGGGGTGATGGGCATCAGTTCTAGAGAGCTGGGATGATGGGCACTGATTCTGGAGAGCTGAGACGATGAGCATCGATTCTGGAGAGTTGGGGTGATGTGCATCAATTTTGGAGAGCTGGGATGATGCACATCGATTCTGGGAAGTTGGTATAATGGGCATCGATTATAGAGAGTTAGGATGATGGGCATTGATTCTGGAGAGGTGAGATGATGGGCATAAATTCTGGGGAGTTCAGATGATAGGCATTGATTCTGGGGAGTTGGGATGATGGGCATCAATTCTAGAGAACTGGGATGGTGGGCATTGATTCCAGAGAATTGAGATAATGGACATCAATTCTGGAGATTGAGCTTGGGTGATGGGCATCGATTCTAGGGAACTTGGATAATGGGCATCGATCTGGGGAGTTGGGATGATGTACATTGAATCTCTAGAGTGAGTTGGGATGATGTGCATCAATTCTGCTTCTGGATTCTGAAAAGAAAGATGGTAACAAAAATACCACAGTGTTAGTACCAAACTCCCAGGAAGCCGTCATCCACTTTATTAACTAAATGAAATTTTTAGAACACAGAATGGCAAATTTTAATTCCTAAAATCCTTTAATGCTAAAAACAATAGCATTAAAATCATGTTTTTTAAAAAACAATTTTGCCAGCCGTGCTCGGTGGCTCAGCCTGTAATCCCACGCCTTTGGGAGGCTGAGATGAGTGAATTGCCTGAGCCCGCGGGTTCGAGACCCACCTGGGCAGTGAGACCTCATCTCTACAATAAATCAAAAAATCAGCTGGGTGTGGTAGCACATGCCTGTAATTCCGGCTACTCGGAAGGCTGAGGCGGAAGGATCACTGGAGCCCAGCAGGCGAGGCTGCGGTGGCCAGGAGCAGCCACTGCACTCCAGTCTGTGTGACCGAGTGAGACTCCAACTCAAAAAAAAAAAACAATTTTGCCGATTGACAAAAACATCACAATTTTTTTTTTATTTCCCTCAATAGTATCAAGAGAACCTGTTCAATCAATCACTGAAGACATCGGGAACATTTTTGAAAAATTAAATCTGCACACAATGAGGTAAGTACCAGTGGTTTTTTTTTGTTTGTTTGTTTGGTTGGTTGTTTTGGCTTTTTAAAATTGTGGTATCATCTTAACCTTTTTAAGCATACAGTTCAGTAGCATTGCCTATTTTCACATTGTTGTTCAACAATTGGATGTTGTCCATCCATTATCCAGAACATTTCATCTTGCAAAACTGAAACCTTATAGCTGCTAAACAACAACCCTCCCTTTGCCCCTACCCTCGGTCCCTACAACCACTGTTCTTCTTTCTGTTTCTATGAATCTCACTACCTTAAATGCCACCTTATAAGTGGAATCCTACAGTATTTGTCTTTTTGTTGCTTAGTTCACTTAGCATAATGTCCTCAAGATCAGTCTTTGTCGTGGCATGTATCAGAATTCTCTCTTTAAAAAAAACTGGATAATAATATTCCATTGCACCTGTATGTCACGTTTAATGAATGGATTATCTTCTTAGTTGTCAGTGGACACTTGGGTTGCTTCAGTCTTTTGGTTGCTGTAAATAATGCTACGGTAAATACGGGTGAAGTGCTTGTGCTTGTATCTGAAAAAAATGATTTCCTACAGAGGTGATTTTATTACCTTAGAAACAAGTTTTTACTTGAGCCAGAGTCCTAGAAAATACTGTAAGACCTCTTTTAGGTCCCTGGAAATAGTAGTACAGATTATAGAATGAAGTCAATTCCCATAAAATTGAATATTCTTGTAGAATAGAGCAAAGCTGGAAACAGACTATGTAGAAGACACAGAAAATACCAGGTGGCTCAAGTGTGAGAGTCAGAAGTTTGACTCTGACCTAACACTCTTTCTGTGGTTCAGGAAGTCATTTAATACTGTATTCTAAATCTGTGAAATGGGTGGATATATTCTATTTCCTCTCTCTCTCTCTCTCTCTCTCTCTCTCTTTCTCTCTCTCTCTCTTTTTTTTTTTTTTTTTTTTTTTGAGTTAGAGTCTTACTCTGTCACCCAGACTGGAGTGCTGTGGCTCCATCATGACTCACCTCAGCCTTGACCTCCTGGGCTCAGGTGATCCTTCTACCTCAGCCTCCCAAGTAGCTGGGACTACAAGCATGTGCCACCATGCCTGGCTAATTTTTTGTGTTCTTTTTTTTTTGTAGAGTCGAGGTCTTGCTGTATTGCCCAGGCTGGTCTCAAACTCCTGGCTCAATCAAGTCTCCCACCTCGGCCTACCAAATTGCTGGGATTACTGGCGTAAGCCACTGTGCCCAGCCCTTATTTCCCCTCTTTCTAAGGACTCTAACATTATTAATTAAAGGTATGTAACAGGAAGGGAGAGTTGCTCTAACAACTCTCATTACTACTGCTAAGCTCTGTGAGTGCATGGCCCAGGTCTGTCTGCCTTCACCATCCTCAGGTCCTCACAGCACTAGGTATGTGGGAAATACCTGTCAACACTTGCTGACTGAAAGACCTCCCTGGATATTGACCTTCCCCTACTAAAGTGAGAAAGCTCACATGAATTGGGATTACATCATCTAAAAATACTGATGTCATCATTCATATGTATGAAATCTGGTTATCTTAGAAAAGTGATTTTTAGGATGTGCGTTTCTTCCTGAAAATTGACATTGAGTAAAAAGGGAGCATATCCCATGGAATGCTACCAGATGAAACAGACAGAGGTTCAGATGCAGAGCTCCTTCCCCATGGAATGGTAAAAGTGAAACATTTGCAGATGTACTTGGTTTCTTTTTGACCCATTTCTGAAACTAATCTTGCCTGACACTTTGCTGAGCTAAAAAAGCTTTTCTATTTCTAGACTTTTCTCTCAGGCTGCATTGACTTCTTGGATCCTGTGAGTCATGGATGTTCCTCTTAGGAACAAGACCAGTGTCACTCCTACCCTGATGTATGTCCACAGGACTGGTCATCTCCAAACATCATCATCATCATCACCCATAGCTGCAATTAATCGACTATTCCAGGAGAAAGGTGCAAGACTAGAGAGAATTCTAGAGCACAATTCAAACCTGCACATTCTGAGAGTAGAAGGAACCTCATTGCCTGCCTCAATAGCAAAGTATCAGATCGAAGGAAGCAGATGGTGCTTTCAAAAGGCTTTATACATAATATTTATATGTTGCTTCCCTGTAAATCAAGGATAATAAAACAAGCTCTACTGAATTCATAGTAGCTGTCTGAAGCAGTATTGAGAAGGAATAGGGTCCTTTGAGCCGTGGATGGGGGGGACAGGGGAGGAAAGCTAGAAAATGCCAACACCAGTGAGCAGCTTTTGCTGTGGATAAGAGGGCAGGACTCGGGAGGAAATAGAGACACAGGTGCTTTGAGTCTGGTGCCCCCTGTTATACGTGCTGCACCTGCAGTTATTCTAACCTGATTTACATGCACATAAATGGCTCACTCAACCTGGTACCGTGAAAGGGATTGGATGCTTAATGCAGGCAGAGCAGTGATGCTTTCCTCACAGCTTGCAGCAAGAAATGGCCTGTTACAGTAGCATCTGTTTATTCAAATGTGATATTGAAGTCCATGTAGCTACTTCTCAACACAATTTAACAATTCTATTTCAGAACTGTTGTCTAAAAAATGTGGTAAGCCTGAGTGTGGTGGCTCATGCCTGGAATCTCAGCACCTTGTGAGACCGAGTCCAGAGGATCACTTGAACCCAGGAGTTTGAAACCAGCCTGTGCAATGTAACAAGACCTCAGCTCTACAAAAAAAAAAACAAAAATCAAAAAATTAGCTGGGCATGATGGCATGTGCCTATAGTCCCAGCTACTTGGGAGGCTGAAGCTGAAGGATTGCCTGAGTCCAGGAGGTCGAAGCTGCAGTGAGCTGTGATCATGCCACTTCACTCCAGCCCGGGCAACCGAGTGAGATCCTGACTCAATAAGATAAAATAAATAATAATGTCGTGAGGACTAGGCCTTTTAAATAACAGAGTTCAGTTGGCTTTCAGCAATTCATGTGTGTAGCCAGCGTATTGTCAGTCCAAAAGATGGATTACTTTAATCCTAACAGCTAGTCCATAGCACAGTTGATCCCAACAATAGTCATTTAAATAATCTACTTGTATCACTGTATAATTGGTCATAAATACAGCAAGATTATAAGATGAGTCTGTGACACCCTATGGACTCTTTTACTATTATTATAAATATATTCCTATTTCTCCCTTTCTTACTATATTATTAGCATAAAATAAATTATTGTGATGTTTCAGGCTTGTGAAAAAAGCAGGAGTTAAGAAGATCCCCTTGAGAGTAGATGTGCTCTTTAGGAAAAAAAGGGAGGAAAAATTTTTAGGAAGGAGAGGCTAGAGCTGGTAGAAGGTAAGAAGAGCTGTGTGACGTTTCTAAATAACAGGGGAAAAGAACGAATTTTCTGAATATGAGTAAAATCCTGAAGTCAAAAATTCTTCCCAGAATGTTGTGTAGTACCTGGAAAATACTGGGGAAGAAAAGTGACCTATTGTGTCCTGTATTTGGCGTTTTGTGTTTTGCAGTGAACTCTAGTTAATGTTGCTTACAATTTGATTGAAAGAGACTTACTACGGGCAAGAATGAACTGATTTGGGGAGTATTCTGACTTAGTTTTCTTAGAAAGTCGTTTGTCCTGAAGTTTTTGCCACTCTCTGAACCTAAACTAAATTTTCATCTCTCAGCCAGGGAAGATTCCTCTGTCTGTTTAAATCAGTATGCTGGCTGCCAGATGGAGTAATATAGCTTCTGGTTATTATTACCTCCTAAGCCTCCTTGGTTTACAGGGATGATATTATCCAACAAATGATAGTTTTCCCTCAAGGCAAATCAGCTCATTCACCAAGAGCTTCTGTAGACACAGGGATGTTCAAAGATCTGGGACATCTTTTTTTTTGTCAGATGGCTTGGCCACAGAACCCAAAGTGGAAAGGGCCTGCATGGTCTTTGTTTGAGGTCACATTTTATGACTTGCTCTCTGTCACCAGATGGGGGATGACCCAAGTCTTTTATGTAGGGAAAGATTTCTGAGTATTGTCTAGTCTTAAGTGGGCCTTAATTTGCATTTAATTTGTGTTTCCTCTGTTAGCATTTCAGACGTACATTGGAGTTTAGAACAACTTGAATATAAATTCCCCCCTCCATTCAGCTGCAGAGTGTTGAGCACTTGCTGAAAAAAATCCACTGTTCTGGATTATAAAGGCTGACAGAAATGGCCCTCATGATACATTCAGACTGTGAGAGGAGCTAGAGACACAGTCAATAGTCATAATACCTGGAAACAAAGGTGTTTCAGCTTGACCGGGTTCTTAGGCTGCCCAGAAACACCAAGACTGACACAGCTATTATAAAAAAAGAAAGAGCCGGGCTCGGTGGCTCAGCCTATAATCCCACGCCTTTGGGAGGCTAGGTGAGTGGATTGCCTGAGCCCGCGGGTTCAAGACCCGCATGGGCAGCGAGACCCCGTCTCTACAACAAATCAAAAAATCAGCTGGGCGTGGTAGCGCATGCCTGTAATTCTGGCTACTCGGAAGGCTGAGGCGGAAGGATCACCAGAGCCCAGCAGATGGAGGCTGTGGTGGCCGGGAGTGACCACTGCACTCCAGTCAGGGCAACAGAGTGAGACTCCAACTCAAAAAAAAAAAAAAAAAAAAAAGAAAGAGTTTAATATTGCAAAGCAGCTGAGTGAGGAGGACAGGAGATGTTTCTTAAATCCACCTCCCCAAGAATTCAGAGGCTAGACTTTTTAAAGGCAACTTGGTGGACTGGGGGCTTGGGACTGCTAATTGGTTGGAGATGATGTCATGGGGGGTATCGAAACTGTCTTCATGTTGCAGGGCCAGTTTCTAGAAGGCGGCATCACAGAACTGACTGGAGGAGCCAGCATTTTGGTATGTGTTCTATGTCCAGGTTGGGCTGCAAGTCCATCAGAGTACAAGGTCTGAAAAACATCTCAAGCGCCAGTGTTAGGTTTTGTAATAGAGAGGCTATCCATAGAGCAGGTCCCGGATGTGAGCCACTGACCCCTGGGCAGTGAAATGAACTCCACCAGCTCTTTAACTGATCAAACTTTAAGATCCTTCAGGGAGTATCTGTGCAGCCCCAGGTACATTGGTTTAGGGAAAATACGTTTATCAGCCTTGCAGGCAGTCTTTACCCTCCCCAGCAGTTAGGACCTGAGGGTGACCCTGGTCTTTATGGAATTTAAGGCCAACTTCAAAGCAACAGATATGCTCATTTCTAACCATGGCTGCACCTATTGCCGGATTCAGGCCACTTCTACCATTTTACCCCATGGCCCTATGTTTTCTTTTTTCTGAGTCAGGGTCTCAATCTGTTGCCCAGGCTGGAGTGCAGTGGTACAACCACAACTCAAGGCAGCCTCAACCACCTAGGCTCAGGCAGTCCTTCCGTCTCAGCCTCCAGAGTAGCTAGGACTATAGGTGCATGCCACCACACCTGGCAAATTTTTAAATTTTTTGTAGAGATGAGATCTGGCTGTGTTGCCCAGGCTGGTCTCGAACTCCTGGTCTCAAGCCGTCCTTCTGCCTCGGCCTCCCAGAGGGCTGGAATGACAGGCATGAGCCATTGTTCCCAGCCCCCTATATAAATTTTTTGTCTTTTATTTTTTCTTTTAAAGATGTGGGGTACAATTCAGGGTTAGGTACAGAAGTGGTCATTGTACAGGTAAAGTGTGGGTACCTTGATTGGTGTTATGTGCCACCCCGCCGGCAGTATCCCACTACTGTCAATCCCTTTCAATTTTATATAGGCAATTTCAGTCATCAGCATGATGTTCAGAATTCAGTGGTAACACTGAGGAGGGAGAATGTGAGAAAAACAGTCACAGGGAGAGGGCAGGTGATAGGAACTCTGGGTCAGGGAGTAGGAGTTTCTCAGAGAGAGGAAAGGGCTTTGTAAGTAGAGAAACAGCACACACAGATGCATGGAGTCATTGGTCAGCTCTCTGTGGGTAGGTACCACTGGGGAAGGTTCTTTTGGAGTTTGGCACCATATGCCCCCTAGCCTCACTTTGAACAGTGTCTGTCATCTGCATGCCGTAAACCTGGCCAGAAGCTACCCATCCGCCGTCTAGCTGTCTCCTCCAACTCTTCTTGTGTGTTCTCAGAAAACTCAGGTCCCCAGTCGGCCTCTGAGTTCCACCTTGGTTTGTCTTGTGGCAGCCAGGGCCATTTCTGAGCATCTGTATCCTATGCTCACCAGTTTGAAGGTGAGCTCATGTTCTGGAGGATGAGCCCAGGAGAAGCTGTCTATTCAGGATAAGGCAGATCTCAAAGGGAAATGGCAGGATAGTGACTGTTCTCTCATCTGTATCATCAGAATGAAAGTGGAAGCTGTCCATTAGATAACACCGAGTCGCTCACGGCTCTTCCGCCTCGTGAGTCAGGACACGACTCATCTTAGTTCGTGCTGTGCACAGGCATATTCGTTCTCAGCTTCTCTCTGGGTGATTACTCCTCTTCTAGTCTGAAGGAACTAGCCCTGAGAAAGGAATTCTTCCCCAGTGTTTCTTCTTGGAAACTTTGATAGAAACTTTGTAAATAACCTAATAGCAGGTCTTTGAAAATTCAAGTGACCTGATCCACTTAAAGCCACACGAGAGAATTTGTACTGTTGTTTAATGGACTATATATTATTTACTTCATTATTCCATCTTATGTCCACATTTAAGAAAATTTCTTACAATTTCAAATAATACTCTTTCAAAAGCTATTTAGTTCTGTGGAATTTAACTATTCCTGATGTAAAGACCCAGCAATTCTACACCTAGGTATATCCTCAAGAGGTGTGAAAACATGTCTACATAAAACTTGTACGGGAACGTTCATAGCAGCACTATTCATAGTAGCCAGAATGTGGAAGCAACCCTGATGTCCAGCAGCAGATGAGAGGATAAACAGAATGTGGTATATCCATACAACAGAATGTTATTTGACAATTTAAAAATGAGGCACTGATTTACACCTCAAGGTATGTACAACATGGATGAACCTCAGAGAAGTTATGCCAAGTGAAAGATGCCAGACATATAGACCATGTGTTGTACAACTCCATTCATCTAAATGTCCAGAACAGGCAAATTCTTTGAGGCAAAAAGTAAATTCGTAGTCTCCCGGGACTGTGATCAAGTTCGGGGTTTGAGAGAAGTGAAAATGGGAAGAGACTTCTAACGGCTCTGGGATTTTCAGGATGTCAAGGATGTTTTAAAATTGTGGTGGTAGTTGCCAACCTTGTGCGTATATTAAAAGCACTGAGCTGTATACTTTAAATGGGTGGATTTTATGATATGTAGATGCTTATTAAAATGTTAAAACAATCTCTAACATAGCAAGTATGAATTTTTAGATTATCTTGCAGGTACTTTCGTGACTTGCATATTAATTTTTTGATGCATTCTTGCAAAATTTACCATCACTTAATGGAAAGAGTCATGGACTGTGCCAGCAGGAGATGGAGATCCTTCACCTGGCTCTGCTGCTGATGAGCTGCATGCAATTGCATAACCTTAGGCAATTCCTGATCCCTGAACCTTGAGCTCTTTATCTATGAAAAAAAGGAGTTGGCTCAAGAGAGCTTGGAGATCTCTTCCAGCTCTGAGTGTGTGTGTGCAGTGAGGCATACAATTATCAGGGCAGTTTTAGACGTGTGGCTTTGTCTCCTGCTGTTTGAGGATAACCAGCAGCAGTAGGGTTTTTGGAGGCAGCCTCACTAGCAGTCCTCCCCATCCCCATGTTCAAGTGTGTGTTGTATTAGCATATCGGCAGGGCATAAGTTTCTTAACCTTGGCGTTATTGGCTTGTTAGACCAAGATAAGTCTTTGCTGTGGGGGCTGCCCTGTGCATCATGGGATGTTTAGTAGCATCCCTGACACCTGTCCTCCAGGTAACAGTATCTCCCATCCAGTTGTGACAATGAAAAATATCTCCAGACTTTGCCAGATGTCACCTAGGGCAGGGGTCCCCAATCTCTGGACCGTGGACCAGTACAGGTCTGTGGTCTTATAAGAGCATGAAACCTACTGTGACCTGTGCATGGGAGGGATCTAGATTGCACACTCCTTGTGAGAATCTAATGCCTGATGATTCCCACCCCATCCGTGGAAAAATTGTCTTCCATGAAACCGATCCCTAATGCCCAAAAGGTTGGAATTGCTGCCCTGGAGGGCAAAGTCATCCCTGGTTAAACACCCTTGGTGCAGGAGATGCTGAATAACAGTATAGAAGGGTGTGTGCTCTACCAATGAAAAATGAATACATTAACACAAGCGCAAAAAACATCACTGGGAGAATCTTTGATTTTTCAGATAATAATGAGAAAGGAAAGATTTTTGTTTTACTGACATTTACTGTGTTTATCAGAGTTATATTTAATCACTGTAGTCATGGGGATGGGAGAAGGACAGAAAGAAGATAGACCAAGAGCTGTCAGATCCTTTTTGGAATGAGGCAGGGTGTCAGTAAATCTACACAGACATAACTTTAAAAAGGGGAAGCCAGAACCTCAAGGGAAAGTTTAGGAATCGGGGGCTAGAGGAGTGGGACGTGCCTCCGTTTACCTGCTGGTTCTTCCCCAGTGAGACACAGGTCCTACCGATGCATTCTTCCTCCTACCTCCTGTTCAAAACTCAAAGCTGTGAATTCAATGATAGGTTATTTCTCTCAGAAAAGACTAGAAGAGGGCGGGGTGTAATAGCTTATGCCTGTCATCCCAGCACTTTGGGAGGCCTAGGCAGGAGGACTGCTTGAGCCCAGGAGGTCAAGACCAGTCTGGGCAACATAGGGAGACCTTGTCTCTACAAGAAAATAAAAAAAGCTAGCTGGGCATGGTGATGCACACTCGTAGTCCCAGCTTCTCAGGAGAAGGATTTTTCAAGCTCAGGGTTAGAGGGTGCAGTGAGCCATAATCGTGTCACTGCACTCCAGCCTGGGTGACAGAGTAAGACCTCAACTCAAAAGAAAAAATAAAAAAATTTTTTTTAATGAAAAGAACAGAAGAAGGCTATAGACTGTGAAATTCACATAACCCTAAGTTGTCGTTACTCTCCAAACTGCACTGAAGCTGCTACTCATAGCCTGCTGCAGAGTTCTAGCTGTCAGCTATTCCCAAAGGACAGTATGCCACTTACACTGCAGCCTGTAAAGCTTTTCTTGCTTCTCTATACAAACTAAAACATTTACATAATTTTATTGGGCTGCATTATTTAATAAATGCCACATGAAATATTTACACATCATTTTTTAAGTCATAAATTATTTATGTCTCCCGAAATCTTTCTGACACAGGTAAAATGAGGGATTAGAGAGGACATTTCTATGATGGGTAGAGGGATAAACTCTTACTTAAAAGTATCGATGAAAAGGGAGCGGTCATGCATGCGTGCCTTGACAGTGCAGTAAGCTATGATGATTCATCTTCATGACTTTCTCTAGACTAAAACCGCCAGACAGTAAGTTGTTAGTGTCTACTTTAGAGACACGTGAATTTTAACATATGCTAATCCTACTCAACTGCAGAAAATGAATATGATCTTAATTGTGGTATACTTTAATGTAATTGTCAAAACAATTCTTTGAGTGCTTATAACTGGCCTTTTTTTTTTTTTGAGTCAGAGTCTCACTCTGTCACCCAGACTGGAGTGCAGTGGCCGTTCCCGGCCACCACAGCCTCGACCTGCTGGGCTCCGGCGATCCTTCCACCTCAGCCTTCCAAGTAGCTGGAACTACAGGCGCACGCTACCACACCCAGCTAGTTTTTTTGATTTATTGTAAAGATGTTGCCCAGGCGGATCTCGAACCTGTGGGCTCAGGCAATTCACTCACCTCAGCCTCCCAAAGCGCGGGATTACAGGCTGAGCCACCGAGACCGGCTGTAACTGGCCATTTTTTATGTAGCGCTGGAATTATGTTTTATGGGACCTGCTTCTGATTCAGTATCAAAAGAATTTTCAAGGACTTTGAACCAAGATTATTAATTCATAATGGTCTGTCTTTAGTTGACTATATTAACAGTATGTGTTGTTTTAGAGGGTATGTAAAGTGAAAACATTGTGCTCTAAAGCTTTAGATTACTGTCCTTGAAAAGTAATCATGGTAAAGCTAAGGTAACTTAAAAAATAATTCATTTTATTCAATCAAGGCCATGATAGAAGCGGAAACACAAAATTGCTGTTCTTAATAGAACAAGCTGCAAAGAAAGTCTGGGAGAGACATCTTTGAAAGCTCTCCAGGCCGGGCTCGGTGACTCAGCCAGTAATCCCGCATCTTGGGAGGCCAAAGTGAGTGGATTGCCTGAGCCCGCGGGTTCGAGACCCACCTGGGCAACTTGGCGAGACCTCATCTCTACAATAAATCAAAAATTAGCCGGGTGTGGTAGCGCGCACCTGTAGTACCAGCTACTTGAAAGGCTGAGGCGGAAGGATCGCCGGAGCCCAGCAGGTCGAGGCTGTGGTGGCCGGGAGCGGCCACTGCACTCTAGTCTGAGCAACAGAGTGAGACTCCAACTCAAAAAAAAAAAAAAAAAAAGCTCTCCAAACAGCTTACCATTAGGGTAACATTGCCTTTCAAATCTGGACCATGGAAACATGGGAGCTGAAGAATGGCAATGACTTTTCCCTCGTCCTTGTGAATAAGCTCTTCGTGATGGCATATGGCCCGCACACTGTCACATCATGGAGTGTATCCCCCTGTCTTCAGAATTCTCCATTCTCAGAGGAAGTATTTGGAGACATGGTCTATATGGTCTCTCTATGATGTCAAGCGACAGCAAGTCAAAACTTTCTACAACCACAAAACACACTGCACAGCGTGAAGCGAAAGTCCCAGGAATGAAGTGGTCACCGACCCAGCCACTGCTGAGTTTCCTCCGTGAAAAACAAAAGGCTGATTGGACATCATTTGAAAAGTAAAGTGAGATCTAGTCTGAAGTGTAATATTCCACTGTCTAGGAAGGCAAACGACAGGTCTCGGATAGCCTATGGGATGGATGACGGATTGGCTGCAGTTGCCTGACTTCAGCCATGAGATGTGAAATCAAGAGCTTAGCTGTTTCTGTGTGTGTATACACACCATACACTTTTCCCAGAAGGTGGGAAGAACTGAAAATAAAATGTGCAGAGGCAGCGTTGTGCCAGGAACAGTGAGAGCAGCACTTCACATTTAGCATGTCGCAGCTGTGGTTAGCAGGGAG
This sequence comes from Cephalopachus bancanus, assembly GCA_027257055.1. Taxonomy (NCBI): domain Eukaryota; kingdom Metazoa; phylum Chordata; class Mammalia; order Primates; family Tarsiidae; genus Cephalopachus; species Cephalopachus bancanus. The sequence goes on along the minus strand of JAPVLO010000176.1, from coordinate 5,044,470 downwards.
ATGTCTTTCCCAGCTTTTTATTGTATTTGTCTGTATGAAGCAGTAGATAAGAGTATCTGTTTATCATTCAGACTAAGAAAAATTGTATCAAAGGTGGTAAGAACGGGTAGACCAAATCAATTAAAGTCATCCAGAGCAATATTTCATATGTTTCATTCTTTCTGAGAGATCCATTTAAGTATTTTAAAGATGTTGCTTAGAAACTCCTGCTTGATTTTAGTCTCTGGTCTTTTCATAAGTAAATTTCTTTGAACAGTACACAGTCCTAGCTTCTGGCCTTTGTGCTTGAATGAAGGAGTAGATTAGACCCAGGATGTGCCAAAATGGAGATGGAGACTCAGCTGCCAAAATGCAAAATAAGAATATACTCTAAAAGGCTTATGAGGGCTTGTGGAAGAGCGTGTAGTCTGGATTCAGAAGCAGAAATAGCAGAATAAAACGCAGAAACAATCAAAAGCCAACAGTGCAGCAGGAAGCAACGAGTGTGGAAATGAAATTATATCGGAAGCCAGGGGATCCGAGTTCTAGGTCTCTAAACACTGTTTGTGAAACTAACCTTTTTTCATGCAAGTGGGAGGTCTGATTAGGCAAGGGTGTTTGACCAGTGAACCGCTAGGCCTCACTCATCAATTACTTGTTCACTACTCTTCTGTGGCCATGTCTGAAAGACCTTTTAGGTATAGTAAGGAAGAAGGAGTGAGACTACCTCATGGTCTGCCCTGCGTAGGAGGGAGTTTGGAAACTCAAGAGCTCTGCCTTGGTTTAGTCTGGAATTGAATCAAGACAGTAGACCCCTCACAGCCCACAATGATGAACACCCGAGGCTCTAGGGGCAGACTTTCCCGACAGCAATCCTAGCTCCTAGTAACTTAAATTACTTAGTAATCTTGGGAAAGTTATTTACTCTCTAAACATCATGGAAATAATAATAATAATACCTGATAAATTAGACCCTGTCCTCTCCTGATCAGAACCCTCTGATGGCTTCCCATCTGGCTTATTGAGGTTGACGAGGACCCACATAATCTGTTTATCATGTAATTCTGGTTTATTCTCTTCATGAATGCATTGCCCTCATAACCACTGCCCTCAAGCTGCCTTTTTAATTTATCTCTCCCTTCCTATTATTGCCTCTGCTACTAACAGCAAATACCTTGTCTGTGTTATCAAGTGCTATATCCTTAGAAGCTAGAGCGGTGCCTGGCACAAAGTATGTGCTCAGTAGCTACTTGTTGAATGAATAAGGACATACTGTGGCATATGAAACAAACACACAGGGCCTGAGAAGTAATAAGCCCATCATATTTACTGCTTTATATATGGTTCAGCATATGATTTTATCTGGAAAAATATCTGCTACTTCCAAAATGTAAGTTTAAAATTCATGTACTACTAACAGAAATATAATCCCATTTGAAAAATAATTTCAATTTAATGATAAATTGAGAACAATATTTGTTGTTGTTTTGAGCTGGGATCTCACTCTGTCACCCAGGCGGGAGTGCAGTGGTGCATTCATGGCTCATAGCAGTCTCAACCTCCTGGTTCAAACAATCCTTTCACCTCAGCCTCCTGAGTAGCTGGGACTTCAGGCACATGCCACCATACCTGGCTAATTTTTTAATTTTTTTATACAGACAAGGTCTCGCTATATTGCCCAGGATGGTCTCAAACTCTTGAGCTCAAGCAGTCCTCCCAGAGTGCTGAAATCACAGGCGTGAGCCACCACATCTGGCTGAAGGCAAACTTTAAAACACTTAGTCCTTCCAATGTGGTGTGTATAAGAATTTTTGTCTGCAACTATGAAACAAGCAGGGTCAGAAGGGAGGGAGCATTAAACTATACTTTTTTATCTTAGACCAAATTGATATATCAAGGAAGATGGGAAGACTGAATTTGAATCAAGTAAAATAAGACTGACCTCGCCTCACCGAACAAACACAAAAACACCGTGACTGGTAAGGATGCTGATATGCCACATTTTCTTTCCCTTCTGCTCAGGGGCTGCCACGTCTGCAAGCTTCCTGGGAGAGTCCTGGGGGTCAGAGCGCTCCGCTTCTCCTTGGCGGTCATCCTCGTGTTGCTGCTGGTGGCCGGCGCCTTGACCACTTTACTTCCCAACATCAAAGAAGATAAGCTGCTTATGCTGCGAAGGGAAATGAAATCCCAGGACCGGCCCGCCCAAGAGGCCTTTACGCTTATAATGCAGACATACAACAGAACAGATCTCTTGCTGAGACTTTTGAATCATTACCAGGCAGTACCACATCTGCACAAAGTCATCGTGGTATGGAACAACATTGGGGAGAAGGGGCCGGATGAGTTATGGAACTCTCTGGGGCCTCACCCTGTCCCCGTGATCTTCAAACAGCAGACGGCAAACAGGATGAGGAACCGACTCCAGGTCTTCCCCGAACTGGAAACCAATGGTGAGTTGCAGCGGGGTTCTCAGCCTAAAATGGCCTCAGCCAACCATAGCCAGGGCAGGTGGGCAGGTCCTCCCATCCAAGCATGAAGCAGGCCAACGCTGCTTAGCTTCGAGATCAGACAAGGGAGCGTACAGGGTGACATGGCTATAAATGGGGCGTGTGAACTTCTCCCATCCAAGTATCAAGCAGGCCCAACCCTGCTCAGCTTCGAAGATCAGAAAAGATCAAGTACATTCAGACTGGCATGGCCCTAGAAGGGGTGTGCGAATTTCTGGCCTTCTAGTTCATAACTGTCTGGTGAGACATGGAGGCAGTTAATCATAAGAAAGCAGTTTGAAAAGCTTGAGAAGCAATTTCCAAAATATCAAGAAACTGTTTCCCGGGAAGGACTTATATACATCTTGTGCCAATTACACAGAGGTTAATATTGTAGAAGAGGACATGCTATAATTGAATGTGATCACACTGCAGCAGGTAGTGTGATGCCTTTTAGCTTATACTTTGTATGTTTCTGCCACTTCTGCCTTCCTCCCCTCTGTAGCAGTCTCATGAGGCTGTTATTTGCTTAAAAGACTCTTAGCTTTATTTAGGTTTATTTATTTGATTTCAATAGTTTCCAGGGTGTTGGATGATAACTACATGATTATTTTTATTTTTCCCCTCAGACAGTTATGAAATCAATAATAATTGTGAAAAAAGTACTTTCTACTGAATAAATCTTTCCAGCCACACATTTCTTATTTACTAATCGGGTCAGAAAATACTTCATTCGAATGATCTACACAGACACTTTTGTCATCTTACCTGTTTTGTTTGTATTTCCAGACTGTCCCATGTACATTTTTTCTCCTTTCATTTCAGCTGTGTTGGTGGTAGACGATGACACGCTGATTAGTGCCCAGGACCTCGTCTTTGCCTTCTCGGTTTGGCAGGTAATGTTGTGTCACCTTTAGGAAACCATCTGTATAAAATCTTAACTAGTGCTCAACCAGGGAAACATGGTTTAATGTGAGAGGTACCCGAAAACAGCCTGGACAATATTTATCTAAAAGGTAGATGAGTTTGTTGTAGACTAATCCAGACTTCCTGAGCCTAGTGAAGCCAATCTGAAAGTTTTAGGATCTTTTATCTTTATTTAATGTGTATTTTGATGTATTAGGGAGAAGAGCTGGAAGTATCTTTGAGAGAACATTGAGGAAATGATCTGATACAGCAAACACGAGATGCAGAGATATTTTCCAAGGCCACAGATGTGTCTCCAATGAGAAATGTATTTCTATTCAGAAGGTGCCAAAAAAAAGTATACCTAAGAAAGGAAAAAACTGTATTAAAATTGTAATACTAGCCAGGCGTGGCAGTGCATGCCTATAGTTCCGGCTACTTGGAAAGCTGAGGAAGAAGAATCGCGGGAGCCCAGCAGGTCGACGCTGGGGTAGCTGTGAGCGCACTGCTGCACTCCAACCTGGGCGATGGAGTGAGATTCCAACACACACACACACACACACACACACACACACACACAAATTATAATACTCAATAGGAAGAATACAAGTCCCATTTGACTTCTACAATTACAAAGGGTGCTCAAAGTGGTTACTATCAGCATCCAGACACTTCTGATGTCAGCAAACATCTCTTAATAGCACTTAAAATGTATGTGTGTGTTTTTCGCACCCCCAGTATTAGTACTGTAATTGTATAGAACTTTTTGTAAAAGAAAGCATTTACTCCCTCTATAAAATTTAATCCTGATTTTGAGACCACTATTTAGACATTGTACACTAATAATTCTACAAGAACCATTGTGGTGCCAGCTTTTTTGTTTTGTCTTTTTTTCCTCCTAAATCCTAGCTTGAATAAACAGACATAAATTGCTAACTGTGCTATAAAAGCAGCTCTCTCCTATTGAATATGTGTTAATAATAGCTGACTTTTATAAGTTGCACTGCCATTACCTGGAACCAGAGCAGCATACAAATACTCTGAAGCCCTGTCGAATAATTAAACACTGTGCCAACCTGGAAGTGGTCTCATTTGTTCTACAGTAACTTTCCTTAATTAGATGGTTGGGATATAACAACATTAGATATTAATAGTAAGTGGTTACAATACTCTGCAGATGTCAGCATTTTGAAAACCTCAATTTTTAACTTTAGGCCTAGTGTACTGATCAACCAATTGAAATTTTTCCATATCAGCAGTTTCTTCTAGCCCTGTAAACAAAAGCTGGACAAAAAGTCCAGCTTAGGCAAAACGTTCTAATGTAATATAATACTTCAGCTGTGAGAGTTGTACTTCTAAATATACATAACCAAAATATAAAAGGTGAGGCGGAATACAGGGACTATGAGTTTATTAGAACAACCCACGTAAACTAGAACAGACAAATATGACTTTAGGAAAATATGAAAAACAATTTCAATTCATTAACCAAGATAATCTGACTCGCTAAATTTAGTCCAACTCAAGCCCTGCTTGATGTAATGATTTGGGTGTGTACATAAACAAGCAGGATTAGAGTAGATATTCATCTATGCTTCTGGGCCTTGTGTCTGCCCCTCTGGGCCATGTGTCTGTGCCTCTGGGCTGTGTGTCTGCCCCTCCAGGCTGTGTCTGCCCCTCTGGGCCCTGTTTCTGCACCTCCAGGCTATGTGTCTGTCCCTCTGGGCCGTGTGTCTGTACCTTAGGACTTGTGTCTTGCCTACACTTTGTGTGCCTCCCTCTTCCTTCTCTAGCCTTCTGTAAAACTCCATGTATGCTCCTGCCTGTGCCAGTGGTCCATCTTCTCTGAAGCCTCCCAGCCTCTTTGCTTCCCAGTAGTGGGCCTTCCTCAGTGCCCCTATCAGATGTACCCAGCTATGTTTACAACTTTCTCACAGTGTTGTAATTCCTTGTTCCCATATCTATATTATACCTTGTTCCCATATCTATATTATTGTAATTCCTTGTTCCCATATCTATATTAAACTGTCAGTACTTATAGATTATGAGTCCTTTGAAATAGGATTTAACTCACCCTAATGGGTGTGTGTCCCTAGTTCAGTGTCTGTTCAATAAATGAGTGAAATGTAAATGATTCACAAGAGTGAACTCAACTTTTCAGTCCTGTAAGTTCTTACCTCTTTCCCGCGCTTCAATGTTTTTCTTTTGTTCACTGATTTTTGTCATATTTTTAGTCACTCTCACTTCAATGTTACTGTCTTGTACCGTCTATTATTCTTCAAAGATCTGATACATATTTCTCTCACATATATATAACTTTTATGTTTATATTTATTTGTATTATATCATAATTTTAAAAAGGAAACACTCAAGCTGAAAGAGGATAAAAATGTAACATTGTTTAAAATCAACAGTGGGGCAACCTCTTCAGGTCCCCTCCCACTGTGGGAGTTTTTCTGTCCTCTCAATAAACCCTGCTTTCTCTCTTAAAAAAAATAAAATCAAATCAACACTGACTTTTATGAACATTGACAGTAAAATCATACATGTAGATCCCTAACTGTATATGCTCCTAAGAGATTAGAACAGTTTTTCCAAATGATCACACTGCATCTTACTTCCTACAACAAATAGCATTCATGCAATCCATCAATTTCCCCTACAACAAATTTTGAAGGACTGGATTGTACGGTGACTGGAATGCGTTAATATCAGATCATGTTTGAGTTAGGAGAACATTTGTAAGGTTAGAAAAATTTGTTTTCAGCAAGATTTGGGTAGTGATAGAATTTGACCTAAAACTTATCAGGACACAGGCTTATGAAGTCTCCTGGAGTTAGAAGAAATTGAGATATAGAAACCAGGACTAAGGAAAAGTTGACAAATCAATTTCAGTCTCTCTGTGGTAAGTCATCTCCTTTTTCACTGTGTCCTCTCTGTTTTACAAGATGCCATCCTTAATTGTTCTTCCCTCTTTCCAGCAATTTCCTGATCAGATTGTAGGGTTTGTTCCTAGAAAACACGTCTCCACGTCCTCGGGTCTCTACAGCTATGGAGGTTTTGAATTGCAGACCCCAGGCTTTGGGAGCGGTGACCAGTATTCCATGGTGCTGATCGGCGCCTCATTCTTCAACAGGAAGTATCTGGAACTCTTCCAGAGGCAGCCTGCGGCTGTGCATGCATTGATAGATGAAACGCAAAATTGTGATGATATCGTCATGAATTTCATCATTGCCAAGCACATTGGGAAGACTTCAGGGATATTTGTGAAACCTGTAAACATGAACAATTTGGAAAAAGAAACCAACGGGGGCTATTCTGGAATGTGGCACCGAGCCGAACACTTTCTGCAAAGGTCCTACTGCCTGAACAAGCTTGTTCACATCTATGACAGCATGCCCTTAAAATATTCCAACATTCTGATTTCCCAGTTTGGCTTTCCATACGCCAACCACAGAAGTAAAATGTGAAAGTAAAACAGACTGAAAACCTCTTGGTATTTGAGTAGCTTCTTCCTGCTGTGTATTTGTTTTAAGCAACATCATGATTGATTATCTTCTCTGGAAGTCTCTACAATAGAAAAAAAAGTACAGCACTTTTAGGATATAAAATTCACGTTATCTTCGAAAACCAAGAAATTGGTATTATTCAGTTGGGCCTTCTTATAAAGTATTTTCATCCAGGGGTCTGACTCCTTGATCATTGATCTTACTGTTTATATCCTGAGAATGTTCTGCAATTTCTTTGACTCTTGGCATTTGCCTTAAGGACCCGGCAAGCTGTTTCCAGGATCGGAAATGTAAGAGAGGTGTTTCTCAGTGTTTTTGCTAAAGGTTGGTTGTTTGAATTGGAAGCCTGAAATGCCTCTTTGGCAAAAGCGTGTGGTGTGGAAAAAGCCATGTGAGGAGGGAATAGTCTCAGTTCCGCATGAAGACAGGAGGAGACTTCATAGCTGCTAGGGCTTTCCTGGTGGCCCTTCCAACCAGCTCTTCTAGGACAAACCCAGCCCAGCATGGTTTTGATGTAAACTGTCAGTACTTTTGTTTTTGTTGATAAGTCTGTTGTTACTGGGAGGGTTAATTTTTAGTAGCCAAAAGATGTCTAGTTGTTTGCTTTTGTGAACATTTATTGCATGGATCACAAAACAATGCAGCCTGTGTTTTATTATTATTATTATTATTATTATTATTATTAGCAACAAAGAATAAATTTGTTACTAGATTCAGGTAGTGCATTTTGTCATGGAATCCGACCTTGAGAATGTACATTAATTCCTATATTTTACATAAACTATGTGTTGTTTAAGAAACATGTATAAAATAACTTCTAAAAGAATGAATAAGTGGGAACTGGCAGAAGTTAGTACTGTGAGTATCAAAAGATCTTTACTGTTAGAGAGCATGGGTGATCTCATGGATACTAAAACATTGTGTATGTTACACACAAAGCCAAACACTTGCATTTGGAACTTGTTTTTTTTCCAAAAAAGATCCAAGATACCATTCATCATAATGAATTATAGAGATACAGGAAAAAGTAAGACTGTAGCGAGTCGTAGCAGAGGAATTCTGCAGCTGACACTGCTATTTGAATTGGTATCTGTGTTCCACCCATTGTCTTTCCTTAGGCCTTGTTCACTACCAGTGGCTAAGAATTCTTAATTTGGTCTCGGTCAGCCAGGCATGGTGGCTCATGCTTTTAGTCCCAGCACTTTGGGAGGCTAGGGCAGGAGGACTGCTTAAGCCCAGGAGTTTGAGATCAACCTGGGCAACATAGTGAGATCTTGTCTCTACAAAAAAAAAAAATTAGCCAGGCATGTTGACTCACGCCTGTAGTCCCAGCTACTCAGGTGGCTGAGGCAGGAGGATTGCCCGAATCCTGGAGGTCAAGGCTTCTGTGAACTGTGATCGTCTCAGTGAGACCTCCATTCAAGGAAAAGAAAATTGATCTCTGTCTACCACCTTCTCTTTCTCCTCTTTCTTCTCTTTCTCCCCTTCCCCCTCCTCCTCCCTCCCCTCTTCTTTTTGCATAATACAAGTATATTCTCAAAATTCCAAAGCTATGAGAATATTAAAATAACCATGGTTAAGATACCAGTCATGAGATCTTTGTGCAGTTGGTTTACTATGTTGTCTTTTTACATTGGAATGTGTATATATCTTAATGCAATGAGATTTTTAAAAATAAAAGAACGTGGAACCTCACTAAAAATCAGTAATGTCAATTATATGCTCTGTCCTCCCTTGATAGTACTTTTGCCCTTGGGATTCCACTTGCAGATAAATAAAATAAACTTTTACCATCCGTGTATTCTGTGTGGATTAAGCAGACTCATGCTTGTGTGATTGGTGTTTGTATACATTTCTTTTTTTTCTTTTTTTTTTTGAGTTGGAGTCTCACTCTGTCGCCCAGACTGGAGTGCAGTGGCCGCTCCCGGCCACCGCAGCCTCGCCTACTGGGCTCCGGCGATCCTTCCGCCTCAGCCTTCCAAGTAGCTGGAATTACAGGCATGCGCTACCACGCCCAGCTGATTTTTTGATTTATTGTAGCGATGAGGTCTCGCTGCCCAGGCAGGTCTCGAACCAGCGGGCTCAGGCAATCCACTCACCTCAGCCTCCCAAAGGCTCGGGATTACAGGCTGAGCCGAGTCCGGCCTGTATACATTTCTATATGCGATACACTGATACATTCCTGAGAATAGGGTAGAGACTTTAGTCACATTCCCCATGAGAAAATAGTCTCAGATTTCATTTCCCATTGAGAAAATAGTCTCAGAAATTATTTACCACCTTGTGTTTTTAAACTTGTCTTAAGCATCACATAAGTTTGTCACATAATGTTTTCAAACATAGAGCAAATATAAAACCAAAGTACAGTCAATTACAAAAACTCTTAATTGTGGCTGGACTCTTACTAAAATTGTTTTTTCCCCCTTATTCTTGCCCCAAATTATCCAGAGAAGAGACACTCAGGCTTAGCTTAATACTTCCTAAAAAGAGCATCATAGTTTTGGGGTTAAGTGTCCACATTTCACAGAGTACTTGGAACCAGTGCCTTGCTAGAGCTCTTATTTATTTAACTACTCAGAGCCTCAATTTCCTCATCTGCAAAATAAGAATAATATCCACCTGGAATTTGTTTCAAGGAATAAAAGAGACAGTTTGCAGAAATATAGCACAATGCCCTGCTTGTTTCAGATGCTCAATAAACAAAAGCTGCTGGGATGATAGTGTCATTGAAATAAGGGCAAAGTTAATCCAACACCTCACCACCTAGGTATTAGAAAAGCCCCAGCATTCTCTAGGTGAGGCTTGTAGGAAATTATTTCTCCATAATGATGGGTAAAGGCTCATGACAGTTTCATCCCATTTTAATTTTTTTTCTTTATTTCAAATACCTTTTTTCTTACCATTAAAGCAATATACATTCATTCTAGTAATGTGGGTATATTCAGAAAAGCATAAAGACTCAATTAAAAGCCCACCATCCTATTAACAATGGCATTTTTGTGTGTATTCTTGTGCACTTTTCTAGCATGTATTATACTAGCATGATTTATTTGGTATTTTGTCATATGGATAAATCATAATTTATGTAATCATGCTACTATTTTATCTAATTCTTTTTTTAGTATCATACAAACATTTGGATACATGTCCTTACCTTGAACAGACATTTTTGAGCATATCTGTATTTTTTTCTTTAAAATTAATTCCAAGAAAGTTCAATATCTGTATCTATCTAGTGGTATGGAGGGGGTTTTAGGGTTTTTGACATATGCAGCTAAATGCCTCCAGAGTGTTGCCATGGCTACCCTATTAACATTACATCTGCGAGCACCTGTTTCCCCTCAGTCTTCCCAACATTACATCTTATTTTAATTGTCTTATTTTTCTGTATATAAAATACTCAAATGCTGCAGTGTTTGAGAAGCTGCTCATTCATAGAACTCTGTTGAGAAAGCTGACAAAGCTGGCAATCAACTGTCAAAGGATTCAAGGGCAATGTAAGCTTCGAAGCATTTGAGGTGCTTCCAGAAACTCTTTGCTTGAGGTTGGGCACAGTGTCTCACGCCTGTAATCCCAGTGCTTTGGGAGGCTGAGGTGGGAGGATTGCTTGAGCCCTGGGCAACATAGCGAGAACTTGTTGCTACAAAAATTAAAAAAAAAAAAAAAATTATATACTATAATCCCAGCACTTTGGGAGGACAAGGTGAGAGGATTGCCTGAGTCCAGGAGTTTGAGACCAGCCTGAGCAACTTGGTGAGACCTCATCTCTACAATAAATCAAAAAATTAGCTGGGCATGGTGACCCGCGCCTGTAGTTGCAGCTACTTGGAAGGCTGAGGTGGAAGGATCGCCTGAGCCCAGCAGGTCGAGGCTGGGGTGGCCATGAGCTTTCCTCTGCACTCCAGCCTGGGCGACAGAGACTCCAACTTAAAAAAATTAGCCAGGTGTGGTGGTGCATACCTATAGTCCCAGCTACTCGAGAAACTGAGGCAAGAGGATTACTTGAGCCCAGAAAGTTGAGGCTTTGGTGAGCCATGATCATGCAACTACACTCCAGACTGGGCAACAGAATAAGACCTAACTCAAAAAAAAAAAAAAAAATCCTCTTTAGAGTACAGACAATGACTCTTTCCTGGTCCCGGCAATAAACCATTTGGAAGCAAAAATTAAAATTCACATTTGTTTTCTTGGAAAGACATGGAGTGTGTGGGGGCCGCAGGGCGGGGGTGAGGGGGTAGTCGAAAAGGTATCTGTGGGAGTCCATGCACTTGGTGGGGGTAGGAGGCAGATCGGAGGGGACGGGAAGTGGAGGATACAAGGGATGAGGAGGTTGTGGTCGGGAGGGGGCAGAGTCTGGAGGGACAGAACCTCCAGGGACAACACCGAGCCTTCCTCCCTCCTGCCTTCTTTGCACCCACCACCCTGTCCTCCTTCCTCTCATGAAGGCCCTCTTAACATAAAACCCAATGTGCTAAAAAATACACCCAGCATAGGTGAAATGACAAGACACTGTGTGCTAGAAACAGGCCGAGTTCAGGCTCCCCTTAATCACCAACTCTGCAGACTGGGACAGAAATACCTGCCCCCAAATTTCACAAGATGCTTTTGTGTTCAGAGGACGTCCAGGTATCAAGAGAACTGGGAGTATCAGGAAGACTAGATGATGTTCTTTTTTCTTCTTTTTTTTTTTTTGAGTTGGTGGAAGGATCACTGTCACCCAGACTGGAGTGCAGTGGCCACTCCCGGCCACCGCAGCCTCGACCTGCTGGGCTCCGGTGATCCTTCCACCTCAGCCTTCCAAGTGGCCGGAATTACAGGCATGCGCTACCACGCCCGGCTGATTTTTTGATTTATTGTAGAGATGAGGTCTCACTACCCAGGCGGGTCTCGAACCCTCGGGCTCAGGCAATCCACTCACCTCAGCCTCCCAAAGGCGCGGGATTAAAGCCATCACCGATGAAGGACGAACAGCTTGGCCAAAAGCAAAAACAACCACAAGACTGTATTGTGAAGTAGTAACTGTGCTGAGATGATGCCTTCCAGCATGAAAAGACACCAGAGGCTATATGCAGCTGCTGAAAGCAACTTAAGGAACCCACTTCAGCTGTTGCCCAGAAGAGACATTTAAAGGAAGCATTTATTTAATCTCAAGATGCCTCAAGCCTTCTTCCCTTTCCAGATGTCAATATTGCTTTTATTTATAAAAGAAAAGGAATCACATTCTTGCTTGGAATATTTTAAGTAGTTTTTTAAGACAACTGCCTGACTTTACTGCAGTGGTTCTTAACCTGGACTGATTTTGCCTCCCTGGGGAATCTGTCAATGTCCGGAGACGTTTTTTGTTGCTATAATTGGGGGCACGTTACTGACTTCTAGTAAGTGGAGGCCAGAATGCCGCTGAGCATCCTACCATGCACAAGACAGGCCATCACCACAAAGAACTAAGTATCCCAAGATGTCAGTAGTGCTGAAGCAGAGAAGAAATGTGCTTGGCACGATATCATAGAATATTTTATTAATAATGTATCTACATAGCACACATCATTTCTGACATTTTAATCCTGTATAGCAATGCCTATTGGAATAGAAAAAACTAAGAAAAAAATGTGCTTATGCGACCAATCAGACATCTGGTACATGATTCCGTCACTCCAACCCTGATCAAAGAGCCAGAAATTTCCCTGGTTAGGGTTTATTTGTGGTTCAATTTTTTTCCAATCCATATACTTCTTTCTATTTTCAGGTATGAAGAAACAGCAGAGCTTGATTTTCTGGGGGGGCCATGAGGGAATATGTATTTCTGAGGCATCCCAGAGCAATCTTACACAATACACAGTGTGTTTTAATATACAGTTGAGTTAAACTAAGCGTACATGTTCAAATAAGTACACTCATGTCTGAATAGTTGTGAGTTTATATATTTTTGGTTTAAACAATAAACCACATACAGCGAGTGAAAATAATTTATATAGGATAATTTATATAGGAAGGAATTCTGGAGTGGGAAGTGGAGGGAACTTTCCTCTAGTGTCAGCTGAGTGACTGAGTTATTTACATGTATCTGGGTCTCCTTTTCCTCATCTCCAAAAGACAGGGACAAACTAAATGATCCATAAATTTCTTTCCAGGTATAAAATTCTGTGACTCTAAGTCAGAGTACTAATTGGGAGGTTTTAACATAGCCATGTTACACTTCCCAGTAAGAAAAGTAAACCCCTAAAGTTTAGGTCTGTGGGCTTCGTTGCCGCTCCCATGTCCTAAGCTCGTCTCTCTGGAACACTTGCCCAGCATGAATTCTTTTTTTCTTTTTATTAGATTAGAAAATATAGTTTATTTAGAAAGTAAATGAGAGAGAGAAAGAGAGGAGATTCGCCTCTCCAAGGTAGGAGAGGGAGCCAAAGCCTAGGAAACATGGCGGCAGCCATAGCTCAAAGAACACATGCCACACCAGAGTTTAGTACAACAATGGCCTCCCAACGTGAATTCTAACTTCATAAATGTCACTCTTCTCTGGCATGTTTTAGGACCAAAACACACAATAACAAAGATGTGACAAGAAGATTATGATGTCATCACTCGGTGGTAAACACCGCCTGGAAGAGATCATTATTTTAAATATCATTTACTCCTTAACAAAGCTGTTTAAAGGAGGCCACTGGCAATTATGAAGAACCCAGAGAGAGCTGAGCCAGCTAGCAAACCATTTGAGTCAGACTGAAGATGCCAGATACAGCAGCTCACGGAGTAAACCCAGAATTCCATCTGAACATATGCAACGGAATTTTTGTGGAATTTACCGTTTTACCGGCAGATGTCAGCACAGCTTCATGGACTAACACCTTGAACAGTTTAAATACCTGCCAGTAAACTGAGTGAAAATAGTCTTAAAATAGCCATGTTATGAGTCTTCTGTCAATGGTTTTTTTTTTAATTGAGAATACCTTTTTAAGTATACCTATAAAAATTAACAATCCTTCAAAAGTTAAGTTAAAATGGGAACTTGCCTGGGAAAATCATATTACCTAAGTTATAGCACCTTATTATTATCATTTATGTGACTGTAGCATTTCTCCATGACATTAAAAAGACAAGACCTTACTTACATAGAGAGTGCTAAACTGTGGCAAAGTGTTAGAATAGCATTTTATGTTATTGTATTTGTTTTGAGTCAGGGTATCACTCTGTTGCCCAGACTAGAGTGCAGTGGCACAATTACAGCTCAATGTAGCCCTGACTTCCTGGACTCAGGTGATCCTCCTGCCTAGGCCTCCCCAGTAGCTGGGACTACAGGCATGCACCACCACACCCGGCTAAATCTTTTGATTTTTTTTGTAGAGACAAATCTCACTATGTTACCTGGGCTAGTCTCAAACTCCTGGGCTCAAGCAATCCTCCTGCCTTGGATTCACAAAGTGCTGGGATGGCAGGTATGAGCCACTGTACCTGGCCATAATAGCATTATTTTAAAAACTCACATATGATAGAAACTAGAGTCAAATAAAACTCATCTATACATCTCTAAGTCACGTATACAACCCCTTGGAAAAGCACACTAATTCCAAATGCACACTGAAGCATCAGTGACGTGATGCTATTTATTTTCTAGGATGTAGTTTCTTACTCTTACCAGAAGTTATAAATCTAATGCCAGTCACAGCAGCACCTATCACGTGCCCAACACTCAGCTCATTTTCTCGTGTGTAATCTTTGCACCAACCCTGCAGTATAGATTCCTGCATCACCCACATCTTGAGGATACAGTAACTGACATTCATAGAGGTCAGGAAATTTGTCTTAACTAACAAAGGTGGCCCAGAAGCCAAAATGAACTCTGACAAGTCCAAGCCTGTGCTCTTCCCTTTATGCAAAACTCTGTTTCTTTAAAAAAGCTACGTCATGATCTTGTCTTGGGGGAGGCCTCTTGTTTGCCACACTTACAGCCAAAGCTACATTTTATACAAAATATTTCTACAACAATGATACAGGTCACACTTAGCTACTTGGAAGGCTGAGGCAGAAGGATCGCTGGAGCCCAGCATGGGGTGGCCAGGAGCGGCCACTGCACTCCAGTCTGGGCGACAGAGTGAGACTCCAACTCAAAAAAACCTCAAAAAAACAAAACAAAATAAAAGGATAGCATAAAGGGTTATGTGTAAAGTTACTTTTTAAGAAGCAAAAACTACAGTTTTTTATAAAGTTAAATGTGCACTTTTACCATGTAGTAGCAATCTCATGCCTAGGTACTTACCTGAAGACATCTGGAAATATATATCCACACAAAGACCTGTGCACAAATGATTATCAAAACTTTGTTCAGGCTGGGCATGATGGCTTGACACCTGTGATCACAGCACTTTGAGAGGTTGTAACAGAAGGATTGCTTGAGCCCAGGAGTTTGAGAACTGGGCAACATAGCAAGACCTTGTCTCTATAAAAAATTTAAAGGTTAACTGGGTGTGGTGGTGTCCCAGCTACTTGGGAGGCTGAGGCAGGAGGATCATTTCAGTTCAGGAGATGGAGACCGTGGTGAGCCATGATCGTATCACTGCACTCCAGCCTGGGTCAAGGAATGAAACCCTGCTTAAAAAACAAAACAATAAGCCGGGCTCAGTGGCTCAGCCTGTAATCCCGCGCCTTTGGGAGGCTGAGGTGAGTGGATTGCCTGAGCCTGCGGGTTCGAGACCCGCCTGGGCAGCAAGACCTCATCTCTACAATAAATCAAAAAATCAGCCGGGCGTGGTAGCGCATACCTGTAATTCCAGCTACTTGGAAGGCTGAGGCGGAAGGATCGCCGAAGGAAGGAAGGATCGCCGGAGCCCAGTGGGTCGAGGCTGCGGTGGCTGGGCGACAGAGTGAGACTCCAACTCAAAAAAAAGCAAAACAAAAAAACCAAACCAAAACAAAACAAAAACCAAAAAGGACCAGGCTCACCATTCCAAAAATCGCCCCCCTCCCACCCCACCCCCGCCCCGCCCACCCAGCTGGTCACTGGTATCTCAGGTGGTTCCTTTGGTTGGGAAATGGAAATGGGTTCATGATATTAGCTGTTGTTCCTAGCCAGCCCTTGGGAAAGAGAAGTTATACAGTTTGGCCAGCAGGTGTCATTCACTCATTTATGAAAAACCACCATTCTTCCTAGCCAAAGCTTTTAAAGTGTTTGCCGAAGGGTTGCGTCCATAGTGACTATGAACACCGTGATCTGTTCAAATGCTTAGAGGAAGGAAAGTCGCAAACAGTCAGTCTGTCCCTTCGTTTTTCTCTCAGCTCTCATCAAGAATGCTAATTACATCTATACACTGAGCCTGGAAAAAAGGAAATCCTTTTTTACTCCATTGGGTTTCTTGTTTCAAGGATGTCTGGAAAACAGAATGACGGGCCTTATGAACATTCCTCATGCAGTCTTGGTGCACCCAGTTCCTTGACACCATTTCTTCATTCTCCATGTCACCTCCTGCAAGAAACCTTCCTCTCTATCGTGGAACCTCATCCATCCCGAGAAAAGCAGCTTCTGCATTATCTTGTAACTGTGTTCATGCCTGTCTCTGTCTCTCTTGACCACCCCCAAGCTATAAATTCCCAGGAGGTACTGGCTCTGCAGACCAACTCAGACCCAAGCATGTCACACAGAACCCTGTGCTCAGTAATGTTTGTTGACACTGAGCAAATGAGTGAATGAATGTTTGAGTAAGTATTAGCAGGTAAAGCAGGTGATGTCTCTAGAACCAGGTGAAAAATACCAGGACCAATAGATGGTCAGATCAACTGAACAGCTCACAGAGACATTTGGCTTGTTCACCTGGAAGAACACAGGAAACAATCATCACTTATAGGAAGCAGAAACAGCAGCATAAAGAAACCAAAAATGTGAGATAAGAGGGTAAGTGCAATCTTGTGGAGTGAACTAGCAGAAAGTCTTTATCTTTTTGTGCCAAAGATATTTGAGGACCCTTTCTGAGAATAATATTTTTTCAAGAACACAGAACACATATGATTTCAGAGAAAACTAATTACGTTTAAATACACAAATCAAAATATTTTAACACTGTTTAGAAGATCTAGCAGCAGGTTTAAAATAACTACTAGAATTGCATAAAAGTGATGAGTGTAAATGATATTTTGAGAGATCTGCGACAACTGTAACATGACACGAAAAAATGTCTGACAGTCACAGGGACTGCAGATCTTCTGTGGTTTTTGCCTAAATTCGCCATCGGTGAAAATGCTGGGTTTCTGGCTGGTGAAATTAAGTTGTAATTCTTCCTCCTTTCTAAGTACATGGACCCCTGAAATTCTGCGTGTGAGCCACTTGAGGGGGCATATGGACCCAAGGTTAGGAACCCCTGGGCTGAAGAGAAGTTAGGATGGTGGAAAACAAGGAGCTAGGAAGGATGAAGAAAGGAACGAAAGAATTCTCTCTCCTTCCTCCCTCTCATTCCCTCTCCCTCTTCTCCCCTGCCTCCCCCCTCCTCTCTTTCTCCTCCTCTCTTTCTCCTCCTCTCTTCTTCCTCCCTCTCCCTTTCTCTCTCCTTCTCTCCTTCTCCTCCCTCCCTCCCTCCCCTCTCCTCCACCTCTCTTCTTACTCCCTCCTCCTTCCCTCTCCCTCTGTCTCTCCTTCTTGCTCTCCCCCTCCCTCCCCTCTCTCTCCCACCCTCTCCTTCTCTCCTCCTCTCTCCCCTCTCTCTTCCTATGTCTCTCCTCTCCCTCTTCCTCTCTCTCGCCCTCTCTCTTCCCTCTTTGCCCTCTTCTCCATCCCCTTCTTTCCTTTCTCTCTCCCTCCTTCTCTCTTTCCCTCCTTCCCCTTCTCTTTCTCTCTCTCTCTCCAGAATGCTCTGATGCCCAATCCTCACCTCTCCTTTACACGCTGTCCCAATTCAGTAGAAATCATATCCAGTCCCTCTGTGAACCCACCCTTCCTGGGTTGTGCCTAAGCTCGGGCACCACATGGTCCAGCGGGTCTGTCTCCGTGTCGTATCTCACTTGATTTCTCTTTGGCTTTTCACTGTGGATTACTCTCTTTTTAAAGTATCTTTTCACCTTTGGCTTAACTCTCTTTTTCTACCACCTCCTGGGAGGTTCCTTCTCAGCTTCCTACCTCCTTGAAGGCTTCTTTTCAGCCTCCTGCCTTCTTGGAGTCTTCTTCTGAGCCTTCCAGCCCCTCCCTTCCCCTGGTCCTGATCCCTGCCTCTCTGCTTACCCTGCACTTCCTCCAAACTGTGCTGTCAACCCTCTGTCTGTAGCCCAAGCCTCTTTACTGAGCCTGGATCCCTGCATTCGACCAAAAATGACTTGCTCTTCTGAAATGTACCAAGATTCCCTCACACCCAACACATCTAAAGTTGTACATACCCTCTTCTGTTCCTTCCTGGCCTGCTGGGTGAATGACAGTGCAATTCCAGACCTGTCAAACCAGGGGCCTGGGTGCCCTGTGTCAGGCCTTCTCTTTCACCTCAAACAGAAAACTAGTGATCAGATCAGATATCTGTCTCTAAGGTCTCTCAAATCTGTCCCTTTTCCTCAGTTCTATGACGGCCTTAGATGCTGTTTGCAACATGTCAGTGTTGTGCCAAGTGTTTTTCACATGACTGTCTTATTTATTTATTTGTTGTTGTTTTTTTAAATTTGTTTCTTTGAGTCGGGGGTCTCACTCTGTCACCTAGGGTGGAGTGTAATGGCTTGATCATGACAATCATGGCTCACCACAGCCTCGACCTCCTGGACTGAGGCGACCCCTCTGCCTCAACCTCCCGAGTTGCTGGGACTACAGGCACATGCCACCACACCTGGCTCATTTTTTGACTTTTTTTTTGTAGAGACCAAGTCTTGCTATGTTGCCCAGGCTGGTCTTGAACTCCTGGGCTCAAGATCCTCTCGCCTCGGCCTCCCAAAGTGCTAGGATTCCAGGTGTGAGCCAAGGTGCCTGGCCAATAGCTGTCTTATTTAATTCTCAGACCGCCCCATGGGGTAAGAATCATTATGTCTATAAATGCACTTGAGGAAACAGAAGCCCAAGAAGGGTAAGAACCTGTTCCAAGGCAGAGTTTTCAAGTGGCAGAGCCCAGATCACAGCCCTGGTCTGCCAGTCTCCACAGCCTCCTTGTGACTCTCAGGGTCACTGGCGTCCCTAGTCTAGGATTTACCCGGTCAAGCTGTCACCGAAGTTCTTCCCCTCAGAGGCAATTTTGACCACCTTTCTGTGCTGATTGTGATTCTGGAGTGTTCCTGAAAACCTTCACCACAGAGCTCAAACTTCTATGGTGGCCTCCACGAGATTGCCACTACTGGTCTCCCTAGGCTCCTCTCACACCACTGCCAGCTTGGACTCCACACCCGGACACTCTCCCACCCCGCACCTACCTCTCCCGCCTCCCACATTCATTTGTAGGGCTGCCACAACAAAGCATTCCAGACTGGGTGACTTCCATAACAGAAATGTATGGGGAGCCCCTCAAAACAGAATATATGTATACAAAATTGTATTTGTATTCTTACATGCATCAACATCAGTCATCTTCAAAGTCCTCTTCGTTTGATGCAATACACCCATCGAGATGCTTTTTCTACCACTCAAAACAGTTTTGGAACTTGTCCATTTTGATGCCTTTTGGGGCTTCTGCCGTTTTTTGTATTACCTCTTCCACATCAGGAAAACATTTCCCTTTGAGGACTTTTTTCATTGGTGAAACAAAAAGAGTCGCTAGGGGCAAGATCCAGTGAATCGGGAGAGTGGGGCATGGGAGTCACGCTGTTTTGGTCAAAAACTGCTGAACACTGAGCACTGTGTGGGCAGATGTGCTCGTAAATCACCTGATGAAATGGGCAAGTGCATCAAAAGAATCTCAAAAAAAAAAAAAAACACTGAAGCTGAATGCCGCCACTTACAACACGGGTAACTGGTACCCTGATGCTGATGGACTCCTAAAACACTTATCTAGCAAGGAAGCCAGTATTACAAGGGGCCCGCCTCCAGAAGGTAACTGTGTTATTTTTGGGTCTCCCTCATATGTCCTCACAGTTCTGGAGACTGGAAGTCTGAGCTCAAGGTGTCATCAGCGTTGGCTCCTTCTGAGGACCACAAGGAGGGAACCATTTCAGTCCCGTCTCCTTGGTTATCTGGACAGCTGCCTCCTCACTGTGCCTCATGGATTTCTCTTTGTCCTGTGCACCCCTGGGGTCTCTGTGTGTGTCCCCTCTTCCTCTTCTTAGAAGGACACCATGTAAGTTCGACCAGGGCCCATCCTAATGACCCTCATTTTAACTTTGCCCTTTAAAGGCCCCATCTCCAAACACAGTCACATTCTGAGGTACGGGGGGTCAGAGCTTCAGCATGTGATCTGGCAGGGGAGGCACTCCAGCCCAGGACACCCACTCACCTGTCTGGCTCCAACTCACCTCTCTGTGTTCCTGACACCTCTGGGAAGCCTCCCCAATGCCCTAGATCTGAGCTCAGTGGCTCTTTGGTTGGCACTATCCCAGCTCCTGGCCTCCCCCCTGTTACAGCATGTCCCTGTCTGTATTGTCATTACTTCTTTATTTCTCTGAAACCCCCTTTGGACCCTTGCTCCTTGAGGGCAGAAACCATGTCTCGTTATTTATTTTTCTAGCCACATCTCCTAAACCCCATGCCTGAATTACATACAAGAGGGTCCCCAAAAAACCAGAATTATCTTCTGGAGAGTGGGCCCCTTGTAGTACAGGCTTCCCCCACTAGGTAAGTGTGAACCAGCATGGGTGAACCAGCTAGCATTGTGGTGAGACACGTTTTGTGAAAGAGACATTCCAAGTTGTGGCAAACAGATGACTAGTTCTTCCACCATGACAACGCACCTGCTCACACTGCACTGAGTATTCAGCAGTTTTTGACCAAAAACAGCATCACTCCCATGCCCCACCCTCCCTATTCACTCCCCTCACCCCAAGAGACTTCTTTTTGTTTCCCCCAGTGAAAAAAGTTCTCCAAGAAAATGTTTTGCTGATGTGGAAGAGATGAAACAAAAAACAGCAGAAGCATGGCATCAAAATGGACAAGTTCAAAAACTGTTTTGAGCAATGGGAAAAGCATTTTGGCAGGTGTATTGCATCAAATGGAGAGAACTTTGAAGGTGCCTGAGGTTTAAACATGTAAGAATAGATAAACAATTTTTAAAAGATAAATTCAATTTTGAGGGGAGGGAATCTCCCCTCGTAGGTGTTTAATCAGACAATGAATCCAGATATAAACACTCTCATTTATATTTTCCAGATGCCTATGTTGATTAGGCACTTTTCAAGAAATTACAGATGAAGTGGCAAGTGGTAAATGACCCAATAAAGCCCCTCCTGCTGTGGAGTAGACTTTCTCATAGGCAGACTATGGAAACAAGTAATACAGTTTCCAGCACTGATGAAGAGAATGGAGTGAAGCCATGGAGTGCAGCTCCAGGGGGCTTCCCTGGCTTGGGGCTTCCCGGACAAGTGAGGTGTGGCTTGAATGAGTGTGAGTGGCAGTCTATGGGAAGAGACTTTCAGACAGAGGGAACATCAAGGGCCATGGCCCTGCCATGGGAAGGGACTTGGCAAGTTTGTGGGGCAGCAAATGTGCCAGGGTGACTGCAGACTAGTGATGGAGGTAAGGGGCAGAAGGGAGTAATGTCAGAAGTTTGAGCTGTGTCCTAAGTGTCAAGGAAGCCTGGAATGCTCTCTCCAGGGCCAAGGTATGATGCTTTATGCTCTTTTTTTTGAGTTGGAGTCTCACTCCATTGCCCAGGCTGGAGTGCAGTAGCTGGAACTACAGGCATGTGCTACCACGCCCGGCTAATTTTTTATTTATTGTAGAGATGAGGTCTCGCCAAGTTGCCTGGGCTGGTCTTAAACCCATGGGCTCAGGCAATCCACTTGCCTCAGTCTCCCAAAGTGCTAGGATTACAGACTGAGGCACTGAGTCCAGCCAGCTTTATGCTCTTAACAAGGTCACTCTGGCTGCTGCGTCAATGGAGAAGGCTGAGAGTGTGCAGGGACATGAGTAAGGAGACTGCTAACCATAATGTAGCCCTGTGGTTCCCAACTCGGGATGATTTGCTCCCTGTGACCCCCAGAAGACAATTTGACAATATCTGGGGAGGCTCTGGGTTTTCACAGCTGTGGAGTGGGAATGTTACTGGCATCTGGTGGGCAGAGATCAGGGATGCTGGTGAACAGCCTATAACACACAGGATGGCCTTTCTAACAAACAACTACCTAGTCAAAGCATCAATAATGCCAGTGCAGGTCAAAACATCAATAATGCCAACGTGGGTCAAAACATCAATAACACAACACAGGGAAACCCTGTTCTAGAGAAAAGTGATGGCAGTTGGGACCATGGTGATGATTGGAAATGGAAACTATGACTAGTTAGACTTCAGATCTATCTGCAGGTAGCCAGTAAGTTGCACAGGACTTGTCCACAGATGGCATGTGAGCCCCTGGGTTCTTGGCCTGAGTGATGAGGGGAGTGTTGGTCACAATTACTGAGATGAGGAACATTGGAGACCAGTCATTAAGATGCAGGTGATGCTTGAAGCCATGAGAGTGGGTACCTAACTCAAGGGATAAAGTAAGCAAAGGGAAAAGGACCTGGCAGGGCCAGGACGCTGCAGTCCTGGAGTCCCTCCTGGAGGAGAAGGAGCCAACGTGTGAGCCGGGAGTGAGGTCCTCTGGAAGGCCAGAGAGGACATGCGGAACTCTTTTTCTGGAATGGCCATTGGAGCTATCATCATATTAACCTTGATGTCCTGAATGTCATCAAAATGTCTTCCTTTCAATTTTTTCTTTATTTTCAGGTAAAGAAAATGTCACTGGGGGCCAGATCAGATGAGTAAGGAGGATGTGCCACACAGTTATTTGTACAGAGCTGTCAATGCAAGCAAGTGAGTTCGCGAACTTAATTGTCAGAACTCAACAATAATGATGACCATGCTGATGGCCATTCCAGAAAAAGAGTTCCAAAACTGCTTTGTCAGGCTGACTAGGCACTGGCATCAGTGCACAGCTTCCCAAGGGGAGTGCTTCGAAGGTGACCATAGTGATATTCAGCAATGAGGGATGCAGCACTTTTTCTAGGATGGTTCGCGAACCTAGTTGACAGAACTCGGTCGTATGCCCTTGCAGTGACATCTCCTGTCTTTACACAATAGGTTAAGCCCCATGTATTTGGGCCTTCCTTTCCAGAAAAGACTTAGGCAATCATTCGGCATCCCACCGCACTCATTGAGCACCTACTGTCTAACTCTGTGCTATGTGGTCAAGACACAAATAAGGATGATGTGCAGTCATTGTTCTCAAGGAAAGGAAGGAACGGGTATGCCAAGTGCCAGAGAGTAAAATGGCTTGACCTGAAGGGCAGAGGGGAGCAGGAATGTAGCCCACAGCACACTGGGCCTCTCTGTTCTGTGATGCTGTGACCCTCCCTCCCATCACATGACCTGCAGGTTTTGCAGAGAGGCTAAAGGCTGGTGCCAACGATACCAAGGAACTGGGCTAGGGAGTCAGAGAGGCCTGGGTTCATATCATAAGCCATCCCTAACCAGAATGTGGGCATGGCAGGTGATTTTTATTTTATTTATTTTTACTTTAAAGATATGAGGTACAATTCAGGGTTAGGTATACAAATGGTCATTGTACAGGTAAAGTTTGGGCCTCACTTTGGTCCCCACATCACCTGGTTTGAGATCAGGCACCCTTATCGATGTTATGTGCTCTTCCCCTTCCATGGCAGTTTCCCACTACTGCCAATCCCTTTCTTATAGTATTATTATAATTGTTCAGGGTCCACTTATGAGTGAGAACATGTGTACTCAGTTCTTTGTTTTTGTGATAGATCACTGAGTATTATAGACCCTACTTGGCAGGTGGCTTTTAACTTCATTGGTTAAAATTTCTTCATCCTCAAAGCAGAGCTTATTGCAAATAAAGCAGTATTGTGTGTCAACAAAGGGCAAAGTCAGATGGCCTGATCCAGCCAAGTGACCTTGGACAAGTCACTCACTCTCTCCGTTCCTCAGTCTCCTCACTTATAAATGAGGACAAGTATTTTATCTATCCCATTGGTTTGGGGGGTGGGTTAAATGATTGAAGTGCATAAAACAGGGCCTGACACATTGTAACTGGTCAACAAATGTCAGCCATTCCTCATATGGTTGTATCACTCTCTAGAGCAGTTGAAAATAAAATGAAATAAACCAGTCTCGGTGGCTCAGCCTGTAATCCCAGCACTTTGGGAGGCTGAGGTGAGTGGATTGCCTGAGCCCACGGGTTCGAGATTCGGCTGGGCAACTTGGCGAGACCTCATCTCTACAATAAATCAAAAATTAGCCGGGCATGGTAGCGCACACCTGTAGTTCCAGCTATTTGGAAGGCTAAGGCAGAAGGATCACCGGAGCCCAGCAGGTCGAGGCTGTGGTGGCCGGGAGTGTGCCACTGCACTCCAGTCTGGGTGACAGAGTGAGACTCCAACTCAAAAAAAAAAAGAAAGAAAAAGGAAATAATGTACGCAACCTAGTGAGCACAGTGCTTCACCCCTCGTCATCACTTACAAAATGCATCACAGGACACAGCATGGGCTAAACGCACCGTTCCTGCTCTGCTCTCTTCACACCCCTAACAATGGTCTCAACAGAGGGAACTTTCAAGAAGATGAGATGGACATATCACAGTCCTTCTCACAGCTCTCCAAGGGTTTCTGGTTCATTCAAATAAAAACTGAAGTTCCGCCGGGCTCAGTGGCTCAGCCTGTAATCCCGCGCCTTTGGGAGGCTGAGGTGAGTGGATTGCCTGAGCCCACGGGTTTGAGACCCGCCTGGGCAGCGGGACCTCATCTCTACAATAAATCAAAAAATCATCCGGGCGTGGTAGCGCAAGCCTGTAATTCTGGCTACTTGGAAGGCTGAGGCGGAAGGATCGCCGGAGCCCAGTAGGTCGAGGCTGCGGTGGCTGGAAGTGGCCACTGCACTCCAGTCTGGGCGACGGAGTGAGACTCCAACTCAAAAAAAAACAAAAACAAAAAAAACTGAAGTTCCTAGGGTGACCTACAAGTCCCTCAGTAATCTGAACCCACCCCACCACCCTGACTCCCTTACAAAACACTTGGAAGCTCACTTCCCTTCCTCTGCCACACCAATCTAGACTGTTCTTGAAACATGCCTAGAATACACCTGTCTCCAGCCTTGGCTGTTTCCTCTTTCTGGAACACTTGCCTTTCATCAGATTTCATATCGAAACAGAGTGGACTCAGGCACTGTAGCTTTTAGAGAAATATAGCCTTGAATGCTTGTGTTAGCAAAGAATGAGTGAGCTGTGCACACAATGTTAAAAGTTAGAGAGAGAACAAGACAGAAAAATTAAGAAAGAATGTGATAAAATTAAGAGGAAAATTAATAGCTTTGAAAACAGAATATACAATAAATAGATTCTACAAAACCAAAAGTTGGTTCTCTGAAAAGACTATTGAAACAGACAAAATTCTAGAAAGATTAATGAAGAAAATTAAAGATGGCACAAATAAATAATGTTTTCAATGGAAAAGGAAAATACCAATATCCAGCAAGATTTTAAAAAGATAATTAGATAATACTTTGGTTGTTTTTGTGCCAATACATTTGAAAGTTTAGAAAAAATATAGAAACTTTCTAGAAATATGTTAGTCGCAATGAAGATACTGGCAAAGTAAGTAAACATCTTCCCATTAAAAAAAAAAAACAGTCCCAGATGGTTTTGTTGACATGTTCTACCAAATTTTTAAGGAAAAGATTATTCTAACCTTTTGCAAACTCTTTCAGAAAGTAAAAAAAAAGAGAGAACATTTTCTACCACATTTTGTGAGTTCACTGTAACCTTGATAACAGCCAGACAAGGATTGTAGAAAAAAGAAAATTTACCGGCCAATTTTACTTATGAATATAGATAAACAAATCCTAAAAAATATTAGCAAACTGAAACTGGCAATGTACAATGTACAAAATGACCATGACACATCATAATCAGCTAATTATCTCAAGAATGTAAGGCTAGTATAACTTTAGAAAATTTTAGAATGCCATTCATGAGAAGAATAGATTAAAGGAAGTAAATCCTATAAATTCTTTATTGGAAATTTGCTGTTTACTTTAGGGAATATTTGGGAAGGGGGAAAAATGAGCTGTTTGAATTTAAACCCAAAGTTCTTAAGCTTACCTGAATCTGGTTTTTAAAAAATTGTTTATCACATGGGAGAATGAGAAAAATTAAACTAATTAAAAATTTTTAAAATTTAGTCTTTCATGTATGAGTTGTGTTCCCAATCATCATATTTACTAGACCTGCCACTGGGTATATATCTTTTTATTTTCTTTTATTGGGATCTTTCCATCAAAATTCACACAAAATTTGCAAGATTTTTTTGAGAAGTGCTACTTTATTGCTAAGTTTCATGATCCATAACCCCTTCAGTCTTTTATCTTTTGTGATTTGAAAACTAAAAAAAACTAAAAAACTAAAAACTTTTTTCTCCAGTATCACTCAAATAAATTAAGTGTACAGTGTGACCTGTGCTGTAAAAGATATGCTTTTCTTATGTTCATATTTCTGTCACCAGTTAGCTGCTTATGTATATCCTTTTGTAATGATATTTCTCAAGTGCAGTATCATCCATAGAAGTATAGCAATTACCGAGAATATTTTTTTTTCTTTTTTTAGGAAGTTGTGTTATTCCTTCTAGTCATCTGGATTATCCCCAATTCTCAGTGGTTCTTCAAAACTCATTTTAAACTGATTAATCAGTATGTATGCGAAGTCCCTTAATATATTATAAAGAACAACTAGAATGGTGACTCTTGCTATGTTCCAATTGTTAGTGTTTTATTTACTATTATTTTATAAATATCAATATTTTTCAAGTGCCTTTTCTGCTAACAAGTTTGGTTTACAGGCAAATAAATTTAACCATTTGTTATCATTAACATGATACTCTATAAGAACATACTGAATAGGTTTAACATAAATAATTTGGTGGATTTCATTACTATAACTGACTTATTCAAGCTTGTGTTGGGACTTACAGTAGTCTTGTCTCGTGGACACCATAAATATGGCCCTAGGTCATTACAACAGTGGGATTTTCAGGCACCAGAATGAGTATACATACACATGCAAACACATACAAACACATACAAACAAATACACGTTTTAAAGGCAAGCAAAACGAATATAGTTTATTTTATAAGTTGGGTCAGAAAATAAAACCTTGTGCATTTCTGTGTGCCTCGGAGGGTAATGCAGGTCTGGAAAGAGAGTGAAGACCCCATTCTCAGATAAAAGTAAAAGCGGGTGAGTGCATCAGTAACACACCTGGACACGGAAAACTATTGGGTCACATCCTGGCCTCATCATCCCTAAGCTGTGCAGTTGTGAGCAAATGACAGCAACTCTGTGTCCCAATTACTCAGTCACTAGCTTTGGGATAATTCTACTTACCTCATAGGATTTTGGAAGCATTAAATGAATTAATACACTTAAATATTTTAAATAACACCCAACACATAATAAGCAATAAATTAGTATTAGCTATCATCCTTTGGAATAGACGTGCTAAAATGGAGCACTTTTCTTTTAATATTTTGAGTATGTGTATTTTCTAAAACTGTTACTTCAAAGCAATCTGCACAGAACAATTGCTCAGGGAAGGCTCTTACTACTGTGAGGGTCAGTGAACATCCAAGCTCTGGTTCAATTCTAGACATCAATAAAGGCTAGTTTTCCTTTACTCCCTTCCCCTTCCATGTCCTTCACTCACATCTCTTTCTGATAGTTGTTATTCTGTTACTGTATTATGAATATGTTTTTGGTATTGCTAATCCTACACCTTTGATCTCAAGACATTTATTATTCTTTGAATCTTTCACTTTCATTTACAAAAAAACCTTGACTCTTCATAATCAGATAAACCTGAATTTAAACCCTGGCTTTGCCATGTAATTTCCTCAGTGTTTATTTGTTCATCTGCAAAAGGGGATAATTAAAGCTATTTACAGGGCTGTTGACAGGATTAGGGTAATTTTCTATATATTCCCATCACAATGCCTGGCACATGTCAGGTGATCAAAACATAGTTGTTTCATTTCTCCATGAACTGATTTTCCTCATTTTGCATTCTTCTGCATTAATTCATTTTTTTAAAGAATTAAGGTAAAATTCTCAATTGACTTTTATCCATCCTTTTCATAACTTGCCAAATTTTCACTTTTCAGTAGAAAATGAAACAGCTCTGAATCCTTCAGCCTCTAAAAGACTGTCCTATGGCCAACATAGAACACAAAACTCTATAAGACATTAGTTCTCCCCTCAAGATAAACCTCCAGTTTACTGATAGTTTTAATTTTTATTTAAAATGTTATCTGGGAGCATTAACTATCAAATTTCTTAGACACATGATATAGTGAGTATAAAGTTCTCAGGTCATAAATATGAGCATTTAAGAAAATAATTTTATTTTTCTGTGACAATTTAGTTTCTATCTTAAGATCTTCTCGGGCGGGTGTAGTGGTTCGTACCTATAATCCCAGCACATTGGAAGGCCAAGGAGGGAAGTTCATTCAAGCCCAGAAGTTCAATACCAGTCTGGGAAACATAGTGAGACCTCATCTCCACACATACACACACACAAAAGCCAGGTGTGGTGGCACACACCTGTAGTTTCAGCTACTTGGAAGGTTGAGTAGGGAGGATCATCTGCACCCAATCTTGTTTCCCATCCCCAAGGCTATATATAGTAAGCAGTTATGGTACCACTGCATTTCAGCCTGGGTGAGAGAAAGAAAGCCTGACTCAAAAAATATGCATACTTTTTCCCAGTAGCAAGCAAAATAATCTTGTCAATTCTGAGTAAGCTCAGTCATTAGAGTTATCTGTCCTTTTCTCTAATGTAGAATTTAATTTCTGGCACTTACAATATTACATTTTCAGATGGGAGTAATGGAAGGGTAGCTAGCAACATGATTGTTGTCTGTCTTCCATGCTGGCTTCCACAGCAATATCTTCCATATTGGTTTCAGATGGGATTAATGGAAGGGTGCCTGGCCCATGATTGTCATCTGTCCTTCATATTGGTTTTCACAGAGATATCTTCCATATTGGTTTCAGTTGGGGCAATGGAAGTGTGGCTGGCCACGATAGTTATCTGTCCTTCGTGTTGGCTTCCACAGAGATGTCTTCCATATTGGTTTCAGATAGAGGTAAGGGAAGGGTGGCTAGCCATGATAGTCATCTGTCCTCATATCAGCTTCCACAGAGATGTCTTCCATATTGATTTCAGAGGGGATAATGGAAGGAAGACTGGCCATGATTGTCATCTGTCCTCCAAATTGGTTTTTCTTGGAGACATGCACAGACCTCCATGCTGGCATCTGCAGAGGCACTTCTGTTCCTACCTGCCCTACAGTGGGGTAGTCCCTGTTGCTTTCCCTTTATTGTAAAGTGTCCTCGTTATGACCTTGAGCTCCTTCCAAACTCTCTGGCTAGTTTCTGCTCCCTTTTCTGGGGCATAAGAAAAGTAATTCCTCTCATCCACTGCTGTTGACCTTCAGAAGACTCAGCATGACCACCTCAGGCTCCAGCTACCCATACCCACTGGCATGACCACATCTATTGCTGTGTCTGCCCCATGATAGTGGAGGGAATTCCTGGGGACATTGTGGCCATCAAGAATTCTCTATGGCCTTGCTATTCAAAGCGTGGTCCATCAATGAGGTAGGTGGCTGGGGAACATGGAAACATGGGAATCTTGGGCCCCATTCCAGACTGATTCAATCAAAAGTGACTTTCAACAACCCTCAGGAGGTATTTATACACATTAAAATCTTTGAAGCACTAACCTGAGATACAGAACAGAGTTTCCATTTAGTCTTCTTATCCTGACCCTATCTAGGGATTCAATTGCTTCCCACTCCCTTAGGGTCTAATTACTGAGGGAGAGGTACAGGGAAATTGGATCTGGGGCCTTTTTCTAAGACACTGTCATAAACATCTGAACAATCTTGTTTCCCATCCCCACTCTAACCCTTAGTGTAGAAGAGGTTTAGACTATCTTATTTTAAAATACTTTACAGTATTATCCCATAACATTAGGATTTTACTTATGTTTTAAAATATTTTGGTCTCAAATGGATTTAGGCCTTCTAGAAAGCCAGACCACATTTCTGAGATGGTAGCTCATTCTGTTATATTAAAACTCTTGCCACCAGACTCTATTTTCTGCCAGGGGACTTTTCTGTAGAATTCTTGTGCTCAGATAGTGGATCCTGGTTGAGTGGATTGATGGAAGTGACTTTAGCCTCTTCTGTCTTCAGCAACCTGGTTTGGTATAATAGTTGATGTTTCAGATTCTGTTATTTACTCCCCAAAATCTTCCTTGAGTCCTCAAGAGTGAGCAATGCACCCCTGAGTTCCAGGCATTTACTTCTGTGACAGTAGTTAACACAATGTTCACTATCTTTCTTATAGGGCACAGCAAGGCTGTTGAGACTAGGGTCAGAGTCTATTTCAAGGTTGCATTCTCAGTGCCCAGCTCAGTGCCTGACTCATAGAAAAAGTTAAAAAAAAAAAAACCCAACAATCCCTGCTTAGATGACTAAATGAACAAATTTGTTGGTGTCATTCAAATATTTCCTCACCTAGCCTTGATATATGACTAATAAAATAAATATTAAAAGGGCTTGGGAAGGTCTTTAAGTCCAATCACTGATTCAAAGCAAGAATTCTATGTATAGAATCTCTACAGAGTCAAGCTTTTGCTAAAATATTTCCTGAAGAGGAAATGTACTTTGATTTTTTTCCATGTATGGGTCGTTCACATTTTTAGAAAGTTCTTTCTTTATTGAATCAAAATCTGCCTCCTTAACTCTATCTGCCTTTTGAGTTTTGTAGCTTTCCATTTCTATAGCATAATTCTTCCAACTTGTTACAAAGACACAAATTCAAATGACTGAAAATGTCTTGCATAGAAATCACCAACAGCTGGGATGGCTGTTTTCCTCCCAATAAAATAAACAGGTCTTGCTTTTGAAGCTGGGTATTTCTAGAACTGTCAGAAATGGAATGAGAGAATCCTGGTGGTTTGGCTACTGCATTCCAGGAGGGGGAATTGGCTTGATTTTTAGCCTTTGATGTGAGAGTAGTGTTGCTCGGGTATTTGGTGATGTCTAACATATGACACAAGATGGGTTGTTGTTGTGGTATTTCACATCTGAAAATGCCCATCAGAATTGCTCCATGTGCCTTTGCTCTGTTCCCATGTAACACAACCACCTAGGTGTCAAGGTTACTTCAAATTCTACATCTGAAAGGCCAAAATGACCTTTTCTTCTTAACTAACTACTTCTACCCACCTCTCTGCCATGGCACCATCTTTCTCCAGGACATGGAAACATCCTGGGTTCATTTGTCTCGCTTGGTCTCCCTCCTGCCAGCAACCCAGCCATGAACCTTTCTCCCCATGGTGCTTCTCACACCTTCTCCTTCCTCTCCAGCAACCCTGAGAGGACACCCTCCTGGTAGCCTGATTCCACATTCACTTCCCTTCCTCCCTCCAGCTTCCATCCTAAAGGCGTCACCATAACCATGCTGTTTATTGTAAGTCCCCGGTGGTCAGTCGCCTCATTTAAGCCTCACCATGTATGGCTGTCCAATTGCAACAGTCTAAGCTCCTCTACCTCCATCTCAAGGTCTTCCTTCAGCCCCCAACCCCTGACTCTCAAATTGTCCAGCCTTATTATTATTATTATTTTTTTTTTTTTTTTTTTTGAGTTGGAGTCTCATTCTGTCGCCCGCTCCCGGCTACCGCAGCCTCGACCTGCTGGGCTCTGGCGATCCTTCCGCCTCAGCCTTCCAAGTAGCCAGAATTACAGGCATGCGCTACCACGCCCGGTTGATTTTTTGATTTACTGTAGAGATGAGGTCTTGCTGCCCAGGCGGGTCTCGAACTCTCAGGCTCAGGCAATCCACTCACCTCAGCCTCCCAAAGGCGTGGGATTACAGGCTGAGCCACCGAGCCTGGCTTGTCCAGCCTTATTTTAGCCACTGCATCTCCCCCATCCAGGCCCCACCCAAAACTCCAGGTCTATTCCATTGGGCACCTTCCCTCCCTGTAGCCTGTCTGCACCCCCACCCACTGACACCCTTTCCTTGGTGTCAATCCTAAAGCCCACCTTAAGTTCTGTTTCCTCCACCAGTTTTTTGGGGTTTTTTTTTGAGAAAGCAGAATTTGTTGAGAGGACAGAAAAGCTCCCACAGTGAGAGGGGACCCGAAGGGTTGCCCTCCACCTGTTTTTAATCCCCATTTTTCCAGGCCATACTCATCTCCTTCTATCTCTTTCATTTAACATTTTTATTATGAATGATAATGCAAACCAAACTGAATACAACACGTGTGCAGTTTAACAGCAAATTGTAAAGAGAACACCTGCGTAACCAACTGCAACTCACATAGGAAACAGAATATTAGTGGAAGCCTGGGCGCCCCACCCCAATGTACCCCTTCCCAGTGAATTCTACAGCACTAAGAGTCTGTACCTTATAATTGGGCACTTTCGGTAATTAAACACCATCTTGCCTGTCTTGTGGTTTAAGGGTGTTGATTTTATTCCTCCTCCTCAGTTATAGGCTCTTGAAGGGCAGGAGCTATACAGATTGTTCTTTTCTAGAATATCTCATAGCATCTCAAGCAGTAATTGTTATGTGCACTGATTATAAACTAAGAACAGGCAACACCAGGGACAAGACATATGCATGTTTGTGTCCAAGAACTAACATTGTTCAGTCTTTCAGACACATGTTAGCCTTTCGAAAATGGCACAGTTCTTAATTTCCTGGGTTATTTTCCCACACATTGTGCTAGTTGGTTTCAGTTTTCTTTTCCTTTATATGACATTTAGCTTTCTTGGCAACTTCTCAGGGAATTTCCAGTTTTACAAAGCAGAGTATAGAGGAATGCCTTGATAATGAATAAAAGCCCCTGGCAGCATGGTAGGAACACCCAAGTTTGCCTTCTCTAATTCAGTTAAAGGATGGCCATGATCCCAAAGTTGCCTACTCTCCACCACCACACTATTCTCTCATGAAAAAATTCTACATTGCACCCAAACGTCTTTAGCAAATGTTGGTAGCGTTACGTATCTTGGAAGTTTGATCATACAGGACTTCCAGCAAAGATTCCATGATGGCAATAGAGAAGAAAAAATATATATATATGTGTGTGTGTGTGTGTGTGTGTGTGTGTGTGTGTGTGTACACAAATATATATATTTATAGTAAACACAGGAAACACAAAAAAACTAACTGATGAGGAATTCTCAAAGCAAGTAAAGCATATGAGGAAATGATGCCATGTAAATATATTAAAAATGTGGAAACTATGCCAAAGGTAATATGTAGAAAAATAATATATGAGGGGGGGACCCAAAAAACCAGTATTATCTTTTGGAGGGTGGGCCCCTTGTAGTATAGGCTTCCCCTGCTAAGTGTCCTAGGAACCCACTGGTTTTTATCTGGAAGTTTTGAGAAGGTTGCATCACAATTTGTGTGAGAAATGTCCCAAGTTGTGGCAAACAGGTGACTGGTTCTTCCACCAGGACAACACACCTGCCCACGCCACACTGAGTGTTCAGCAGTTTTTGACCAAAACCAGTATGACTCCCATGCCCCACCCTTCCTATTCACCTGATCTCACCCTGAGTGACTTTTTTTGTTTCCCCGGATGAAAAAAGTCCTCAAAGGAAAAGTTTTGCTGATGTGAAAGAGGTAAAACAAAAAATGGCAGAAACCCTAAAAGGCATCCACATGAATGAGTTCAAAACTCTTTTGAGCAGTGGAAAAGATGAATTGATAGGTATGTTGCATCAAATGGAAAGGACTTTGGAGGTGACTGAGGTTTAAACAAGTAAGCACAAATACATGATTTTTTATAAATAAATTCCGGATTCTTTGGATTCCCCCTCACAGATATGATAAGGCAATAAAAACTCTAACGTCTGGCCAGGCTGTTGAATCCCCATGCTGTTGGATTGAGTACGTCTCACATAGGAGAAGCTGAGAGGAGGGAGCTACACTCTTGCCCACACTACTGCTTCCATGACCGGGCAGCATTTGTTGTACTAAAGAATAATTTCTAGCTTGGGCTAATCGTATTCAAACAGCAGAAAGAAGCAGGAAGAAAACTCCCACTACCGAAATGGGTTTATTTACAGGAGCATACACCAGTGAAACAGTGGTCTTAGGTAAGGAGATAGTATACCAGCCCCAGGTAGCACCTCACCTGTGTCCAACCAGCTAAGACTGTCACCTTCAGAAGTAAAGAGAAGGACAAAACTATTTAGAAGAGTTATAATATTAGTCATTTAGTGAACAAATATTGAGCTCTCCCACCTCCCATGCCAGCCCCATCCCAGTTCTTGGCTTGTATCAATGAACAAAACAGACACAAGTTCTTGTTCTTAAAAAGCATACATTCTAAGCCGGGCTCGGTGGCTCAGCCTGTAATCCCGCGCCTTTGGGAGGCTGAGGTGAGTGGATTGCCTGAGCCCGCGGGTTCGAGACCCGCCTGGGCAGCGAGACCTCATCTCTACAATAAATCAAAAAATAAGCTGGGCTATGGTAGCGCCTGCCTGTAATTCCGGCTACTTGGAAGGCTGAGGCGGAAGGATCGCCGGAGCCTAGCAGGTCGAGGCTGCGGTGGCCGGGAGCGGCCACTGCTCTCCAGTCTGGGCGACAGAGTGAGACTCCAACTCAAAAAAAAAAAAAAAAAAGCATACATTCTAGTGAGCATATGCTGATAGCCATTTGTGTTGTGATAGAACATTTTTACGAAATTTCAAAAATGAAAAATACATTGTTGATTTTGTAGTGAAACCCTAGAAGACTGCCAGTAAACACACGCTTCAAGATAGTAGTTTACTCTTGGAAGAGAACAGGCTATAGAGTCAGGAAGAAACAGATAACTTCAATGATATTAGTGGCCGGGTGTGGTGGCTTACACCCATAATCCTAGCACTTTGGGAGGCCAAGGCGAAAGGATTGCCTGAGCACAGGGGTTTGATACCAGCCCAGGCAACTTGGAGAGATCTCGTCTCCACAATAAATCAAAAAATTATCTGGGCCTGGTGGTACATGCCTGTAGTCCCAGCTACTTGGTAGGCTGAGGCAGAAGGATCACACGAGCTCAGAAGGTTGAGGCTGTGATGATCCGTGATCATGCCACTGCACTCGAGCCTGGGCAACAGAGTGGGACTCTAACTCAAAAAAAAAAAAAAGAAAAGAAATTGGCAATATTAAATTTCTGAGGTTGAGTGGTGGATTAACAAGTGTTTGTTTTATTATTTTCCTTTATAAGCTAAATACAAGTTGTGTAATTTCTTTTGTATGAAATATTACATCATAAAGTCTTCTTAAATGAAAGTATAAATTTGTCATGAAAAAGCAAGAGGGAGGACATGGGACAGGGGTTGGCTCTTATAATTTTAAATGGTTAAGAAAGACTTCTGTTGTTCTTTTAGATTGCTGCTTTGTTTCATGTAAGGCGTAGCTGTATTGCTTTTATTACTATTTTTAATAGTTTATTTTATTTAGAAAATCAAGATTTAAGGATCTGCTTGGGATACCTGAAAACAGGAGCTGCGTGAGCTTGCTCAAGCTGCCATAACAAAATACCATAGACCGAGGGGCTTAAACAACAGAAATGTATGCTCTCACAGTTCTGGAGGTTGGAAGTCTGAGGTCAGTGTCAGCATGGTTGGGTTCTGGTGAGGGTCCTCTTCCTGACTGACTTCTCACTGTGTCCTCACATGGCGAGGAGAGAGAACATGAGCAATTCTCTTCTGACAAGGGCACTAATTCCCTCATGGAGCCCCACCCTCATGACCTTATCTAAACTTAAATGCCTCCCGATGGCCCCATCTCTGAACACCATTGCACTGAGGTTTAGGATTTCGACTTAGGAATTTGGGAGGCATGCAAATATCCAGTTCATAACAGATGCTGTGCAGAGTTTACGGAAGAGTGTTCTCCAGAGATATACCCAGAAGGAGGGAAGAGACAGGACTAGGCAGAAGGAGAAACTGACCAGGACTACAGTTGTACTTGAGGCTTCAGCCAATCTTAGGAGGAGCTGCAGACTAGGAAGCCCTTCAGAGAGGCAGTGAATCAAGATGAGGTAGTCATTGGCTCTTGGTCACTTTCCGGGGGCAAAATCCAGGGCAAGTCAGGGCCCAGAGAGAAACAAAGTTTTGAGTCATCAATAGCAGATTGCCCCAGCAGCTGCAGGACCAACATGTGGGACCTGAAGAGGGCATCTGGGAGAAGCGCCACTGAGTTTCCTACTGAGTTTTTGGAGTTAGAAAATCATAGTGATTCAAACTGACTGGAGTTACAATCTGAGCTCTGTGTGACCTTAAGGCAGTTAATTGCAATCTATTAAAAATTACTCATCTGTAAAAAAATGCTCATAATAATATGAAGACAATGTTATTATAATGATTATATAAATTTTTTAAAAATAAAGAAACTTGTGTAGTGCCTGACTCATAAGTTCTGGTATTATATTATAGTATATTATTATTAAGTATTATATTAATATCTTGCATTCATTCTGAAACAGGATTGAGAATATATGAGTAGAAAGATAATCAGATGTCTCATCTATGACATAATTAGTTCTAGGATAAAAAGTGTATTTGGAAGTTTTTAGTACCTATTGATGACAATGCCTTAGACATGTTCTGAACTGCAGGCATAATTCTCAGACATTTGAGATGGTAGATGGATTTAACCTCAAATTCTAACCAAGGGCGACCTGCCATGGTTGGAATTTAATCCCAAATTCCAACCAAGAGAGACTTGCAGTGGCTGGAATTTAATCTCAAATTCTGACAAAGAGCGACCTGCAGGGGCTGCTGAGAGGGCAGTGCTCTGAAACTTTCTGAGGAAACTCATACTCCCAGTTAAGAAGTGGCGGAATGCAAACGAACTTTGCTCCTATAGTACCAACAAGGACAAAACCCAAGCAAAATAACAATTACAATTTTCTGTGAAACCAAACAAGAAAGTAGACACAAAGAAACTTCCAAAAGCTAAATTACAGAAAGAAATGAGCCCTTCATATTTGATCAGGAGTTAAGTCTGCTCCCACACCAGTGTGCAGGGGGAGGTGCCTGGTCTATGTACTAATGGATGGAGGCCTGCTGGCCTATTACAGGTTCCAAGACTTAGCGTGAAAAAGGATACATCAGCCATCTTGGCTTAGATGACAATATGCTCTGGTGAGACAGAATGACATCGGGAAGAGGTTCAAATTCTAAACAAATTGCTAGGCCTGATAATTCTCTAACCAAATTTTTAAGGCTATGTATGTATGAATTTTTACTGAGAATGCAATGAGGGTTGAGGGAGGGAGGAGTATAGTTAGTGACATCCTTGCGCTTATTAAACTCCAGAGCTCTGCCAAACTGAGTCCAAAAAAGTGAATCAAATATATCTTAAAATGCCGCACAATTGACTCCCAACTCAACTGTTGATAAAATAAAACAGGCAGAAGCATGAGAGGATGTTAGGTAGACTAATCACAAGTGAACACCAAAACCAAACCAAACCCTTGGAATTTAGAATAGAAAAGTATAATATTTGAAATAAAAATCACATTAGAAAGGTTTAATAGCACACTGGTCACTACAGAAAAAAAGATTAGTGAACTTAAAAAACAGGTCAATAAAAATGGTTTAAACTGATGAAGAGATATAAAATAATTTTAGAAAATGAAAGTATTGGGAATCATAGGATAATATCAAATGGTCTAATACGTGTAATGGGATTTCTAGAAGGGAAGAGAGAGATCAGGGAACACAAAAAGTATTTGAAAAAAATAGAGGTCTAAAATTTTCTATGTATGATTAACACCCACCTTTTCATTCTAGACGACTGGCATACAAATTTTTGTTATATTAGACTATATATATGTGTGTGTGTGTGTGTGTGTGTGTGTGTGTATGTATATATATATATACATATTAGACTATAATAAAAATGATTAATTTTAAAAACTTTCAATATTAAAAAAAATCGACATTTAAGAGAAAAAAGCTGTGGATCAGACTGCTTGTGTTTGAATCTCTGTTGTTCCATGATTTTTATCACGTGACCTTGGCAAGTTTCTTTAGCTCTCTAAGTTTTACCTCTGTTATCTGTAAACTGGGTATAGTAACATACTGGCCTCACACACAGAGAATGTTATACAGTAATAAATGTTAAAATTTTCACAAAGTCCCTGGCACCAAATACGAGCTCAATACGCATAAAATATATTTTTCTTCTTCTTATCCTCCTTTTTCCTCATTATCTAGGACATTTTCAGTCAGTGGTTGTGCATAAGCCTAAAGACCAGAATGCTGGTAAGACAGCCAGGCATGGTGGCTTACACCTATAATCCCAGCACTTTGGGATGCCAAAGTGAGAGAATTACCTGAGCCCAGGGGTTCAAGGCCAGTCTGAGCAACTTTGGCGAGACCTCATTTCTACAATAAATCAAAAAATTAGCTGGGCACAGTGGTATGCACCTGTGGTTTCAGCTACTTGAAAGGCTGAGGCGGAAGGATCACTTGAGCCCAGCATGTTGAGGTTGTGATGGCCGTGAGCATGCCACTGCATTCCAGCCAGGGTGACAGGGTAAGACTCTGACTCAAAAAGAAAGAAAAAAAAACTGGTAAGACTATCCAGATCATGCTAAATTAAGGATATGTTGCTTCAAATACATAATGATGCTTATCCCATCATCCAGAGGGAATGGATAGCAGGTAGATGAGAGAAGACTGAAATGATGGTCTGATCTTATCTGAGGACATATTCTTTTACCAAGCACACCTCTCTGTTGCGAGTACCACAGGGTCTGAAAAGTGGGCCAGAACAGCCTGCCACTCTGTGCCTAAGCTCTTGTCTTGAAATCAAGAACAATTGAGGTAGCCTATTGATGACATCATGGTTTCCAATTTCCTTCTCAACCAAGTTTAATATTTGGTTTGTCTTTCTGGAAGAAGAGTAGCTAGAACAATATTTTGTGTGACAGTGTATACAATTCTGGGTCTCCCTGGTAGCCTAGTGATACTTTATGTGTGTCATTTGTGTTTTCTCTATGGCACTGTCTGACATGCATTCACATGAAAAACCAGAGCTAGTTTTCTTTTTGCATACATAGCCTTAAACATTTGGATTATTTATTTCTGTTGGGTTTTTAATTTATTTATTAAGAAGAACATGTGTCTTCTAAAAATCCAGAAATTTTCACAGTTACCTTCTGTTCAGAATATTTTATAAAATATTAAGGGAAAACAGTTCTATTTCATATCCTAGAGAAACCAGTGTTTTTTCCCCTTCTTGGTTAGTGCTTATTTTAATCGT
Organism: Cephalopachus bancanus; assembly: GCA_027257055.1. Lineage (NCBI taxonomy): Eukaryota > Metazoa > Chordata > Mammalia > Primates > Tarsiidae > Cephalopachus > Cephalopachus bancanus. Next base: position 5,005,169 of record JAPVLO010000176.1, on the reverse strand, counting down.
AAGTTGTGATCTTTAGAGGAATGTATCAATTTAATTTTAATCATTTTAATGTATTTAGTTAACAAACATTCATTTGCATGATACCTTTTTTGATGGTGGGAATACCTTAATGGATATATTAAAAACACGTCAAAACCTTTCCTTTGTTGAGCTTATAGCTTAGTAGGAAAGAAAGACAATAATTAAAACAAAAACAAAAACTACAGCCTTACACTGATAGTGCAACCAGCATCAACTGGGCAAAGTCACATCCTGGAAAAAATATAAATCAAACCTTCAGTGGTTCTGCTTCTCTGATCGAACTCTGATGGATACAAGTATTGTATCCACAGGTGTCCTGTACCTGAAGGCATCAGAGATGCTCCAGGAAGGCAGGAAGTGACATGTATACAAGAAGAACTGTCAGGATGCTCCCAGACTGACCCGACTAAAGCTGCACCAGTGGCTGGAATAAGAAGAGAGGCTGAGAGAATTGAAGTGGTGTGCAGGAGGTGTCTAACACATCACTCTGGAATGAAACCACGCATAGGACACTAGGGAAACGCTCGACTCCATTAGGGCTGTGGGCTCAGGGGAAGATTCACAGATCTCTATCCCTGCGGAACAATGTCCTCAGATAAATATCATCACATTTGTTACAGTAATTGCAGTCTTACCTTTATATTATTAAAAGCTTTTTACTTGTCTTAGTTTGAGATTATTTCAGGTTTCAGTTTAATATTCACATTTGGTAAGGACCCCAAAGCTTTCGTTGCTGTAAAAAGTGCACCTTGTTGACATAAAGTTGGAATTTAAGTGTTATTGGTTTGGTAGTGTGAAACACCAAGTTCATAAAATCACTTGTATGAGACACTTGGGAGTTCCTAAAACTAAGATGTCTTTTAGAGAGAGGTGGGAGGTTACCAGTACTCCTCTTATAAATGTGGGTTTTAGCACTTTATTTTATTTTGTTTTGTTTTGTTTGAGTTGGAGTCTCACGCTGTCGCCCAGACTGGAGTGCAGTGGCCACTCCCAGCCACCGCAGCCTCAACCTGCTGGGCTCCTGCGATCCTTCCGCCTCAGCCTTCGGAGTAGCCGGAATTACAGGCACGCGCTACCACGCCCGGCTGATTTTTTGATTTATTGTAGAGATGAGGTCTTGCTGCCCAGGTGGGTCTCGAACCCGCGGGCTCAGGCAATCCACTCACCTCAGCCTCCCAAAGGCGTGGAATTACAGGCTGAGCCACGGAGACGGGCTAGCACTTTATTTTATAGCATTCATCTTTTCTCTCTTTCCTTCTTGACTTATCTTTACCAACAGGAAGAGATTTTTGCAGCTGTAACAAAATGGCTAAAAAATAGTAGATTGAACTTGGTATATATGAGATGTGACAGTTAAGTTTCCAAACTCATCCAAGAAAAAGTGCTCCATACCTCATTGCTGACTAACACTACAGTCACCTTCTAAGTACTCCTCTTGGGAAGTTATGCACTGATGCCAGTGCCTAGTCCACCCATCAAAGCAACTTTGGAACTGTTTTTCTGGAAGGGCCATCAGAGCTGTTGTTGTATTATTCTTGATGTCCTAAATGTCATCAAAATGTCTTCTTTCTATATTTCCTTTATCTTCAGGTAAAGAAAAAAGTCACTAGATCAGGTGATTAGGGAGGGTATTCCCATACAGTTATTTGTTTACTGGGTAAACTCTCCACCACCACCACCCTGCCCAGAGTGTCATGTGAGTTGTATGCAAGAGCTCGTGATGCAAGAGCTCCTTTGGGACCATTTCTGCACACACTTTTCTCATGCCAAGATTTTCAGTTAAGATTTTTCTGTTTTTCTATTGATGTTTATTCAGTCTGCTGTGCTTCTGTGTGAGAACATAGAAGCCAACCATTCGACAAATTTTTGCAATATTTTTGTCAGTTCTCATCACTGGTCATCCTGCTCTTCATCAGTGTTGTTTTCTCTCCCCTCCGAAAAATGTTAAATCCATGTGTACACTGCCATTTTCTTCATGGCATTATCCCCATAAGCTTGGACTAACATGTCCCTGATGTCACTTCCACTCTTGCCAAGTTTAACAAGAAATTGAATGTTTGTGTGTTGCTCTAATTCAAACTCTGACATTCTTGTGACAACAGCTCTGATGACCATTCCAGAAAAAGAGGTTCAAAATTGCTTTGACAGGTGAACTAGGTACTGGTGTTGGTGCCTGGCTTCCCAAGGGGAGTACTTCCCAGGTGACCATAGTGATATTCAACAGTGAGGGATGGAGCACCTTTTCTAGAATGAGTTTGTGAATTTAATTGTGAGAATTTGTATTAATAATACGTGTGCAATGTTAGCAAAATTCTTGCTTACATTTTTCCTGAATATAAGTATTTATGACATAATTGATGCCTACTATAAGGAACTCTTTGTACCAATAAATTGGAAATATATGTAATGAGATCTCTCATTACCTAGCTTTGTTTCCGCAATAGATGGAATGTTTGTGTCCTCCCAAAATTCATACATTGAAGTCTTAATCCCCAAAGTGATAGTATTAAGGGGTCGGCCCACTGGAAGGTGACTAGATTGGGAGAGTGGCGCCCTCACAAATAGGATTAGTACCCATATAAACGTGACTCTGGGGAGCTCTTGTGCTCTTTCTGCCATGTGAGGTCACATCAAGAAGATAGCAGTCTGTGAATCAGGACGCGAGCCCTTATTAGACATTGAATCTGTTGGAGCCTTGACTTTCGACTTCCCAACCTTCAGAAATAGATGTTGCTGAGGCCACTTGGTTCACGGTATTTTTCTTATAAAACTATGAATGGACTAAGACAGTGTCTTTGAATAGATAATATAAACTCTCAGCATCTCAGCATGTATGTGTGTGCATGTGTGTGTTTTTTGTTATTCATTATTTAATATATATAGTTAAATAAGTTTTCTCCAGTTCAAAAATGTTATTATTTAGGCTTTCATTTTGTAATAAAATTTACAATTAGTAAAGAAGCTCAGAAAATATTAGGAAAAGTAACATTATATCAATTATTATTGTTACTGAGTTTCAAATTCCATTGGGATTAATAATTTGACTTAATAGCAGTTTGTAGACGGGGTTGTTTATTCTCTTAATAGAGGAAAAAGCAACACCCAAATGCTTTTTATACTAAGGTCTATTGTCTTTAGATCTTTATCACTTAAAAGCAATAGGGAAAAAATTCCCTTTAGCTTTGTCTAAAGGAAATGAAACAATCCACTCTTAACAGCAATACACCAACTGAGTGAAAGTTTGACACACATACTCCCCTTGAAGAGTACCTTGAAAGAAAGATCAAAGCCCCTTTACAATCCTTATAGCTCCCATTTTCCTCAGGAAACTCCCATGATTCACAAAATTCAAAAAGTCTAGAGATTCAGATCTGATGAAATTGAAGGAAAATTCATTAACAATTGTGTTTATCAATATTTTAAAAGAACAAAGCTTAACATTGCAATGGATGAGTTGGGCCGGATGTGAGACATCCTGAGACCATCTTCTTTGACTTGGTTTCTATCAGATATAAAAATAAATCCAACCCAGCGACTAGGAAGGCTGCACCACTCCACTTAAAACTGAAAGTTAATCAAACTCTCCAACAATAATAAATCAAAAGGAGAGAACATAGAGAAGCCTAGGAGAAGAGGAAAGGGAATTTTTAAATCTTAGAAACGAGAAAAAAGAGCTTCCCATGCAGGCTGCTGCGACCACCTTGACCACTATTCCCACCAGTGGCATCACCCTTCATGGAGTGTCTGTTTCTCATTGCTCCACTGGGTGCTTTTACACACATGCACTCGAGCACACACACACATTCACACCAGTGGACAGCTCAATGAGGCTATGCTCATCCATTTCAGCAGTTCAGGCAAGTCTGAATAGATCTGGGCAAATCTATGTTCATAAAGGTGTTGATAAATCCCCTGGAAAATAACTCACCTCAAAGAGAGAAAGAATTGGATAGCATGTGCCATCCAATAGGAAAACCCTAGTCATTGGAAGAAAGACGAGATCCTGAGTCCTCTCAGTTCTGAGTAATTCTGTGCCCCTTGGAACTATGCTCGTGGATCCTGTCTCAGCCAGGGAGAGAATGCAAGCAATTAAAGAGCATTCCCACTAAAACTCAGTAAGATAACAGCACCACCAGCAACATGACTATGGCAGTCTTCTAATTCAGTGTAACATGAAATGGGGGGAAGAGTCACACCGTGAATCATCATCGGACAAGACAGTGGAAATGCAAGTACCCAGCAGGTGACACAAGTCCCAAAGTGGGAGGCAGCAGATACTTCAGAAATAACAGTAGGCTCTGCTGGCTGTCCCTCCCATGTTAACTGACTGGATAGATTTATTAGCATTTCTATTTCTAGAATGTCGTTGGGAAAGGAGATGGGTGTATTAGTCAAGAGAAGCGAGGTTGTCATAACAAACATGTTGCTTGTACTCACAACTCAATACTGGAGGAAGTCTCATGGCCTTGAGGAACTGTGACTGGGCTAGGGAATGTGGAGGAACAGATGGCAGTCTTGCTAAGTGTTACTGTCTCTGCCCCCAAAAGGGTGGATGCTGAAAGGAGCAAGCAGGTAGGCGGAGAAGGTGACGAAATGTACTCTTAATTTTACTGCTGTCATTCCCATATGCTGTTAAGACTAGGGAAAATGGTCAGTTACATACACAATTCTTTTATTTCATCTTCATGACAGTCAGAGAAAATAGAGAAGTTAAGTAAGTTGTCAGAAGACACATAGCTGTTCAGGTATCTTGACTACAAAGCTATTCGCGTTTTGCTATTTCATATTTGCCAAAAAAGATTACATGCTTTACAATAAGCCCAAACACCTAGTGAGATCACATTCTGTTTTTATTATCTCATTGAGTTACTTTCACAACATTCTAGTGAGATGAGATTGCTATTATACTCAACAGACTCAGAGAGGGCTAACTTGATCAAAGTTACTGCAAGAAGAAATATAGTTCGACTCCAGATCTTTTTCCTTCAACTGACTAGAATTTGAAATCAAATCAGACTATTTCCAATCTGATGTTTTTTCCACCTCCTTAATTAGTGATGGAAACACTTCAACTATACCTATTATCAATGTCATAAATCATGGGTTATAAACTGTTGGTTTGGTAACTGCCACTCTGGAGAATAATAACTTCTTTCTGATTTAAAACTTTATTTTTCATTTGAGCAAGTCATTGAACATCTTGAAAGCATAGACTCCTTTGCCTTCACAAATCAAAAGAATTTACGTATTTTAATAGATATCAAGTAAATAAAAACAGATGCTTGACTCTAACTCCTAGGATGTTTTTGAGACAGATTCTATAAAGAAAAACTCAAACAATGCCAATTGACATTGTTGAGAAGAAAGGCAGGCAAAATGCAATCAGGAAAATGAGTTCAAAGGAAATAAATAATGAATAAAGACTGAAGGTAAATTTGTTAATGTAAAGGGGAACATGCATCATTAAAAATGATAGAAAACCAGATCATATGGTAAGAATTTATCAGCACATAGGTAGATAGACTCAAAACAGGGAAGGGAAGGTTGTATTGTGCTGGAGAAAACTGACAGAGCTGTTAGGATATCAACTAATTAATAAGTCACCTTTCATTTGCAAAATCTAACCCATTTTCAGATAAGATTGAGGCTTTTCTCAAATAGATTAAACATTGTTTATCTGCGGATAATTTGGTTTTCTCATAAATGCCCTAAACTATATAATTTATTTTAAAAATAGCCTTTATAACAGGACATGGTTATAAGATGGCACAGAATAATCATTTCAAACTACCATGAAAACAGAACGTGTTAGGTTTAACTTTCACTGTTTTTCTTTTCTTCCTTTTTTTTTTGGAGTCAGAGTTTCACTCTGTTGCCCAGGCTGAAGTGCAGTTGCACGCTCACAGTCACCCCAACATCGGCCTGCTAGGCTCTGGCAATCCTTCCACCTCAGCCTTCCAAGTGGCCGGAACTACAGGCACGCACTACCATGCTCAGCTAATTTTTTATTTTTTATTGTAGAGATGAGGTCTCACCAAGTTGCCGGAGCTGGTCTCGAACCTCTGGGCTCAGGCAATCCACTCGCCTCAGCCTCCCAAAGTGCTTTGACTACAGGCTGAACCATCAAGCCCGGCCACCAGTTTTCTTAAAGGGCAATCAACTGACTCCTATCAGAGAAGCTGTCAAAATGACTCATTGAAGTCCAAAGTCAACGCAGAGAGTCTTCAATGGGGTCTCGACTCTGGCTGCTCTTAGAATCTCCTGAGGAGCTGTCAGGAGGCATTGTCTCCTGGGCCTGCAGACAAAAATTATAATGGGGGGGGGGTGAAGGGGTAGGCTGGTGGCAAGCAATTCTATTTAAAAATTCCTACCAGATTTGATCTACAGTCTTCCACCATCATTCCTGTAGGAGTGTCCATTTCTTTGAATACTTAGGCGGCCCTTGCAAACAAACACGACGAAACAAAACTTGAGAAATTAGGCATGTTGTTCTAGGATCAATGTTAGTTATTAGTGGGTTTTCTTCCCTTTAGTTATGTAGCTTAGATATTAATGCATTCTTAACAAGTGCATATCATGAGTGTCAATAAGTCACATTTTTAATGAGAGATCATAACAAGTTAGTGTTAAGCTTCTTACCTTAGTGAACATGATAAAAAACCTTTTGCACACCTTATTGCTAAGTTGAAAGCTTTATCTTTAGCAATTCTCTCTGTTAAATTTCTGTGCCCCTTTCTTGTGCGTGGTGTGATTGGGCTCAGCATGCCTACTGTCTTTGTTCTTACATTCATCTATTCCTTTGTAATGTGGTAATTAGTTTTAAGATGAAAGCTAATCCCAACTGTGAGAGTGCTGAGCTATTATTACTGCCGGCTAATGTACCATTAGAAGACTGGGCACAGTAAGCCAGAAGAAAGGTTTTTCTTATATTCTCTCATTGGTTTATTATTACAAGTAAGGGAACAATGTGTAAAATTTATCTCTTAAGCATAAATGAGAGCAGAGACTGAAAAAAGCAAAACATACTGAGATGATAAACAGTGAGCTTCCCAAGGGCAATCTGTAAGCTTAAGTCATTTTGTGTACTGGAAGAACAGAAGTTCTGCGTCTGAACCAAGATCCTGTGGTGGAGGGGGAGTTTTAGGGGATTCTACAGATCCCCTGAAATGGCAAGGAAGATAATGTGTTTGAAAGTGAAGTTGTCAGGAGAGAGGTACAACTTTTGTCAGAGGCTTATAAGCAAGGTATCTGCAGATTGATATGAAGAAACGTTATCTCCTCAAATCTTTTTCTTATTGGTAACCAACACTGACTCTTTTTTTTTTTTTTTTTTTTGGCAGATCATTTAGGCTCTCTTTGCTTGTATAATCTTTAAGTATTTGCTGGTGCATTTCTTCAGTATGCCCTTACAAGAATTCCTAATTAACAAGCAAATACTGGCACCGGGCTTGCCTCTTCTGTACACAAGGCCACTAGAATTAGGATCTTATTTTCATGAACGACAGTTGCTGTGGCGACTTTTCCGTTCCTGCCAACACTGCCCCTGATGATCCTGCTTTCATCTTCCTATTCTGAGCTTTTGCTTGGTTGGGAGGGTGGACCAATTAGTGGGGTGCTGCTGAGGTTTGGCATCTACTCAGACCTACGCTCATCTCTCTTGCTCTGTGGAGGAGTGGGTTATCATCCTGTCCTATAGGGCCTTCAGGGTACAGCTGTTGTTGCAATCGCTCCTCCCACAGAGCAAGGTGGGCACTAAGAGGCGTCCCACTTGTCTATCTTATTTCTTAAGGTATTGGCCTTTAGCGTTCTGAATAGGAATTGGTTGCTAGTACCAATTACCATAAGGGTGTCTCCTGCGTTTTCTAAGATTTTTATAGTTTGAGGTTTCATGTTTAGGTCTTTGATCCATTTAGAGTTAATTTTTGTGTATGGTGACAGGTAGGGGTCCTGTTTCAATCTTCTGCATGTTGTCAGCCAGTTTTCCAGCACCATTTACTGAATAGATTCTCCTCTCCCCAGTGGTTGGTTGTGGAGGCTTTGTTAAAGATGAGTTGGTTGAGAAATTGAGACTTTTCTTCAGGAATTTCTATCCTGTTCCATTGGTCTATGTGCCTGTTCTTGTACCAGTACTGGGCTGTTTTGATTACTTGGGTCTTATAGTAAAGTTTGAAGTCTGGAAGTGTGATACCTCCTGCTTTGTTTCTTTTGCTAAGGATTGTTTTGGCTGATCGTGGTCATTTATGTTTCTATATGAATTTCTGTATTGTCATTTCCAGGTCTGAGAAGAATGATGTTGGTAATTTAATGGATATTGCACTGAATCTGTAGATTACCTTTGGTAGAATACACATTTTAACAATGTTGATTCTTCCTATCCATGAGCATGGAATATTTTTCCATTTGCTTGTGTCTTCTTGGATTTCTTTGAGCAGTGTTTTATAGTTCACATTGTAAAGGTCTTTCACTTCTCTGGTTAGGAAGAAGCCGAGGTATTTTATTTTTTGTGGCTATTGTGAATGAGATTGCACTTTTATTTTGGTTCTCTACCTGTTTGTTGTTGGTGTATAGGTATGCAACTGTCTTTTGCACATTTATTTTGTACCCTAAGACATTGCCAAAGTCCTTTATCAGTGCAAGCAGGTTTTCGACAGATTCTCTTGTATTTTCAAGGTATAGGATCATATCATCAGCAGAGAGGGATAACTTGATTTCCTCTTTTCCTAGTTGGATATCCTGATTTCCTTCTCTTGTCTGTCTAATTGTCAGAGCTAGGACTTCCAACACAATGTTGAACAAGAGGGGTGAGAGTGGGCAGCCTTGTCTTGTTCCAGTTTTCAGGGTAAATGTTTCCAGTTTCTGTCCATTTAACAATATGTTAGCTGTGGGTTTATCGTAGATGGCACTTACTATTTTGGGATCTGATTCTTCTATACCTCAGTTTGAAGGTTTATATCAAAAACGGATGCTGGATTTTATCAAAAGCTTTTTCTGCATCTAAAGAAGTAATCATGTGGTTCTTGTTTTCACATTCATTGATGTATTTAATGACATTTATGGTCTTGCAAATGTTGAGCCAGCACTGCATCCTGAGGATGAAGCCTACTTGGTCATAGTGGATGATTTTTGAGATGTGTTTTTGGATCCGATTTGCTAGAATCTTGTTGAGGATTTTTGCATCTATGTTCATTAGGGTTATTGGCCTATAATTCTCTTTTATTTTTGGATTTTTTAAAATCAATATTTTTTATTATGATATTGTGTACAGTTAAGGGTTAGGTATACAAATATGCTTCATTCAGGCACCCTTGTTGATAAGAGGTGTCTCCCCATCCCCAGACAGATATTTACTACCGTTAATCCCATCTCCCTTCCCCTCCCCCCCATAGTTTCCCACCACTGTCAGTCATTTTCTTATAGTATTACATTGGCTGTTCAAGGTCCACTATATGAGTGAGAATATGTGATACTCAGATCTTTGTTTCTGTGAGTGGTCACTCAGTATTATAGACTCTAGTTCCATCCAAGTTGCTGCAAAATTCATGATTTTGTTTTTTTATGGCTGCTTAGTATTCCTTCATGTATATGTACCACATTTTTTAAATCCAGTCCTCTTTTGATGGACAGCATGGTTGGTTCCAGGTTCTTGCTATTGTGAACGATGCTGCGATAAACATACGTGTGCAGGTATCTTTTTTATAGAGCGATTTGAGTTCTTCAGGGTATATTCCCAGTACAGGGATTGCGGGGTCATATGGAAGGTCAATATTTAGAGCTTTTAGGAAGTGCCATACTGTTTTCCACAGAAGTTGTACTAGTTTGCACTCCCAACAACAGTGTAGAACTGTTCCCTTTTCACCACACCCTCTCAAGCAACTGTTGTCTTTTGAGTTATTGATAATTGCCATTCTGACTGGGGTTAGGTGGTATCTCAGTGTGGTTTTGATTTGCATCTCCCTGATTATTAGTGAGGTTGAACATTTTTTCATGTGTCTGTTGGCTGCTCAGATGTTTTCCTTTGAGAAGTGTCTGTTCATATCTTTTGCCCATTTTATAATGGAGTTGTTTGTTTGTTTCTTTTCAGCACATTTGAGTTCCTTGTAGATCCAAGATGTTAAGCCAAGATGTTCAGACCTGGAGTTGGCAAATACTTTTTCCCAGTCTGTAGGCTGTCTCCCTGCTCTCTTGATGGTTACTTTGGCTTTGCAGAAGCTTGTCAGTTTAATGAGGTCCCTCTTGTCTATCTTTTTTCTTATGGCCTGTGGGTTTTGGGTTTTGTTCAGGAACTGGATGCCAGTTCCAATTTCCATGAGGGTATGTCCTTCATTTTCTAAGGTTCTTATGGTTTGAGGTTTTACATTTAGGTCTCTGATCCATTTGGAGTTAATTTTTGTGTATGGGGATAGATAGGGATCTGTTTCAATCTTCTGCATGTGGTCAGCCAGTTTTCCCAGCACCATTTACTGAATAGGTTCTCCTCTCCCCAGTGATAGGTGGTGGAGGCCTTGTCGAAGATGAGTTGGTTGAGAAATTGAGGTTTTGCTTCTGGAATCTCAATTCTATTCCATTGGTCCATATGCCTGTTCCTGTACCAATACCAAGCTGTTTTGATGATTGTAGCTTTATAGTAAAGTTTGAAGTCTGGTAATGTGATACCACCTGTTTTGTTTTTTTTTTTGCTGAGGATTGTTCTGGCTATTCTTGGTCGTTTGTGTTTCCATATGAATTCCTGTGTTGTTTTTTCTAGGTCTGAGAAAATGTTGCTGGTAGTTTGATGGGTATTGCATTAAATCTGTAGATTGCCTTAGGTAAAATGGACATCTTCACAATGTTGATCCTTCCAATTCATGAGCTTGGGATATTTTTCCACTTGTTTGTGTCATCTTTGATTTATTTGAGCAGTATTTTGTAGTTTTCATTGTAAAGGTCTTTCACATCTCTGGTTAGGAAGATGCCAAGGTATTTCATTTTTTTTGTGGCTATTGTGAATGGAATTGTGATTTTTATTTGGGTTTCTGTTTGTTTATTATTGGTGTAAAGAAATGTGATTGTCTTTTGCGGATTTATTTTATATCCTGAGACTTTGCCAGAGTCCTTTATCAGTGTAAGGAGGTTTTTGACAGATTCTCTTGGGTTTTCAAGGTACACAATCATGTCATCTGCAAAGAGAGATAGCTTGACTTCCTCTTTTCCTATTTGAATACCCCTGATTGCCTTCTCTTCTCTGATTGCTCTAGCCAGGACTTCCAATACTATATTGAATAGGAGGGTTGAGAGTGGGCATCCTTGTCCTGTTCCCACTTTTAGGGGAAATGCTTCCAGTTTTTGTCCATTTAAGAGTATGCTGGCTGTGGTTTTCTCCTAGATGGCTTTTACTATTTTGAGGTATGTTCCTCATATGCCTAGCTGTTCAAGGGTTTTTATCAAGAAGGGGTGCTGGATTTTATCAAAAGCTTTTTCTGCGTCTAATGATATAATCATGTGGTTTTTGTTTTGACATCTGTTGATGTATATAATTACATTTATGGTTTTACGAATGTTGAACCAGCCTTGCATCCCAGGAACGAAGCCTACTTGGTCATGATGGATGATTTTTGAGATGTGTTGTTGAATCCGGTTCGCTAGGCTCTTGTTGAGAATTTTAGCATCTATGTTTATCAAAGATATTGGCCTGTAGTTCTCTTTCTTTGTTGCATCTTTACCTGGATTGGGTACCAATGTGATGTTAGCTCCATAAAATGACTTGGGGAGAGTTCTGTCTTTCTCAATCACCAGGAATACCTTCAGTAGGATTGGTATAAGCTCCTCCTTAAATGTCTTGTAGAATTCTCCTGGAAAGCCATCTGGTCCAGGGCCTTTTCTTATTATGTAGTCAATTTCCTTGATTGTTATTGGTCTATTTAGGGTCTCAATTTCTTCTTGTTTCAACCTACGCAGGTTGTGTGATGACAGAAAGTCCTCCATCTTGGAAATGTTTTCAAGTTTGTTTCCATACAAGTGAACATAGTAGTCTCTAACAATCTTTTGTATTTCTTCAGGATCAGATGTGACTTCATCTTTTGTGTTTCTGATTGTGTTTATTTGGGGTTTTTCTCTCTATTTCCTGGTCAGTCTAGCTAGGGGACCATCAATCTTGTTTATCCTTTTGAAGACCCAGCTTTTCATTTCATTGATTTTTTTGTATTACCTTTTATTCTTTTATGTCCTGGATTTGGGCTTTTATTTTGGTGATCTAGATTCTTCTGCTGAAATTAGGGTTTTGTGGTCTTGCTTTTCCAGCTTTTTTAGGTGGCTTGTTACGCTGTTAATTTGTGATCCTCCATTTTCTTCATGTGCGTTTGTAGGGATATAAATTCTCCTCTTACTACAGCTTTCATGGCGTCCCAGAGATTTTGTTAAGATGTTTCTTCATTTTCATTTGTTTCCATATATCTTTTAATCTCTGTTTTGATTTCATCATTGACCCAGGAGTTGTTTAGCATCATGCTGTTTAGTGTCTATGTCTTTGTGGGTTTTGGGGGGACCTTGTTGGTGTTAATGATTATTTTTATTCCACTGTGGTCTGAGTAGGTGCATGGTAAAATTTCAGTCCTTTTCAATTTGCTTATGCTTGGTTTATGGCCAAGATGTGGTCAATCTTAGAGTACGTTCCATTCAGTGATGAGTAGAATGTGTATTCTGTGGTCTTTGGATGGAGGGTTCTGTAGGTATCAATTAAGTCCATTTGATCAAGAGTCACATTGAAGTTTCAGATCTCATTGCTGATTTTTTGTCCTGATGATCTGTCTAGGGTTGTGAGTGAGGTATTGAAGTCCCCAGCTATGATGGTATTGGAGTCAATATTTTTTTTAGTTTACCTAGGAGCTGGTTTATGAAAGTTGGTGCTCCTATGTTCGGTGCATATATGTTTAGGATGGATATTTCTTGTTGATAAATTGAACCTTTTATCATTATATAGTGGTCTTCTGTATCTTTTTTAAATTTCTGATGTCTTAAAGGGTATTTTTTCTGAGATTATGATCATGACTCCTCCTTTCTTTTGTGTTCCATTTGCCTGAAAATTTGTTTCCCATCCTCTGACTTTGAGTCTGTGAGTGTCCTTTCTAGTGAGGTGAGTCTTTTGAAGGCAATAGATTGTTGCCTGGTGATATTTTATCCATTTTGCCATTTTATGTCTTTTCAGTGGTGCATTTAGTCTGTTCACATTCAAACTAATTATTGAAACGTGAGAGTTGATCCCTATCATAATGTTCTTACACAGTTGTTGTTATTCCGGTTTGTGTGTTGTCTTTCTTTTGGTTTTAGAGTTGGATCATGTGTGTTTTTAATCTTTTGCCTGGACTCTTGTGAAGAACGTTGTTGTTCTTTTTTCTTTTTCTTCTATGTTCAATACTTTCTTAAGTGTTTCTTGTAGAGGTGGTCTTGTGGCAGCGTAGGTTCTTAGGGATTGTATATCTGGGAAAGATTTCAATTCTCATGGATGAAGCTTAGCTTGGCTGGGTAGGTTATTCTTAGTTGAAATTGTTTATCTTTTAGCACTTTGAAGATAGGGCTCCAAGCTCTCCTAGCCTGGAGGGTTTCTGTAGATAAATCTGCTGCTATTCTAATTGGTCTTCCCTGGTATGTAATCTGACCTTTTTCTCTTGCAGCCTTTAGGATTTTTTTCTTTTATACCTACTTTGTTTAGGCAAATTATTATGTGTCTGGGAGTTGGTCTTCTCATTTGTTGTCTTGCAGGGGTTCTCTGAATCTCTTGTGTTTGAATTTTTTCAACCTTGATGAGATGAGGGAAGTATGATTTCATGAAATGTTTGTTCCAGTGTGGCCTCTGTTTCTCTCTCTGCCTCAGGAAGCCCAATTACTCTTAGGTTAGGACCACTGAAGTGGTCATTCATCTCTTGAAGATTTTGTTCTGTCTTTTTGAGCTTCTTTTCTATGCTTTTGACAGTTTGGGTTAGTTCTGTATTTTGGTCTTTGAGCTCTGAGATTCTTTCTTCTGCTTGGCTAATTCTGCTTTCCATGCTTATTAGTTTGTTATTTATTTCCATCACAGTATTCTTTACTGCTGTTATTTCTGACATCAGCCCCTTCTTATTTTCCTCTTCCTCTCCTCAATTTTTAAAATTCTCTCTATTAATGTCTTGATGTCTGGGTTTGTTCCATGTGACCAGTCATTCTGGGGGCTCTTCATTGTTTGTGTCCCGGAATCTGTTTTCTCAGTGTCTGATCTCCCAGGGGTCTGTGTGAGACCTATATTCTTCTTTTGGTTTTTCTTCATTTATGCGGTTTTTCCCCCTCCCTACTTTTTCCTTCCCTCCACGTCATCATCTTCTTTATTCTGTTATTCAGGGGCAGAGGGATTGGTTTTACTTCTGTTTGTTCAATTTCCTCTTCTTCTTTATGTATGTCCGCTTACTTTGTTCAATTCTGGAGTTGCACTGTAGGTTGGCAGTGGTCCTTTTTGCAGTTTTGAGATTTACTTAAGGGGGAGCTGTGATTCAAAATCTATCTGCAGGTCCTGGTCTTCGCCGAGAGGTGTATGAATAATCTGAAACCCACTTCCTACTGCCTTGGAATCTGTCTGTGCAGTGGGGCTGTAGGTTTACTCCCTGAAATAAAATATGGTTAGCAGAGAGAAGAGAATGGAGCAGAGAGTGGGGGGAAGAGGGGGGTGGAGAGAGAGAGGCGTAAGAGGGGAAACAGACGAGGGCACCAACAAATGGAGAGAGAGAGACTTAAACTGAAGCAGATAAAAACAATAGACCATGGCTACAGATTAACCAACTCCCATACAAAAAAAAAATAAAACATACAATGATGCTGACATAAAAGCTAATCAACAACCTTATTGGTGTGCTGTTCCTCTATACAAAGATATGGTTTACAGAGAGGAGAAGGAGAAAAAAAGGAAGAGGAAAAGAAAAAAAAAAGGAATAGAATTAAGTCATTAAACTAACAGAACCAATCGAGCACACTCTGAAACTTTTTGTTTAAGTCCAAAGTCCTTTCAGCTCTGATTTCTAGCTTTCTTTTCAAGCTGGTAAATTAGTTCACAGTTAGGGTCAGTTGCCCCTGGCCTGCTGTGAAGGACGGTTCAGATCACCCTCAGTTCACCATTCAAATCTGGCCTGTGTCTGTTTTTCAAGCTTGTTTCTCCCTTTTCCGTGCCATTACCTTGAATCGCCAGCAGGTGGTGCTACCTCAGCTGCTTGCCCCAGAGAAGGTGTAGTGGTACAGGAGCTGGGCAGAGGCCAGAGATGGAAGCTTGCCTCAGGGCACACGGAAGGAGACCCATGGCCAGCAGGATGTCAAGGTGGCAGCAGAGGTGACAGCAATCCCAGCAGATCTTGCCTGCAGGGGTTTCAGGGACTGAAGTCGTGGATCGCCTCAGGCACGGGTGGTGCGATGTGCTATGACCACCACAGAGGACACAGCGGCACCGGGGCTGCTGTGTCTGTGGCTGCAGTGACTGTCCAGACCGCTGTGATGCCCCAGTGGTGGCGATGGCTGAGCTCCGTGTGAAGAGCAGGCTGCCAACATTGGAGTCCGCAGCCCCTGGGGAAAGAGCCAGAGATGCTCTGCGTTCTCCTTTGCAGAGGGTTTCATAGACCAGGTTACCTCGTCACCATCTTGCCGGAAGTCGCCTACTGTTGGATCCTTACCCAGATTGGGCATCAGTGTGATGTTAGCTTCGTAAAATGATATGGGGAGAATTCCATCTTTCTCAATTACCCAGCATACTTTCAACAGGATTGGTATCAGTTCCTCCTTGTATGTTTTGTAGAATTCTGCTGGAAAGTCATCCGGTCCAGGGCTTTTTTTTGTAGGTAGTTTTCGTATGACAGAGTCAATTTCCTGGGCTGTTATTGGTCTATTTAGTGACTCAATGTCTTCTTTTTTCAACTGGGGGGGAGGGTTGTGTGATGTCAGAAAGTTCTCCATTTCATTTAGGTTATCAAGTTTGTTTCCATACAGGTGTACATAGTACTCGCTGATAATCTTTTGTATTTCTTTGGGGTTAGTTGTAATTTGATCTTTTGTATTTCTGATTGTGTTTATTTGGGCTTTTTCTCTCTTTTTCTTGGTCATTCTGGCTAGGGGTCCATCAATCTTGTTCTTCTTTCAAAGAACCAGTTTTTTGTTTTGTTGATGTTTTCTATGATATCTTTGTCTTTTATGTCCCATATTTGGGCTCTTATTTTTGTGATTTGGATTCTTATGCTAAAGTTGGGGTTTTGGTGGTCATCTCTTTCCAGCTCCCTTAGGTGATTTGTTAGGCTCTCCACTTGTGATTTTTCCATTTTCTTGATGTGTACTCATAGAGATATAAATTCCTCTCTTAGAACTGTTTTCAGGGCATCCCAGAGGTTTCAGTAAGATGTTTCTTCATTTTCATTTGCTTCCAGAAATCTTTTAATTTCTGCTTTGATTTCAGTGCTGACCCAGTATTTGTTCATCATCATGCTATTTAGTGCTCATGTCCTTGTGGGCTTTGAGGAAATGTTGTTGGTGTTGATATTTATTTTTATTTTGCTGTGGTCTGAGAATGTTCATAACAAGATTTCAACCTTATGGAATGTGTTTATGCTTGATTTATGGCCAAGGATGTGATAAATCTTGGAGTATGTTCCATGTGGTGATGAGTAGAATGTATATTCTGTGGTTTTTGGATGGCGTAATCTATAGGTATCTATTAAGTCCATTTGGTTGAATGTCAGGCTTATGTTCTGGATTTCATTGTTGATTTTTTGCCTCAATGATCTTTTAAGGCCTGTCAGTAGGATTTTAAGTCCCCTGTTATAATAATGTTAGAGCCAATATCTTTTTTTATTTTATTTAGTAGTTGCTTTATAAATGCTGGTGTTTCTGTGTTGGGTGCATATATGTTTAGGATGGAAATTTCTTGTTGATGGATTGAACCTTTTTTGATTATGTAGTGTCCTTTTGCATCTTTTTAAATTTTTGATAATTTAAAGGTTGTTTTGTCTGATATTAAGATCGCAACTCCTGCTTTCTTTTTTGATCAATTTGCCTGGAAACTCATTTTCCATCCTTTAACTTTGAGTCTGTGTGCATCCCTTGTGGTGAGATGAGTCTCCTGCATGCAGCAAATAATTGGGTCACAGTTTCTTATCCAGTTTGCCATTCTGTGTCTTTTCAGTGGTGCACTTAGTCCATTCACATTCAGGCTGATTATTGAAATGTGATTGTCTCTCCTTGTCATGAGGTTATTATAAAGTTTTTTGTTTGTTTGTTTGTTTTCTTTTGGCTTTGGGGTTAATGTATATGTATTTTTTCAAATTTCTTGTTATGCTGTATTCTTCTTTTATTCTGTGCTCTGCTGTTCTCTTGGGAAGTGTGTGGTAACTCTTTTTTTTCTTTCTTTCTTTTGGGCTTAATGCCTTTTTAAGTGTCTCCTGTAAAACTGGTCTGGAAGCTGCATAATCTCTTAAGGGTTGGATATCTGGGAAAAATTTTAATTTGTTATCACTGATGAAGCTGAGCTTGGTTGAATAGGAAGTTCTTGGTTGAAATTGTTTTTCTTTGAGGACTTTGAATATAGGGCTCCAGTCCTTTCTTGCTTACAGTGTTTCTGTCAATAGGTCTGTTACTATTCTGATTGGTTTTTCCTAGTAGATAGCCTGACCTTTCTCTCTTGCTACCTTTAGGATTTTTTCTTTTGTGCCTACTTTGTGTAGGTGAATTACTATGTGTCTAGTGGTTGGTCTTCTCCTTTGATGTCTTGTGGGGGTTCTCTGTATCTCTTGTGCTTGGCTGATTGCATCTCTGGTGAGATAGGGAAAGTTTTCTTAGATTACCTCCTGGAAATCTTGCTCCAAGTTGTTCTCCATTTCCCTTTCTTCTTCTGGGATGCATAGGTTTGGCCTCTTGATATAATCACACATCTCTTGTAGGCTTTGTTCTTTCTTTCTGAGTCTTCTTTCTGTTTTTTACAGGTTGGGTTAATTCCATATTCTGGTCTCCAAGTTCTGAGATTCTTTCTTCAGCTAGATTAATTCTGCTTTCCATGCTTGTCATCTTGTTATTTATTACCTGGATGAAATTTTTTATTGCCAGAATCTCAGTTACAAGTTCTGTCAGTGTTTCATCTTTTCCTTCTTGAGTCCTATTCACTCTTTTCATCCATTCCATAATCCTTGTCATATTCTGGGGACAGTCTTTGGTGACTTCCATTGAATGGTCACCAAGGTCTGATTTTTCAGGAGTTTTGTCTTGGTACACTTGAAATTGCCTGAGGCCTTCCTTTGATTTTTCCTCATTTGTGACAGATCTCTTGTTTTTCTCTTTAGTTCTGTTATTCAGTGTCAGTGTGCAAGGTTTTCCCTTCTCATGTTTGCTCAGTCCTCTATTCTTTCCTGATCTAGGCTCTGAATTTGTTCTATTTTCAAATAGGAGAGTGGATGGGAGACTTTGTTGTCTCTTGTAGTTTTTGAAATTATAATAAAGTAGGGGATGAGGTGCTAAGAATCAGAAACTACTTGCAAGTTAAAATGTTCACTTGTTGTGGTATGTGTTCCCTGAGACCCACTCCCCACCACCTGACAATGCAAAGCAAAAACCAGTGCAAAAGCAATTGAACACACACACATACACCCCAAAACAAACTGGAATAACAACAGAGTGAAACAAAACAACAGCAACAACAAAATCAAGAAAACAAAACACACACACATGCCTAGCACAAAGTATATAGAGAGGAAAAACAGAAAAACCAGAGGAAAATTTTTTTTAAAAAAGGGATTCAGGTCAAACCCTTACACATATGTATGTTTAAGGTGACACACACCTTAAACTATAAAACATAAATATTAAAAAACCTCAGAAGAACAAAAGAGCAAAAATCAACAGCGAAATCAAAAGATGAACACTCGATCATTCACATACACACATAAACAGAAAATGACAAATAAAAGAAGAAACAGAAAAAGAGAAAAAAAATTGGGGGGATGCAGATCAAGTCCTCACATACACATTCATGCACAAAGGAAAAATATTTTTAAAATAAATGAACTAACGAACAGTAAAAAAATTTTAGAAAATCAAAAAGTAATTGAAAATTAAAAAAAGACCCACCCTCTTACTGCAGACTGTGTAATTGTCCCTCTAATCAGGACTCTCCTGCAGAGCCACCTCTTTCACTCTTTCCCCAGGGAATGAAGCAGGGAAGGAGGAGTGGCAGTGGAGGTGGGTGGGGCTGCAGTCCTCCCCTCCCCTCTAGTATGATCAGGGACATCTCTTCCTGGGGGGAGGTATGGGATTGTCTCTTCCCAGGTATGTACTCTCACCAGGGGTGCCCCAGCCAGGTCTATCCTGGAATGGTGCTCTCCTATTGCAACTGACCTTCAGGCTCTGCCTGGGTTTGTCCCTCTTAGTTGTGGCCCAGCTTTGTGGGTTGAACATTCAGAGGATTTCTGGGGAAGAGGGGGTTTGAATCAGCCCCAGACTCACCACTGTTCTCTTTGGAGTTTTTCCTCACCTTTTTCTGGCCATACCCTTTGTCCCATGACTGGATCAGGGTAGGGGGTAGGGTGCCTAGAACTCAGCACTTGTAGATCCCTCTGAAGTTTGTGCTCTCAGGATATTCCCTCTGGGCCACGATCAATCCCTAAGTAGTTGATCCACCAGTCACAGAGATCGGGTCTGTCGGTCCATGGTGAACAAGTCAGAGCACTTTCCTGCCCCTCCTTCAAGACAGTGATAGGGTGCCTCTCTTGTCCTCTTCCATGGGAACTTGCCTCTGTACTCCCTTCACAGCCTCTGCCAGAGCCCTGCCAGGTGCTGAAGTGGTGAGCCAAAGCCAGGAGCCAGAAGTCTCTCTCTTGCTTCAATGATGAGGGAGAGCCTGGGGCGATAGTTCCTCCCCACCATTTTTTCAAAGGAAAACATCTGTCTGTTTAAAAAAAACAAAACAAAACATTGGCGCTCTGCTTCTGGCCTGGGAAGAACCAGGGATGAAGTAGAGAAGCTACAGCACCAGTTGTTGTACCAGGGGCCTGGCCACCCTTTCATGAGCCCCACTTAGACAGTATCTCCCAGCATTTTCTTCCCAGGGAGGGTTTGTTGATTTAAAAAAGAAAAAAAAGAAAATGGCACTCAGCTTCTGTGTCCTGGGAACCGCTAAGGTCCAAGTCCAGCCACTGTGGCACCAGTAGCTACACCAGGAGAGCTCTGGCCACCAGCTCCCTAGCTCTCACTCAGCCACTCACATGTGCACTTGCTCACCAGCACGTACATAAAATTTTCCATACACTCACTCATCTACATGGCGACTTGTATAGTCTGACTGGCTTGGTCATTATCTTTCCAGCTCCCAACATTCTTTTAAAAAAGCAATTCCAGTCAAGAATTTCCTACCACACCAAACTAAGCTTTATTAATGAAGGATAATGTAAATCTTTCCCAGACATCCAATTCCTAAGAGAATATGCTCCCTCCAGACCAATTCTTCAGAAGATACTTAAGAAAGTTCTAAGCACAGAAATGAAAGAAAGTTTCCACCCATTGAAAAAGCACAGATAAGCATGGAGTTTACAGACCATAAAAATCAACCATAAGACCTAAAAAGCAAAGCAGCCTCTTAATAGCAATATGATAGGAACAAACCCTCACATATCAGTAATTAACTTAGATCTGAACAGACTGAATGTGTCATTCAAATAAACAGAGTGGCAGATTGGACAAAGAAGCATGATCCATCCTTCAGTTGCCTTCAGGAAACCCATCTCACTGCAAATGACACCCACAGGCTCAAGGTAAAGGGCTGGAGAAAGATCTTCCAGGAAGATGGAAACAGTAAATGGAAAACAAAAAAGAGCAAGAGTAGCAATTCTTGTATCGGACAAAACAGACTTTAAACCAATAAAAGCTAAAAAGGACAGTGAAAGGCACTACATAATGATAAAAAGGCTCAATCCACCAGCAAGAAATATCCATCTTGAATAGGTACACACCCAATGCAGGACACCCAGATTTATAAAACAATTGTTAATTAAACTAAGAGAGGACACAGACAGTCATACGATTATAGTCAGAGACTTTAATACCTCACTCACAGTCTCAGATATATCATCAAGCAAAAAATCAACAAGGAAATCTGGACCTTGTTGATTGGACCTAATAGACATCTACAGAACACTTCACCCAACAACCACAGAATATACACTCTTCTCATCAGCACATGGAGCATACTCCAAGATCAACTACATTTATTTATATTATACCTGGGCATAAATAAAGTGTGAACAAATTTCAAGAGGTTGAAATCATACTAAGCATCTTCTCAGACACAGTAGAATAAAAATAAATATTATTACTGGCAGACCCCCCCTCCCCGCCCTGGAACACACAAATACATGGAAATTAAGCAGCATCCTTCTGAGTGACTTTTGAGTAAACACAGAAATCAAGGCAGAAGTAAAAAGATTCCTGGAAACAAATGATAACAAAGACACAATATACCAAAATCCCTGGGGTACTATGAAAGTGGTGCTGAGAGGAAAGTTTATAACAGTGAGAGAGGGCTTGCTAGAGGTCTAAATCTCATCTGCATGCAATTTACTTATGTAGCAAATGCTCATGTGTACCTCACAACTCTGAAATAGAATAAAAGAAGAAACTTTCAAAATGGAAAAACACAAAGTAAAAAGACTGAAAAAACTAGGACAAAATATTTTAAAACTATGGAACAACAAACTATGTTACATGTGCATAATTAGAATACTAGATGGAAAAGAGAGAGGGAAAGAGAAGTATTTGAAGCCATAATCATTGCAAATTTCTACAAATTAATGTTAGACAAATCACAGATACAGAAAGCCCAGAGAACACCAAACAAAATGAATACCAAAAACTACAATTAAGTCCATCATATTCAAACTGCCGAAAATCAAAGATAAAGAAAAGATTTTGAAAGAAGCCAGAGGGAAAATGACTTTACCTATAGAGAAACAAAGATAAAAGTTACATCTTTCTCCTCAGAAACTATGCAAGCATGAAGAGAGTGGAGTGAAATATTTAAAGTGCTGAGAGAGAAAAAAAATACATCAATCTAGACTTCCATACCCTATGACATTATCCTTCAAAAGTGAAGGATAAATAATTTCTCAAACAAACAAAAATTGAGGGAATTTATTGCCAATAGATTTGCCCTGCAAGAAATGTTAAAATAAATTACTCAGAGAGAAAGAAAACTATGTAAATTTGAATCTCAGGAAGAAACATCAGAAAAAAAATAAGTAAAACTAAAACAGACACTTGTATTCTTCTTTAACTAAGTAAAGTGATAATTGTTTAATATAATAGCAACACTTTAAATTATGCATGTTTATATGTCAAATATATTATGTAGGCATATGTATTATATACTTGTATATGTATGTATAATTAATGACAGCAACTATGCAAGAGACAGAAGGGAAAAATTAGGAGTATTTTGTTATTATAAGTTATTTGCACTACCTGTGAAGAGATATAGTATTATTTGAATGAGGATTTGAATTAGTGGTAATTGTATATTGCAAGCCCTAAGGAAACCACTAAAAAAAGTAATAGAAAAAGTATAACTGATATGCTAAGAAAGGAGAAAATAGAATCATATAAATGCTCAGTTAAAACCACAAAAGGTAGGAAAAAAAGAATAGAAGAAAAAAACAGGAACAAAGATTAATGTCAATAAATTTTTAAAAACAAATATGGCAAATGACTCTAACTCTTTAAGTCATCATTTTAAACATCAATAGTCTAAATATACTGACTCGAAAATTTTCAGAGTGGATCAAAAATCAAGACCTAACTGCGTGTTGTTCACAAGAAACTCAGTTAATATAAAGACACATATATTAAAAGAAGTTCTTTAGGCTGTAGGAATATGATACCAAATAGAAATATGGATCTATATAAAGGAATAAAAAGTATCAGAAATGATAAATATGTGAATATATATTAAATACATATTTTTCTAATTTTCAGTTTTTTGAGAGATAACTGCCTAAAGAAAAAGCATAAATTGCTTTTGTAGAAGCAAAATGTATAACAATGACACAAAATACAGATTAAGGGAAAGGGACTGCTATAAGTTCCTTATAGCAGAGTAAAATATGTTTAAGTTAAAGATGGATATTGTAAACCATTGAGAATTCACTAAAAATGATGGAGTAGAGCTAATAAATCAATGTGCGTATAAAATGGAATTATAAGTGATAACCTAAAATAAGGCAGAAATGGGGAAAAAAAGAAAAAGTAGCAAGATGATAGACTTAAAAGTAATCATACAGGTAATTATGTTAAATAAAAATGCTTTCAATACTTTAAATCACAAGGCAAAAATTGTTAGATTCGAGGAAAAATCAAGAGCCAACCATATACTGTCCAAAAGAAACCTGCTTAGATATGGAGCCATACATAGCTTAAAGTCAAAATAATGAAAAAAAAAGATATATCATGCAAACACTAATAAGAAATCTGGAGTGGTCTATTAATATTCAAGTGAGCCTTAAGACAGGAAGTATATAAGGAAAACCATCTCATAATATCATAGAGCCTAATCTTTAAGAAATTATAACAATCCTACCTGGTATGTACCTAAAGACAGACCATATTTTTAGAGCTAAAGGAATAAACACATACATCCACAATTATAGTTGTAGATTTCAACACTCTTCTCTTAATGGTGGATAAATAAGCAGACAAGGAGTCAGTAAGGTTGTAAAAGATGTGAACAAAACTATAAACTGGCTGACCTTATTAATATTCTTCAAATGTGGCACCCCACAACAGCGGCATACATATATATCTTTTCAAGTTAACGTGGGACATTTAATAAGATAGACTATATTCAGGGCAATAAAATGAAACTCAAGTTTAAGAAGATTAAAATCACAAAGAGCATACTCTCTGACCACCACAGAATTAGACCATAAGTTAACTACATATCTTAAAAAATCGCCTCAAGGTTGGGCACGGTGGCTCAAACCTGTAATGCCAGCACTTTGGGAGGCCAAGGCAAGGTGATTGCCAGAGACCATGGGTTTGAGACCAACCTGGGCAACATGGTGAGACCTCGTCTCTACAATAAATCAAAAATTAGCTGGGTGTGGTAGCATGCACCTATACTTCTGGATACTTGGAAGGCTGAAGCAGAAGGATTGCCAGAATCCAGCAGTCCGATGCTGGGGTGGCTGTGAGCAAGTCACTGCACTGCAGCTTAGGCAACAGAGTGGGACTCCAAATCAAAAAAAAAAAAAATTGCCTCAATATTTAGAAATTAAACACCATATTTTAAATAACTCATGGATCAAAGAAGTCACAAGGGAAATTTTTTTTTTTGAGTTGGAGTCTCACTCAGTCACCCAGACTGGAGTGCAGTGGCCACTTCTGTCCACTGCAGCCTCAACCTGCTGGGCTCCGGCGATCCTTCCACCTCAGCCTTTCAAGTAGCTGGAACTACAGGTACGCGCTACCACACCCAGCTAATTTTTTTGATTTATTGTAGAGATGAGGTCTTGCCAAGTTGCCTGGGCAGGTCTCGAACCCGCGGGCTCAGTCAATTCATTCACCTCGGCCTCTCAAAGCAGGATTACAGGCTGAGCCACCGAGCCCGGCCCACAAGGGAAATTTAAAAATATTTTCAGATGAATGAAAATAAAAATACAAAATCTGTGGAATTCTGCTAAATTAGTGCTTAGTAGAAACTTTATATCATTAAATGAGAAGAAAATCTAAATTCAAAGATAAAAGTTTACACCATTTTTGTTCCTACCAAAAAGTGCATTAAATCAAAGTAAAGGAGAAAAAAAACAACCATAAAGATTTAAAAATAAATCATTGAAATAAGAAGCATGGTAACAATAGGAAAAAAGTTAATGAAACCCAAACCTAGACCTTTGCAAAGAGCAGTAACCTTGTTAGTTTTCTGGATCAGTGGCTCTCAGCCATAGGTAATTTGCCTCCCAGAGATATTTAGGGATGTCTGAACACATTTTTCCTTTTTTTTCTTGTGGGGTTTGGGGAGATGCTACTGTCATGTAGAGGTCAAGGATGTGGCTAGACATCCTACAATATGCAGTACTGCCTCCCACGACCAAGAATGTTACTAGTGCCCTACCTCCACCCCTAACTTTCATTAGTGCTACTGTTGAGAAATGTTTCTCACAAGATTGCTCACAACACAATTGCTATTGTATGAAATAAACAAAAAGACATTACAACACATCCTACAGACATTAATGGGAAACTAGGGAATATTATGAACAATTATTATGAACAAATATTATGAAATTTATGCCACAAAATCTAACCACACACATGAAATACTCATAGATGAACAAAATTCCCCAAATGCATTTTAAAAAATAGATAATCTGGATATACCTATATTCCACTAAAGAAATTAATTTTGTAAATACATCCCAAATTTAAAAAAAAAAAAAACTTCAGGTTCTGATGACATTATAAGTGAATTCTTCCAAACCTTTATGGAAGAAATAATACTAATTCTATACAAACTGTTGCAGAAAATGAAAGAGAAAAAGTATTTTACAACTGATTTTATGAGGCCAGCAGCAACATGACTCTGAAGCCAGGCAAAGATAACCAGAAAGAGAAAACTATAAAAAAAATTTACTCATGAAAGTACATGAAAAAATTCTTTAAAATATTTTGGGAAATGAAAATCAGCAATATATGTAAAGAATAACACTTCATGACCAAGTGGGATTTATCCAAAAAGTGCAAAATTATATTTGTCTTTCAATAAATCAATGCAATTCACCACATTAACACATGAAAAAAATCATCTCAGTGGATAAATAAAGTGCATATGACACCCATATAATTTATTTTTAAAATTGTATTCAACTAGGAATAAAAGGCAATCTTCTTAACTTGAAAAAGTTCATCTAGGAATAACTTACAATTAACATCGTACTTAATGGTGAAAGCAGAATGATTTCCCTTCAAGTCCAGGAACAAGGTAATGTAACACAGGTCCTAGCCAATATAACAAGAAAAAAAAGGAATAAAAGTCATATATATTAATAAGAGAGAAGCAAAATTCTTTGTTCTAAGATAGTATGATCACCAGTCTAGAAATTTTTCAGGGATTTACAAAAAACCAAGAGAACTAACACATGCATTTAGCAAGATTGCAATATATAATGTCGACATACACAAACCAGTTGCATTTCTACATCCTATCAATGAACTGTTGAAAATTGCTTTCTTACCTTCACATGCAAAAACAGAGTTTACTGAACCATAATCTAGAACATTCTTCTACATCTTCCTTCTTTCTGCATCAGGCTTTTAAAAAATAACTCATGCTTTCCTTACCTCCCTTTCACTTTTCAAACCAAACACAATTTGATTTCTGTCCTCAGGCCTCCACTTGAGTCTGCTTGAATCAAGGTACTAGTGAACTCTTAGCTACTAATTCAAAGGATAGTTTTCAGCTTTTTATTCTTAAGTAACTTGTTCTCATCATTCAACACCATGGACTGTGTCCTCCTGATACTCTCTTGTATTTCAGCCTCCATGGAACCAACCTCTTCTGATTCTCCCCTTCTCAATTCACACCTTTCTAATTTCAGCCTCCATGGCACCAGCTCTTCTGATTCTCCCCTTCTCAGTTCACACCTTTCCAGTCTTTCTTATCTTTTACAAACTCCCCATCTTTGCTGTGTCTTTTAAACATTGGTCTTCCCTATCCTTGGGGCTCCTCTCTTGCAATTCCACATACCTAGGTGGCCTCACCTCATATGCCACCGCTCCTATCTTCCCATATCTTGGATGACGATACCTTCTGAGCACCTACATTTGGCACCTGTTTTTTGACATTCAATTTTAATATCTCAAAAATGCCTCATTCTTATATTCCCTGAAATATCTTCCTTTGTTTCCTCTTCCTTGGTCAAGGATACCTTCCTCCATGTTGGTACCTAAGCTAAATAAATGGGACTCATTGCTGATTGCATTTCCTGGCAGTTTTTCTAAATGTTTTGTCTTCCCATCCTCTGGCTCCTTATTTTCTCTATGACCATTTGCTCCTCTGCAACAGTGCTGCCACCCTTTAGTCTGGGGTTTCTTTCATCCTGAATAGACGCTTATCATGTTGCTTTGCCTCTGGCCTCTCCTCCTTCCAATAATTCTCTGCATTCCTTTTACAAATACATACCTGATTATGACATTCCCTGCTTAAAACTCCATTGTTATCTAACTGCATAACTTTGGATGTCCTGAAGAAATGGATTATGCATTTTCCAATGCTCACAGTTCCAAGAAAAAGGTTGGAGCTGAGAAATTTTGATTGGTAAATTACTTTATCAGTCAATTTACTAACACGTATTGAGCATCTTGTTATGTGTCCAGCTATGTGTTAGCCGTTGCATCCATTTTATTTCAGAATATGATCTAAAAATTAAGAAATATTTTCTTTGTTATTCTTAAGCTATACAAGTATCTCATATCTACCACCAGACTACAAGATTGATCTCCTATAGGTAGTAATGAGCAGCTGATAGGTATGAAAATAACTTTACCAGTGATTTTAATTACCTCACTAATTTTTACAGTCACTCAACAACTTTTTATTTTGTTTTTGTGTGTGCCAGCCACTGTAGAAGAGAGAAGATAGAGACTTCATAGATTTTTGTTGTTGTTTTTCCTACAGGAAGTCAATGACAGAATTTTTATGTCCCTGGACTATTTTCAGAGATACTTGGTCACCTTGTACAATTTGTTTTAGGAGCTATGATATTACTGATCAAAAGGAACCACTTAATTACCACACTTTGCATATCTAGTAAATCCTCACTTCTATTGTCAGTACTTAACGAGAAAAAAGAAATGACTATGACACTTGAGAGACTAGTCTCTTGAGAAATCAAGTGACCTGCCTTACAAATGAGTGATCAGACTGATATTTTGGTGCCAAATGCCCATTTATGTCCCTGTAAAAATTGTTTTCTCTAGATACATAAATATCACATATATTTTCATGTTCTAACCTATGTATGGGAAAATTGGCACAGAATAGAATTTCAGTCATTGTAGAATAAGAAACTCCTTTTATGCTGTGATTTTAAACTCTCCTATATTTTTATATTACTAGAAGAATCATCTTTTTCTGAAAGCTACATACAATAAAATCCTTCTTCTCATTTCATCCTATTAGAAGCACTTAAGGAGACCCTGACTACCATGCATGAACAGAGATCAATCAATACTAAATCACTGAACTTCCATCAAATTGAACAAAATAGCTCTGAAATTATAAGCCTAGAATAGAGCTATGAGTGTTCAACCCTTAATGACAGACTGATTACTGCCTGCACATTTCTGGAATAGAGTCATCGCCTATATTCCTACAAATACCTCAACATTTAAATAATGAAGGCTATGAGCTCTTTTCTGAACATTTGCCCCAAAAGTCCTCTTCCTAAGTGTCAGCACTCTGTTAAAAAGCCATGGTCTCTACTCCTTGTTCTGCTGTTATAGCAACCATCATCCCACAGACATATGGAGAGAAAAGAACACCACCTAACCAGTAACATCAAATTGTTGTGACAATTTGATGTTAAATACAAAATGACAAACCAATTTCTCACTGCGAAAGCATGAAAATCAAGATAAAACTATACCTTCAGTTCCCTTTTAGCAAACATGTATAATGGTGATCGTGGTGGTGATAGTCAGTAGTGTGATAGAATCAGAAAAAGAGATAAGACAAGGTAAGGCAAGAATATAGGATTGGACATCTATGTAAAATGAGTTTGATCATTAAAAAGTTAAAATTCAATGTTAACTGGTAACATTCTGAAATTAAAATACTACTAACTGTAAAGTGGTCATCTCCTACGAAAGTATAAAAGATGAGGCCTGTAATTTATTTATATATATAAAAAAGGAGCTTGCCACCTATGTGCATCTTCTGGGTTGAAAGGCATTTCTATAAATATCCCCAAGGCTATTCTGGGGGTTGGGTCCACTAAAACAAGGTGAAGTGTCATGTAGACCCCAAGGACTCTAGAGCAAGGCCTTATGCCATCAGCAGGGAAGAATTGCACACCACTCAGAAAACAGCTCGTGGCATGCTACCAGGCGCTTGTAGAGACAGAGGATCTGGTTGTGAGGCAACGAGTGACCACGTGACCAGAGCTGCTTAGTGTAAGTTGAGTTTTGTCAGATTCGCCAAGTCATAAGATGGGGGTGGGTCCAGTCACAATTCATTGTAAGACGGAAATGCTGGTTCTGGACACAGGTGTGAGCGTGGCCCCGGGCAGCATAAGAAGTTGCGTGAACAGGTGCATGGAGTCCCATAGGACTCAACACTACTGTATGGTCCTCCAGGGCAGGGATTCCCTTTAGGATAAGCTGGTAGAGGAGGAGAAAAGCCCAGCTGGGTTTACAGATAGGTTGACTCAATGTGTGTGTTCAGCTGCTGCCCTGCAGTCCCACTGAGTTGTGGCCCTAAAGTTCAGCATAAGAAAACCCTCCATGGGCAGAGCTTTGTTGAATGAGTATTTGTATCTGCAAAGTACTGACTCGAAATAAGGATATCCAGAGGTTCTTGGGTAATGGAGAATGGCTTGACTGAATAGTTAGAGGCCTGGAAAGAGAAATACTTACAGATCAGAAATCTTTAGAAAGTCTGGAGAAGGGCTGGGCATGGTGATTCACGCCTGTAATCCCAACATTTTGGGAGGCCAAGGCAGGAGGATCGCATGAGCCCTGGAGTTTGAGACCAGACTGGGCAACATAGTAAGACCTCATCTCTACAAAAAAATCAAAAACATAGTTGGGCGTGGTGACATGTGCTTGTAGTTCCAGTTACTCGGGAGGCCTGAGCCCAGTAGGTCAAGGCTGCAGTGAGCCATGATCATGCCACTGCACTCCAGCCTGGGTGACAGAGTGAGACCCCAACTAAAAATTAAAAAATAATGACAAAAAAATGAAGTCTGGAGTCTCCTCCCCAGAGTGATGCAGCATCGCATCCTCCAGCCTCTGTAATCAACCACTCCTGGGTGAGCACCAGGGGCTCAGGAAGGAAGTCGTCATGACAGGCTAAAGGCTGTGAAGGAGTGAAGTGGGCTCCATCTACCCCAGTGACCCTTTTTGCTGCTGCTGTCCGATGTTGGGCCTGCCAGGAATGGAGCCCACATGCAGTCCCATGCCTTGGAGAGACTATCAGGCCTTGGGGTCAGCTTGAGAGCAACAAGGGGCTGAAAGGTGACGGCAGAGTCACCTTTCAGAGCTCACCCCACGCCAAGCTGTCATGCTGGGTTTATACTTAGAAGTTCTAACATTCATTTTGATGGTCAGATGTTAGAGACATTCATTTTAATATTCCCTGTTAAAAATTAATGTTTGGCTTGACTAAGTAACACATTGCAGAATCTAGTGCACTAAAATGGAAATGATTCCATAGTCAGTCATCAATCAGTTCTCGGCACGACTAACTCATTTTGGCTAGATGTGCACATTAATAAAACCAAAGTTGAAGTCCCTGATCTTTTTAAAACATTTACTTTAAGAAGGCATATTTTATTTTTAGGATATTTCTCATATAGATATTTTTTGGAGGTGGGGTCTCACTCTGCTGCCCGGGCTAGGATACAGTAGCACAATCACAGTTCACTGGAGCCTCGACCTCCTGGGTTCTGGCAATCTTCCAACTCAGCCTCCCAGGTAGCTGGGGCTACAGGCATATGCCACCATGCCCAGATTTTTTTTTTTTTTGGTAGAGATGGGGTCTTGCTATGTTGCCCAGGCTGGTCTCAAACTCTTCTACTCAAGCAATCCTCCTGCCTCACCCTCCCAAAGTGTTGAGATTATAGCCTTCACACCCAGTCTATTTTTAGGATATTTCTCTAGCAGGAACTACCTGGCACAGGCCATTCCTCAACTCCTTGCTATGTAATTCCCTAGTCAAATTGGTAAAATAGGTGAACATTGCTTTTGTTCTTCTTTCTTCTTCTAGCCCTAAGTTATGGAACTGCTTCATGCTATTCCTTGGACACCTCTATTTCTTTTTTATTTTTATTTTGGAGTTTGGGGGTACGTGAGGATTTGTTACATTAGTAAATTGTATGCAGGTGAGATTTGGGCTTCTAGTGTACCCTCTCCCCCCTGGTGGTGGACCTGGTACTTAATGGGTGATTGTGAGCCCCTGATCCCCTGTCCCTCCCTCCTGGTATCAGTTGTTCCTGCCTTTGTGCTCATGTGCCCAATGTTTAGGACCCACTTATGAGTGAAAGCATGCAGTATTCAGTTGTTTGTTTCTGTGATAGTTCACTTAAAACCATGATCTCCAACTGCATCCATGTTGCTGCAAAGGACATGATTTTGTTCTTTATGGCTGTGCAGCATTCCATCATGGATATGTACCACCTTTTCTTTATCCAGCCCACTCTCAATGGGCATCTGGGTTACCTCCATGTTTTTGCTACTGTGATTAGTGCTGCAATGAACATATGTGTGCGGGTATCTTTTGGGCAGAGTGATTTATGTTCCCCTGGGTGTGCTCCCAGAAGGGGGATTGCTAGATTGTATGAAAGCTCCATTTTTAGTTCTTTGAGAAAATGTCACACTGCTTTCTACAAAGGCTGAACTAGCTTACATTCCCGCCAACAGTGCAGAAGTGGTCCTTTTTCTCAGAAGCCCTGTCTACATCTGTTGTTTTTTGACTTTTTAATGATAGCCATTGCCATCCTGACTGGTGTGAGTTGGTATCTCATTGTAATTTTGATTTGCATTTCTCTGACAATTAGTGAGGCTGAGCATTTTTTCATTGGTCTGTTGGCTGCTTGGAAGTCTTCCTCTGAAAAATGTCTGCTCATGCCCATTGCCCACTTTTTAATAGGGTTCATTTTTTTTCTTGTGTGACTCATATTTCTGATGTTGAACTCAAGCTATGTCAGCAGTTACTGCTCTTCGAGTTAGCCAACTAAGAGTGGTGTGGAATGATAGGACCATACTTTATATATATTGGACACTCAAAAGGTGTTTGCTGAATGAATTAATATAAATATAAATGAATAAATTCATAAAATGAAGGTCTTTACTTGGTAGAAGCCTCAGGAAGTATTTCAAAATTATCTATATTCCCTAGCTCCAACATCCTGTCAATTATTCTTTTACATCCTGGGTCTGTTAAATGCACCCACTTCCCTCCAGCCTCACAACCTCTACCCTCATCTAGATCGCATGTCATATGGTCACAGAACTGCTAATGGGTCTTATGCCCCTTCCAATGTACCCTCTACAGAGCAGCCGACGTGATGTTAAAGTGAAAACCTGATCATTTAATTTCACTGCTTACAACACTTAAGGCTGAGCACAGTGACTCACTCCTATAGTTCCAGGATTTTGGAAGACCAAGGTGGGGTGGGAGGATCAGTTGAGCCCACCTTGTCTCTACAAAAACAATTAAGAAATTAGTGGGGCATGGTGGCAGGCACCTGTAGACCAGGCTACACAGTAAGCCAAGGTGGAAGAAATGCCTGAGTCCAGGAGGTCAAGACTGCAGTGAGCTGGGGTCCTGCCACTGTACTCTAGCCTGGATGATAGAATGAGACCCTGACTACTCCCCCCCCAAAAAAAACCCCACTTTAGTGGCTGTTCATTGCTGTTAGGATAAAAATGGAAATACTTGTAGAGCCTTTGGTAGCCTCTAGTTCTGCCCACCTCTCTGGCAGTTTCTAGAGCTCTATTGGGACAATGATTTGGAAAGTGAGGCCAGGAGACTTCTCTAGAAGCTGCATTAATGCCATAATCACTGTGCTTTTACTAAGTATTTCTATTGTTGCATAGCCCTAAAGCTGATGGCACCCTGAGGATGCCACTGCTTCCCAGCCTCCCTTCCTCCCATAGCCCCTGGTTCTCATAGCACTGCCTCTTGCTGCCTTTCCTTCAGTTCCTAGACTGTCCCAAGCTCTTTCCATTTCAGGGTCTTTTTATCTGCTGCTCTTTCTACCTAGAGCCATTTGACCATTCTGCTCATCCTTCGATTCTCAGTTTAAATGTCATTTTCTCAGGGGAGATCTCTGACCTTGGACTAGGCGGTTCCTCTGTCACAGGTGCTGCCCTTCGAATGTGAGGATGGTCTCTCAAAGACCGTTGCTCAGGGAAGGCAATCCTCGTCTTCATCACTGCAATTTTCCTAGTGCCCAGCTCAACACCTGACTCAGTCCGTGCATGTTTGTTGACTGAACAAGCTGTGTTGCGTTTGGAAGACTCTCCTGATGATGAAATTGTGTTATAGGGTGGTTGCTTGTGTTGCTTAGGGCCTTGTGGCTCATTAACAGTGATATTAGGACTGGAATGCTCTAGAGAACTCTGGCACTGTCTGAACAAACCCTGGGTCTTTTCCAGCTGCTTCCTCATCAGTGTGTGAGGCCGTGGTCTCAAGCAGTTCCTCAGAGTCCTCCCCGTGTTGTCGACTGTTGCTGGACTTTCTGTCATTTTCCTTTGAGGCTAATTTGCTCTCCCTGACAGATCCTTCCGAATGACACTTCATCTGAATTTTCTGTTTAGATTCTAGATTTGCCCTCACACTGCCTTCCAGTGTCCTTTGTCACATGTTCTGTCACTCTCGGAGTGGTCTCCATCCTCACACTTACGCCCAACTCTGGGACTAGGTCATTGAACAGTTCTGTGGGCTCTGCTTTTCTATACAGTTGACCCCACTAATCCATGGTTTTGCTTTCTGTTATTTCAGCTACTCATGGTCAACTGTGATTGGAAAATAGGTGAATACAGTACAATAAGGGGGGGAGAGGGAGAGAGAGAGAGGAGAGAGAAAGGAGGAGAGAGAGGAGAAGAAATGAGAGAAGGAGAAAGAAAGAGAAGGAAGAGAGAGGGAGGGAGAGAGAAAGTAGGAGAGAGGGGAGAGCAGGAAAGTGAGAGAGGAAGAGAGAAGGAAGGAGAAGGAGAGAGAAAGGAGAGAGAGAAGAAGAGAGAGGGAGAGAGAAAGAGAGGGGAAAAGAGGGAGAGAGAAGGAGAGGGAGAGGAGAGAGGGGGGAGAGAGAAAAGAGAGAGGAAGAAGGAAAGAGAGAAGGAGAGAGAAAGAGAGAGAGGGAGTGAGAGAAGGAAAAAGAGAGGAGAGAGAGAGAAATGAGAGATGGAGAGAAAGAGAGAGATGAAAAGAGAAGAAAAGAGAGAGGGAGAGCAAGCCAGAGGGAGAAGAAGAAGGAAGCGGAGTGGGGAGAGAAGGAGAGAGAGAAGGGGACAGAGGGAGGGAGCATATTCACATAACATTTATTGCAGTATATTGTCATAATTACTTTATTTCATTGTGATTGCTGTTCATCTCTTACTTGCCTAATTTATAAACCTTGTCATGAGTATGCATGTGAAGGAAAAACCATAGTCTGCATGGGAATGAGTACTCTCTGAGGTCTCAGGCAACCACTGAGGGTCTTGAAAAGTAGCCTTCACAGATGGGGGGACTACTGCCTTGTGTGTTGGGGTCTCAGACTTGCCTGCTGGACCCGGATCACAGGGTACATGTGAACAATACTTCTCTAGGACATAGACTTATTAGCTTTCAAGTCCTGAAGTCAGGGAAATGTAAGTGCTTGCTTTTGGTGTACCACTGTTTTCAGTTCTCCAGCTTTACTTGCTTTTGGTGTACCACTGTTTTCAGTTCTCCAGCTTTACATATATTAGCTCATCTCATCCCCCAACCACACTTGCCTGAGGTCACACACTCATAAGTGATGGAGCCCAGTCTTGAACCCAGGGGATTCTGTGGCGGAATCGGTTCTGTCGCCACTACACTAAGCCTCATCAGAGTGGAGTTGGCCAACCCAAATGTGCTAGGAGCAGACAGAAAATGGTCTCATCAGCAGCAGAAAGCAAATAAGCAGGTAAAACAAGAACAGGCTAGGCCAGGGGCAGGCAATGCTGAATAAACTATTCATCCAAGCGGAATGTGTGTCTGGTGAAGTCGCCTGCTAATTTGGTCAGCTCCCCCTGAATCTCAGAAGTGAGGATGGGGCATATGCTGGGTTCGAAGAAGGTGAAAAGGGGCACTCCAGACTTGCTGAGGACATACTTTGTGGGAGATGTGGACCCTGGACCCACCCACCTTGCCAGGAAGGCCCCAGGAGTGCACCGTGAGGCTCTGTCTTGAGTAGGCTGGCAGGTGGCTACACGGCACCCCTTAGAGATGCCATGCAACGTTCCCCAAACCAAGTGGGGAACAACACATGCATTTCAGAGAAAGTGGGAGAAGAAAGATGGGGAGAAGATTAGGATGAGATGTGAAAGTAGACGGAGGAAAGAGAGAGCCTACAAGAGATAAGGAAATGCGGGGATGGGGAACAGAGAACAGGATAAGGCTGCCTTGGTGATAGAGAGTTTAATGTTTGGTCAGTAGAACTTTCTCATATATTTCATTCATGTAAAATATGATGACAAGATTAGTGAGCTTTTTGCCTTTATTAAGAAAGGGGACCCCCAAAAATCTGGAATTTACTTATAAAAATTTGTGTATTTATTCTTACATGTTTAAACTTCAGTCACCTTCAAAGTACTCTCTGTTTGATGCAATACACCTGTCAAGATGCTTTTTCCACTGCTCAAAACAGTTTTTGAACTCGTCCGTGTTGATGCCTTTTGGTGCCTCTGTCGTTTTGCGTTTCACCTCTTCCACATCAGTGAAACATTTCTCTTTGGGACTTTTTTCATCCAGGGAAACAAAAAACAGTCATTTAGGGTGAACAGGGAGAGTGGAGCATGGGAGTCATGCCGTTTTTTGGTCAGAAACTGCTGAACACTCAGCATGGTGTGGACAGATATGCTCATAAATCACCTATCATGAAATGGGCAAACATGTTGAAACAATCACCAAAAAAAAAAAAAATTCACTGAAGCTGAATGCAGACTCTCATGACAATGCTAGCTGGCCCACTGATGCCCATGGATTCCTAGAGCACTTACCTAGTGGGGGAAGCCTGTGCTACAAGGGGCCTGCTCTCCAAAAGATGATTCTGTGTTTTGGGGTAGGGAGGCTCCCCTCATATATTTCTACTACTGTTTCTAAAATATATCACTCTCTAAAATAGTAATCACGTGTTTGTGATCATCACCGGTTAAAGCACAGTATTCACGAGGCCATGCTTGTGGGCTAGGCCTCATTTTCCCTGAAGCTTCTGCCAGCTTCCCTCTTCTCTGTATTGATACTGCATACTAGACCTCAGTCTGATATCTTGGACATTGGGACTTACACTCAGTGAATCAGGCAAACACCTTGGGCTGGATTCGTATGACCTCATTCCTACTTCTAGAAAACCCAAGATCATCCCACTAGATTCTATTTTTTGCACAATAAGGCAGCAAGGGGTTATAGAAATAACCCCTTATTCACAGTTTTTGCCATAGTTGGACTTTTAAGTAATTATTAGTTTGAATAGAAAGACACCAGAGAAAGGTGAAATTCTGCTTCCAAGAGGAAAAAATGTAGGGTAGCATCCAAAAAGATGTGAGAGGAGAAGTCAATGCTCACAACAGAAGAGTTAATGCGTCTGTCACATGTCAGTTGAGGGGTGTGGCATCTTGCCCTAAATCCTCTCTGATAAGACAGATGCCATGCACAGCACAGCTGATTTATTTCACAGGTGGATATTTTAATCCTATAAAAGCATTTGGAGGCTGCAGGTTGTGAGTCATGACAGAAATCTCACAATTATTGTCTTTTTTTCTTCTATCCAGGAGAGCTCAATTTTTGCATTTAACCACAGAAGTATGTGTCATAAAGAACTTATAAGATGAAATAAGATAAAAGCAATATCAAAATATAAGGTCTTGCATGAATCATAAAGTCCTAATGTCTTCATTTATACTGTATTGGTATTTTTCATGGGATGGCTACAAGATAAAACATCTGAAGTTACATTTCTTTGAAACCAATCTGGTATCATCAAATTTGTCTCAATATTTTCTCCTCATATTCTAAATTTTCTTCATAATAAACTGTATGTTTGAAATATGTTTGATCTATTTGCCAGTTTGTTTTGTATTGACCTAATTTAGTATTCATATAGATTATGATTTTTTGCTATTTGACTAGTTTTCAATATGTTTCAAAGTAGAATACCATCCAACTGAATCAGCTACTGATTTAATTTTTAATTCTGTTTTATACGGAAGCTTGGTTATTAACAAATTTATTCCAATCCATGAATTTAAAAATTGATTTGACAAATCAGTTTTCAACTTATTTCAAACCTATTTAAGCAAGTAGAACTAGTCTATTTATTTCTATACATATTAGTAAACTCTTTAGATTTCCTTCCTTTATGACAATTAAATATAAATTAAGTCTTACATGCAAATGGATCAAATTTTCTTATTTTTCCGCTCAGTTGTCACCAATAACAATGGTAATTATTTTCTTGAGCACATTTCCTTCCTTCTGTTTCTTTTTTTTCCCCCCGCTTTATCTCCTGGTGAGGTCTATTTTTATTAGCTTTCTCCTGTTCACTTGAACCTACAGACCTTGAACTTGGCTATATTTACTTCTGATATATGTGCTTTCAACCCACAAAAGGACACTAGTTTTTTGCTGCTGTTGTTTTTGGGGGGGATTTTTGAGTTGAAGTCTCACTCTGTTACCCAGGCTGGAGTGTAGTGGCACAATCATGGCTACCATAGCCTCAACCCCCTGGGCTCAGGCAATCCTGCCTCACACAAGTAGCTGGGACTACAGACTCACACCACCATGCCCAGTTAATTGTTTAAGTTTATTGTACAGACGAGGTCTTACCAAGTTGCCCAGGCTGGTCTCAAACTCCTGGACTCAAGCAATCCTCTCATCTTATCTTCCCAAAGTGCTGGGATTATAGGCATGATCCACTGTGCCCAGCCAGACACTAGTTTTTAAAGACTCCATATGTGGTATCTTTGTATTCAGGGCTGTGACAAATATACAAATATTTTAAATGGGAATTGGTTTATTCTCATAAATAATATAACTCTTACAAATAACAATTTTGTCTTTATGATACTCAGGCACTAAAATGCATGCTCAAGGAAAATAAATAAATGAATTATGCAAATATAAATTATTGAGATACAAATATCACCCAACGAATCCATTCATAAGCAGTTCATTGTCTTGGTCCCTCCATAACCCTCTGTGGTATACCACTACAGTTTGAGGCACCAGCAAATTCTGAAATCCATAGGGGTCCTGGCTCTACACAATTTCTCGCACACGCAGCAATTTGACCATCATCCAGGTCTTCATTAGCCGAAAGGTGGGAGAACGTGCAATGCCTCACTGAACCATCACCTCTGGAGTGGAGCCAAGGTGGATGGGACCAGTCTTCCCCGTGGTCCTGTCCATCTGTTGTGAGAGTTAAGTTCAAGTGCGGGGTCATTGTCACTTCATGGTGTTATTAGCTTGACTCACCCAACTTTCTGAATTTCACAATCTTTGTCCACACCCCTAAAACTCACCCACTGTTAACCTGAGTGTGTGTTTTGCGAGTGTTGTGTATGTGTGTGTCTGTGTGTGTGTGTGAACATCATTGAGTTGCTAGTTTTTCTTTCTTAACGTCCTTTTCTTCAATACTTTCTTTGGGTATTTGACCTTTGGAATATACTGGTAACTGTACAACTTCAACTTGTTGTCTCATTCTCCATGCTGATTCCTATATTTGTAAAAACATGAACCCAGCTTGATTTTGTTGTTGTTGTTGTTGTTGAATTGGGACCTCACTCTATGGCCCAGGCTAGAATGCAGTGGTATAGTCATGGCTCACTGCAGCCTCAACCTCTTGGGCCCAGTCGATTCTTTTTCCTCAATCTCCCAAGTAGCTGGGATTACAGGCACATGCTACCATGCCTGGCTAATTTTTCTGTAGAGATGAGGTCTCGCTCTGTCACCCAGGCTGATCTCAGAGTGTTGGGATTACAGGCATGAGCTACTGTACCCGGCCTTGATTCTTTACTTTTAATGAATCACATGGATGGTACATGTCATTTGGGAAAGGGAGGTAAGACTGTGCATTTGTTAGATATGTCTCTTTCTTCTGGGGTAGGCATTCTCCATACTCCCCCTACCCTACATGACTGGTTTGTCACTCTTCCCATCTTGCAGGGGCCAGAGCTAACTATGACTCAATTAGCTAATTGTGACCCACAGAGGCGACTGAGCTGAGCTTCCTACTCCTGCACCGGGCAGCTCAGTCCCCTCTGCTCTCAGGGAAGCTCTCTGGAGAGGCTGCAAGGGCCAGCCTTGAGGAGTGAAGCACACAGGTGCTGAGAAATGGATACCTAGAACTGTAAGAGGGATCTGCGGCATCTGGGAGAAACGGCACAGTGACTGTCACACCAACAGACGTGGTCGTCTGTGACATTTCTGCTCCTAAATGCTACACTGGGAATTTAGGACGTTGGTCTGGAGTGCTTCTTGTGACTCCCTGAGTAGCTAGGGCATCTATCCTCTTTACAAATTGTCATTTCAGCAGAACTTGACGACTCCATCAGGTGGCTGTAGCCAATGGTCATTTCAACAGCAGATATTCTGTTTCTAGTCTAGAATGAGAATGGAACAGGAAAATGTAAGCCAGCCAAGCTTTGCTGAGCTGCAGACAGTCAAGCTCCAACCTCAGCATCCCCCACCCATCTTGCTTCCCAGCAGATGTTACAAACACAGCCCCCACTTCTTAGTGATGTGCTGGGTTGCCTTCACGGTAGGTAGGGTTCATTCTCCCATTTTCTGTCACCAGCCTATGTTGTTTGTGTCTTCTATGGCTCTCTGGCAGTTCCAGGGGGATCTACTTAGAACAGTCTTGGTCTTCATGGGTCTAATATTGAGAAGGAAGAAGAGCTGTGGAAAGTACTGATAAGCCGGTGTTGGCAACAGCAGGAATATTTAGAGTCAGCAGAGGTGTTTTTCTTTATGAATCATATCCAGTGATTGCACAGCAGACTGTATTGTATTTCCAGGCTTATTGTCTTCAGAATTGTTTTCCAGGGAGATGTTGTCAGTTCCCTGTGATGTATCACCATGAATAGGGTATCAGGAAAGCGGGACTAAATAATTTCTCGTCTGCTCAGCTCAGGAGGGTGTCATTTCTCTGTGTCTTTCATTCCAAGTCATTAAAAAGTTTGGTTACCTATTAATGTAAGAAACATTTAAAATTATGCAAACTAGTCAAAGAGACAGATTGTTATAAGTGGACAAACTTAGCTGCTCATTAGTTCAAAACAGTGTCCTATTTCAGTAGGTAGTCATTAAGGCTATGTGCCAAATATTTCTGTTTCTGCCCCATTCTGGGCATTTGGTGGGCTTATGATTCCATGTTTCCTTATTGCTAGGGAGGGGGCCATGTGACCACTTCTGCCCAGAGAGTTGTAAGATAACGTGTCATTTCTGGGTTAAAACTCTTGGTTTTACATTCCAAAATAAATGAGTGGCTCTTGAAACGACCACTGCTATTCCCTCTGGTCTCTCTCATGGTTCCTTGGCCATCCAGATGGAAGGTATCCTTTGAAAGGCTCTGAGAAATCCCAGGAGACAGCTGAACCTCAGAATGGAAAGAACCTGGATGTCTTAATTACACATGGCCTGGTGTAGACCTTTCCAGTACATGGCCTCTAGTCTACGCATGAGGACAATGCAATATTACACTGATTCGCATATTCCCTGCCCTCTCCCCACCATTTTAACTTTTTTGTAATCAGGGTATGTCTTAAAACTAAGGTGATAACTGTACCATTGTTTAATTGGAGTAACTTATTTTTTTCTTAACATTACACAAAACAATGCATCTCATAACAGATAACAGATTTGATGAAATGCAGTAAATCTTCGTCTTTGTGTGTTAAGACAAGATTGTGTGAGAACTGTTTGTATTCATTTGTTACAGCAGGGAGCATTCATTACTCTACTACAAGTGGAATGTGGTTCCTGGAGAAAAAGAATGGCGTCAGCAAGCACACAAGACTTAAACCGTTTTATTTCAGAAGCTGCAAGCAGTGAGATCTGAGTGGAGTGTCAATTATGGCATGACCAGTGGTAGTACTTACCAGCAGAATGTGCCTGGAAATAGTCAATGCTCTGATACTTAGTCATGCATTTTATTTTAATTGTTTTTTAAAATTTTTTTTATTTTAAAGATGTGGGATACAATTCAGGGTTAGGTATACAGATGTTGATTATTTTAATTGTTAATTGCATAATCAGGAATGTTTCTATGAATTAAGTTTGTAGCATTTTCCATTATGGTTTTAGTAATGGGAGCCTATTGTAAGAAATATTTTGAAGGGGAGAAGCCAATAATTAGCATCAATACACTATTTTACTTGATCACTTATTAAAACAGTCATTCATGTGGTACAAAATTATTTTACTAAAAATAAAGTTGACATGCAAAACAAAAAGGCAACAACAAAAATTTAGTTTTTATGGTGAGACTCCCAGATCTTTCTCCTTCTCTTTCTGCATGGTGACTAATAAGCCTAAAACAATGGTTGTCCCATCGACCTGGGGCTCTGATTGACTAGGATGAACCAAGTCCCCCAACTCTGCCACCAAATCCGTATAAAACATGAACAAAGAATAAATCTTTGCTGTTTAGTCCTGGAAAACCACTGAGCTTTTAAGTCATTCTAACTTACCTTGACTAATGTTTCTGCACATGAGAAAGTATAGTTGTAAATTATTAGTTGGATGTAACAAGAGAAAGAAAATACCTAAGAGAGGTGCACGTCTGACCATAGAGATTGCTGGACATCTATCTCCAGTTTCACAGTCTTTGTTGTCTCAAATTCCATTAAGATTCCTTAAATAATGGCATCTTTCAGCACGAACTGGGCCACTAATAACATGCTTCTCAGATAGCTTCCCAGTAGGGCTCTGTGCATAAGATAACAAAAAAGGCCTAAAAATAATTTGGTTAAAGATCACTGATGCCTTGAAGTGTATTGCAATTTCCAAATTTAATTCAACTTGTCACATTCAGCATAATGGTAGAGATAAACATCACATGAGAGACACCTGTATACACAGGAGCTCAAACTTGTGGATGAAAAAAGAATTATTTTTCTAAGTATATTATGTCACGGACTAAAATATACTCCCCTCAGTGAATCTTTAAAACCTTATGAGACAAGCAATGTGATCTCCGTGAACTGATACAGATGATGATGTATCTTTTTTTATGTGTAAGGTGTTCTGCTAGGTGCTTTACATACATTGACGTGTTCAT
The DNA here is from genome assembly GCA_027257055.1 of Cephalopachus bancanus. Lineage (NCBI taxonomy): Eukaryota > Metazoa > Chordata > Mammalia > Primates > Tarsiidae > Cephalopachus > Cephalopachus bancanus. The sequence continues at coordinate 4,962,915 of JAPVLO010000176.1, read as the reverse complement.
TTGCAACAGCAAGTGTGTGAAGATGAAACTGAGACTCAGAAAGTTTAAGTAATTTTCCAAAGACACACACAACTGATAAGTCTAGGATACAAACTCAGGTCTAATCCCAGTTTGCAATTGCTCAGCAGTGGTGTGTGCGAGGGAAGGATTTGCTTATTAGGAATTTAGTGTCTGTAGTAGTTCATTTTCTGTCATAACAGAATACTTGAGACTGGGTAATTTATAGAGAATAGAGGTTTATTTAGCTCATGGTTCTAGAGGCTGGACAGTTCAAGAGCACAGCACTGGCATCTGGTGCGGGACGTTGTGCTCATCATAACATGACTGAGGACATGACATGGCGAGAAGGAAAAAGTCTGCACATCAACTCAGGTCTCTCTTCCTCTTCTTATAAAGTCACCAGTCCCACCATGGGGGCCCCCACCATGATAACCTTATCTAATCCTAATTACCTCTCAAAGGACCCGTCTCTAGTCAACATATGAATTAGGGGTTTAGTTTCCAACACACAGAATTTGGGAGACATATTCCAACCATAACAGCATCAATTGGGAAGATGACTGAACAACACAGACATTTCCTAATACCAAATGGGAAAAAAAAACGTCTGGCAAAGCAAAGTAAACATGACCAGTAAGTTTCTTATGTAAGAGACAATTCCTCTGAGATTTACTGTTGTCCATCTGTTCCAGTCATAGCTCCTTGCCCATGGTATGGGTAGCCATTAATTTTACTCAACAAGTGAGTATTATACATGCACTCAGGACCAGTTGTCTTCCTCCCTCCTCCTGTGCACTGGATCTTAGTTGCTCTTGCATCCATTCATGATTCTGTCTTCATTCAGCATCTTCTGATCTTTCCCTCTCATTTACTATGCTTGTACCTGAGACTGAGAATGTAGTCTCATGAGAATATTCATACATATGAGCTGTACATATTTAAGGCACAACTTGATGAGCTGGGGTAAGTAAATGTCATAAACCACAATCAATGTCATAAACATACCTATCACCTCAATTCCCTTTTCCATCTAGAAAACTGTAAGAAAGGCATCATATCATCTTTATTTGTAGGAAAATATTTCTCCTAACTTAATTGAACCTGTGAAATGAAAGGACTGGAGCTCAAATGCTACTCGAGAGATGCTGGGGCTATGAAGGCAGAAAGCGTATCCTTGACGTAGGTAAATCTTTTCCTTGTGTGTGTGCTCAGTGCCTCTAACTGGGTTTTCAGCTGTGTGCTTCCCAAATAGATCTCTTCCTATAAGCACACTTCTCTGCGACCACCAGTACCGACTACTTTCAAGTCTAGTGGTTTCGTTATTCTTTCATTGTTTGCAATCGCCACACCATCAGTATCTACCCCTTGTTTTTTGCTTTGTCTGTTGTTCATTTGGGTTCTTTTTTGTCATTGTTTTCTGAATTTGCCCCCTGAACATGAAAACATGAATGTAATCATGTGTCTTCCATCCTTATAAATGCTTGTTGGCTTCCTGCTACTCACAGGGGGAAAACAATCGAGCACTGTAGCCTGACAAATAAGACACCAATCTGGTCCCAGGTTGCTTCTGGATTCTCTTTTCCTGACCCTCCATTCCAAATTCCTCTCCTTCCCCCATGACCCTTCCAGCAGGTTAATCACAGAATGCCTCTCCCTTTGATGAGCAGCTCATCATTTTTTAGGTCTATGTGATGTGAACCATGGCTGGAATGCCTTCCCCTTGACTTTTTTTAACCACCTTATTGGGGTATGGATGACATGCAAAAAGTTGTACATGTTTAATGTATACAACTTGATGAGTTGAAGATAAATGTATACCCTAAACCACAACCAATGTCATAAACATATTCATCGCCTATAATTCCCTTGACTTTTCCATCTATAAAGTCTTACTTCTTCTCCAAATCTAGTTCAAATGTCAGCACTTCCATAAAACCTTTCCCAGCTGCCCGGGCAAAGTTCATCAGTCTCTTCAAGGGACTTTTTTCCCATCGATAGCGTGAACTTCATTGTGTTAGAACTTATCTGCTATGAACTTATCTGTTCATACGTCTCTTTTCTACTAAATCAGGAGCAGGACCTATACTATGCCTCTTGGTATTTCCTATGACTTGTATAGTGCTTGGCATATAGCATATGCTAAAAAATGTGTGCTAAATAAAAAGAAGAAAGTTTTTTCCCCTTCGTATACAAATATATAAATTACCAGTCTAAGATGATAACTCAATCATAAGAAACAGGCTCAGTGGTTCTATCATATTAACTATGCCTCTCATAACTGAATGTTCACAAGAGTTCCATTGAAACAAAGCAGGCAGTTCTCCAGCAGAATTTTCAGACAAATACTTAGGTAAGAAGAAATACTATTTTGGGCACTCTGTCATCTCCCACTTTTCTTCAGAACAATTGCCGAATGAGCTCTGTGCTGGTGCTGATGACTTAGGAATTTAAGCTCTGTGAGCCGCCATGGTTGCTTGTCTTTCTGTCACCCACAGCCCTCCAAGAAGGTCTTTGGCATTGTGTGAGGCATCCTTATTCAGACCAAATCAAGACAGATGGCACAGTCCTCATGTAGGATTTTGATAGATAAGCCTTACTAGCTCCAGGTTAACCAATTACTTTCCTATCTTGGTGCATGAATATTTATCAACATTAATGCTCACACACAATCTCAGCTCAGAATCAGAAATATACAGCAAGACTGATATAATCACACGTGTCTACAGCCATTTACTTTGGACACATTTCTGGAAAATTTTTTTTCCATGTATCATCCTTCTCCTATCCATAAAGGCACACTTTAAAATCTATCTGGTCTAGGAATCTCTCTGCACTGACCAACTGCAATCAGAGTGTAAGATGGACTCAGAAATTAACCCTTGTCAATGTTCTCTCCAGTTATTGCTGATTAGGATTATATGCCACTGCCAAAATTCATGTATTAGTCACCTGTGAGTTATCCTCTTGTAGACAAGTCTATTTCTATGCTCATATTCCAGTGACAAAGACCATATGGATTGACTCACTTTGCTGTAGCCAGTTCAGAATCAACAGTTTGCTGTAACTAAGCTAATTAAACCTTAAAATTAGATAGCTGATTATATTCTCTGCATACATGGCCAAAATATTTGGGAACAAAGTATTATCACAATCCTAACAGCTATGATGGTTTATTTTATGTTTATGATTCTTGATTCCTACACTGTCAGTCTTAGATAGCAAGCATGACCTGAAGGTCGTTTAATCAGTTCAGCAAATAAAAACATGCCCCCACACTGTGCTGATTCACAGCATGTTAATGTTACAACACATATGTGCTCAGAATAACAGCTTGAGATCCCTGGTAAGCAAAATTAGGAGAAAATGCGATTATGTACTCTTAAGAGCTCTCTTTTATATAGTGAAAATGATGAAAGACATGCTAGTTTCTCTTGCTGTCTGATAAAAGTTCACATTAGATCTTACTATTTAATTTGGATTCCCAAAGCTATCACTGCTGAAAGCAATTATTATATCAAATGCAAAATGGTAGAGATTGAGGACAGTCAGAATGCCTACATTGTAAGTCCAGGGAAGCTGAATTTTGTGCAATTCTAGAATCTTTAGCTTTCTAAAATTCCATGGTATCCAAACGAGAGGATTTAACCCCAAATGGTGTTGACCTTAGTATTACTTTGCCAATGAACCCTTTGAGAGCTGGTAACATTGTACACATACTAGCACATGTAACTGAATGAACAAAATGTGTCCCCTTCCCCTACCGGTGGGGTGTTGAATGTGTACAGGGCTCAAAAACACATATGCCTTCAGCCCACAGAGAAGTGTGTAGATATGCCCTATCTAGAAGAGTTACTTGGCCTAGAGCTGTCAAAACTGGTAACTTCTGAGTTCTGTAAGCTCTTGGCTAGGTAGATGGGTTTGAAATGAGTACCCACTTCTTCATATTCTTCCCTGGTCACTGCCTAAGCCAGAGGATAAAGAAAATAGTAGCTCTTGAACACAGCTGACATCGTTGCTCCTTCCATAAGAGCTGTGTCTTTTGTAGGTAGGGGTCGTAGGGATTCTGTTGCATGTAGGGAATGTGTTTCTTCTTTAATATATGGAGCTAAGATACACTGTTCCTAGGAATAAATATATGTCTTTGGGAGGTGTTTGTGCCTGCCTGTGTGTTTGGTTCATCAACTTAGACTGGACAACCAGTAAGACTTTTTTTTTCTGGATCTCACACTGTGGGGAGATTTCAAAGAAGATCACACTCACAGAGTCAAAGCCCATCTAGGCCAACTTGTTAAAGCTCCACCAATGGGTTAAGCTGAACTAAATAAATCAATCTTTGAAAACTGCATTATGGAAGATTTTATATCCCATGAATTGTCTATGGTAAAAGGAGATAAATTCTGAGACAACTAAGTTTCTGTCTCTGAATCTCTGAGCAGTTGGGGTGGCCAGCCATTTAATCTCTGTCCTTTCTGTGTCCCTGTCCCCCGATACCCCATAACCTCAGGTTGGTGCAGTGCTAGCATGTCTAGAGAGTATGTGAGAAGAGGAGCCTGCTTGGTGCTTTGTTGTTTGTCTACTCAAGTGACTGCTGAGGACATCATTCACCATTCTTTACAATGTGGTCCTTCTGGGTCTCTCCCAATTTCATGCTTTAGTTCTAGAAAATACAATATTCTGTGAAGCTAAAATGGACCCCTTGTTCTTCATGGGGGCTTGCCATCTTCCCTGTAGCATGAATAGAAATCAGTACTTGGGTCATCCTTCTTGTGAGGACACAAAGTTCCCTCACCAGGCCCTCTCTTTCTCTCTTTCTCCAGTTTTCCTCTCATTCTCTTCCATTCCCTCCTTTCTCCCTGGCCTTAGGGAGTCTTCTGGTGTGACTGAACCCACTGAACAGCTTCATTCAGATTTCTGACAGATGTCTCAGACTTCACACATATGAAACAAGGTTTCTAAGTCTGGTTCCCCAAACTGCTGCTTCTTGGATGTTCTCCATCTTGGAAAATAGCACTTCCTCACGTACATGAGACAAAAACTCGAGAGCCATCCTCGATCCCTCTCTGTTGCCTTCTTTGCACCAAGTTCCCCTCAGATCCAGTTCTTATCCTTCCTGCTTTGTTTTGAGTCGCATAGGGCTGGACTTTCCTGGGTCCCTGGCAGCCAGCCTTGGAGGCACCCACTTTCTGGTTCGTAGAGAGTACCATCTTACTGTATGGTCTCTCGGGGGTCTCTTTCATAAAGGCATTAATCCCATTCATTATGCCTCTCTAGGGCCTCATCTCTTAACTCTATCCCCTTGGGGTTAGAATTTTAACATAAATTTCTGAAGGGACATAAACATTCAACCATAGCAACGAGTAACTGCTACTGAGGGCAGGAAAGGAGGGAAGCCGGTTGCTTTCCTTCCCTCTCTGTTCCCAAACTGTCTTGAGGGAGCCTCAGCAGTGGCTGTCTCTCCAGTCTCCCAGGAGACCAACCCCCATGTTCTAGTTCTTGCCATGTGGCCCAGGCTTCAGGCTCCAATATCGTCACTTCCTCACTGTCCCTCCCTCCAGCAGAGGGATAGTGGTGGCTTTCTGCTTTGCTAACCTCTAGGGTGTTTCCATGACCTCTGTGGCTTCGTGTCTCTTCTATCCCTCGTGTAATTAATTCCTCCGTCAACGGCCTCCCTTGCATCTTACTGGTCAGGGTAATGGCAGACATCCATGCTTGAACACAGTGCTGGTGGGGGCAGGAGTGAGCACAGCTGGCTGACTTGTGTTTCTGTCCACCCCCGGGACTGGGAAATTCCTCATGAAGCTATTACTTATGGCTATGCTTTGACTGTTTATGCCTCTCAAATTCATATGTTAAAATTCTAACCCCAAGAGGAGGGTATTAGGAGATGAGGCCTAGGGAGGCAAGTAGGTCATAATGGTAGAACCCTCATAAATGGAATCCATGCCTTTATAAAAGAGACCCTCAAGAGACTCTTCATCCTTCTGCCATATAGCGAGAAGGCACCATCTACGAACCAGAAAGTGAACCCTCCCTAGGATCCAAATCTCCTGTTGCCTTGACCTTGGACTTGCCAACAGTCAGAACTGTGGCAAATACATTTCTGTTGTCTATAAGCTCCCCTGTTTATGATATTTTGTTATAGCTGCCTATACAGACTAAGACAGTTTCTAAGGTGCATTTTCCCATTTTGCTTATCCCCAGCAGGTATTTTCACTCTTTCTTAATGAGAAAGGGAAAACGATACTGATGCCCACTCAGTTTACATATCTACATATTTGGAAGCATAGTAAGTATTCTGAGAACTTTTCCTACTCTCTGAAAGGCTTACGGGGGTGGGAGTAAGTGTGTTTATATTTTACTCAAGACTTTTATCCTTCTTTCCCTTGGTTGTCATTTTTAAAAAATGTATTGCATTAGGCTGCACTCTTATTTGATTGTTGTCAGTGGAAACATGATGTATTTAAAACTATTTGAGGACATTTCTATGGACCATCTTAATGCAGAAGTCAAATGATATTTACATAAAATTTAATAATAAGCAACGCTACACTATATTGTATAAGGATGTTACAAGGTAAAACTATAAAGGACATCAAGAATTTGAACACTCCCAATGTCAGGATGGTGGTCTGTCTTGGGACAGAGAGGTGCTGTGCCCTGGAAGGAGCATGGGCTGGAAGTGCCTGGGGGTTGATAGTGTTCTATTTCTTGATTAGGTGGGGATACATGACCTGTGCTTTACGATTACTTGCTAAACTGGTTTTTTGTTTGTTTGTTTTTGAGTCATGCTCTCTGTCTCCTAGGCTGGAATGCAGTATCACAATCACATCTCACCACAGTCTCAACTCCTGGCCTTAGAAAATCCTTTAGTAGCTGGGACCGCAGGCACCTGTCATCACACCCAGTCAATTTTTTGATTTTTTTTGTAGAGATGAAGTCTTGCTATGTTGCCCAGGCTGGTCTTGAAATCCTGGGCTCAAATGATCCTCCTATTTCCTCCTTCTAAAGTGCTAGGATTACAGGCATGAGCCCCCATATCCAGTTTTATTTGTTAAATATTTGTTGAATAAATGATGTTTTGTCATAACAGTCTCTGCCTGTGAATGTGAATAATCCTTGAGGTACCAAGGCAAGCAACATATGTGAGTAAAGGAAGGGACCATGGTGGGAACAATGAGAACAGGGCTGGGGGTATGTGAGGCCCACCTAGGACTGCAGCCTCTCCTCAGCCCCGACTGCCTGTGCCTGCGTGAAAACAGCCACCCCGTGTGGCTGGATCTTCTCATTTTCAAGAGAAGTCAGAAATTCAGATTTCTATGTGAAATGCGTCAAATTATTAAATATGGGATCAAGGTTTTAAAAGGCCACATGAACCCCATAAAACATATCTGTGGTCTCAATTTAACTCTGAGTTGTCTAGTTTGAGAGTTGGTTTTGGAAGTGTGAAAAAAAATGGCCAGTCATAAACCTTCTCTGTGCAAAGAACAGATTCTGGGAGTCCATTATCAGATTGCACTGCGGGGAGGGAAAGGGGAACAAGGGTGGCATACAACTTAGTGTCTCAGTAGTATATCCTGGCACGGGGCTTTTCTGAGAGATATTCTGTGGGACTTTTTGGTCACATCAAAGTGCTAAGATAAGTTTTAAAGAGAGGAGTAAGAAGGCAGTTTTATTTGGTTTTTTACAGATAAAATAAGACAAAATGATGTCTTGGGGGAGGGATGATAGAAGGCGGAAGCAAAGGGACTTGTTGTTCCTTATAAAGCTCATCAGTGCTGTCTTCAGGGGGACAGAGCAGAACTCCACCAGAGACAGCTTATGACAACTCTTAAAACAGACAAGGCGAAGGGGACAGGAAGGGGCTTGACTTCGCTTCGGATGTGTATGCCACATAAACTGCAGTCACTTGCATGGGAAAACTGGTTGAGTAACAGAGTCATCCAAGAAAAAAACAGATGCTTTGTGACCAATGACTGTTTTGATGAATCAGTAAAGTCTTGACAAGTGCATATAGGCACAAGTTATATCTGTTCTATGACCATGATTTGACTTCACGCATTTGTGGAAAAAAGCTAACCATCTTCTGGTACTATCAGTTCCCGTGGGATAGAGAAATAGACCTGTTTCTCAAAACCTGATGTTTTCATGGAAATTCTACAGACAGCAAGTCTTTCAGGTGTTGAGTGGAAGATGCTTCGGCTCCGCTTATGGGAGTGGCTCCCAACGGAGCTTTCTGGTTAGCAGGTGGCTGGACATATCTTCATTTGATGGTGAAAAAGACCTGATATAGCCAAGCCTGCAGCCCAACAATAACCAGGGAGATTTGATTTCAACGATAGGTCCCCAATATAAACATTGACAATAAAACTCAATAAAACTTGACTATTAGGGGAAAGGATTTATATACAATTCAATGGGTAAGAAGCAGAATAAAAATAGGGGAGAAAATCAGAACAGGAAGAGCAGTGCCGGCTATGTTGTGGGGACAGGATGTGGGGGGAGGGGAGAAATGTTGATTTAAAACCATCACCAGCAAGAGCACAAACAAGACAAGCAGAAAGGAAATCAAAGTAAGAAGAGGAGGAAGGAAGGAGTATAGCAGTGGCAGGAAGATGTTTGACCCCAAATCTGGGAAGTCTCATCCATTCTGCAGTGAGAGGTGGCTGGAGAGGCAGTTGGAGCAGAGCTGCACTCCTCGTCTCCAAAGGTTGACTTCAGAGCCCTGTGCCTCTCTTGCTTTGATTTCTCCTCCAGATAACCCACAGCCTGAGGTGGTGGGAGGCTAAGAGTCAATGACTCATAGATTTGGGTGCCTTGGTTCCAATTTTCCAAGTGCAGCTTCTGAAACTTTGAGGACTCTTCCCAAGTGGGAGGCTGATTTGTGTGACAGAACTTTCTGAGACATTCCTTAAAATATCTCCCATTGGAGATCACTGGCCCCTCATGGCACTTGGGGACCATATGGTCACTGGAGCACAACCAAAACCCATTAATTGCAATCCCAGTTGTCCACTTCTTAAAACCGTTCTTATTTTCCCGCATTGCTAACAGAACTTTTAAATACATTGCTTGACAGGCCCCAGATGGTATTCCATTGCATGTTTTACTCTCCATAGCACAGAGTGGGCCACAGAACTGAAAATAGACATTAAAAATCTGATCAGTGCAAAGGAACAACTTAATGAATGCAAGAAATCACACAAAAAATTAATGAAAATACCACATAAAAGTCTTGTATATATACAGCAAGTTTCTGAAGGAGACAACACACTAGGAGAAATATATGTTTTAATTTACAATATGCTTCTAATTTGCCAAATTTAAAAATGTTTATTTTTTTAAAATCTGAGCAAAAGAGAATATCTATGGAAAAGGAAAGGAGCCTTTCCCTCCCTAGGGCCCACCTCTCCCTAATGGTGTATTAACAGTTCTATGCAAACATCACCATGTATACTCAAGTCTCTTGACCAGCCTCAAACCCCTCTCTTGTCTCTAAAGGGTGACCTCTCACCAGCATATGTAGAGGAAGAAGAGATTTTCCTTAATGAAGCTTTTTCTAGAGAAACATCTTGTCAGTAGAGTGTCTTAACGTCTTGTGCTCTTCCTTGAACCACACACATTCACATGACCACTGATCACACTTGGACCCTTGGATGACCTTCCACAGGAATCTCTTTGCCCTTCATGCATGAACCACATCCATGTGACCACTGATCATGCTTGGAGCACTTGGGTAACCTTCCACAGGAGCCTCTCTGCCCTCCATACTTGAGCCACACAGGGACTAATATGGAGTAGGCTACATGTCTCTCCAAACCCATGTCCTTGTCCTCCTCTGTACCACCACAAGGCCTGCAGGTGTCACTGAAGTGGTGAAGGTGAAGGGTATGCAGAACACTGTGTGCTAAATATGACCTCCCTTTAAGGTTTAGGAAAATAGCAACCATGGCGTTTTGACCTCGGAGGGACTCTGTCTGCGAGCAAGACTCACTTCCTAATCTGATTCCCTAGCTTCATATTTTAAATCCCTTAAAAATACCTTCTTCTAGAACCAATGGAATAAAAATGTGGCATCATGATCAAAACTACTAAACTAGTAGATATAACGATATCTAAAGCTTACCAACAAAAGAACCCTCAATGGAATAGCAAATACTTTGCTCGGGACATTTGAGGTCAAATTGAAGACGTTAATAGTTTTTTTGTAAGCCCCCAGAGGCGGATCAGAAAAAACATACATAGAAGAGGGAAAGGAGAGAATGGAAATAACACTCAATATTATGCAGATTTATGCCTTATTTTTTCAGCATTTTTTTAAAATGTTGGGTCCTTCAGGCTGGTTTTGCTTTTTATTAGATCTGTATAGTGTGGTTAATTAACTGGTGATTTAGTTTTCTATTTAAGCTACAATAATCTTCCCTTGGTGATATTTATTTCTTTCCCTTTTTTTAAACTTTCAATTTTTAGATGTTTTGTTGAATCTATTAGAGCTTCATCACCATGGCAATATGTATTTCCCTTAAAACACTACGAACAAATAATACTAGAAGTGCACCCTTTCAATCTTTACTAGTTATTGTGCGATTGCTGTGTAAGTTAGTAAACACATTTGTAAATACATTGTTTGCAGGAAGAAAATTTCTGAGTTACAGCTCAGGAAAAGCCTGCTGAATTTATGTTGTAAGCATTACTTAACACAGTATAAAGATGAAAAGACAGCAAAAATATCTTCATCCTTCCTTAACCCTTCATTGCAACAAAACCCTTAACTGGGAGAAACTTAGTCCCTCTCTCTTTCTTCTTTCTCCTCCATTCCCACTTATTATCACCTTGTAATATTCAGAGAGCACTTGGATTATGGATCTGAATAGAAATCCTTTCAGATAATCATTAGCCCACATATCAGTAACTTATACTCAAAGATGGGATGGAGTTGTAAAGTACTTTTATAATACGATATTATTGTTAAAGGTGAGGGTTGACTCTTTGTTTTATTTTGACATGGCATGTCCTAAAATAAATATCGATTCAATATGGAAAAAAAAAGAAAAAAGAAAATACCTTCTCCTAACTTTCACCCTGGAATCCTCTCTCTTTTAAAATTTTAAGAAAAGCACCATGGTTGTACAACTTAATTATTCACCTAGAATGCTTCCCAGTTGGCCTTAGCAGGACAATCAGTGATAGTTGTCATACAAAGACTCATATAAGCCAGGCAGGGTGGGAGTGGCTGGCACTCCACATGGCAGCCTCTTCAAGATTGTCCTCACCAACGAGCATCAAAGATGACTGCTTGTTTTGATAAATTCTCATTCATAAAGGGGCATGTAATGATTCAGGTTTAGATAAGTTGATTACAGATTTATAAGGAAAGATTTCACAATGAGTAAGTATTCACCAAACACATACACAGGCACACACACAGACATTCACAGTAAAATACCAAGTCTCACTGTACAGGTAAGCCATCCAGAAAAAATATAAACACATTCTTTCTTGGCTCAAAATTTGCCAGGTGTAGTTTTCACTTTGGAGTTAATAATTCACAGAACAAAATTCATTGTTTTTCTTCATTCACAAATTCCATTAATTCTCAAACTCTTTCAAAATTGGGCTCCTTCATACTGAGAAATAAAAATAAAATCTTAAACCTGCTGAGCACAATGGCTCACACCTATAGTCCCAGCCACTTGGGAGGCTGAGTGGGAGGACCTTCTGAGCCCAGGAGGTCCAGGCTAAGGTGAGCTGTGATCATGCCATTGCACTCCAGCCCAGGTGACAGAACGAGACCCTTACTCAAAAATCAAAATAAAGCCTAACCCCCCCAACTAACTGAATGGTCCCCAGAGAAAACTTAAAAATGTATTTCCCTGCCATAACAGGTTGGGAGGTCAGACACACCTGTTATACACCTCTCTGGTTAGCCATTTTTTTCCTAAGGGTTACACAGAACCTTTTCCAAAGTCTTGCTCCTCCACTGATTTCAACCAAACATTTGACAAGGACACCAACTTTCCTTTTTGGTGATTTAGACACAACAATTAGCCAGATTCCTTCCTGACTAGAAACCACCCACAAGGAACTGGTTCTGGCCAGTCCCTGCAGACTGTGCCTAGGACTCCTCTGTGTCCTTCATTTCACCTTTAGACATGTAGAGCCTAAATTCAAGGCATTTGAATGTTGTCTGCACTCCAAAGTTAACATGGGACATATTAACATACTGTTTGCACTGCCTTACCTTTGAGAATATTCACAACTCCTCCTATGATCTGCTTAACATGAACACTTAGCCAACCTTTTCCTCACCCAACCTCCTTTCAAATGCCTGCTGTCAGTCTCTACTGGAGGCTATGCTGCCCAGCCTGCCGGAAGCCCAGCCTGCAGGCTGCAACCCTGTGTTAGAAATAACATATGTTTATCTATAGCAAGAACCTGGAACCAACCATGCTGTCCATCAAAAGAGGATTGGATTTTTAAAATGTGGTACATATACACAATGGAATACTATGCAGCTATAAAAAAGAGCAAAATCATGAATTTTGCAGCAACCTAGATGGAACTAGAGTCTATAATATTGAATGATCTCTCACAGAAACAAAGATCTGAGTATCACGTGTTCTCACTCATAAGTGGACCTTGAACATCTATCATAATACTATAAGTAAAGGATCGACAGTGGTGGGAATCTATGGGGGAGGGGCGGGGGGCAAGGGTGGTGGGATTAACGGTTGTCAATATCTGTCTGGGGACTGGGGGACATCCCTTATCAACAAGGATGCCTGAATGATGCATATTTCTATACCTAACCCTTAACTGTACCCCACAACTTTAAAATAAAAAATATGTTAAAAAAAAGAAATAAAGCTCTCCTTTCTGAATTAATAGATCTTGTGATTTTAAGTCAACAATACCTCCAGGGAAAAGAAAGGGATCTATCGAAGAGAAAGATTCCACTTAAAGACTGTACCTTTAGCTATGCAATTAAAAAATAATTCGGTTTATAATGATTTAGTTTAATTATTAAAGAATTTTCCATTTGAGACAGGTTAAAAAGACTAATTTTATTCTTCCAGTTACAGCTACACCCACTGATATGTAGTGTTCTGTCTAACTAAAGGGATTAACACAGTACACATTTTACAAATTATTGGAATATGTGTTTGAAAAAAACAAGATTAATATCCTTGATAAAAGAAGCTGTTATAAAATTATTTTTTAAAGATTTCTAATAGCTAAATGGGCAAAAGACCAATACTATTTATAAGAGAAAAATTAATATATGTTCATTTTATAAATATATAATCAAAATAAAATAATAAGGAGATATCACTGCTGTCCATCACATTTATAAAACTGGTTTCTAGTGATAGCCCTGATGACAGTGTGTTGAAATGAGCCCTCTCATCAAATCTTGTTGGAAGTACAGTTTAGTAGGGCTGATCTAAAAAGCAATATAACAATATGCAACAAAATACTTTCTCTCTGTACTTTTAATTTATTAATATATTCTAAAAATATTAAAATATCTTCTAAAATATTAATATATTCTTTAAAATATTGATGAAAATGCATGCATAAAAAGACTTATTTCAATATAATTTAGACTATCTAAAATTTAGAAACATTAGGGACAATACAGCTATAATGATACATGCATGCTATGGAGTATTATGTAGACTTTTAAAATGTTTACAGAACTTAGAGCCAGTTAGAAGCCGAAACTTCACATGCGTGCAGCCTACTTATGCAGTTAATTCTCACTTATACTCCACATCTCTATACTAAAATAAAATAAAGAACTTCTTACTAATATAGGAAATTAAATTTGATTAAAAGGTTAGTAAAAATTCAAGATATGAAATTATTTTAACAACATAAATATGTATGAATTGATGATTGAATAAATATTTTTAAATGGCTGAGTCTAGGTATTTGGGGGTCAAAGACTTGATACATTCTTTGTCCTTTATTATCTTTTCTAAATTTGTATACAGTGTCCATATACTACATTTATCACCAGGAAAATAAACATTTGCATTTCAAAACTATGCACAGAGTGAATACATTCAATATAGACAAAACATCAATGACAGAGAGTAAAAAAGTGAACTTAGAATCTGATCTAAGGACTTTCTGACCCTGAAACCAGTGTGTTTCAACACATAGAAACTTTGATTTGAAATTTACTAATTCTTGGAATAAATCACATAAGTTTCACCTGTAGTCCCATTGAGAAATCTTGAAGTGAGACATTCTAAGTCCAATCACCTGTGTTGAAAAATGAGCATCTATCTAGTTTACTCAGGAAAAAAATTACCCCCAAAATTATAGTGAATAGATTATATTTAGAACAATATCACACTATGATACAATAGTGTGCTTACCCTTCTAATGTTGGATTAATTTACACTGATGCATATATTATCAAATACACAGACAAAAGACAACTTGAATCCTCAGGTAGTTTTAAAATGATGAGTTAAAGTCAAAACTATGTAAATGAAGTGAAATATATCCCCTAAGAAGGGATGTAATGATTCAGATTAGGTAAATTGAATACAGATTCCTATGAGAGGCTTTCACAATGAGTAGACTGATTAAATCCCATTTAATTAAATCTAGAATTCTTGTGGTAAATCTATGGATTAGGCAGTTAACCTAGTAATGCTTAGTGGACAGACTTCAGGATGAATTCAGCACTTTTGAAAGCAAGAAGTTCACTTGAACTGAGAAAGTAGAAAACTTCCTGTATCTTTTCATCTAAAAGGCAAAGAGTCACATAAGAACTTCATGGAAGTTGTACTTGACATTAGCATTCTTTACAGAAAACAAAAAGCAATTCACATATTTATTTCTTAGGCAAATGGATCTTCTCCTCAAGATGTTTTTCAGTACTGCTTAGCCACTGAGAATGTAACACACAACAAAATTCTTTTAAATAATATGCATAGGAGGCCATTTTGGGGGGCTAAACTGTTGCACTAGGGCCCAACAAACCAAACCAAAATGGAAACACTCGTGCTAAGTGACGTGTAATCAAAGTGACACTTTAAGGAAGCAGGAGAATCCCCAAACAAGCCAGTTTTTCCTAAAACAGGATTCCCAGCAACCAGTTCAAAGGGCCCCATCCACCTGAGCCAGTATGATAAGGAAGTACTTTCCACCTTAACCCAATAAAAAAAGAAACCTGAAGGAAGCTGATGTTAATTGATTTACTTTTCTATATTATGCTGGTTTCTTACTTCTGATCAAGATTCCTTATAGAAACTAGCTGCCTTCTGACTGCACATGCATAGGTAATGCTCCAATAATGGTATAAAGACCGAGAGCTGAATGAGATTTTAATTTTTGTCCCCCCAAACAGCATTTGAAGTTCAAGTCCCAACAAATTAAAAGCCCTTGATAGCCATCTTGGGCTATCTGAAAATTCTGGAGAAGCCATGCCTTAGGAATGCCTTAGGAATAAGACTATATCCTAGAAAAAGAGATAGTTTTAGTTCTCCCTCCAAATCAATCGTCTTTGAATTAACTACTTGCTAAAACAAAACAAAACAAAACACTCTTCAGAGGAAGATAACAGAAGCCTGTGTCTTAACATTGTATTATTCGCAATGTTCAAGGAATAATAAAAATTAATAGACATTTTAAAAATCAGGAGAAAGAAATACCAATCAACAGAAATGATCTGAAGGAATAAAGACTTTCTGAAGAAGAGATTTAGAAATCACAAAAAGCACAAGGAAAATTCTGAAAATGAAAAACCAACTATAAATAGCAGACATTTTATATGGTATTAACAATAGATTATATAAGCAGAAGCACACTGAGGAAAAAAGGATATAAGTAAAAAGGAACAGCTACTAAATGATTTGTTGGCAGTAATAGGCAGTGAAACGGCATGTGTACTGAGACTCAGGACCAGAGAGAAGGTTCAAGGTAGACTTCAAAGAAGTCTTGTCCTAATCTGACTCTTGCCCTACCCTGCTGGCATCCCACCCCAGTCACCAGCTCCGTTTCTTCTCTAATCCCTCTTGTGGTGACATCCTGGTTTTTTGGCATCTTCAGTTGCCTCTGGCACCTTGTTTTTCTGAGTCCCGTCTTCTCATCTCTGTGGCATTTGTGCAGTCTTCCTGTTTGTTAATTCAGCCTTTGGCTTGTCCTCTGGATGGCCTTCTTAGAATGACCATGCAGGAAACCCTGCTGGCAATGGCCCCAGCACTCTGGGCTCTGCTCCGTTTTTTGGCTTTGGTACGGGAAGAATGGCCCCTGGGCATTCCGAACTTAAACTTCCTGATTTATTATAAAATCATACTGTGGATTTCCTAGAAACTCAGGCTTAAAAGGAATCCTGAACCTTTAGCAGCACAACCTCTGTCGTAGTAGGAAGTCCTACATGCTTTCTGTTATTTTGCCATTTTCACGACAGTGCTTCACACACTGAAAGCAGATTGCATATCCCTAAGTTTTCCCTTTTTTTTTTTTTTTTTTTTTTGAGTTGGAGTCTCACTCTGTCACCCAGACTGGAGTGCAGTGGCCGCTCCCGGCCACCGCAGCCTCGACCTGCTGGGCTCCAGCGATCCTTCCGCCTCAGCCTTAGTTTTCCCTTTCTAATCCAAACATCCCAGTTCCTTTAATCACTGTCTCCAGCCTGATGGGTTTCCTCTAGACCAACTTCATTTAATTACTGCCTCTTTACAATGCTTGATGAACAGCATTCTAAAACAATGTTCCAACTATGTTCTGACCAGTTTGGACGAGAAGAGTGTTTTCTATAATTTGCAATTAATCTTTTCCTACCCTTTTTCATGACACAGATTGGGATCTCTTAAAATCTTTGTTCAACTACCTCCAGCTTCAGCCTCATTTCAGGTACAAATCATGGCACTGGAGTCAGAGAGAGCTATGTTTCTAATCACAAGGACAGTGGCGTACCCTGTAGCTGTGTACAGATATACAACACTTTACCATGGGTCCACCCAGGCGCTTTAAGAGTGTCAAAGGGTTGTCCACATTTCTTTCTACTAAATGTAACTCCCCTTCCTTCTCCCTTCCTCTCACCTAAACCATCGAGCCAATGAATGAGACATTTATTAGAGGGAACACCTTGGATTCATGTTAATTTGCTTTCGTCACTAGCAACAGATTTCTATTGCACACAACTGACTGACACACATCCGTGGGCCTGTCTACTACAGCTGAGATTTCCCCATATGAAATTTCCTTTAAACTTCCCATCTACCCAGTGCATGTTGGGAAGAGTCACTTAATCAGACATTGCAACTGTTCCACATCTGCCCCAAAGATTCTGATTTCATCATATCTCTCCCCCGTTTAAAGACTTGTGAAAAATGAACATTAATGTCATTTGGCATAACGTTCTTTCCCCTGGTTCATTTTAATGCTTCATTTAACGCTTCATTTTAAATTTTAAGTGTTGGAACCTTAACGATGGTCCTTGCCACACTCCCTGTTCTATACTATTTGACAATCTGCCTCTATTTGCCAGGATTACTCAAGAATGAGTGATTTTTTTTTTCTAGTGGAGGTCTCACTCTATTGTCCAGGCTGGAGTGCAGTGACACAATCACAGCTCACCACAGCCTCAGTCTCCTGGGCTCAGGCAATCCTTCCACCTCAGTCTCCCAAGTAGCTGGGATTATAAGCATGCAACACCACACTTAGCTAATTGTTCATTTTTCATTTTTTTTTGTAGAGATGAGGTCTTTCTGTTACCCAGACTGGTCTTGGACTCCTGGACTCAAGGGATTCTCCCACCTCGGCTTCCCAAAGTGCTGGGATTACAGGTGTGAGTCTAATTGTCTTTTAAATAATAGATGTTGCTGAATTTCTTTCCCCAAAGACTACAATACCCATTTCTCCCTGTCTTGTATAAGAATATTGCTTTTCTCACATCTCTTCTAGTAGTGGATATTTTGTGTCTCATTTTAATCTTTGACAATGTTATGCATTTAAAATGATACCTCATTATTTTATAATTCATTAGCCTAACTATTGAGTTTGTACATATTTTCATGTATTTTGAAATCCTATTTATTTTCATTTCGGTGAATTTGTTCTTCATGTGAATTTACACATCCTTTTCTCAGCTTCTTGTTCATCTGCTTGTCTCTTCTGATATGTTTATAAGCTCTTCGTGTATTATTTTTATTTATTCTGTCTGAACTCAGCATTGAAAATACTCTTGCCAAATATGTTGCTTGTCCATTGGCTTTGCTGTATACTTTCCAATTGTTCATATTTTATTTTGTCTTTTAACAAAATTTTATATTTTTTCTTTATAAATTTTATTGGCAAATGGATGCCTAATTATTTTGTAGTGTTTTTCAATATTGGGAAAGAGATATTTCTCTCATTAACCTGTATGTACCATCACAGCCTTTTGTTTCTGTTGTTACTCAAATTTTGGGGGTGTTACAGGTTTTCAATCATATTGCCAGCAAGAGGCAATGACTTGATATCATACTTTTCCAAAAGTTATATTCTTGTTGCCTTGCATTCTCTAGAACTTCTAAAACTATGTTTATTAATAATGATGTCAATGCATGTGCTTGCCTAACCAATAATTTTACTTGAGGGCATTTCAGTATTTCACCATACAGGATAAAATCTATTTTATTGGGTTTGGGGAAATTATTTTTATTTTATTTGTTTCTTTCCATGTTTATTTTACTTGGGGTCTTTGCTAATAACTACTGAATATTATAAAGTGTCTTTTCCACAACTATTTGTTTATACTTTTTTCTCACTTAAAATGTGATATAATATATTATGTTGATAGATATCCTGATTTTGAGCCATCCTTGAATTCTTGCAATACATCATATTGGTCATGGATTATTCTTTGGACACACTGCTGAATTCTACATGCCATTTTATTTAGAACATTTTACATTTTTATTAATAAGTGATACTGGCTTATAATTTTCTATTTTTGTAGTAATAATTAAGTTTTTAGAATTAAACTGCCTTTGTTGAATTTATAAAATGAATGAGGGGAGACTTGTATATTTTTCCTGTAACCTGGAACCATTTAAATTGTCATTCACACACTTGACTTTATAGTGGAAAGATAGGAGATACTCAACATACTGATGCTTACTGTTGAGTTTCTAGTCTAATTAGTCCAGGCCAGAGCCCAATGATTAGTCATTAAAAATTCCCCAGGTAAGTCTCATCACAGCCAACTTGAGAACAATGGAATGAAATGGCATCAGAATTATCTGTTCTTTACAAGTAGTTAGAAATCAGCCAAGAACCCATCTGCTCCTGGTGACTTTTTCAATGGCAGATCTTGAATCACATTTCCAACCTTGCCTCCTTGTGTCAAATTTGTAATTGTATTTTGATTCAAAATCATTTATTTCCTCCAGATTTTAAAAAGGTTTGCTGCTGAAGATTGCATGTAATATTCTCTTTAGATGGCTGTAACCTTTTCCATTTTTATGCTGAAATCTTCACTCTCATTTTAATCTTTTATATTTTTGAGGTTTTTCTTTTTCCCTTAATCAAGCTCACAAGAGAATTCATTATTTTAATTGTTTTATAAATAAACAACTTTCTACTTTTTTTGTTTTTTCTTGCATGAGTTTAAGCTTTTTCCTTATTAATTCCATCTTCTTAATTTCTTTGTAGTTCCTAAATTTTTAAAATGCATACTAAGTTCTTTCTCTTTCCTGTAATTTCTTTCTTAAATGATACAGATATTTAAGACATTTTCCTCTGACAACAGTGTTTGCTATGTCTATGTCTATGGATTTTGGTAGACTATCTCTCTTGAGAGGTTATCTTTTCATTTTTTATTTTTCTTTGATCCAATTTTAGCTAGGGCAGCATCCTTAATTTGCAAGTAATTCCAAATTTTTGTTTATGCTTTAATATTTATTTCTAATTGTATTGGGTTATGTTCAGAGATTGTGCCCTATAAACTTGAACTTAAGGTTTCCTTTGTGGCAAAATACATGGTAAATTTAGTAAATATATCATCTCTGTTTGAGGAATGCTAAATTTATTTCTATATATTTCAACAAAATTATTCAACTCTTCTCTGACTTTTTAGATGACTAATTCTAAGAGTGGTATATTAATGTTTCCCACTGTAATTGTACTTTTTTTTTTTTTTTTTTTTTTTAGTCCTAGTCTCACTTTGTTGCCCAGGCTGGAATGCCATGGCATTATCACAGTTCACCACAGCCTACAACTCCAACTCCTGGGCTCAGGTGATGCTCCCTCCTCAGCCTCCTGAGTAGCTGGGACTACAAGCACTGCCATTATGCCTGGCTATTTTTTTTTTTAAGATGAGGTCTTGCCAAGTTGCCCAGGCTGGTCTCAAACTCCTGGGCTCAGGCAATCCTCTCACCTTGGGCTCCCAAAGTGTTGGTATTTCAGGCGTGAGTCATAGCGCCCAACCTGTAATTGTATTTTTATAGCATCATTTTTGCATTTCTAATTGAAAGCAGTGGCCACAGGAGTAGCACAGGCCTTCGGGCAGGACTGAACAGAGCATCCTGAAGGGCTAGGATCATGTCATGGTGGGGGGAGACGAAGAAAATGGAGGGATGGAGGGTTGGGATGTTTTTGTGAAAACTGGGTCTTTTATCTCCAAGTAACATGTGTCCAACAAAGCTTTTGACAGAAACACTTGTAAATGTCAGCCCAGCGGTAGGTGTGAGACACCCCAGCTGGCATGGTAAGAGAGGGAGATAGCCAGGGATCCCACCAGAAGTCTCTCGAGTGTGAGGGATGAGGGCCAGCAGGGCCAGAGCAAGAAGGAGAGATGCTTGGGATGGCACGGAGAACAGGGGGTCTCTGAGGATCGACTAGACGTGAAAGAGAGGAATAACATGATGAAAGAGGCTTTTGTTTTGTCCATCGTGCATCCTGAGGAGTCTCTGAATGTTGTGTGTTAGTTTCCTATTGTTGCTGGAGCAAATGATCACATTCCAAGTGGCTTTAAGCAACGCGAAATTATTATCTCATGATTCTGGAGGTCGGAAGTCCAAAATGAGCCTTAGCTGGGTCTGCAGGACTGCATTGCTTCTGGCGGCTCCAGAGGAGAATCTATCTCCTTGCCTTTTTTTGTTTGTTTTGGGAGTTGGGGTCTTATTCTGTCACCCAGGCTGGGGTGCGGTGGCACAATCACAGCTCACCACAGCCTCGACTTCCTGGCCTCAGACAATCCTTCCGCCTCAGAGTAGCTTCTGAGTAGCGGGAACTAGAGGTGCACTCCACCACGCCAGGGTAATTTCTTTTTTTTTTTGTAGACAACCTCTCACCAAGTTGCCTGGCTGGTCTGGAACTCCTGGGCTCAGGTAGTCCTCTCTCTTCAGCCTCCCAAAGTTCTGGGAGTAGAGGCACGAACCACCATGTCCGCCCTTTTTCATCTGCTGGGAGCCTGAATTCCTCGACTTGTGGATGTTTCCTTCATCTTTAAGGTGGCGGCTCTGCCTCTGCATCAGGTCTCATTTTCTAACTCTGTCTCTTCCATATTCCTCTGATACGGACCCTTTGATTACATTGAACCCACCTTGATAATGGTGAATAATCCCTCCATTTCAATATCCTTGACTTAATCACATCTGCAAAGTCTCTCTCACCATGTATACCAGGTTCCAGGGATTTGGACATGGGCATCTTTGGGAGGGGAGGATTATTGTGTGCCATGCATAAAATGCGAATTACCCTTCTTTTCCGAGATGATCAATTTTAGCTAAATTATCTTTACTATCTCATTGTCTCCTGTTTGGTGTAATTCTGCTGATTTGGCATCTCTGTGTCTATTGGGGTAGCTTTATTTTTTTCTCTCTTACTCTCACTATTACAGAGCTTCATAAAGCATTCATTTTGCCTTTTAAAATAATTCCTTTTTTTCTTTTTTCTATTTTCTTTCTTGCTTTCTTTTTACCTCTTTCTTTCAAATTTCCCAAGTTGAAAAAGTACACATATACATAAAGATAAAACATGTGCGCCATTCTTTAGGTCCAAAGCAATTTCCTCAAGCATTTGTTGGCGATGGCAGATGGCCGTTTAAACACAGTCACTCACATGTTTTAGTTAAACAGAAAGAAGATAAGTGTCCAAAGAACAGTCCTGGATATTTGACATGAGCAATCTGGGATTCTTACACTCTTCAAACACACAGCAGAAACTTATCCAGGCAATAATATCAGCCCTTCTTCCTTCCCGTAACACAATGAGGCCCTAAGATAAATTTCTTTTTTAGGACTACTTATAATCTGTCCTTCCAAGATAGATGTCTAAGCCTGTGGAAGTCTATTTCATGAATACAAATGAAAGGTAGCAGAGCACAGAAAATAATAGTGCAGAGAAATCAGACCAGCAGGTTCAAACACAGCTCCCTCTTGTCCTGACCTTGGGAAAATGACTTAAGTGCTCTGGCTTAGTTTTCCTATCAGTCAGATAACAGTACTCAGCTGGATTTTTTACAAGTATTAAGTAAAATAATTAGTGCAAAGCCCTTCATCCAGGACAACCGTGTAATACATTCTCAATAAATATTAGCTATCAGTTCTCTGTAATCAGGCCCATCCAAAGTGTTCCAACCACATCAAACAGAGATTTTGTTCTCTGGCTTTGGTCAGCCCAAGCCCAAGGAATCATGATGACAGAGACAGCCCTGGAGCCCTTGGGGCCACTGACAGAAGAAATTGTCACAACCCTTATTTGCCCAGTGTTTTTCATTACGCCGGCCTCAATCTCATTTATTCATTAAAAATGAACAAGATCCTGAGGATATATTCCTTCAAAAGGAAATAAGAAAAAAGAAAGATCTGGTCCTCTATAATTTCTCTGTTACTTCTAGTAGTCACATTTCTCCTTTCTTTCTGGGAAAGCCAGGAAACTACCTCTAACAGACTCCTGAAGTTGCTTTCCTGGTTTGGAGAGTTTGAAAAGTTAGGGCTCTAGTTATACAGATAAATCTTAGAGGAGTTGTGTTCCCCTTGCATTGTGGAAAGAAGGGCCTAAAAGCAGACCTGAGTTAGAAAGACTAAACTTGGGGGAGACAGATGGAAGGACCATCTTCATATGTCAAAGACACGGACAACATTCCAGAGCCACTTGGTTGAAAGTTCCTGGGCAAATCAATGGATTGATAAATCCAGTTGTTTATATGAAGTGGCTTAAAATAATAATATGGCAGTGTGTTGTCTTTACTGAGTTTCCTTAAATCCTCCCATATCTGCTCAGTACCGTTAGACTTCCATAGTATTAAACTGTGTAGATTAAGAAAGAGGGAACAAGCCGGGCTCAGTGGCTCAGCCTGTAATCCCGTACTTTGGGAGGCCTAGATGAGTGGATTGCCTGAGCCCGCGGGTTCAAGACCCGCCTGGGCAACTTGGTGAGACCTCATCTCTACAATAAATCAAAAAAATTAGCCGGGCGTGGTAGCGCACACCTGTAGTTCCAGCTACTTGGAAGGCTGAGGCGGAAGGATCGCCAAAGCCCAGCAGATCGAGGTTGCGGTGGCCAGGAGTGTGCCACTGCATTCCAGTCTGGGTGACAGAGTGAGACTCCAACACACACACACAAAAAAAAGAGGGAACAAAAAATTGTTGAGGTAGAAAGTCGAAATGTGCATGAGGTACTGCGAGAGGGTGGATAGCTTGAAGTCACTAGTGTGCCTGATGGTTTCACCTCCAATATTTCCCTCCAGTGTGGCGTTTCTACCAGGCAGTTACAGCTGGGTCCTCCCAACCCCATGCCCTGAGTGAGTGTGTAGTGATTGTGTGCAGGACCCTCATGCCAAGGCCTTATTTAGAAATCACAGAGGAGGCTTCATGGTGAAAGATTGTTCAAGCACCTTCCTCTCCTTTCTCTCTCTTCAGATCATGCAAATACTCAGAAAGTCAAAGCAGCTGCCTCCACCCCATATCTGGAGCTCAAAGCCTTGAGTATTTATAGACCTTTGAGAATTCCAGCTCCCAAGTTCAGGTACGATGCTGTCCTTACTTGGTTACTGTTTGAAGACTTGTTTGCTATGGTTAACACACTGAAAAATAACTTTTCTGACTACAACTGTAATATATTCTAAGTTGGTAAATAGAGAATGATACAAATTTAAAAATTAAAATACTTGTAATACCACATTGTTAGCATTTTTATTTCTTTTTCTTTCTATATATGTTCACCCATATAGTCACTCGCTGTTCAGATTTTTATGATGCTCTCAAATTGTATACACAATTATATTCTGCTTTTATTAATGTCACTGATATTACTGTGTTGATTAATATTGTAAAAATAATATTGTAAAATTAATATTAGTTAATATTAATGTATTAATATTTTTATTAACATAGGCATTTTCTGATATCAGTAATTAATGTTAGAGTAGGTTATTTTAATAGTTAAATAATATTCTGTTTATCTACCTATAGCATAAGAAAAGTGATTCTGCAGTCTTTCACTGACACAGCAGCCCTGAAATTAAATAACAAAAAGGTAATTACCACTGGCGGAAGGAGGCTGGGAAGACAGTCTTTGGAAATAGTTAGAGGATGGAGGTATGGGGAGAAAATACCAGACCAACATGAGATACCAACTGCCCTTATCCTGCTAACCAAGCTCCATGACTTTTACTGCTAAACACAGCCCAAATTCCCAAGTCTGTCATTCAAGGCCTTCCACAATTTGCCACAACTCAGCTTTCCAAACTTGCATCTCACTGTACGCTACATTTCTTCCAAATGGAACAATTTCCTCTTCTCCACATGGACGTCCAAGGCTTTGCTGCCTCCCTACAGATGTTTGCCCTCTTGAATGTATCTGCCCTTCCTCACATCAACTCATCTAAATCATATCCACTGATTCATGCCTGATGACCTTAATTCCCCAGGTCAGAGATAGTGTTTCCCTCCTCTCGTCCTCATCCCTGCCTGTGCATCAAGGTCTATTCAAATTATGGTGATTCAGACACCCCTTTAATCACCCATCTCAGATTATGAATTGGTGTTTTGGGGCATTTTCAGGTCACAGTACACTTCTGAGCACCGCAATTTTTACTGATGTGTTCTAAGGAATAAATAGCATCCACAATTATGCTACTCACTTGTCACATTGTATCATTGCATGAGTAGAACTGCCCTGACTCATCACTATTAAATTTATCAGAGGAGTCGTTATTCGGCGGTGGCTGGTCACCAAAGATGATTCCCAATCATTCCTTTTCAATTTGCAGACACATGCTTCCCACATGTGTAAAACCACCTTCCACCCCCAGTCTCACAATCTGCGCTGGCCATGTGAATGGACTTTGACAAGCAGAATGTAGTAAAGACAATAGTCTGGGATGTCCAAGCCCAGGCCACATGGTGAGAAACCCACACCACTAAATGAAGCACCCGGGCTTTCTCTTTGACGGTCACTGCTGAGCTCCCAGCTGACAGCCAGCGCTGACTGGCAGCCATGCAAGGGAATTATCCAGAATAGTCCAGTCCAGTGAAGCCCCAGGAGACTGATCCCATAGCAATTGCACCCACACGGAAGAGCCCAAACCCAGGCAAACTAAACCTAGTCAGTCCAGAATCATTAGACATGATGCATTGGCTGTCATTTAAGCCCCTGAATTCTTGGGGTGTTTTGTTGCACAGTTGATAACCCTGACATTAATATGCAAGTTAAATCATGTGAATTGCTGATATTGGATAGTTTTTGACTGGCAATTTCATGTAGTTCCACCTTGATAACGCCTTGATAGTGCGAGATCCCTTAGCTCTTATTCCAAGCAAGTATTAACCTTCTTGTCTTAGAATCCACTCAGCAAAGAAGGATTAAAAGTCATCATCATATCAGTAAGTAATGGTAGTCATAAATAAAAATGAATAAATGTTATGTGCTGATCAAAGTTTGGCAGGCTAACAGAGAAGTATGTGTTGTATATACTAATATCCCATATACAATATCAAGGAGAACCACTCCCAAGTTCAACTTTTCCAAACTCAAAATTTGAGGGGTTTTTTGTTTTTTTGGTTTACTTTATTTTATTATAAAAATATAGGGTACAGATCAGGATTAGGTACATACCTCCTTCGTGATTAGAGACATATCTTTGTACTCACCATATGATTATCTACCTTGTCATTTTTAGTCAAACAAATTAATTTTAACAAAATATTTTATTGTTCTTGTAAACGGAAAGCCAGCATACTTGCCAAGAGTAGAAGGTAAAAGTAATAAATGTTTAAGAAATGCTTTTCCATGTCCAGCTTTTGGAATATCAGTTTGGAGACCCTGACCTGTGTCTTTAATTTCCCAAGGCTACATCGATCCAGATCTGATTCCATTTTGAATTCTTCACTGCGCCTATCACAGTGCCTTAAACATAGCACATTACATGATTACAGCTTATTAAAGCTGGAAGAGAGGCCAGTCATCACCACTGAGAGCTTGAACTCGGGGCTCTCACTTGCAGCCTGGTGCATGCCCAACTGATCTCTGCCGTGTCGTCCTCTAGCTATATGACTTTACACACGCTGCATGGCTTCTCTGCTTTAGTTCCTTATCTGTAAAATGGAAATAGTAATAGCACCTGCATAATAGGGCAGTGAAAATTAAACAAAGACTCAGAACATGTTCAGTAGATGTTGCTATCAGAAGACATTGATTCATTGTAGTCATAGAACTAGTGTCACCAATAAAATGTCTGAAAACACTCTGATGTCTATCTGATTTTCTTTTCCCTAATTGATAATTTTTGTTTTGTCTTTGGTAACTTTGAGGATTTCTAAACCTTTACACAACATCTCTAGGCTTGGGATTTTATGAATGGGCATCCTTCTTCATGCTATTGTTTCCTTCTACCTTCTGCATCATTATAAACATCCTAGATCACAGATTCTATGTGCTTTTCATCTTTCAGAGTCCTCCCAAAATTTCTAATCTGTTCATCATTAACCTTTATGTTTTTGATTGGAGGTATGCATGCAGTCACAAAGTTAACTTTTCTAGCATATCTGGTGATTTGCCACATGAGGGGAAGAGGTAGTACCGACAACTTTAAGATGGAAGTTTAATCTACTTTTTTGGCATATCCCTTATTAGACATTTGAAGGCATAAACCCCATTTAAATCCTCAGTACAGAAATTCTGTGGCGCTTATATGTTAAAACAAACACATCTGTATGCCCTAAGATTCTAGTTAAACTGTCAGACACACAAATGACACAGCATGTCTGATCAGACACAGAAGATTAGTGCTGTTTCTTGGTAACATTGTAAAATAGGCAGAACTTGCTGTCAGCTCCAGTTTCTCTTTTTAAGTATACTCATCACCCTCCAAACCCAATCTGAGGTGTTCAGTCCCTCCCCCCAGTGCCATAGATGTCACTATGACACTTTACCCAAGACTCTGTTCATTGAAGAGCACTTGGGCTCCAGAGAGCCTTTGTGTTATTTTCCAACCCCGTTGATCCCTTTCGCCAACTCCATGGGCCTTCAAGAGGAACAGTAAGCTCATATATATGAAGAATCTGTCAATCTGATTGTGTTTATGCTTATGCCTCCAAGGTTTCATGGAAATGTCAACTATTTTATTTGTTGATTTACTTCTTGATATTCTTTTTCATAAAACATTTGAAGCAACTTATAGAATTTTTAAAATAATTTATTTATTTGTTTGTTTGTTTTTGGTGTCAGAGTATCACTCTATCGCCCAGACCAGAGTGTGGTAGCGTGATCAGGGCTCACTGCAGCCTCGACCTCCTGGGTTCAGGCGATCCTTCTGCTTCAGCCAGCCGAGTAGCTGGGACTGTAGACGTGGACCGCCATGCCCAGCTATTTTTTTTAATGTTTGTAGTGATGAAATCTTGCTAGGTTACTTTGACTGGTCTTGGACTCCTGGGCTCAAGCAATCCTCCTGCCTCGACCTCCCAGAATGCTGGGATTACAGACAGAAGTCACTGTGCTTGGTCTAGAACTGTTTTTAATAAAATATAAAGAAAAGACCCACTTAGCCAGAAAAAAATGTAAATAACTTTTATAGAGATGTAAACAAGGGGGAAAATAATAGGACTAAAATAAACAAAATAGACCATAAAATTCTATACAGATATTACTGTTAAGGCCTAAATGTGGCTAACAATCTTTTGGTGATCATTGCAATACAGAAGATTGTAATATTTTCTTAGGGTTGAAAAAACTGTAAATAATTTTAGAATTATATATGAATAAAAATATATTTCAAAATGAAAAACACACAAAAAATTTCTCAGACATTAAAACAGAAAAGCAAACATACATCATGAGAAATGAACATGAACATTTTTAAACACAAAGAAAATGATACAGAGGAAAAGTTGAATCTTAAAAAAGAATAATACGTGCTAAAAATGGTAACTATGGAATCCAACATAAACTGTTTTCTTAATTTTCACTTTAAGAGACAATGGACAGTTTAAAGTAAAAATAGGCCAGACATGGTGGCTCACACCTATAATCCTAGCACTCTGGGAGGCTAAGTTAAGAGGATTGCCTAAGTCCACGGGTTTGAGACCAGCCTGGGCAACTTAGCAAGATCTCATCTCTACAATAAGTAAAAAGAAAGAAAGAAAAAAAGAAAGAAAGAAAGAAAGAAAGAAAGAAGGAAAAAATTAGCTTGGCGTGGTGGCATGCACCTGTGGTTCCAGTTACTTGGAAGGCTGAGGCGGAAGGACCACCTAATCCCAACAGGTCAAAGCTGCAGTGGACTTGAACATGCATGCCACTGTCTTCCAGCCTGGGCGACGGAGTGAAAGACTCCAACTCAAAAAATAAATAAAAAATAGCAACAGTTTATTGACAGGTCTAATACATCTGTAGAATTAAAATTTCCTATAGCGCATAAGCTGGAAGGAAATAGAAAAAGGAAAAAATATTGTTATAAAGTTTTCTATGTGAAGTGATATAATATTATTTGAAAGTAAACGGTGATATGTTAAAGACATGTGCTACAATCCCTAAAGAGACTCTAAAAGCAAAAACATGGAGTAGTAACTATTAAAGTAACAAAGAAAATGGAATTGCAAAAAATATGCACAATCTATCCAAAAGAAGACAAAAAAGAGGACATGTGGAGTTGAGAGCAGATGGAACTTCTCCTACGTCTCGTACAATACCAAACTCAAATGGATTCGATACTTAAACATAAGACTTGAAATGAAAGTTCCTAGAAAAAGGGATACAGGGAAAATTTCATGGCATTGGCCATGGCAATGAATTCATAACCATAACACCAAAAGCAGTGGCAGTAAAAGCAGAAATAGACAAGTGGGACTATATCACACTCAAAAACCTCTGCACAGCCAAGGACACAAACAGCTCAAGAAAAGGTAATTCAGGGGATGGGAGGAAATATTTGCAAATCGTATTTCTCATAAGGAATTAATTTCCAAAACATATAAGAAAATAACAACCCAATTAAAAATGGGCAAAGGACTTGAATAGACATTTTTCCAAAGAAGACATACAAAAATGTCAACAGGTATATGAAAAGATGTTCAGCAGCATCTGATCTGAAAATGCAGATCAAAACTATGAGGAAAAAAAAATCACCTCACATTTATTAGGATGACTGACATAGAAAAAGACAACAAGCCGGGCTCGGTGGCTCAGCCTGTAATCCCACACCTTTGGGAGGCTGAGGTGAGTGGATTGCCTGAGCCCGCGGGTTCGAGACCCGCCTGGGCAGCGTGACCTCATTTCTACAATTAATCAAAAAATCAGCCGGGCGTGGAAGTGCGCGCCTGTAATTCCGGCTACTCGGAAGGCTGAGGCGGAAGGATCGCCGGAGCCCAGCAGGTCGAGGCTGCGGTGGCCGGCAGCGGCCACTGCACTCCAGTCTGGGCGACAGAGTGAGACTCCAACTCAAAAAAAAAAAGAAAAAGACAACAAAGGTTGGCGAGGATGTGGAGGGGTTGGAACCCTTGTGCACTGCTGGTAAGAATGCAAAATGGTTCCATCATTATGGAAAACTGTATAGAGGTTTTGCAAAACATTTTTTAAATTTTAAAATTTAAAATTTTAAAATTTTAAATTTTTTATTTTAAAGATGTGGGGTACAATTCAGGGATGGATGGAAAAATTATAAGTATCAAATGTTCATTATGCAGGTATCCTTGTTGATGAGGTGTGCTCCCCCCCAAAAAATTAAAAATAGAACTCCCATATAATTCAACAATCTCATTCTCTAGGAATTTATCCAAAAGAATTGAAATCAGGTTCTTGAAGCAATATTACCATTTCCATATTCATTGCAGAACTATCCATGATAGCCGAGATGCAGAAACAGCATACATGTCCATTAACAGATGAATGGGTAAGAAAATGTGGTATATACATGGAATACTGCTCAGTCTCAAAAAAGAAATAAAACCCTGTAATATGTGACATCATGGATGAATCCAGAGAGAATCATGCTAGTGAAATAAGCCAGAAACAGAAGTATAAATACTGCATGATTTCACTTATGCGAGGTATCTAAAATAGTCAAATGCATAGAAACGTAGAGTAAAATGGTAGTTGCCAGCATGTATGAGTGAGGGAGAAATGAGGGGTTACTAATCAGAGTATAATGTTTCAATAATGCAAGATGGAAAGTTCTAGAGATCTGTCTTACAACATTATGTCTATGTTGAATAATGTACTGTACTCTTAAAAATCTGTTATGAGGATAGATTCATGTTGTATTTTTACTACAATGAAAAAAATAAAACAACAAATGGGACACATAAAACAAATAGCATAATGGTAGATTAACACCCAACCGACCACATCAGTTACAATAAGCTCAAATGGTACAAAGATTCCAATAAAAGGGAGAAATTGTCATGTTGACAAGAAACACAAGACCGAATCCTATTATGTCTACAACAAATCCTCTCTAAATAAAAATACATAAATCAGTTGACAGTTAATGGATGGAAAAATTATAACATGCTAATACTAATTAAAAGACAGCTTAAGTGGCTATATTTATATATTTATATGAGACAAATTAGATTCCAGAGGAAAAATTATTATAAGGAAATAAGAGGGCTTTTGCATAATGATTAAAAGGTCAATTCATCAAGAAGACATAACAATTCTGAGCAACTGTGTACCTAATAAGAGAGCTTAGAAGTACATGAAGCGAAACTGATAAACTGAGAATGAAGTAGGCAAATACAAAATATAATTGAAGATGTCAATACCCTTTTCTCAATAACTGATATGAAAGATAGACATAAATATAAAGACTTGAGAAATACTAAACCAATTTAGCTTAATAGAAGTTTAAAAGACAATCAACCCAACAAGCAAACAACCTATTCTTTTCAAGTGTGCATGAAACATTAATCAAGATAGATTATATTCTGGGCCATAAAACAAGTCCCAACAAATATAAAATTATTAAATATATACAAGGTATCTTCTTTGACAGTAATAGAATTAAATTGAAAATCATAAATAAAAAGATATATGGAAAACCACAGAATGTATTTTTACTAAATAACACTTCTAAATAATCCATGGATCGAAAAGCTATCCAATTAGAAATTTAAAGTACATTGAATTTAATGTAAATAAAAATTCAACATATCAAAATGTCTGGATGCAATTAAAGTAATGCTTAGAGGGGAATATTTAGCACTGTCTACACTAGAAAATAAAAAGTCTCCAACAAATGACCTACACTTCCAATTTAAGAATTTTTTTTAAAAGTGAAAATTAAATACAAAGAAAGCAAAAAAAAATTAGAGCAAAAATTAATAAAGGTGACAACAGATAAACAATAGAGAAAATCAGTAAAACCAAAGCTAATTCTTTGAGATTAATAATATTGATTAATCTCTAGCTTGATTGATCAGGAAAAAAGAAAAAGGATAAGTAGATGCCAGAAACATTAAAATCATAATAAGGGAATATTAGGAACAACTTGATGCCAATAAATTTGAAAGCTTAGATGGAATGGACAAATTTCTTAGAAGTCACAAACTACTAAAACTCACTGAAGAAGACATTGATAGATCAAATAACACTATATCTACTTTAAAAATTAAACTTTTAGTTCACAATCTTCCTACCAGAACATTCCAGACCCAGCTGGTTTGCTGATGAATTCTACAAAGTATTTAAAGAAGAAATAATATCAATTATCCACAAACAATTTCATAAAATTAAAGAGGAGGGAATACTTCCCAGCTCATTCTGTGAACAACTGGTTGAATCATTTGAAGCATTGGAAATGGGGGTACTGATGGAGACCTTCAACAGACCTCAGGAAGCAGAGAAATTTTCTTAGAATGTATATTTAAAGTCATGACCATAGAAACCATATAAAAGATGAGGTCATCAAGGGAGGCTATCTAAAATTAGAAGAGAACCAGGTATAAAATCCACAGTACAACAACATTCAAAGAACATGTATAAGAAAATTGTGTAGGAAGATAAAAAGAAGAGCCAGAGAAGCCAGGGAAACACCAGTACAATGTAATGTGATGAGAATCAAGAAAGAGACTTGAATGGTCAACTGTCGATGCTGAAAACAGGTTGAGTGAGGACAGAAAAGTGTCTGTTGTATTTGGTGCTGTAACAAGTTGAAATTTTCACACTATAATTCACACGTACAAAAAAAAATCCTACTTATCTGATATTATTAGCTGATACTGATTTTCTCTTGCCCTTGGCTCACCATTTCTGCTGATACCAGAAAAAGGTAGTTTGACTAATTGAAAGCATTTCATTTTAGTTTAAAGGAGTTTCTTTCATATTTACCCAGTCTTTTGGTGTTCCTCCCCCCTTCTTTTCCTCCTGGGTGTCATGGGCCATTTGAGGCTGTAAGCGTCTTGTGTTCCCCACGCTGTCAGCTGGCCCCATCTGGCCTCCAAGGGATCACCCTTGTCCTGCCTAGAATAGCCACTATTGCTGGTTCTGACTCATCTTTTTAGGCATCATGTTATTAACTACTGAGAACTGTTGATCTTGCCATTTGGTCTGGTATAATGTTCCCATACTTCTTGGTTTCCTAATACCAGTTCCAGGTCACTTCTGGCCCACTAAGCTCCTTGGTCCTCTTTACTGCTCCCACAGTGCATTAGAAAATGATGAACCCAAGTCTTCCCTGAGACTATTACTCTTCTGGGGGAAGGAGAATACTAGCCGTGATGCTTCTCTAGTTCCTTGAGACTTGCTTGAATGATTCTGCTACATAACTCCTCCCGTAATGTTTGACCCAAAACAGAGAGTGGCAAAGACACCTGTGTTGACTATCTTGCCATTTCTTTCTCTTTCTTGTCTCCTTCTCCCTACCACCCCTGCCCTGGAAGAGCTTTCTTTCGAACTGGGTGCAGTGGCTCATCCCTATAATGCCAGCAATTTGGGAGGCTGAGGTGGGAGGCTGAGTCCAGGAATTTGAAACCAACTTTGTGACATAACAAGACCTTGTCTCTACAAAAAAATTAAAAATTAACTGGGCATGGTGGTGTGTCCCTGTCATCCCAGCTATCTGGGAGACTGAGACAGGATTACTTGAGCCCAGGAGGTCAAGGCTGCAGCAAGCCATGATCGTGCCACTGCACTGCAGCCTGGGTGACAGAGTGAGATCCTGACTTTAAAAAAAAAGTTTTCTCTTCATCTGCGTGCCAGGGGCTTACCCTACATCTTTCGTCTCCTCCATACTACCGTTTATTGTATTAGACCTCGACGCTCTTGCTATGTTAGGGAAATTTTCAGAAAGAGTTTTCCTTTCTCTGTATAGTCTGCTTTCTAAAATCATTGTCTTCCTATGGATTTAAATAAATCTGATTTGAAATCTAAAACTGAGTCGTGATTCTTTCTCATTTGACTTCTTTCCGCTTGCACAAAACAAGAGTGGAGAAGCCGTGGGGCAAACAAGAATTAGACATTATTAGACTGAAAATACATTGGATTTATGCTTCAAAATTATCCCCATTTTATCAATTAGGAGGGTATTATTGACTTTGGCAGGAGCAGTTCCAGAAGCTAGAAAACAGTTTGTTGCACAGTTATTGAGAAGTAATGAACTATATGGCTGACCCTTCTAGAATTTTTCTGTGAAAAGAAAGGTAAAATAGGGTCACAACTCAAAGAGGGTTTGAGACTGAGAAATTTTTTTTGTTATTTTCTTGTGAAATGGAAGAAGCTGGAACATTGGGAGTGCTGGTAGATACAGATTGAAGACGAGGGGAAAAAATGTTTGAATAAGAGACCAAGTTTCTAGAAAGGGTGAGAAGAGCTGGCTGTAACTAAAGGAGAAAAGTTGGCCTTGGATGTGAAAGGTCTTTCCAAAATTCAAGTCTCCATTAATATCTTCTAGAAATGAAAATCCACTGAAGTATTGAATACTGACTTGTATTAGAACAGTGCTTCCCAAATGCAGGTGTAAGGATCGCCGTGGGTGTTCTAAAAATTTGAATTTCCAGGTCCTACCTAAGAGATTTTAATTCAGTAGGTATGGGATAATGCACAGGACTCTGTATTTTCAGTGAATGACCCATGAAATTCTCATGAGGAGGAGAGCTTGGGAAGCTGCCAGGATACAGTTGGAGGGCCCACAGAATACGTAAGTGTGTAATATTAAGGGTTAACTAAAAAAATGACCAGTCACTTAAATGAGAGGAACATAAAAAACAGAAGCATGGCCTTATAAGATTTTCATAAAGCAAAAAAAACTCATTCGTTCTGTTTTCTGCCTGGAAGCATAAAATTATTTTCATAAAAATATAGTGTTCACAAAACTTGGCAAGACAACAAGCAGAACTCCCAGTGAAAAACAATTCCTTGAGTCTGCTACTTTTTAAGTGGGCTTCATGTGAATATTCCTAAATTTCTAAGTACTAAATATGACCTCAAGCCAATAATGTTCATTTGTATCATGCATTCAAAGTTCTATATTTGATAGCACATTTTGCTGGGTTTTCAGTGTAATAATATTCAGTGCCCTGATAATTGAATAAATTGTGATTGCATGCAAGCTGGATTAAAGAATAGTCATAACATCCTTAATTACAAATTCTGATTTTAAAAATCTTTTTACACAGCCTGAAACTTTCATTTAAGAAAGTTAGTTAAAATTCATCACAATACAATTCAATTTAGGAGTGATTCACCGTGCCGCCTTATCCCACAAAGTCAATGTCATCTTCTTATTCTTTTTCTTTTCAACACTGTATCATTGCCCTTTCAATTACTGAATCAACTTGTTTCACTTCTCATAAGGCCCTCCCAAGTCCCTTCCAATGAAGAAAAAACAATAAAATGCTGTCTCCCTATAGCATTGTTCTTCACTAAATAGCCCAGACATTCGGTTGCATTCAATGTATTCAATTTACTCTTTTCAAGCAAGCCTTACAGATTCATCCCTTTTGAGAGAAACCACGCTTTTCAATAGCAGCAAAGTCTGAAAAGCCATTGCACATGGTTTTTTCTTTTCTTTTTTTTTTTTGGAATGAAATTCTCACTGTCATTGTGACTAAAACAAAAGCCATTTCAAAAGGCATTACAAACGTCCCTTTTTTCTTTGCAAAGAAGAGTGGCTGTGCTAAAATCCCAGAAGAAACTACTTGCTAGTGTTGGGATTAATTTAAATATTTTCTTTTTCATCTCAAGACTGTTAAAGTTGATTAAGTAAAGGATAAAAAGATTCCTAGGACTTTGACTAAATATAAGAAGAGATTCTTTAAAATAAAACAAAAAAATAAAGTTACCTAAGGCACATGTGTAAATTTTCATAGAACAATTGTGCTTGAGAATTGAAAGGGATCTTAATTTTATGTACAAGAAAACAGAAGCGCCTTAATTTGTAAGATGTCTGACCCTGACTATCACTTTTTCCGGTCACTTTAGTTGCCACTTGGACTGTTATTAGCAATGCCCCCACATTTGCAGAGCAAGAGAGGCTTTTCTGAGGATTCAATATGGAAAGCAGATAAATAAAATTCCTGGGTTAGGCTGTTATTTGAACCTGCATTTCCTCAGGAAGCTTTTGTGAGCCTTCTTTATTGGTAAGCAAGAAAGCCTTAGAACTCTTGAATCCTGTTTTTACTTCTTCACCCAGAGAAGAAAAGTTGATGGTGATGGTTACTTGAGGTGAACTGTCATGAATGTTTTCAGCCTGTTAATTAGTCTTGGTTTGACTATCACAATATCTGAAAAGACAGTATGAAGGGAATCTGCAGGGTGAAAGTCCTGGCAGGTGTCTTCTGTGTCTCACTGTAATACCAATCAGCCAGAGGAAGTTGACAGTAGCATCCAGTAGAAATCACACCGACTTCAGAGACCAGGAGAGTCAGGAAAAAATCATTCCTTTCTTTCCCCACATTGTTAGCTACTATCCAGGTCTATGACTTGCCTGTCTTCCTTTAGTCGCCTTCAATCTCATTTATGTAAGTTATCTTTAAACATTCTCTTAACCAAGATCAAGAAGAAAAAGCGGGGACCTCTCTGGCTTCTAGTGGAGAATGACCCTCTGTTTCCCCCCCCCACACACACACACCATCATGGAACATCTGGAGGTAGAGAATCCAACACTGTCTCTCAAGGGATCTTACTGTTTCTATAGCAGACTGCCTTTAGAAGTGAATGGCAAATCTTTCCTGAGTCTCTTCCTCCATCAGATCTTAGACTCCTCAAGCCTTCACAATTGTGTGAGCCAACTCATGAAAATCAATCTCTTTCAACGTACACAGAAATCCTATTGGTTCTGTTTCTCTGAAGAAGACTGACAAATACAAATTGGTATTTTAATTGTTTGCTTGTTTAATTCTTTTGACTGTTCATGATTCTTGTATGTAGAATGTGTATGCTGCATCTTTGCTTAACTCACTGATTACCGATACAAACTTTTTGGTAAGATTTCCTTAGGATTTTCTACATAGATGATCATGCCGTCTGCAAACCATGACAATTTTACCTCTTCATTGTCAGTCTGTGTGTTTCCTTACCAACCTTCATGCTTTTGTATTTTACTTGAGAAGAACTAGTCTGTACCTCTAGTAAAATGTTGAACATGAAGGTAAGAGTGGGCATTCTTGCCTTGTTCCCAATCTCAGGGGCAAAATATTCAGTAATCCATTAAGAATGATGGTACCTGTAGGTTTTTCAAAGTTGCTGCTTATCTGCCCAAGGTCCTTTCTTTCTATTCATATTTTGAAGAGAGTTTTATCAGGAATGGAGGTTGAATTTTTTTAACTGCTTGTCCTGCATCCATTAAGATGGTAATATAGTTTTTCTTTTTGAGTCTATTATTGATTGATTTTCAAACATTAAGCCAATCTTGCATTCCTGGGATAAATTCCACTTAGTAATATAGCGTCCTTTTTATACATGTTGAATTCAACTTGCTCACATTTTGTTAAGGACTTTTGCGTCTATATTCCTGAGGTATATTAGTCTATAGTTTTCTTTACTTATAATATCTTTGTCTGGTTTTGTATCAGGATAATGTTGGACTAGCTTATAGTTGAAAGGTAGTCCCTCCGCTTTCATTTTCAGGAAGAATTTGTGAAAGATTGGAATTATTTCTTCTAAATAAATAAAATTCAACTTAGATGAAATGGAAAATTTTCCTGAAAGACACCAACTGCCAAAGCTTACTCAACAAGAAATAGGAAGCTGAAATAGTTCGTAAACCATTTTAAAAGTTAAATTTACAGTTAAAAACCTTCCCATGAAGAATACTTCAGATGGCTTTACTGGTGAATTTTGCCAAACATTTAAGGAAAAAAAAATACTAATTCTACAGAAACTCTTCCTAAAAATTGAATAGGAGAAAACATTTTCCAACTCATTCTGTGAGGCAACTAACATTACGCTGACACCAAAACGAGATAAGGATGTTACAAGAAAACTGCAGATCAACTTTCCTCATTATTATAGACCCAACAATTCTTAGCCAGGTACAGTGGCTCATGCCTGTAATCCTAGCACTTTGGGAGGCAGAAGCAAGAGGATTGCCTATGCCCAGGAGTTTGAGACCAGCCTGGGTTACTTGGTGAGACCTCATCTCTACAATTTAAAAAAAAAAATTAGCCAAGTGTGGTGATGCACACCTGTAGTTTCAGCTACTTGAAAGACTGAGGCAGAAGGATCGCCTGAGCCCAGCAGGTCAAGGCTGCAGTGGTCGTGAGTGTGTCACTGCACTCCAGCCTGGGCAACAGAGTGAGACTCCAACTCAAAGAAATATATATGTACACACACACCACACACACACACACACACACACACACACACACACAAACACAAATAGACCCAACAATTTTTAATCAAATTTTTAACAAATCCCAAACTAAAAAGATATCAAATGGATAATTCACTATGACCAAATGGGTTTATCTCAGTAATAAAAAAATTCACTAACATTTAAAAATTAATATCATTTATTATATTAACAGACACAAAAAGAAATAAAAAAACCGCATGATTAGCTCAATAGATACATTAAAAGTACTAGACAAAATTTAACACCTATTTATGATTAAATTCCTTAGCAAAAAAGGAATAGAAGAGAATTACCCATTGCAATAAGCAAAGAAAAAAATAGTGTAGTTGAAAAGGCAGTAAAATTTTAGGAACTTTCAGGAGATATGATCATCTATGCAGAAAATCTTAAAGAATCTACAAAAAAGTTAATGAACTGAGAGAATGAGTTTAGTGAGGTTGCAGAGTATTCAAAATCAATTGTACATTCATATATTAGCAACAAACATTTGAAAGCCGAAATTCAAAGCCACTATCATTTACAATTACCTTGAAAATCATGAAATGATTAAAGATAAATTTAGCAGTTACCAGGAGGAAATATTGGCTAAATGGACATTTTATAAAAAATTTTTTGCAGAATATGTTAAAGAATTTTTAGAATTCAATAAAAAGAAGACAACCTGATAAACATTTAGGCAAAGTTTTGAACAGATGCTTTCCCAAAGAAGATATGTAAAAATGACAAATACATGAAAAAATCGCCAACTTAATTATTGAGAATTAAAACTACAGTAAGATATCATGACACAACACTAAAATAGCTAAAATTTAAAAGCCTAATATCAAGTGTTTGTGCATATACGAAGTAACTAGGACCAAAATCTACGTATCTTTCTCTGTCTCTCTCTTCCTTTCCTTACATATTATGTGTATTAATGCATATATATATGGATTCTATATAAATATTTGCTTTTGAATGAATTAATGATTTATTAATAATAGTCAAAAATTACAAACAACCCAACTGTCTACCAACTGATGAATAGATAAATAAGCCATATGCATTCAGTAGTATGCTCTAACAATAAAAAGGAACAAACCATTGTCACACATAATGACAAAGATCAATCTCAGGAGTGTTAAGCTAAGTGAAAAAGACAAAAAAGATTGCATGCTGTACAATTCCATTTATATAAAACCCTAGAAGAGACAAGACTATCGTGGCAGAAAACAAATCAATATTTGCCAATGGCCAAAGGCAGTGGTAGGGTGGGAAGATTTACTGCAACAGGCCTGATGAAAATCTTGAAGTGATAAAATATCTTTTTTCTTGATTGTGCTCATTGTTGATAAATTTTATTGTATGAAAATTATACTTCTGTAAATATAATTTTAAATAACATGAATAATAAGTATAAAAATACAAGAAATAAATTTTTTAAAGAGAATAAGACATTTATAAATTGAAGAAAGTAGTAAAATGTTTTCAAAACATCAAAGATAATCTCAAAATATTAATAACTATACTTTATTTATGGATTGGAAGCCTCAATACTTTTCAATGCCAACTGTATCCAAAGTGATTTGTAGATTCAATACCATTGTAGTCAGAATCTTAACAATTTCTTTCTGTAACTTAACAAAATGATTTTAAAATTTGTATGGAAGTACAAAAATTAAAATAACCAAGACACAATGTTTAAAAAGAACAAATCAGACATTTCCTCTATTAGCTATAAATTAATGCAATGTATTGGCCAAGAATGCAAAATTACCTTAAGAGAACAATGTAGAGAGCCCAAAAATATACCCAAAAGCACATTTGATGGATGACAAAAGTGTATTGCAGGGCTGAGGGAAGGAATGATAAACTTTTCACTGAATGGTGTACGGACAATTGTTTCATCCTCTGAAAAGATTAAATTGAGTTCTCACTTTACATTGTACAAAAAACTAAATTCCAAATTGGGAACACCTCACAAAATTCATGGTAAAACTACAATTTTTTGAAACAATATGGTAGCATTTTCTACCTCAGAGTAGAAAACAATTTCTTTTTTTTCTTTTTCTTTTCTTTTCTTTTTCTTTTCCTTTTTCTTTCTTTTTTTTTTTTTTTTTTGAAGCTATTAAAAAGAAATGACTTTATTTGGGAATTCTCATGAAATAATATTAGAATCATAAAGAATGAATCTGTCAAAAACCTCCTTACACTGATAAAGGCCTTTGGCAAAGTCTCAGGGTATAAAATAAATGTGCAAAAGACAATCGCATTTCTTTACACCAATAAGAAACAAACAGAAACCCAAATAAAAATCACAATTCCATTCACAATAGCCACAAAAAAATGAAATACCTTGGCATCTTCCTAACCAGAGATGTGAAAGACCTTTATAATGAAAACTACAAAACTCTGCTCAAAGAAATCAAAGATGACACAAACAAGTGGAAAAATATCCCATGCTCATGGGTTGGAAGAATCAACATTGTGAAGATGTCCACTTACCTAAGGCAATCTACAGATTCAATGCAATACCCATCAAATTACCAGCAATATTCTTCTCAGACCTAGAAAAAACAACACAGGAATTCATATGGAAACACAAATGACCAAGAATAGCCAGAACAACCCTCAGCAAAAAAAACCAAGCAGGCGATATCACATTACCAGACTTCAAACTTTACTATAAAGCTACAATCATCAAAACAGCTTGGTACTGGTATAAGAACAGGCATATAGAGCAATGGAATAGAATTGAGATTCCAGAAGCAAAACCTCAATTTCTCAACCAACTCATCTTCGACAAGGCCTCCACCACCTACCACTGGGGAGAGGAGAACCTATTCAGTAAATGGTGCTGGAAAAACTGGCTGACCACATGCAGAAGATTGAAACAGATCCCTATCTATCCCCATACACAAAAATTAACTCCAAATGGATCAGAGACCTAAATGTAAAACCTCAAACCATAAGAACCTTAGAAAATGAAGGATATACCCTCATGGAAGTTGGAACTGGCATCCAATTCCTGAACAAAACCTGAAACCCACAGGCCATAAGAAATAAGATAGACAAGTGGTAGCCGGGCTCGGTGGCTCAGCCTGTAATCCCACGCCTTTGGGAGGCTGAGGTGAGTGGATTGCCTGAGCCCGCGGGTTCGAGACCCGCCTGGGCAGCGAAACCTCATCTCTACAATAAATCAAAAAATCAGCCAGGCGTGGTAGCGCATGCCTGTAATTCCGGCTACTCGGAAGGCTGAGGCGGAAGGATCGCCGGAGCCCAGCAGGCGAGGCTGCGGTGGCCGGGAGCGGCCACTTCACTCCAGTCTGGGTGACAGAGTGAGACGCCAACTCAAAAAAAAAAAAAAAGATAGACAAGTGGGACCTCATTAAACTGACAAGCTTCTATAAAGCCAAAGAAACCATCAAGAGAGCAGGGAGACAGCCTACAGACTGGGAAAAAGTATTTGCCAACTCCAGGTCTGACAAAGGCTTAACATCTTGGATCTACAAGGAACTCAAATGTGCTGTAAAGAAAAAAACAAACCCCATTATAAAATGGGCAAAAGATATGAACAGACACTTCACAAAGGAAGACATCAGAGCAGCCAGCAGACACATGAAGAAATGTTCAACCTCACTAATCATCAGGGAGATGCAAATTAAAACCACACTGAGATACCACCTAACTCCAGTCAGAATGGCAATTATCAACAACTCAAAAAATAACAGCTGCTGGAGAGGGTGTGGCGAAAAGGGAACACTTCTACACTGTTGGTGGGAGTGTAAACTAGTGCAATCTCTGTGGAAAGAAGTGTGGCGATTCCTAAAAGCTCTAAATATCAACATCCCATAACCCTGCAATCCCCCTACTGGGAATATACCCTGAAGAACTCAAATCACTCTATCAAAAAGATACCTGCACACGAATGTTTATCACAGCATTGTTCACAATAGCAAGAACCTGGAACCAACAAGCTGTCCATCAAAAGAGGACTAGATTTTTAAAATGTGGTACATATACACGATGGAATACTATGCAGCCATAAAAAAGAACAAAATCATGAATTTCGCTGCAACCTGGATGGAACTAGAGTCAATAATACTGAGTGATGTCTCACAGAAACAAAGATCTGAGTATCACATGTTGTCACTCTTATAGTGGACCTTGAACATTCACCCCAATACTATAAAAAAAAAAAGACTGACAGTGGTGGGAAACTATAGGGGAGGGAGGGGAAGGGAGGTGGGATTAACAGTAGTCAATATCTGTCTGGGAACGGGGAGACACCCCTTATCAATAAGAGTGCCTGAACGAAGCATATTTGTATACCTAACTCTAAACTGTACCCCACAATATCAAAATTAAACATATTGATTAAAAAAAGAATACAAATTGTATATACAACATGATTTTAAATTTTCTTTTTCTTTTTTTTCAGTGAACCAACAATATTAAATGAGGTTTCTTAATTATCCAAAACAAAAACTAAAATTAAAAAACTGAAAAATTTAACTTAACTAAAAATTAAATCATGGTTATCAAAAGACATCAAAAAAGTGAAAAGATAGGTCACAAGCAGAGTAATGAAGTATATATGGAACAAACTGAATAATTAGGTTTGTAAAAGTTTAAATCAACAAAGAATCCAAAAAATATACAATATATTTACATATACCTATATATACATACTAATATAGAATATAAATATATAAATATATATTTAACACTTCCAAGACTCAGTAAGAAAAAGATAATCAGACTCCAAACAGCAAAAGAAATGAACAGATATTTCACAGAAGAGAAAGCTCAAATGATTTTATACACAAGAGGTCCTAAAATACATGAGAATATGTTCAATCTCACTAATAATCAGGAAAATGCAACTTTAAAACATTATGAGAAATCATTTTACACCAGTAAGAGAGGAAACCTTTTAAAAGTCAGACAACAGCATATGTGGCAAGCTGCTTAGCAATGGGAACTCTTATTCATTGCTGGTAGAAGCAGAACTCTGCTCATTCACTTCAGAAAATAGTTTGGCTTTCCCTATAAACTTCATCATGTACCTGGACCACAACCCAGCAAATTCATTAATGTGTCTAGGATCTAGATAAATTGCTGCACTCTAGGCAAATTCTTGTACATGTTAGCCAGGGATATGTACAATAGTGTTTATAGAAATTCTGTTCATAA
Source organism: Cephalopachus bancanus (assembly GCA_027257055.1). Taxonomy (NCBI): domain Eukaryota; kingdom Metazoa; phylum Chordata; class Mammalia; order Primates; family Tarsiidae; genus Cephalopachus; species Cephalopachus bancanus. The sequence goes on along the minus strand of JAPVLO010000176.1, from coordinate 4,919,510 downwards.
TAGAAAAAACTGGAAATAGCTCAAATATCCATCAACATTAGAAAGAGTAAGCAAATTGTGTCAAAGTCTTATAGTGGAATACTGTAATGCAATAAAAATGAATGACCTATAACTATATGCAACAATATGAATGTATTATGCAAAACATGATTTGAGTGAAAGAATAAAGTTACAAGGCAAATATATCATTTAACTGTATTTATATAAAATTCAAAACCTGGCAAAAATAAGTAATGTGCCACTTAGAGATCTAGAGACAGGTATAAAACTTCCAAAGAAAGCAAGGAAATGACCAGTATATAATTCAGGGTATTTAATGGTCACTGCTTGGAGAGGAAAGAGTTTCCGTCAGTATGTGGCATATGAAAGTCTCTGAAGGACAGTAATGCTCGATCTTGCAAACTTGGTGGTCTGCCTGTTCATGTGTGCATGTTCATCTGCATTCAATATTTTCATGTACATTATATTTTTATTTTTATTTTTTTAGTTGAGGTCTCACTCTGTCACCCAGGTTGGAGTATAGTGGTACAATCATGGCTCACCACAACCTCACCCTGCTGGTCTCCAGCAATCCCCTTGTTTCAGCCTCCCAAAGTGTTGGGATTACAAGCATGAGCCACTGTGTCCAGCCTACTTTTTTAATTTAAAAACTGCAGGTTCTAAGGACCCCAAACTAGATATGTAAATTCAATATCTTAGGATGAATCCAGGAGAGCTGAATTGTTATCAAGTGCCCATAGAAATTTTGATCAAAGTAGTCTGAGGACCACCTTCTGAATATCTATATTATTTCCATAGTTTAAACTCTTTACTCTTGTTACTTGGCATTTTCAAAAGAGCTACAAAATTATTTTTTTAGATTGAAAAATATGGTTTATTTAGAAAGTAGATTGGCGAGCAAAAGAAAAGGGGGATCCTCTTCCCTCAGATTGGAGAGGAGGCCAGAGCTTACAAAGAAGTATGACGCAAGCTACAACATTATTAAAGGAGGCAGTTTATAATAAATAAACACACAACCTTCCAATTCCAGAAACTACACCTTTACTATACAAAAAAAACCTAAATATTTACAAAAGAAAATCAAAAGAAGTTGCATTTCTAGATAACATTGAGAAAGTGACACAAGTCTGATGAACAAACAACACCACAAAACGTCTACATACCATGCCAGTACCATACAGAGAAATCCAGTCAACTATTACACCACAGGGTGAGGTATTTAGTACCTGAAAGTCAACCCAGTGCTCTCTTTGTTTATTATTTGCCTATAAAAATATAAAAAACCCTTGCATCTTTACAAAACATGAAATTATTGTCAATAAATTTTATAGAAAATAAATTGTGCAAAAGGAAATACAATATCAGAAAAATGACAAAAGAGAGCTGTCCATCAATGTTAATGTTAAGTTTTCCTAAATGCATTAAATTATACATTCAGTCCAAGCAACACTGTTTATTTTAACAATCTGATTGTAGAGTGTTGCTCTTTCAAGCAGTCTTGCTGTGGCATCATCTTATTGTACATATGTACAGATTATGTTCCGGTATTTACACATCAAGAAAGGCCTCCAGTCACCTTGTCTCAATGGCAGTGACTCAGTGCATAGCTGGCCATTTCTTTCCATGGTCAACCCATCTGGGGGAGTCTCAGCTCTTGGCTCATTGCTTTTCTCATGGAATGATGAGCAGTATTAAGGATCTGGACTCATGCATAGTGTCTCTGGTTGAAGACATCAAGGCTTGGCTACACTTTTGACTTCTGTGCATCTACCAGACTGTATGACCCTTTCATGTTGGCCTTTCTTGCAAAGTAAATGATCATTCCGATGGCAGGTATGATTAAGGAGGAGGCACAGTAGAGCATGAGAAGTTCGGGAGAAAAATAGTCCTTGTTATTTTCTCTTCCTGGAAGATAACAAAATGGATGATGCAATTAGTGTCTAGTACAAAAAGAAATCATTTAATACTAATAGTTATGATACATGCTTTAATCTAACAGTACAACTAGTTCTCTTAAAGAAGTGAATCAAAGCAGTGTTGAGAGTCACCAGGACACAATATACACATTTCTCTGGATTATCCAAATGATTAGTTGGTGTTTGCTACAGTCATGATGGATCTAAAGATGATCCATCATGACCGTAGCAATCTATTTGATGGATGCAAATAGATTCAGGTTCAGTTGTAGAACAGAAGGGAGGGTATGACTTTTTAGGGCTCCTTTAACAAGAGCAGGAATTGGAAAGGGGCTTTGGGAAACAGAAAATATTGACTAATAAACTGTGAGTCTGATCACCACAAGCTGAAATGACTAACGAGTTCTCCAAGAAAATCCTTACAGCATGTAGAGGGTGGCCATTATGGCCAAATATCACAAATAAGATAGCAAGAGAAAAAATTCTTGCCAATGGCTTTTTCAGAGAGATACAGAAAATTGTATGCTTTGTGTGTCTGAAACAGGTCATCTTAATAAGCTATTCTTTTTTTAGCCTTTGTATCACCTTTTGATAAACTGAATGTTTTTGATAGTACTATGTTTCAGCTTAATGTTACTCAGAGAGGCATTATCTGATCCACACCTTCCCTGTCTAAATTAAGCACCTCAGCATACCCTCAAAACCTACTACACTTTTTCTTCATGGCCCTTATCACAGTTTGTCATTAAACATTTGTTCATGTGATTATCAAACGTGGTTGTCTCCTCCAACTGTATACTACATAAACACTTGTATGTCTATTTCTTTTGGGTCTGTCATTGGTTAGCCAGCATCTGACTTACTGTTTGGTAGTCATCCTCTCAATATTTTTTGAACACAAATGTATTTTTTCCTTTCTACATTCTGTCATTTTGCCATTTAGCTGTAAATGGAGTGCAGAAGGTAACCATATAAAGAACTTTAAAATCGGTACTCTAATATGAATTTTTAAAAATAAATAATGTGACAGCTGCAATGCCATTTAACATCTTAACCTCATAAAAACATCTGAAGATGATAGTAAGCCATTTACTGGAGACTTGCTTCTGTTACACTTTGCAGAGCATTGTGTGACCTCACAAGTATTAAGTTTCACTAAGTGGCGTATATGTTGCCTCGGTTCTGGCAGAAATAAGTGATCTGAATTTGATGGTGACCACATTCCTTCCAGAGTTCTCTAATCACTGGAGATCAAACAAGTAAAAAAAAAATCACTCTTACCAGATGATGTGAAGTCATTTTTTCCTCAAATTACTGAAGAAATAACACTTCACCCTAAGCATAATGCTAATTACCTCATATATCTACTTTCCCTAGCTAGAGTTGAGTAAGTCAAAGTATAAGGGTAATAGTTGAATGGGATGTCTGTCATCATAATTATGGTCAGTATTAATAACATGGTGAGCAATGGTATTTTCATTTATTTTCCAACAAATTATTTTTATTTTTTTAGAGACAGGGTCTTTCTCTGTTGCCCAGGCTGGCATACAGTGGCATAATCATAGCTCACTGCAACCTCAAACTGATCCTCTTGTTTTGGCCTCCCAAAGTGCTAGGATTGCAGGCATGATTTCTATTACAGGCCAGTATTTCTATTCCTATTGTTTTCTTTTAAATTTAATACATATTATCTTTTGCCTTTCAATTTTCCCTTCAGACTCCTTCAACAAAACACAAATTTGCTGCTGAGTCATTGCCAGGGCAACCTTCCAATACAATTTTCTATTAGTTGTACAAACACTGAATATCTTAAACACTCATGACCATTTCTGTCAATGGAATGCACTCAAGCCAAACAAAACAAAACAAACAAACCCAGCCAAATACAAAGGAAACCTAATTCAAAATACCCAGGAAAATGTCAACATTTTGTATCTCCATTCATATCTAGATATTTAAAACTATCTTCAGTTTGAGGCCATGAATTTCATACTGAGTGCTTAATAATCTTTGTTCATTTAAATAAAGAGTAAAAAGTGGCAACTATTTATATGGCTAAAACAACAAATAGAAAAGACAATAAAGTGTGAGAAAGCGTTTTTTAAAAAGTGGAGAAGCAGCTTTGATGTGTCTTTAAAAGAGAACAATTAGTTACAAACAATTACAGAAATGTTAGAAGACCAATTTCCTGGGCTAGGCTTGATGAATGGTGGCCCCAAAGAATTAAAGAACATAAGAATGAATAAATCTCAACCTACTCATAACTGAGAGCTCAATTCTTCCAGAATCATCCCCAACCTCATTAGAAGCACTGATTACATATACCCCTGTATCATTTTGAGTGACGTGATACAGAGTGAATATTCCATCCTTTGAACACATAGTGACTTCCTTGGCCAGATCGACTCTTTTCAGGATAATCACTGCAGGTGGATGACTAAACATTTTGCATGTAATTGTGACGTTTTCCCCTTCTTTAACATTTCTAGATGGATGTACTGATATTACCATGTTTCGAGGCGGTACTGTGAAGACAGAAAACATATGGTAATTCTTGCAATTTGAGAAGCTTGGCCAGATGAGTAGAATTTGTACCTGGTTTCTGAGCTAGGTTTGACTATCCTCTACATTGTCCAGTGGATGCTTACTCTGGCAGCCAAGTGCCAGACCTCTTAAGACTTGGCATTTGTTTGCAATCCTGTTTGCAATCCAGCACCAAGTATGGCTTCCAAAACATAGTAGCAGCCCATTAGCATGCAAGAAGTGTGAGACTGATTAGCTGAGGCGGACTATCCTGCTTACACCAGTGAGATAAACAGATTCCACAGACTGTGCATTCACAAGAGGGGTGAAGTGATTAAGGGGCCCTGAGGCTTCTGCAGTGAGGATGCTGCCCCTCCTTCTCTCTCCATCAGAATAGAGGAAGCTGGCAACAGGCTTGGAATTTTAATGAGGCTTTTCCATAGTGTAGAGATTTTTAAAATTTTGTTCAGGATCAAGATTGCTATTCCCAATCATTACCCTGAAAAAAGTCATTCAGAAAATACATAGTTACTCCATTTTTAGAAAACAGAGTTCACTTCTGGTGGCAAAGAAGAGAGTCTGGATAGGACCCTTCTTTTCCTGTGTGCCAATCCTGTATCTTTAGTTTCCTTACAAGCTCCCAGGGAAAAGTTTTGAAAATATAATTAAACACTTAACAAATGCAAGCCTTCCGAGATGACTGACGAATTGTAAACGCTGAAGAAAGCAAATGGGAATTCCGCATTCACCAGTGATGAATGTCCACTTCCTGGCTAAACGCTACAAGACAGAGCAGCTGTGCTTGATCATTTCAAGAAACATTAAGAAATAACCACAATCAGCATGAAATCCAGCTCCATGTTGCCAACTCAGTCATCGGATACTAGAAATTCTTCATAATCCATGGAACCTCTAAATTATTATAAAATAAAATTTTTTAAAAAACTAACCTTTGACATCAAGTGTTAAACTCCTTAACTGTGAGCCAGACTTGCTTTTAGATTCACATTCGTACACCCCCGCATCCTCTAGCTGAGCCTTGCGGATGGTGTACGTGCCATCGATGGACTTGAGGACTGTGTCTCCTGTCTCTGCCTTTTTCTTCAGGATTATCCATGTTTCTGGAACATTTCCACAGGTACAGGAGATAATGACAGTTTCCCCTTCCTTGACACTCTCAGAAGGAAAAGCTGTAAGCTGAATGTCTTTTGGAACAACTGTAAGGAGAATTTAAAAGGTACCTCAAATGGAGTGAAATATAAACTGAGTCCATGTTAGCTTAATGACATCAACACTAGCTGCCACGAAGCTGTGTGTGCTACCTGTCTGCTAGCCACATTAAGGAGGGCAAGTGAAGAAGCCAGGCATCACTGGGTCATTGGAATTTGTCGTGTGTGAAACACTAGATGACATGTTTCGTGCTTCTCTCAAGTCCCTGAATATAACTCTCTATCCAGTCCTGCACAAAGAATAGGTGTTTACTAAATAGTGGTAGAATTCAAAGGTTTTGAAAAAGAAAACTAATTCTTTTGTCACACTGTTTTTGCAAGATTTTCCTTGAAGTACAAAGGCCTTTTCAGGCTTCTGAGTTTTGAGCTGGATTCTACGAGATCAAGAACTTAAGCTATGTAAGATGGCCTTCTCACTATTCTCCACAGCATTACTGCCATTTACCCAGTTCCAGGCACTGCACTAAGCATTTGGCAGGTGATGTCTCCATCAATGCGACAACCCATAGGGGAGGTACCACATCACCAATTCTTGATTCCTGTTAAGGTCATCTATTGTGTGACTCGATTTGACATTCTTTCCCCACCCAGAGCCAAGGCATCTATCCTAAAGGTTTTTTATTAAGGTTGTGCACTGCCCTTCCAAGATTACACCCTTGAAATACAAATCCCGCTGAGATGAGATAGCAAGAGAGTCACTACTATCTTAATGGGAATAACACCAGAGGCAGGAAAGAAAATGAACCAAGAGCCCTGGTGAGGAAAAGAACCCCAGTGTCTACAAGGGAAGAACCAGGGCAAACCCAGTCACCTCATAACTTTGCTCAAAACAACCTAAGGCTTCAACCTGCCAACTAGGAAGGATCTGCTTCTCAGTCTTGGAACTCCATCCTGGAGAGAGGGGACCTAGGTCTGACTTAATCCACCATGGTGGTCCCATGCCATCAGGCTGATGAACTGGAGGGCCCAATCCCCACAATCCGTAATCTCAGAATTTGCAAATGGTTTAGGTGCCATCTTAGGCTTCTAAGCAAATAAGCATTTTGTGAGATTGTCAACTGAGCCAGATAGAGTGGCTTTAGTCCTGAATAACTTCCAAATACAGACATATCTCTTCCTATTCCTATTTCAGCACCGTGATTATTGCCTCACAAGTGTATCTGGAACTTCTAGCACAGTTCCTGAAGCTAATATTTTATTGAGGTTAAAAGGATCTTAGGATAAGGAATTTGTCGTGCTTCAGGAGAAAGGACCATTTCAGAGTTTTTCCATGTGTAGGAAACATCATGAATTCTTCAAAATCCAATATACCTTTGTCATAAAAAGTTTGTTTTCGTAAAAGACTTTGCTTATAACCAACAACACAGTCAAAAAATATATATATTAGCAATGTGATAACTCATTAATCATACTTTGCTTACCTTGAATAATTAATTCTACTTCTTTTCTGCTTGCTCCAGCCTGGTTGATTCCTTCACACACATAAGTACCAGAATCCTCCATTTTTGTAGACACAAAGGTGAGAGTTGCATTCTCAGAAAGAGGCTGTTGGACTCCATTTTTCAGCTGCTTGCTCCACAGGATTTTTGGAGCAGGAAGACCATTGCTAGAGCATGTCATATTCACAGAACTGCCTTCCTCCAAGATGGAAGATGGGCTGACCAAGACAGTTGTATCTCTGGGAGCAACTAAAAAGGCAGACACATTTGTTAGTGTGACCCTTATACCCTGAGTCCTGAAGAGTTTTAAGAATGTTGTAAAAATGAACTGTGGATTCAGCAGATTAGAACAGTTCATAAACTTTGATAACTACCACAGGAAATACCCCATGGACCTTAGCAGATACAGAATGATAGCCTAGAACACGAACATATCATAGATGCTTTCTAATGGAAGTAAGTTCTGGAGAAAGACTCTTGCTACCAAATGATGATGGGCAGTGACATTGTGTATTGCCACATTGGTAGTTTAAACATGACCATGGATTATTTGAATCTTCTACTGTGAAAAGATATGGTCTATTTCCACTCCTTGAATCTGGGCTACCCTTGTGAGTCGCTTTGACCAATGGAACATGGAAGAAGTAACACCATCAGACTTCCAACTCCAGGCCTTTATGAGGCTGCTTTTGTTTATACTTTCTTGAAACACTGTACTCTGGTGACTGAAGGCCACCATCCTTGAGGATGACATTACATGAAGAAAGACAGGTCAAGTCATCCCGTACATGGCTTCACACATGTGAGTTAAGTCCCCTGAGACCAGTCAGCCCTTTGACCTTACTGAAAATGCAAGAGTGAGCTTGGCCAATACCATATGGAGCAGAACAACCACCCAGTTTGCCCCCCACACACACTCCCAGATCACCAACTCTTAGACCCATAAGCCAATACCTGGTTCTTATTTTAAGTTTGGGGAGAGTGATTTATTATAATCATCCTTATTTTTAAATGTCAGTTATTCCTTTTTTCCACAGAGATGTTTAACTACCAACCTTGTATTAACTCTTGCCTAGCAAATACAATAAAGAAACCCATATTAAAGAGTGGATACATCACATATATACTCACCATTGACATAAAGTGTCTGTGTACTCTGCCTTTGTTTGGGTTCAAAATCCATTTCATCAATCTGTAATCTAGCCTGACAAACAAGAACTTTTCCGGTATCTTCAGTGGTAGGGATGAAGGTCATTTCCAAGCTTTCGATCTCTAGGTATTTCTTATCCACACCCTCCAAAAAGTCTTTTTTCTTCAGAACAGTCTCCCCCTTGAGTAACTCAATCTCCAACCGGTCCAGAGGGTATACATGAGGGACCCTGCAGCTCACAGTGATGGGGTTCCCATCCACCAGTGGGCCACTCAGCTCGATTTCTGGATCTCTAGGGAATGCTGCAAATGTCAAGCAAAAATGATATTTACATGTAATGTTTAAGGAAAAACTGAGCTCAACTCTATTAAATGCAAAGATCTCAAAATGACAGCTTTAAAGTACCTGGGTGGAATGCGCACCCGTATATACATAATGACATTATGAATGTAAACACAGTTATGACATTAAATATAAATAATATTGGAAACAAAAATACTTTGTACATCAAGTAATCACATAATACATATTTTTTGCCTGTTATTTTTCTCATGTGTGTGTGTGTGTGTATGTGTGTGTGTGTGTGTGTGTGTGTGTGTGTGTGTGTGTGTGACAGGGTTTTACTTTGAAACCCGAGCTAGAGTGCACAACCTTGACCTACTGGCTCAGGTGATCCTCGGAGTAGCTGGGACTACACCTGGTTAACTTTTGTAATTTTTGTAGAGACAAGGTCTCACTATGTTGCCCATGCTGGTCTGGAACTCCTGGGCTCAAGCGATCCTCCTGTCTCAGCCTCCCAACATGCTGGGATTCCAGGCATGAGCCACCATGTCTGGCCTATTTTTCTCTTCTTAATGATACAATTTTATTGCTACCATGGCCTGATCTTTTCTAAGTACACATCAGTTTCCACCATCTTATTTTGTAACTACATACTTTAAATGTTTTAAATATTTGCCATGTTGTATTGAATACTTAAGAGTAAACCAGTTCCTTAAACTTCATGTTTCAATCTTCAAAGCAGTTGAGGGAAACTGTTGGGGGGGGCACACCTCATCAACAAGGGTACCTGCATAATCAACATTTTTATACCTAACCCTGATTTGTACTCCACGTCTTAAAACAAAACAAAACAAAAACCAAAAAAAGAGCAGCTGGGTGAAATGGGTGTTGTTTAACTTAATTTACAGCTAGGAAAACGGAAATGTCTAGAGGCTGAGGCCTTCTTCATAGATTATACCTCGCAAGACACCGAGCTGATCTCTGAATCCAGGTTTCTCTGCCCTCAGAGCCCAGGCTTGGTGTCTCAGAGCTGTACAGCCCCTTAGAATCAAACAAGACAAACAGAGCACTTCTCAACTTAGACACCTTAAATTCTAACGACGAAAATGTAAGCAGCAAGCTTTAACTATTTCTCAAATAATACTTGTAATTAAGAAACTGTCTTAATTGTGTTATTTAGGACCCAATTTAAGAGATTTAGATTCTAAATAATAGCATTTATAGTATCTCCCATGCAAATCAATAAAAATGAGGCTAAAAGAGTTATCAAGGACAAGAGTAATGTGTATTTACTTTTTTCTTAAGCAAAATGCCATTCAAGTGATACATTCTCAAATATTTCCACATTGCAACACAACTTCGCGGCTGGTTCTCATTTCTGCGGGGAATGTGCCTACACAGCAGATCATGGACCCTGGGTCATATAATAATGCAAATAAAATTTATCCTCCCCTGGAGAGATTCAAATCCCTTTACAGGCCCAGTCCAGCTCACTTTGAACAACATTCTGATGGCTAACACAAGTTTGGGCAGGATTTCTGGTGGAAAATCTCTACAATATGGTCTCTTGAGTTCTACTGAATTAAACAAGGCAGAGTAACTCCCTAAAAAAAAACTTTTGTGGCCACTTTGCATATTTTGTCCCTCTTTTGTTATGAACTGAGGAGCTCCAGCAATGTCAGATTCGTAGAGTTGAGGTTGTAAAGAATTTCTATTAAAGGTGACAAGAAGTGCAAGAAAAAATGTCATCCAGGTGTACAGTGTAAATCAGCACTAAAGTCTAGTCTACCTCCTGACTCTGCTTGGTCCCAGTCATGCCCTGCGTCTCCATCTCCAGCTGACTCCATATTGCTACTTTTGACTTTCCCCTGCTTCCTATTGCCTCATTGTCTTCCCGTCCTACAGATCAACTTTCCAAATGTGCCTTTAAAACTGTGGGTTCAGCCGGACTCGGTGGCTCAGCCTGTAATCCCGCGCCTTTGGGAGGCTGAGATGAGTGGATTGCCTGAGCCCGTGGGTTCGAGACCCGCCTGGGCAGCGAGACCTCATCTCTACAATAAATCAAAAAATCAGCCGGGCGTGGTAGTGCATGCCTGTAATTCCGGCTACTTGGAAGGCTGAGGTGGAAGGATCGCTGGAGCCCAGCAGGTCGAGGCTGCGTGGCCGGGAGCAGCCACTGCACTCCAGTCTGGGTGACAGAGTGAGACTCCAACTCAAAAAAACCAAAAAAACAAAAAAACTGTGGGTTCAGGTCTCTTTCTTTGAGAAAGTGTGGACAAGACATAAACTAGGGATCATGGGTGCTGGGTACATGTATGATACACACTTGAGATTTAGGCCAATGATGCTGCATGGAACCCTTCTAGTTCAGAGGCTTAAGAGCTATTCACAATGCTCAATTCCCTTTCTAAACATATGGATTTCATTGCTTATCACAGCCTTGCATTCTTTTTCTTCCAAAGGAATTGAAAAAGTTAAAAGAAAGAAAGAAAGAAAGAAAGAAAGAAAGAAAGAAAGAAAGAAAGAAAGAAAGAAAGAAATCAGTAAACAGTTCTGCAAACCACTCACAGTAGAGCGCCACCTGGATGCCCTTCTCCAGTTTCTTGCCTCCGCAGGTCACAGTGCACAGGTAAGAATGCTCGTTCTCCACGCCCACAGGGCTCAGGGTCAGCGTGGACTCGGTCCCCTCACTCCTCACCTTTCCACTCAGAGGGCTGTCTATCTGGGTTCTCCAGGAGAAAGATGGGGACTCGCAGCCCATGACGCCACATGTCAACACCACGGAGCCGCCGATCTGAGCAGCAATCTGGGGCCCCGGAGAGATCTCGACGCTAAATGGTTTCTCTGAGGGCGGGGCAGAGAGAACAAGATAGAAAAGAAGGTAAGATTTTTTTTTCTTCTACCATCGCATTTGTGCTGATCTTTATTCTTTCTGAACTCTTTTCAGCTAATATCTGTGCCGGAAGCAGTTACTTTTCTCATCTGGGGATTATTTAAGAATGCATCCATGATCTGTCGATTCATTCATTTAACTGAAAGAATGTAGATAAAAATGAGTCGAGAGAGGTTGGCAACTTTTCATAGCAATAATCCAGTGTCTGCTCAAATGCAGTTTGTCAAATCACTACAATAGTGCACAAATAATGTAAGTGACTTTTGTGTGCCAAGCAATTATGTAAACTGCTTTATATATATTATCTCATTTAGTCCTCACAACAATTTCATTAACTGGTACTATTATTTCTTCTCTGCTTCTTTCTACTCTTCTCTCTCTTCTTCTTGAGGAAATGTAGGTTCACAAATTCTAAATAACTTTACCCTGCCTGCATGTGGCAAAATTTGAATTTGATGCTAGGGGGATCTGACTCAAGATCCCAGCTTGCAGTTGTTAGAACAACTAAACCAAGTCATCTTCATATGGAGGCAAAAAAGATACAAAAGAGGTACTGTAGAAAAACTACCAAAAGTCTTCTAATTGGATACAATACCCATAATGGACCAACACTTAGGGCTTCTGTTTCAATGATACAATGTTATACCATTGAAAGTCACACAGAATCACATGGCAAGTAAAGCCAAAATCTAAGCATTAAAGTGATACATAGGTAATTTCCAAAATCTGGTTCATGCAACGTGAAAATACTTAACAACTAGTTCAGAAGCAGAAAGCTGAGATCTGAGGTCAAACGCCAAAGTCTCAAATACCCAGGAATGCTCTTTGGCCATCAGTCCTATCTCTGCTGGGCAACAGGCTTCTTTTGGATGACCGTTGCCTAGAGAGAAATGGAAGTTCAAGTCTTGACTCCATTTCCCTGAAGAAACTGGAAGAGGTTGAGCAACTCACAAAGCAACAGATGAGACTCCAGAAAATCACCAAAATCCTCCTTGTAAATAGCAGACTGGAGATAGAAGAATCAAATCTCAATATATAAATAACCCAAGTATACTGCACTTTGCATGGTTCTCATCTGCACCAGAAGTTATTTTTCTCAAATTGCTTCATCTAATTTGTGACAGCTTAATATTTTCTAAAGAAGACTCTCCTTGAACTACCTTAATAAACTGACATGCTGCTAGATGTTGAGAGATCATTCACAACAATAACCAGAGTTCCCAAATTCCTTATATGCCAGTGTGAGAAGGAGGAACCTTAAAACAAATCCACTCCCTTCCTGTGAACATTTCTCAGATCATTCTTTAGTGGGGCTGCATAGATGACCATGTGAACTTGCAGCTTCTGGGGAAGGAACTCCTTTAGGTGTAAGGGAATGAGAAAATGTCGGTAAAAGTTTCAGTTAGACAGGAGGGATACTTTTTTTGAGATCTATTGTATGATATGATGACTAGTTAATAATAATAACATATTATTATTATATATTTAAAAATAACTTGAGGCCAGGCACAGTAGCTAAAGTCTGTAATCTCAGTACTTTGGAAGGCTGAGGTGAGGGGATTGCCTGAGCCTATAGGTTTGAAAACAACCTGGGCAACTTGGCAGGACTGCATCTCTACAATAAATCAAAAACTAGCCAGGCATGGTAGCGCACACCTACAGTTCTGGCTACTTGGAAAGCTGAGGTGGAAGGATCGCTTGAGCCCAGCGGGTCGACACTGGGGTGGCTGTGAGCATGCCACTGCACTCCAGCCTGAGTGATGGAATGAGATGCCAACTCAAAAAAAAAAAAACTTAAAAAGTTAATTTCAAATTTCTCACCATAAAAAATGTTCAGTGGAGTGAGGGAGATGTTAGTTGATTTAATCCTTCCACACTGTAAACATTACATTGAGCCCTGTAAATGTATACCATCATGTCAATTAAAAATAATATTAATTTTAAAAATAAACAATAAATACAGTCAGTTATAATTGAAAAAGTATAGGATTTTAGATTGAAATGAACCTTATTAAAATCATAGTAAATGCAACTAAAGAGCTATTTGATCCTAGACAAATTGAGAACTATGCTGAGCTGGAGTTTTTTAGTCTGTCTCATGGTGATGAGATAATATATATATAGTAGAATCCTGGAAAATATCAGATGCGCAATCAACAGGTGGTACCATAATTCATCTTTGAGACTCCATTCTCTCATCTACAAAATGGATATAAAATACTTACTCTTGGGTTATTTCTTGAAGATTACAGATGGTGTATCATCTAAGAGGTTGCTGTGTTATAATAGCATATAAAGTGAACACATAACTGGTGTACAGTGAATGCTGTTTTTAAGAGCATCTTGCAATCGTTCCAGTGAGACACAATAAACAAATGCAATGGCAAGAGGGTTGAAGAAGAGAACATAGTCTAGGGGTCATTTTGAGGGAAAACTAACAGGATTTGGCAGCATGGAATGGAAACCTGAATTTGGGAGTAATCAACATAAAGCAGTTCAATTCTTGGAAGTCTAGCATGAGAAGAAAAAGAACCAGGTATGCTAACCTGGAAATACCAACATCCAAGGGGCATGAAGAAGAGAGAGGGGCAGGGAATAAGGCAGTGAAGAAATGATACAAGATGAAACAAACCAGAAAAGCAGAGCTATGGACACTCTGGGAAGAAAATCCTCCAACAAGTATAAGTAGGACAGGTAGATATTTGTGCTTTCAGACATGGCAATCAGATGGGCCAAAAGTGAAACTCAGGGAAGCAATGCATGCATTGATGCTGTATCACTGTTGCTCAAATCCCAAGAGCAGCACCATTGTCATTGCTTTTTCACATTTTACTCACCTTGAACAATTAATTCCACCTCTTTTCTGTCTTTCCCAATCAGATTAACTCCTTCACACACATAAATTCCAGAATCTTCCATCCTCATAGCAATTAAGGTGAGAGTTGCATTCCCGGAAAGCAGCTGTAGATTCCCATTGTCTAATTTCTTGCTCCAGAAAATCTCTGGAGCTGGCAGACCCTCACTGGAGCACATCATTGTCACAGAGCCACCCTCTTTCAGACGTGTAGAAGGATTCACAGAAATAACTGTATTCTTGGGTGAAACTGAAAAAGCAAGGCACAACCTCAGTGATTGCTAAACATCATCCCAATCCAACAGCAGTGGGACATGTCTCTCACAGACTATATTCACATTCTTCCACAATTTGATGAGCTTACTCTGCCAAATTAGTATAAAGAACTGCTGAGTCATTAGAAATAGTCAATGTTGTTTCAGACTAAGGTGACTGAGGGTTTTTGTTGTGTTGTTTTTGATGTTTTGTGTTTTTAGATGGTCATAGATACTGAAATTAAGAAGGACTGTGTAGCTCAATCTCCCACCTGAGGGCAAGGGTCCCATCTAAGAATCCTTGCCAATTGCTCATTCAAGTCAGCTTCAACATGGTCTCATGAAACAGTCCATTTGGATTTTGGACAGCTCTCATTATGAGAACTTTCCCCCCTATTGAAATCAAATCTTCCTCTTTGTAACTTTGACAAACTTAAACACATTGTTCATAGTTCACCTCTCAGCTGTTACAGATGGAACTAAACCACCCTTAACACAGCTGTCTTTCAAGTACTTAATGAGAGTTCTCTTTCCCAGATTTTGTATTCTCCAGGAAAAACATCCCCTATCTTTACTATTCTTCTCAAAATATCATTAAAAGACTTTCAACTCATTCTCTCTTGGCTAAATAAGACAATATTCCTTTTAAATGTCATACCCAGAGCAGAGCACAGCAACATAGTCTAGAACAGAGCACAGTGAGCCCACTCATGCAATTCTGGAACAACAGAATGCCCTCAAATCCCCTAGTAGTCTCAGGAAGAGGAGAGGCAATCAAACACAGACATACACACAAATAAGTGCTCACCTTGGCAAGTTTCTACACCTGTGCAGCTAGGTGTAGAAGGCATAAGAGTTTACAAAAACAAGATTAAAAACATCTTATTATTTGGGCCTTTTTCCTGCTACTGTAAGCCCCCTACATACAAACCTTCAAGCTGCCAGTTTTCAAAGATGCAGACGTGTGCTCACATGTCCAGTCACGGAAGTTTGTTCATGGACTGGCATACGTTGTCATGTGTGTGCAACCTCTATGCTTCTGTGTACTTTACTGTATAGTGCTGTTTTTTAAATGTATTATTGTGTGAAAAATATCATAAACCTGTTACAGTACAGTACTATTTAGCTAATTGTGTTAGTTGGATAACTAGGTTGACTTTGTTGGACTTATGAACAAATTGGATTTACAAATGCACTCTCAGAACATAAACTGATTGTATGTAGGGGACTTATTGCACCCAATCAAGTGTTATTATTATCTCCCTTTGACAGGAATTAACTAACCCAAGCTCATACAGTTAATAGAGGCAGAAATTAAGTTCAAGTCTTATCTGAACCCAGTGTTCTTTTCATTAAACTATGCTATTGGCAAATGTTCTCAAGAATAAAAATGGAGTAAAAGTTATACACAAGTTTCTTGTTGACTTGTTAGCTAAGTGCATTGCTATATACATCCAAGACTGCATTCCCATAGAGACCAGCCCACATTGCACAAGCACTTACTGTAGACTTGCATTACTTTTGTAGTTTCCCTTTCTTTGGGCACAGAGTCCATTTCATAAATGTTTAATCTGGCTCGACAAACAAGAAATTCTCCAATATCTTCAATGACAGGAGTAAAGGTTACTTCCAAACTCTTGGTTTCCAGGGACTTCCTGTCTACATCATCCAGAAACTCTTGATTCTTCATGAGATGGTTTCCTTTCAGTAAATCCATCTCTAGCCTGTCAAACGGGTACACGTCAGGCACCAAGCACTTGACAGTGATCGGCTTCCCAGCCTCCAGAGGGCCACTGAGATGAATCTCTGGATACTTAGGAAAAGCTGCAAAGGCCAAACAAAGACATGAGTGGGCTCTGTGCTCCCGTTTTATAAGGTCTCTTACTGTTTTAACACAATGCAAATCAAGTCAAACATTCTTATGAGTATAGTCTTAATACAGCAGAATTGTTGAAATAGCCTTTCATGATTTGAGAGTTGGTTTAAGGAGCAATAATTAGAATCAACTATCTTTTAGAGGATTTTACAATTCTGATTCTGTATATATTCAGAGTTACATGTTATTGAAGCAAGATAAGGAAGAAAAAAAACCGATGTTTATTTAAACATACATGTGCCTGTCACTGTGCTATAGGTTGAACATAATGACTTCATTTTATCCTCATCATGACCCTAAGAGAGAGAGACTGCATTTCATGGATAAGAAGAAAATTTGGACTTAGTATATTTGCATAATTTGTCTGAGGTCACATGACTAGTAGATTAGAAAGCCAGGTTTTAAACTCAGGATTTCTGTTATTCTGTATTGCTCCTGCAGATTTGCATGATATGATATCACCTTTTTTAAAAATTTTAGTCAGGGTAGATATATTTCCACTTTACAGGTAATGACTGTAAGGCTCAGAATGTTACTGCAAAGAATAGTCATTGGGCAAGATAGGCTAACTAATGAAAAGACCAACTTCAAATAACTAGCTTCTGAAAATGGTGTCTTGGGTAGGAATTCAACCACCAGAAAGGTATGCCTGTGCAATCTTTATGTTCTAGAAGCCAGATCTGCCTCCAGGCCTGCCTAACTCAAACTCCCAAACAGTACTCCATGGAACCTTCTAGTACAAGGAAGACACTAGATTCCGGTTAGCCATTGCCACCTTTACATGGGTTACTTTTTCATTACATACTGTCATGAGAGCAACACATCAGTGGATTCAAGACTATGTAGTAAAAAGAAAACAAAGGTCTCAACTCTATAAAATGTTACAATCGAATATGGAATTGAGACAGAACTGTTAAACACAAAGAGAAACACACTCTTGGAGAAAAACCTGGGGTAAGAGAATTAAAGACAGAAGGGTCTTCATTTCTCTCTTTTAAATTGTCAACTTTTTGGTACTTGAGGGCAAAAGACAAAGGAAATGGAAATGCTTCATTATGTGAAGAAATATGGTATCTTTCATTTTTCCACCAACAAATTCTGTCCCTCATATTTTGTAAGAAATGTGCCTATCATCCACACAGTTTGATGCCAGATGATATAAGAGCCTGCTATTTTCCCCCGTATTGACATGAGGGGACCTTTCAAGGGGAGCAGAGGGTTGCACAGATGTAAGCTGTGCACGTACAAGCAGCATAATTGAAAACAGTCAGCCTCACACAGTTTCCTGGGAAGTTTTAGCAACACATGGAGTTTGTAAAAGAATCAATTGAGGTTACTGGGCAAAGCTAGGTTCCGGTACAGTAGAAAGGAACCAAAATAATTATAGGCAAATGAGGTCTTCATGAAGAAATTACCATAAATGAGTTCAGTTCTTTTTAGAAACAGAGGCCATCAGTAACCAAAGGCCAGTGGTTTATGCCAGTTTAACTTTTTACTCCTCTTGCTAACTTCATTTGCTGATTTGAGAATGAAAAGGGATGCATTTTGGTAGGCTGGCAAACTAGGGAGGTATTTATTCACATTCATGAGGCAAATTTAATTCATTATAGAAATATGTCTGGAGTTGAGCACAAGGGCTTCATGGCATGAAAAATAAAAATAAAAAATTCTAAATGTATTGACATCAAAATCAAATGAGTGAAACATTTGCAGATTTTAAAATTATTTCTAAGAAGATAAATTTATACTAAAGTCTATTACTAATTATAGATCTTCTACTTAATCTTTAGTTTTAAGCACCAAATTAAATAGGAATAAATGAACAGAAATTTATTCCCAAAGGATGGCATTTATAAATCATATAGATGCATCGACAGGTACACATGTAAGGATATCATCAAATGCACATTTTTTAAGAAAAAGAAGTTTAAAAAGTTAAAAAGCTTAGCGATTTTTCTTTCATAGCTAAGGAAACTGGAGCCCAAAAAGTTCAAGTCTTACATTATGCATGGCCACCATGATTTTGGCAGGGATGGAAACAGAGGCCAAGATTTGGAGTCCAGTCTCAACTGTTTCTAACTTTCCTGATGCCATGTGTTCTAACTGGCCAAGGATCTGTACATGAATATCCTTTTAAAAACCTTTTTTAAAAATTTTCTTTAAAAAACTGCTTTAAAGCAAAATCAACAGAAAACCAAATATTCTTTGATGTACTCACAGTAGATTTCCACTTGGATTTCTTTCTCCAGCTTCCTAGATCCGCACATGGCTGTGCACAAGTAAGAATGTTCGTTCTCAAAATGCACGGGATCCATGGTCAGTATGGACTTGGTCCCCTCATTCCTCAACTTCCCGTTCAGCGGACTGTCTATCTGGGTTCTCCAGGAGAAAGAGGGGGACTCGCAGCCCGTGGTACTGCAGGTCAGTGAGACAGAGTCACCAATCTGAGCGAGCAATCTGGACTCAGGGGTGGTCTCGATTTTAAAAGCTTGAGCTGCAAAAGCAAAAAAGAGAAAAGCAAACTTATCACTGCATTGTCTAGCATGCCACTCCCTCTTCTCTTTTCTAGTATAATGTCCAAAATATGACAGTATAGTTATCTTTCCTGAACTGCTTCAAACTAACTGAAGGAAACCAGAAAGCACTGAAGTCATTGCCAAAGAAAGTGTTGGAATCGTCTTACTCAAGAGAATTCTTAGTTTGACCTTGATACCCATTTATCAAAGTTGTTTTGTTATTTGCTAAGTTTGAACTTGGTATTACATAGAGGAAAACAAAGAGATAGACTTACTAGAGATAGAATCCAAATTACTCATTTGATTTTGGAAAGAAATTACTAAAAAACATCAATTTGCTGCTCTAATTATGACAGTCTAATCGTATACAGCAAAACTCAGTAGCACATTAAAAGTTAGGTTACATTAACTTTTCCCACTGTTTAAAATCCTAATGCCTTTCTTCACTACACAGCAAAACTGACTGAAGCTAAAACCAGGGCTAAAAAGGAATGCCAGCATTTGAAACAGATTGAGGAGAACTTACAGGCTACAAACACTGTCCAAAGTATGTTTGTGGCTCCAAAGATCACGACCATCTTCCCAGGCATTTTAAGTTGCTGCTGTGATGAGAAAATAATGGTTCTCAAAACTTTGCTTCTGTCCCGCCTGAAAGTGCCTGGGAAGAGTCTTCAGTTCCTAAAGCCAGTGAGGCTGAATGAGCAGTGAAATAGAAAGTCTGCTCTTTATAAAGGGGCTCCTTCAGAGGTAGAGGGAAATCCCTTCAAGGGGAAACCCGGAGCAGAGCCAGGGAAAAGTGTAACTGACACCCAGCCAAGTTCCAGTATTAACCCCTTCTGTGGCTGAAACCACAGTCTGTCCTGGGAAAATACGACACTTCCAAGACTACAAAATACAGGCTTTTCCTCACTATCTGCTTTAAAAGGCTGTCTTTACTAAAAAGATACAAGATCATGCTTATTGCAAGCATGCGCGCATGCACACACACACACACACACACACACAGAGAGAGAGAGAGAGAGAGAGAGAGACAGATTGAGATTGAATACTCTGGTTTTCAAACTGGATAAATAACCACTATGTCATGTGAACTACTGTTCTCCATTAAGAAAAGAGGTTAAATTTTCTCTTACAAGAAAAAGGAAAAGGTTCTTTCTTTTGATTAGCCATTGTTTACAAAAAGAGACAACATAACTTGTTCGTTTTATATTTTTTATTTATAAAAGCAGTTCTTTTGACATTCACTTTTTGAAATGATTTATTTGCAGTAGAAAGTAAAGGAAAGCAACTGAATATTACTGCCAAAACAAGGGAAATAATTCTTCTCTTTTACTTCAGAAAAGTTACCAACTCGGGTTGAATTGCTAGATCATTGGAAGTCTTTTACAGACTTAGATGCAAATATATGAAGCTCATCTGAAGTGGCAAATCTCTTGGGTTGTAGTATTTAACCACAAACCCAGTTGTACCATGAAAAATAGTTTGTTTTTGTTATAGGGAAGGGGATAACAGCCAATTTTATGTTCTTTTTCCCAATGAAATGTCTTTTTAAAAAAAATCTCAATTGACTGGCTAGTCTAGCCTTGCACACACATAGCCAAGTCTTTGCAAAATGCTTGCCCATCAAAAAGAAACCGGAACAGCTACTTCCTTGAATTATACACATGTGGGTCTACCTCCCCCGTCAGTTAATCAGTTCCTTTCATGACCGGGACCAGTTCTTGTTCATCATTGTGTCTACTTTGACAATATCCAATGTGTGAGTACCAAAAAACACCCTGCAATAATAAAGATTATAAATTTGGGGGAAAAACTTCTGAAATACTAGCAATAATATACATATATAACACATGGAAAAAAATTAGATTCTACAAGAAAATTTCAAAGTTCATAGACACACAGGGATGTGTACAATAAAAAAAACACTGTACTATGTGACAAAGGTCATGCCTGGGCTCTGGTGTCTACAGCTGTTCCACATGACTAGAGAGGCTTCTGGAACACCTCTTGGATACTGACGTGACTCCTGCTATGGGACACAGAGAGAAAGAGAAATGGGAGAAGCTATTCTAGGACTATGGTGATATGTAAGTGTGACTTTACCTACCAGATATCTAGGGATCGGAAACGTGGGTTCAGGGAAAATTAGCTGGTAAACAAGTGACCCAGAGGCCCTTTACAGTGTTCTTGTTGTAGAAGAGGAGATCAATACCATGAAAGACCACTGCCCAGCTTCATAATAGGTCAAAAACTTATGATAGAATTTTATGTTCCTCTGAGGCTCAAAGACAAATGTCAATAGGCTGAAAAATGGAATCCTTCTCACCAAGTCAAGATGAATTAGTCTAGTTCTGAGCTTGGATATGATTCTAAGCTTGGAACATTGGAGGATTGTCTCATCTACTGACTCAACTCCTAAATGAACTTGACAAATATTTGATCAAGTCCCTCGTGATGTCTTTGAGTTGTATGCTATCTAAGGCTCTACCTACTCCTCTCAGGTAGAGTTGAACACAGTCCCTTCTGTGGCCTCACAATGGTGAATGCATGCCCACCGAGCATCCATCTTGTTGCATTTACCTGTTCATACGTCTGTCTTTCCTACTTTTCTAACTCATATGGCTTCACTCTGCTTCATCTCAACATAGCCCAGAATAAAGCATTTATTAAAATTTGGGGGATGCATGAGTGAATAGAGTTGAAGTGTAAGGTTAACAGGTTGAGACTAACTTGTCTGAACAGAGTATGACTGAGTTTTGTCTTTGAACTTTTCAGTTTGACACTTTTATCAACAACATAGAGCACATGATTATCTAATTCATTCATAATGCAAGACTGGGAAAGAGAGTTAACCTTAATGATAACAGAATCAAGATAAAGAAGATCTCAAAGGATTTGATAATGGTATAGATGATGAGGTAAAACTTAATTGGGATGCATTAAAGCTCAGCACTTAAATGTAAAACATCCAATGCTTGAGCACAGTATGGGAGAGAGTTGACTTGGCCATAATTCCCAGGAAGAACCTTTGGTGATTTTCATTAACAATAAAATGAACATGAGCCAAAATTTCCATGAGAAAACAAAATAGCTGTGAGAAGTCCAGCTTTCACTCGGAGTGAGTCAACCTTCTAATCAGCTGGGGTCATTATCTCTCAACACTACCCACCCACCACACAATATTGGGAGCAGGGGAACTTATTCGGTGTGTCATTTCTTAAGAAAGAGACTGGCAAAATAGAGGGTGTGCCAAAAAAAGTGACAAAAATGGTAGACATCTCTAAAATCCCTCCCTAGTAGGACATATTGAAGGAATAGGGCATAATCTACCTGGAGAAAAGACACCTATAAAGCAATGTGATAGCTGAATGATCAATGTGCAGAGTAAGGAATTTACTTGTTGCTCTATGCTAATTCAAAAGCTAAAAGTAGGACTCACGGGTGGGCAGTTACTAGAAGGGCCAGGAATGTGTGTGCCCTGTGCATCATTAGAGCTTAGCACTTAACATAGCAGCCAATAAATAGAAGGGCCTCCATAAATCACTATCAAGTGAATAAACACTAACACTAACTTGAAAACTTGATTCAGAACTCTGTAGTTGTGAGTTCAAGTCCAGCTACTCCACCTAGTGTTTACAAAACCTTGCATAAGTGTGTATGCAGCTTCTCTGAGTAGGTTTATAAATGCTCACAGAGGGATACTAGTACCATTGCAACCAATTCACATGATTTAATAACTATCAAATCAAAACTGATCATGTGAACTCTCCTTAAATAAATACAGTAAAGTGTTATCTAAATGGTATGTAGTAGGATGCAAGCATACTAAGCTCATTGTAGAGAAGGACTTTCCAGTTATGAAATCTTTTCAACAATGCAACGAATCCCCATGAGAATTCACCAACTACTAGTCACTGAAGTATTCAAGCAAAGGTTGGATGACATCTCTCAACAATGTGGTAGGGGTCAAGTTTTGCCTTACATAAGATCTAAACTGGATGGCTGTTAAGGTGCCCTCCAATGCTAAGATTCTATTATCATGGTTCATGCTCACCATTCTTTCTAGTCTAACTCCACCAATCCTTTCGCTGTCCACATCAAAATTATAAGCATCTTCTGATGTTGCTGTGGTTGGACTCTGAGATGCTTCAAGGATGTTTCTTTTAGCCTGCTTAATAACTACTGAATTCATAGCGACTCCAGCTCTTTCAGGATTTCCAAGTTGTCAATTTATTATGGACTTCCCTGAGATTTCTAACCTTTTTTCTTGAGTGGCCTAACACATCTGAGGGAAGTGACATTCTTAACAGTAACTGTGGCTCATTATGGCAACAATTCTTACCCAGGTGAGAGAAAGATTAATTTAATTTTTGCAGGGCACATAAGAATAAGGAAAGTTGAAAAACCACCTCAGTATATTCTGTGATATCAACTTCTTCATCCTTGGAGAATCACTACTCTAGACAGAGCCAAAGGATCTATGTCTACAACATCATTTGCCTTTATGTCACAGACATCTTTCATAGTGGTTTAATTAAATGGAGGTCTAAGGGTATGCAGTTCAAGACTGGGTCAACACCTTAGAGAAACATGGAGGACAAATATATGATTCCAGATTCAGTATTATCCTGCTTTACTTGTGACTGACCCTCATGTCCCCAAGATAGCTGCTTTGTCACCAAGCTTTAATCTGCATTTCAGGCAAGAGAGCAAGGAAAAAGTGAAGAACAAGAAGTCAAAGCCAACGGAGTCTGTCCCCTTTTAAAGAGCTTTCTGAGAAGTCCCAGACAGTGACTCCCACCCATATCTCATTGAAGAGGTTGAAGATTGAATATTTTAACTGAATACACTGTTGCCCCCTAACAAATCAGGACTCTGTTGATAAGAAAGAGGGAAGAATGAATGATGAGTAGGCAGGCAGTGAGCAGCCAATGTCACTATTTCCTAATTCAGCTCAATTCAAAGAATGTTTATTGAGAAACAACTAAACAGACACTGTTCCAGCGTGGGGAAATGTATAAATGAAGACATGGACACAGTTCTCACATTAGAATGAAAATCTGAGTGGTGTCAGTAAAGAATCTTCACATTGTTCAATTCGGAAAAGTTGAACTTCCGTGACCCAGCAGTGACTCAGAAAAGAGGCTATTTACTTATCTGCAATCAGGAAATAAAATTTATTTTAGCAAGATGACTGATGTAAAGCAAGCTACAGGAAGGATCATTGGTAAGAATTTTGCTTCACCTGAATTTATAACTTTCTGGAAGCTTGTGAAAATGTTGGTGATCATTAAGAGTAAAAATTTCTATTAAAACATACACAGAATATGAATGGCTTATTAAATATTAATATAACACTAAATTATTACATAAAATAATAGGAATAAGACTGTCAATATGAAAATTATTTCTCCTTTCTCTTTTGTAAATTTATTTAATGGAATTCAGAATTCAATCATTTATGTTTTGACTATTCCATGTGTTTAAGTTTGGCATTTCAGGTAGATAGAGGTGCCTCTGTGTCTTCCAATTCTCCTGTTTGGAAAGATTTTTCATCTTCTTTGTGAATCCCCAGCTCTGGCCTCTTATTTTTCTTTGTTTTGTTTTGTTTTTTAGAGTCAGGGCTTCACTATGTCACCCAGGCTGGAGTGCAGTGGCACAATTATAGCTCACCACAGCCTCGACCTCCTGGGTTCAGATGATCCTTCTACCTCAGCCTCCTTAATAGCTGGGACTACAGGGTGCATGACACCACACCTGACTAATTTTTTTTTTTGTAGAAACAAGGTCTTGAACTGGACTCAAGTAATCCTCCCACCTCAGCCTCCCAAAGTGCTGTGATTACAGGCATGAGCCACCACCATGTCCTATGATCTTCTTAAAAAGCATCTCACCTTGAAACTTTTCTATGACTTACTATTTCTGGCATGGGATTTATTTTCTCAATGTTTTTTTTTCATGTTTTGGGTATAGAAGTCTTGCTCATTTTTACATATTACCTGATCTGATGCTCTGTCTGCCCCAAGTGCCTATGAAATGGTATGAAATAATAAGTGCATGCTTTCTGAGGCAATAATCCAGGATATTTCTTTCATTTACCAATGACATTTCACATTTGTGTAACTTTTTTATTTTGTATTTTTTTGAAACAGTCTTGCTCCATTGCCCAGGCAGAAGTGCAGTGGTACAGTAAGTCCCCCACATATGAATGAGTTCCATTCCAAGAGCACATTCAAAAGCCCAATATACCGTAAGTCCAACAAAGTTAACCTAGGCACCCAACTAACACAATTGGCTATGCAGTACCAACTACATCACTGCTACCTTTATGCTTGCTTCTGGACCTAGACTTGAAACAAAGATACTGTACTACTGTACTCCATACAGTACAGTAAAGTACACAAAAGCACAACCACTTGTAGAGGACACACGCATGTGACAATGTACGCCATGAACTAACTTACATGATTGGACAAGTGAACGCACATTAGCATCTTTGAAAGTTCACAAATTGAAGGTTCGTATGTAGGAAACTTACACTACAATCCTAGTTCACTGCAACCTTGACTCCTAAGATCTCCCACCCTGCCTCAGCCTCCCTAATAGCTAGGCACATGCTACCACCCAGGGCTAGTTTTTAAATTTTTATTATCTTCTTAATTTGTTTTCATTTATTTTAAAGATGTGGAGCACAATTCAGGATTAGGTAGATAAGAGGTCGTCCTACAGGTTAAGTTTGGGCCTCCCTTTGGACCCCACTTCTCCTAGTGTGAGATCAGATACCCTCATTGATGTTATGTACTCCTCCTGACCCCTGGCAGCATTCCACTACTGCCAAACCCTTTCTTATAGTGTTCTGATAAATGTTCAGGGTCTGCTTATGAATGAGAACATGTTATGCTGAAAGGAAAAAACAAACAGCCCTATTAAACAGTAAGCAAAAGATATGAATAGACACTTCTCAAAAGAAGACATACAAGCTACCAACAGATACATTTTTTTAAAATGCTCAGTCTCACTAATCATCAAAGAAATGCAAATTTTTGTATCATTTATAGAGATGAGTATCTGGCTATGTTGCCCAAACTGGTCTCAAACTCCTGGCTCAAAGCACTGTATCCAGTCATACATCTGTGTATCGCTTTATCTAAAGCGTTGTCCAGAGGTAGCCTCACAGCAAGCCTGTGACTGAGGCAAGGGGAGTGTTATTACCTTCATAGTGTTTATCAGGAAACAGCAGCTCAGAGAAGTTTGGTGACTTGAGCAAGTTCATACAGACAGTGAGCCACAAGAGCTGGGTCTCTGGCACCCCTCACTCCCAATCCTCCTCAGAGTGCACTGTGCTGAGCTGCCTCAAGGCTTGTTGGAGGAACGCACCTTTTCTTCCAGCATTAATGCTGGCCTTTAGAGAACCTAGATGCCCATGAGACCTGATTTTCATCTACAACTGGGGATACGACAGATGACCCAAGAGAGGTATCCGCTCCTCCTCAATATGGTGACCATCAGCGTCTTAACACATCTTCAGGGCCATTTTTGAATTTTAAATACTGGGACAACTTTTGCTGAGCATTCAGATTCTACTGTAGGTGAGTAGACAGTGTGGGAACAACTGATTTACTCAAGGAGTAAGGGCTATAACTCAAAAAAAAAGGAATTCTCTTTGCCCCCCTGTTGGAGCCGTGGAGGAAAGCCTGAGCACCAGAATGTCCCTCCTGGTCATGTCCTTGTAGCTGCCTCCAGTCAGCCCAAGTGGAATGTCCTCGGAGGACGGCCCCTCAAACCCCAGCCCAGCATCCTTCCAGGCCCCAGTGAATCCAATTCCATTACTCTTTTGCAGCATAAACAATGCAAGGGAGTAGAGGCATACAAACATTCAGACACTTCCCACTCTAGAATGACTGCAAATTCATTTTTGAGAGGAAACTTGGAGCAGACATTTCATGCGCTTTTGGTAGACAGGGACAAGTAAATACATAAGAAGTGGGGGAAGCAAATACTATGAGAGAAACTCACTCTAAGCAAATTTATTTATTAGAAATGGGTCATAAAATTATATGACCAAATTTGGAAGTGATCACATAATGCACAATCATCAGAGTTTGAAATATTTTAAAAATTACATTTTCAAGTAAAAAAAAATTTTCTGACATTTTACTCTAGCATCGACCTTTTTTACCCAATGCATAACATCTTTGGAAATCTCCCTTTAAAATATGAAGATTTTAACATTTTATTGCTAAATTAAAGTTTCAGTTTTTATAAGCAACACATAAGATGTCCCTTTGGAACCTAGAAGCCTTTCAAGAACTGCAGCTCAGCATTCCTCTGTTGAACTGTTTAAGATATTTTGACATTTGTAGGGTACCATTAAAAGTTGAAGTTGTAATGTAATAAATGAATTGGGAAAAATAAGTAGGTAGTGGTCAGAAAGTGGAACTCTTGATTATTGAGATTTCCGAGTTAGGGATACTATGGGTGATGACAAATTTTAGAAAATGGCCATATGAGCAAATGACTAAGGCTGGGTAGAAGAAATGACTATTATAAGCAAGGAGTCAAGGAACTCAGTGGTCAGGTCCATTTTTTTTTTTTTTTTGAGTTGGAGTCTCACTCTGTCACCCAGGCTGGAGTGCAGTGGCTACTCCCGGCCACCACAGCCTCGACCAGCTGGGCTCCGTCGATTCTTCCGCCTCAGCCTTCCAAGTAGTTGGAACTGCAGGCGCACGATACCATGCCTGGCTAATTTTTTGATTTATTGTAGAGATGAGGTCTCACCAAGTTGCCCAGGTTCTCGAACCTGAACCCGCAGGCTCAGCCAATCCACTCACCTCAGCCTCCCAAAGGCGTGGGATTACAGGCTGAGCCACCGAGCCCAGCTAGGCCCATTCTTTACTAAGTATAAAGACAGAAATGGTGAAGAGGAGAAGATTGAATCAGGTGCTCAAATTATTAAATAATGAAGTAGGGTTACCAGAAGATATCAAGAGGTTCAAGGAGATGGGTTTTGGGCAGTAAGTGGTGAGGAGAGAGAAGAGGATCCCTAATCCAATCTCTAGGCTCTGTGGCTTGTAGGGTCACCATCTGACAGGGTTCCAGTAGAGTATTGTCAAACCAAGCCAGGATTCCATGAGAATAAAAAGATGAAAGAAAGACTTAATGGAGGTAGACAATACCAGGAATTTTGCAGATGACTGACCTTAAGTTCTTGAGGGCACAATGAAAGTCTTGAGAGACCTTGAATCGACTCAGAATAAGGAGTGAACAGAGATGTGCTGATAATGAATCCAGAAGTTTGGACTTGGTGAGGGGGATGTAGAAAGGTGGAATTAATCCTAATGGTCTGTTAGGTGAAAATCTGGACCAGACCTAAAGATCACCATCCTCCAGGTCTAGCTTTATGAGCAATTTGCAGTGGAGGAGTGGCCCTTCCAGGAGCTCATTGAGCTTTGGAAGAAGCAGAATGGAGGAGTCAGTCTTAACAGGAACAGCTCGGGAGGCTCCTCTTAGGTCCTGCAACAGAATCATTAATACTTGATGAACTTGCTCCAAAGAGCTAGTCAGATAGACTTACTAGGGTGCAAATGAATACTAGTGATACAAAACACCATTTCCTGACAAGTAAAAATGTCCCAATTAATCTTGCCATCTGATCCAATTTAAACATTGGGTGTTCAAAGACTAACTGAATTACAGGAGGGTGTTATAAAGATCTCACACTAGCAACATGCTTTGTAATTTTAAAAGTTCTTTAAGATATTTCATCCTATGTGAACCTCCAAACAATCCTAGGAAGTACACAAGGTGAGCTTTTTTTTTAAATCTCCATTAGAAAGATGAGGAAACAGGGTCAGAGAGGTTAATTGACCTGCTCAAAGGTATACAGTTAGAGAATAGGAAAACTAAGAATAGAAGTTAAGTTTCCTAATTCTACATTGAGTGTTCTTTCTACTCTAGCACACTGCCTGCTTTCAAAACAGTCTTGATTCAGCTGAACCCAGATCTTTTTAGGTCTTCCTGAACTGGTGGTGGTCCAGGAAAGCCTTGTACTTAACTTAGGCATCACCCTTTTCCAGGATATTGTATCATCAGATATGGATTATTTTTACCATTTTTTTCCTCTGGGTTACAAAAACCAACTTCCCATTTCCAAATCAGACTTAAAATTCATTGCCCTGTTAAGCAAAAAATAATAATAAATAAAAATTGTGAAGTAAGTCAACTAAATTCAAAAACTCCCTGTTTTCTATCTCTGTATATTTTTGTTGGCTCAGAACATAAGCTGTGGAAATTCCAAGACTTTCATATAAAAAAATTATTAAAGCTTACTTGGGATTTGCCACATTATAGCTAAAATAGGACATAAGGAGAATATCCTGTTTTTGAAGCCTTTCTGCCAGGATAGATACTATGAATACTAAGTGATTAAAATGTCCAGAAGGGAAATTGTAATATAAATATTGATTTTTCTTATGGAGACTACACATGTTTTTAAAAAATTTCCCAGGCAGGCCTTCTGAAATCCCAAAGAGGAATAAATAAATACATATATACCTATGTGGGGAGAAATGCCTAATGTAAAAGTGAAAGCAGACAGTTTAACCTGAAGGATCTTCCCATTTGAAGGATTTAGGCATCCACCAAGCAGTGGGCCCTGCGTCTTCTCCATCCCAGAGCAGGGGTTGTCTTTGCTCCCAATGACAATAGTCTTCACAAGTCAGCAGTTACCATGCAGCTTGACATTTTCCATGCCTCTTGGGATTCTGCAGGAGAGAGATGGAGTCCAGCAATTTTGTTTTTTATCTCGGGGCTGTTCTTTTCTCAAAGAATGACTGTAATATCTCTCCCCCACTTTTTCAGATTGGCAAAACTGGACAAAAACTTAGAAGTAATTGCACAGTATATCTCATCGTCAACATCACCAGGAACTTGTTAGAAATACAGATTCTCCAGTCTCACCTCAGACTATGGGATCAACAACTTGAGAGTGAGACCAGATAATCTACACAATTCTGAGGCTGCCGAAGTATGAAAACCACCATTCTCTAAAGAGTCCTTCCCAAGGGAATTCTTTTTCTTCCTAAGCTATCCAATAAAGGGAACCGGAAAGTGACTCCGGAAAGACTATAGTGAAAGTCTATGGGATAAAAGTCCAAGACCATAAATGAGACGTTTGTGTGGGAAGGGGTCTGAAAGTCATCTAATCCTGTAACTTTCAACCAGTTGGGAGCAGGCATGTGCATTATCGCCAATAATTTACTGTTCATAATAGTATGCTGCCTTTTGGAAGTGATTTGTTTTTTAAAAACGGATTCGATTTCAAATAATTCCCATGGCAATATCATTGTGCTTACTCACTGCATTCTGAAGTGCTTTCTTGACTGAGAGTCAAGAGATGAGTTTAGAGCCAGTCTGCTGTGAAGTGCTCATACCTCCTGGTCTATCTTATCTGTGAAGCAGTCAGAAAGATAACCAACATACTGTTAAGTACTATAGTTGTTGCAATTAGAAAAAAATGTCTGTAATGATATTTGTTTCTCATCCCTGTGAAATACGTATGACTTTCACCCAAATCTGGCTTGTGAGTGTAAAACTCATCCATCCTAGACTGTGGTAGAGGAAACTTTGAGCCTCTGATCAAGCTTAACCTCATCAGATGTAAATGTAGCAAATCACAGCAAGTAGCAGAAGAGCTGGTGCTGGGGTTCATGGCCCGTGATAGTCCCTGGTAGCACCAGGACATTTGCCTAAAGGATCAGTCCTTTTGAGCACGTTACAGCCCTTTGGAGCAGTTGCTTGAATGCTATCAGAAAAAGAATACATGACCATTTTGAGGACAAGAACGTTAACATAATTCGTTAGAACAGAAATGCAACAAGAGTGAAACAGAGACTGATATTTTTTAGAATTTTGCATTTGATGTGTTGTAGAAAAGGAGAGTAACAACTAAAATATTTCAGAGTAATGTCTTTAGATACTATGTCCTTTTACTGTGGCACTCAGTAGGTCTGTTATCTTATGTATTCCCCCATTGTTCCTAGGAGATAGACCCATTTCACAGAGTATAAACAGTAAGGAGGGTGTTCTGTGGTTTTACAGGATCACAGTTGGGGGCATTTTCATGTGGCAAATCCTTGCTCTACCACTGCTTTTTCGAACAACCTCAGGCAAGTTATTTTGCCTCTCTAAAGTTTGGTTTTCTCATCTACAAAATAGGGATAAAAATAATCCACATCTGGTAGGATGCATCAGGACTCACATGAGATGTATACTTAGTGGCATATCTCATGGGAAACAGAAAGTACTCAATAAATACAGCTAACCCTGAAAGAAAGGGAGAGTCTTTAATCCATATCTAAACTCTCATTGTTGACCTTTCTCTATTGGAACTGATGACACACCGTCCAAAGCACATGAATCTTTCTTAAAACCATTTTAGTCTGATTATGTAAACTGGGCAGTGTATGGTTTGAGTCATCAAGAAGATGAGGAAACTAAGTCACGGGAAGTGAGTTTGCCCTAGTCTCCATTTTCTGTGCATCTCTTTTCCTCTTCTGTGTGCTGTTTATTACTGGAAAACAGAATCTTCTGGAATCAGAAATAGGAGGTCATGGAATCATCTCAAAGACTGCCGATCACATCCTGTCATCTGAGGACAAGACTGACATAGAGAGATTCCAACACTGCCTCCATGTTGAGCAACAGTGCCTTAAGAGGGATTCTCTGAGCGTGGTCTCCAACAAGCAGCTTCAGCATCACCACAGAACTTGTCAGATATCCAGATTCTCTGACCTCACCCCAAACTACAGGATCAACAACACTGAGAGTGGGGCCCAGTAATCTGCATGACTCTGAGGCTCCTGAAGTATGAAAAGCAAAGTTCTCTAAAGAGCCCTCCCCAAGGGAATCCTGTTTTCTTCTTAGGCTATCCAACAAAGGGAACCAGAGACGCATTCCTGTGGTCCAAACTGCTTCTCAGAACAGAGACTCCATATATGTCACTAGTTTTGCTCCAGAAGAATACATAATGAGAAGAAGTGTCAAGATAAAGGGAAATAGCATGTCATGTCTTGATCCAAAGGATAAGAACATGAAGGCACTTAGAGGCACAGTTATTGTAAGGTCCCATTGCTGTTTTTTTCCTCTAGGCTTAACAAGCTCATGGTTGTTGAACTGGACAAGACCTTAGCCTTTGTCTAGTCTATCCAAAGCCCAGAGGAGTCATCACATTCCCAAATGCACAAGACTGTTTGCAGCAGAGACAGCAACCGGAACCCACACCTCTTGCCTAAAATTAGCTCACTGCTTTTTCAGTAGACAAATATACTGTGCTACTTTCTGAAAAATAAAAACATTACGACAATTGAAGAAACTGAAAGGAAATTTTTTTTTCTGAAACTCTAACCTGGCCTCTCATTTAACCCAGTTTCCTAATACTTGTTTTACAGCGTCTGTAAAGACATTTGCTCAAATAGCTGGTGACATTGCCATTGCCTGTAGGGGCTGATTGTCCAAAGAGTCATAAGAGGAGGTGGGGAGTGGATATACCAAAAACCACTGGTGGGGAGGGTATCAGAATCTCTTAGGTAAAGGTTCACAACATTTTACACCTCTCACTTTTTGCACACACATACCCGCATCCCAGGAGACCTTAAGAAGGATTTTCTTCTCCCTCCCCGCATGCTGAGAACCATCACTGCTCTTGAAGAAGCAAGTTTTCATCCTGAATAATAGGATGTGTTTTTCTTGTAAGTGGATTCTTTGATTCAACACCAAATTTCAAAGTCCTGGTAAAAGACAGCAACGTTTGTGCAAGAATGTCTGGCATTGCTGTATCAAACTCTCTCAAGGACTGAGAACCTTGTTCTGATAAGAGAAGGGTCACAGTGTGGCCTCTCGGCTGCCATGTGACAGTGTCAGAAGAATGTAGGGGCCTTTTGCAGAATAACATTAGCAACCAACAAAACAATGCAATGTAATGATGGTGTAAATTTCAAAATACAGTTGTTCCAACACTCAGATTAGTCATCCTTAAGTATTGATCACATATTTTTGAGGAATCTCTCATAAGCTGGCTTTACTCCATTTTCTCTTCCCAGTAAATTTCTACTTAGTCCCTCCTCTCTCAAGCCCATAGTCATTTCTGTCAGAACTTCCACCTGTCAGACACACAAGAGATACCACATGCAGGGACCGTGTTGCCAGAAAAGTCCGGGTCCACTCCGTGTTCACTGAGTGACTATGGGCATTGTGCTGAATGTCTGATCTTTTCATTTATTCACCTGTAAAATGTGATAGTAACACAAATACTTCAAATATTTTTTAAAAGTGGAACAAAACCCAGAATGTTTTAAATGTATTCTAACCTTATTACCAGCAATTTTACTCTTGGGTATAGAGTCCAAAGACCTTCTCATATAGTTCCTTAAGGGTCTGTACATGGCATTGGCTTCTGCATCATTTGAGGGAAGGTAACTGGAGGTAAAATGGTGAACATCACTGGGAGAGTGATGGAAAAATGTACCCATCTTGTGATGGTTGGAGGGAAGAAACCATGTGTACATACAGTAACATGAATGGAAAGTATGGCCCTCAAGTAAAAGGAAAACTTAAAATAGGTTGAAATATATAACATGATATTATTTATGCAAGTTAAATGTACACAAAACAAAATACATCTTGCAAGAAAACATAGGAATAGTAAGATACACATTTAATACAATAGAAGAGGTACCTGTGTGGAGGCAGAATGGGAATGCGGAATGGAAATAAAATGAAAAAGGTAAAAAAAAAAAAAAAGAGTCTTGCTTTGTCTAGTGATGGTAATGTACCGTGAACTGAATCTTTAACTCAATTGTCTGTATCTGATGTCCAAAGAGAAAAAATAATTATGATATAAGTAATATTTGTTAAGATCATTGCTATCTCTCCTTCCAACTCTTCATCTCTTTCTTTGAATGCTTCATTGAAGGATTTTCCTTCCTGTGATCCTTATTCTTGAAGGATTTTCCTTTTTGTGATCCTTATTCAACTATCACATTTCTTTCATTAGATGAATTATAAGAATGACTCACTTGTATTACATTTTTTAATCTCACTGCCTTATTTACTCTAACACCATTTTAAAAAATTACTAAATGGAAAGACATGCTTAAAATAAGGGATTCTTTCCTTCAGGGTGGAATTTAAGGCCATGGCACATGGGTGGACTATTTGGACGAATGGAGGGTGCTGGCTGTAGTCAGAACCAAGGCATCAAAGGTCCTCAGGAATGAGTGACTATAGACTGAGAGTTTGGATAGGAAAGAATACCACAAGTGGCTGATTATTCTCTTAGCTCTCTGAAAGTTGGCTCCAATCAGATGTTTTCGGGTCAAGGTGATCTCTCCCTCTCTTTCCCATCAAACATAAGGGAATATGACGATTTTCATCAGTGAATATGTCTACTCCAATCGATTAACTCCCTTGAGATTCTGTGAGTGGGGCAATAAAAGGAGAGAAGAGGTAGAGTTGGAAGACTTGAATAACCAGGGTTTTGAGAGGGAGAGTAATAAATAAAAGACTGATTAAAGTCAAACCTCTTGCTGGATGTATCGTCCAGTAAAGTCTCCCCCACCAGGCACTGTCCACACCACCCAGCCAGCTGACTTCTTTCTACAAGGAAGCTAACAAGTTACAGCAGAGGCCCTCTTTCTTGTGTTAACAAAAGGGCAGGTGTTTGTAGGTGTACTGCGGAGGAGTCTCTGACGTGTCTTATTCTGTGGATTGTGTTTAACTTGTCACCTTGTCATCTTTCCTTTGTATTTCTCACATTCTCCCCTTAACATTTTCACCTTGCTTTCCTGACTTCTTTGTTCCAAGAGGTGCTTAGGGTCATCAAGTTTTCATAGCTGTTGTCAAGGCGTTGCCATCTTATCAGGAAAATCAGTCCCTGCAAGTGTCCCCTTCCACGTGGTGACTTCTTTGGGAAATTTCAAGTGCTGCAGACATTCTTTTTGCTCTTTGCTCAGTCTTGATCCTTCCGTCTCCCAGAATCTTGTAAGGCAATGAAGGAGCATAGTATGTGACCTGCCCACAAGAGGTTTACCTTCCAAAAATAATTTAAAATAAGACATTAATGTCTCCTGTCCTCTTTCTTTGTTTACTTGATTCAGGAACATTTCCATAGGAATTATTTAGCCAGCATTCTCTAAGACCCAGCGATTGAGTGGTCAGTTGCTCCAAAAAAATATAAATAAATAAACAATTTAAAAACTATTATTTCTGGTATACTGCATTAAGTGGATGAATTTAATTACAGTCACTGGTGGGAGTTTAAGTTCTATTATGACATCCAAATAAGAATAAAATGCAGTGTATGTCATACACCTGAATTTCCTGTGGCTTAGTATTGCAGGGCACTGGAAAATTAATCTCAGACACACAAAAAAGTGTTGGCCAGGCTGGTTACTGCAGTTGTTCTAACCAACCAGTCACAAGCCAGCATTAGAAATTAAAGGCACAGGAAGTCTGGTTTCTTTCTTTCTTTCTTTCTTTTTTCTTTTGGTTTGGGTTTCTGCGGAAATAGTGCTGCAATGTATAGAACCAAAGGGAAGATTGGACAGATGAATAATATTCCAAAACAACAAGAACAGCCAGTGGTCATGGTAATTGCTTTCAAGAGCAATTGAGACAACTATGTTTCCTTAAATGTATTTTGACTCTGGTATATAGGCCAAAACATACAACTCTTTCAAAACTCAGTGGTTCCATGCAAAACCTTAAGTGACCTTTCCCCTCAAATAGGTTTGCCAGAAGAGAATTGGGCCAAGCAAATCTCCAGAAAGCTAAGCAGCATAACCAAAATGTCAGTCATGTACTTTCATCCCTTTCTTTGTATTATTTTAATAATTTCTTATAACAAAACAAAAATTTATTATATTTTTATAATAAATATTATTTTATTACAGCTGATCTGGTGGCAAATCTCTGGGCTGCTAACTTCTCCCCACATATGTTGATGTCACATGTGATGGAGAAGAAAAGGCAATCCACTAATAAGAATTAGAGCTGGGTGTGGCAGTTTATATCTGTAATCCCAGCACTTCGGGAGGCTGAAACTGGAAGATTACTTGAGGCCAAGAGTTCAAGACTAGCCTGGGCAGCAAAGCAAGACCTTGTGTCTGCCAAAAAATAGAAAAATTATCTGGGCATGGTGGTGTACAACTGTAGTCCCAGTTATTCAACAGGTTTAAGAAGCAGAAGAATCATTTGAGCCCAGGAAGTCAAGGCTGTGATGAGGACAAGGTTGCCACTGTCCTCCAGCCTGGGCAACAGAGTGAGACCCTGCCTCAAAGGAAAACAAAATTAGAAGGCACAATTGGAAGGCAGTTGTGTTGCAGTTAAAGGAGGCAGTTGGGGGGGGTGAGAGTGGGAAAGCCTCCAAATCTGACTGGGGTGAAGAAAGCTGGAAAACATTACTAAGAAATAAGCAGAGGGAGAGCTTTGTAGTTGTACCCTTTTCTCTCCCTTTTCACTGCATTAGATGGGCTATATCTGCTTGCTGTGTTGCCACTGCAGGGTAGAAAAACAACCAGGTCATACAGCGCTTGCCGGAAACAAGTAAGTGTCTGAGCCCAGCTGGGGAGATGGGAGACAGTTCCCAGAAGAGACTCTCAGCCCTCCCCACCTCTCCTTCCATCTAATGAGGTTTGGCGGCTTTGCAGTGTGTCGACTTGGCCAGGATGAACTCTGTTTCCAAGAATTCCTGTCCCTTGCTAGGGTTAAAGACTTTTTGTGCAATACTGGAACATAGAAGTGAAACAGCACTCAGACTGTTTTGTTTTATTTTAACACTGAAAAAATGCAGGGCATGATAACCAGGAGCTTCTGAAACACAGACACACATCACATCCTCACTCTGCCAGCTTATTTCAAGGATATGCAGATGATCCAACTTGCCCAGTAATCTCCCTCATCTCCTCCACCTCCTCTGGCCCAATGTGCTTAGTTCCAGGATGAAGGGCTCCAGCTTCTCGGTGCCTTGAGTCTGAAGGCGTGAGGACTGACCTGAGTCCCAGTCCATCGCTGTGGATTCATGCCCATGCTCGCATGTCCCAGATTTCCCTGGTGCTCCCTGACTTGACATTCATGCTTTCTTTCTGACTGCCTTCTCTGCAGACTTCAAACTCCAGCCCCATACAGAAGACAACTGCCTTTGAGATACTGTTCACCCAACTCCTTCAACTGTGTAGGTCTGAATCCACTAACACATCTCTTAATATAAAGAAATATATTTCCTTCTAGTGATTCTGCTTAGACTGATACAAAGGCATAGTGTATACTACAATATACTAGAAACAAAGGAAAAAGCTTTTAGAAAGAGCAGTCCTAGGGGAAGGCATGACAGCACTTGCTAGAGAACAAGGTCAACTGTCTGGGGAGAAGGGGAACAACAAAGAGGCCATGAAACAGTCTTGACTTCCCTCCTGGAATGACTCCTCCACAGAGGCATCTCTTCCTTTAACTGACCGAAAGGGTCACAGAGCCTGGAATTTAACTCTTTCATAAAATTTCACTGATACACCCAGGGAAATATGAGCTCACAAGTAGACTAAGAAGACACTTTAGTTTCCATATCAGCGTTTAAAAAAAAGAAAGAAATGAAAAAAGTTATACCTGAAAAATCAGGTCTAATAAACCAGAGAGGTAAATGATGTAAAATAATGATTTAAGATGATTAAAACTGGGCAAAATATAAGAAATAATGGCTTTCAAGACTTTGGATTCAGACAGTGATTGACAGTAATCAATGAGATATAAAAAGCAAACATGGTAAATCCTGAGATTTATTATCAACTTCAAAAAGATGAGGGAGATATTAGCAACATAAAGTAAGAATAAACAGTTACAACCAGGTAGAAATACTGTCACAGAAATATAAAATTTGAAATAAATAACTCAATACATCATATGATAGAATAATAGACACAGTTGAAGAACAAATTAGAGAGTTGGAAGATAAGAGTAAAAAGCTCTTTATGAAGGCACTAGAAAGAAATTAAAAGAAAATGTAAAAAAAAATTTAAGAGATGTGAAGGATAGAATTAGAAGAGTTAGCATTCATACGGGAGTCACAACAAAAGAAAGAAAAACAATGAAAAATTTTTAAAAAGTGAAGGAATAAAGACCAAGAATTTCTCTGTTTTAGAGAAAAATGTAAGACTTTTGAATGAAGGGTTTATAATATACAAAATGACATGGCATATTTTTTAGAAAGCCTTTACTTAGTCTAAAATAAAATATTTTTCAAAAGCTAAAAGGCAAAAATAAATTGTTAACGTTGCTGAAATGAACTGCAGATCACCTGTAAAGAAACAGTTATCAAACTGACATCAGATTTTGCAACAGCAACCTGGATGCAAGAAAACAGATATTGATTTGAAGGGAAAGAGCTTCAGGCATATACTTTCACTACCAACTGAGTTATTATTTAAATGTGATAGAAAAATAAATATATTTTTGGCATAAAATGTATCAGAAACTGACCACACAAGAATCTCTTGGAAAACCTCTTGGAGAAAATGTTCTAGCAAGAAATCCAGAAGGATGCTATAAAGTATATAATGTTTCAGGTGTCTAGTACTACATAACAACTCACCCCAGAATTTAGTGGCTTAAAACAACCACAGCATGCATTTTGCTCACTAATCTGTAATAGGCAGGGCTATGGAGAAGCTCACTTCTGCTCCACTTAGCAGAACGGCTCAAAGACTGGTGCTTAGAATGATCTGAAGGCCCACTCACTCACACACGGGCTGAGAAGACTCAATCAGCTGGTCAGTGGAAGAGCTGGGGTATCCCAAATACAGACTCTTCATATGATCTTTTTAACACAGTGGCTTTAAAGTAGCTAAACATATAACATGCTGACTTAGGATTCTAAAGGCACATACCTCAAGAAAGAAAGCCAGGCAGAGATTGCACAGCTTTTTAACCTAGCTTGTTCTGTCTTGACTATAAAGAACTGTGAAGGCTATGAGATTTTACTTCACTTGCAAGCTAGTACATTAGCCTATCACAGTTTCATGGATGCTGGCAGAAGGCCCAAGACTTCTGGGTCAGAGACAAAGGATAGTTTATTATTTACAGCAATAGAGGTAGAGGAGAATACTCATTTTATTCCACTGATTGCTTGAGTCCAATTCCCATAGAAGGTCGGGTGACAACCTCTCACACACTGGGTCGTATCATAGGAGAGAAGCATTGAACTCAGGAAACCCAAATAAACTATACTGGAGAGTTAACACACTTAAAAGATAGTCTGAAGCAAAGGTTCACAGAACCTCTGCTTGGAAGACATGCTTAAATGCATGAGACTCGGAGAATTGTATCTCAAGAATCTCATTTCTACTGTATTCTATTGTCTATTTGTCAGAAGGATAAATATGTACTCTCTAAAGGAAGGTTGAGTTACTGGAATTTCTATTTCTAACAAGATGGAATAACAAGGGTCAGATTTACCATTATGTCTGAAACAAAAAACTGGACAAAATACGTGAAACAATGATATTCAGGGCATTGGAATCAGACAAGTGATCCCTTACATATGAGCAATAAACATGTTAAACTCTGAGATTTTCCCAGCTACTAACTTGAGAGAGTTTCAGCCCTTGGCACAGAGATGGGAACCCAGGAAGGGCTCAGGAAATTGCCTGAGACAGAGTTGAGCATCCTAGGAGAACAGGCTGGCTAGAGTTCCCATGGCAGAGAATCACAGAGGAGAAAGCTGCATTCAGAGAAAGAACCCAGAGTCTAAGAGGAACCCTCTTGAGTGTTCAGCACAGTACTGAACAGTGTGTGTGAGTGTGAGCAAACACGCGAGGTAAGAAAAAAACATCCGAAAAGATGAGACAGAGCAGTAACCAGAGGTTACACAAGTATGGAGAGAATGTCTGTTCCAACTCTGAACATTTATCATTAATGGCACATGAGGTAGAGTACTCTGAAGCGTCTTGCTTTAGTTGTGGTGAATAACTGCTCTAAAATAAATGCTGCTCTGATCCCACTTAACAAATATGAAGAAAATGGTTATAATTGTGTTTAAAGCTAGAGGAAAAATTAACATGTTAAATAGAGACATGGAAAACATAAAAAGAAACCAAAAGAAACTTCTAAGAGGCACTGAAGGAGAAAGGGTTAGTGAACTTGAAGACACAGAAATAAAATGTTTCCAAAATAAAACATGGGGAAGGGGGACCAAAAAATGTGAATGAAACACCAGTAAGCAGTAAGAAGCCTACTATATGTGTAAGTGGAATATTTCTCCTTTGGAAAAGGAAACAACCCAAATGTTCATCAACAGACGGATGAACAACAAATTGTGGTATGTCCATTCAATGTGATACTATTCAGTAATAAAAAGGAACAAACTATTGATACTATTCAATAGTTGATAAACAATTCAACAGCCTGTATGAACTTCAAAATAATAATTACTGTAGTGAAAGAAGTCGGTCTATAATTTACATACTGTTGTTTCCATTTATATAACATTCTAGAAAATGAAAACTAATCTATAGAGACAGAAAGCAGATCCGTGGTTGCCTGGAGATACAGAGGCTGAGGAGGCAGCAGGGAGAGATGAGCAGGAAGGACCACAAAGGGTGTGAGGAAACTTT
The DNA here is from genome assembly GCA_027257055.1 of Cephalopachus bancanus. NCBI lineage: Eukaryota > Metazoa > Chordata > Mammalia > Primates > Tarsiidae > Cephalopachus > Cephalopachus bancanus. The sequence continues at coordinate 4,878,919 of JAPVLO010000176.1, read as the reverse complement.
GGGATGATGAATTTTATTCTCAGCTCATCTTGGTTTTATGGGTGGGCACAATGTCAAGACTCAACCAAGTCTACTATTTAGAGGTGTTCAACATATTGCATGTTAATTTTATCTCAGTAAAGCTACCATGAAAAAGGAGCACATCACCAACTGGGTCCCTCTCCATGGAGAGGAGAATTAGATCTACCTCTTGTAGGAATGGTGCAAAGAATGTACAGATTTATTTTAAAACACAAAACATGGAAAACAGCATGAACTAAAATACTTACTAAAAGATACTGCTATCTAAAACAAAACAAGCAAAAAATGAGAAAAAAAATTTTTCAAGAACATTTATATCAACCCAGAAATAAAATTCTAGAAAGCAACAAGGTAAACAGTGGATGGAAGACAAAAAAGAAGATTTTTTTTTTAAAGAGAGGTAAAGTTGCATTAAAGTGTTTGTCTGCTTGCATAGGAAAAAATATTAATAATCTATTGATAGAAAAAAATAAGTATTTGTAAACAAATAAATTGAAAAACAGAAATAGAATATGCAGCTTTTAAATGACCAGGATATTATTTAACCTTTCCAAACAGAGGCAAGAAAGAATTTTTTTTTTTTTTTTTTGAGTCAGAGTCTCACTCTGTCATCCAGGCTGGAGTACAGTGGCATGCTCACAACCACCACAGCCTCGACCTGCTGAGCTCAGGCAATCCTTCCACCTCAGCTTTCCAAGTAGCTGGAACCACGGGCACATGCCACCACACCCACCTAATTTTTTTAAAAAATTATTGTAGAGACAAGGCTGGTCTCAAACCCCTGGATTCAGGCAATTCTCTCACCTTGGCCTCCCAAAGTGCTGAGATTACAGGTTTGAGCCACTGCACTGAGCTAGAAAGACTTTTTTAAGGAAAAGAAAGTAATTAGAATTAGTAAAAATAAGCTTTAATATAACAGTAATTACAAAAGTATATGGATAAACTTTGTGATCAAAAGGAGTCATCTCAGCTTATGCTTGCAAAGCCCAGACCAAGACTAAATAGTTTATGTCATACAATTTTAAAAAAGAATAAAGAGAGTTGAAAATAAAGCAGTAAAAATGTGAACCAAAAAAGAGAAAATTTGAACATCAAAATACAGTTCAAAATAAAAACATTTAAAAGTCAAAGAGAAATATTCTATTACACTGAGAAGACAAGCAATAGTTCAGGAAGTCACAATTGATAGTTGGAAATATTACATCTTTTTTTAAGAAAATGATATACAAGGCGGGGGGGACCCAAAAAACCAGAATTATCTTTTGGAGGGCGGGCCCCTTGTAGTCCAGGCTTCCCCCACCAGGTAAGTGTTCTAGGAACCCACCGGCCTCAGGCACCAGCTAACGTTGTTATGAGAGGTTGCATTTGGCTTCAGCGATTTTTTTTTCTTTTGAGAATCTTTCAACACATTTGCCATTTCATGATGGGTGATCTATGAGTGCACCTGCCCACACCACATTGAGTGTTCAGCAGGTTTTGGCCAAAAAACGGCATGACTCTCATGCCCCACCCTCCCTATTCACCGAATCTCACCCTGAGAGACTTTGTTTTGCTTTCCCAGATGAAAAAAGTCCTCAAAGGGAAACGTTTCACAGATGTGGAAGTGGTGAAACAAAAAATGGCAGAAGCTCTAAAAGGCATCAAAACTGACGAGTTCAGCCAGGCTTGGTGGCTCAACCTGTAATCCCGCGCCTTGGGAGGCTGAGGTGAGTGGATTGCCTGAGCCCGCGGGTTCGAGACCCACCTGGGCAACTTGGTGAGACCTCATCTCTACAATAAATCAAAAAACTAACCGGGTGTGGTAGCGCGCACCTGTAGTTCCAGCTACAGGGAAGGCTGAGGCGGAAGGATCGCCGGAGCCCAGCAGGTCGAGGCTGCGGTGGCCGGGAGTGGCCACTGCACTCCAGTCTGGGTGACAGAGTGAGACTCCAACTCAAAAAAAAAAAAAAAAACTGACGAGTTCAAAAACTGTTTTGAACAGTGTAAAAACCATCTCACTAGAGGTGTATGGCATCAAATGGAGAATACTTTGAAGGTGACTGAAGTTTAAACATGTAAGAGTAGACAATTTCTTTTGTAAGACAGACAAAAGATTAGTGGTTGCCAGGGGTCAGTGAGCAGAGAGAGGCAAAAAAGCAGAGGATTTTTAAGTCAGTGAAAACTACTCTGTATGTTATGGTAGATACATAACTGTATACATTTGTCCAAACCCACAGAACGTGCAACACCAAGAGTGAACTGTAATGCAAACCCTGGACTTTGGGTGATAATGAGGTATCAGCGAGGTTACCCATTGTAACAAAGGCTCCACTTTGGTGGGAGATGTTGACAACGGGACAGACTATGCATATGTGGGGTATGCAGGATATTTCTGTACCTTCCTCTCAGTTTTGCTGTAACTCTAAATCAGCTCTAAAAATGTCTCTTAAAAAAAAGAACATTTCAACTGAATAATACTGTCATGTATGTATACCGAATACATATATTTTCCCATTATTTTTCACCAACTGAAAAGTTAGGTATTGATATTTCCATTTTGAAGATGATACCATGGTTCATAATAACCGTGAAAATTGACTGGGATTGCCCAGTTAGAAAATGAGAGCTGGTGTTGAACTCCTATCTTCCCGACACCAGTGTTACAATACAGCAACTCAGTACTCATCAAGCAAAATATAATGTCATAAAGATTCTAAACCAATAGTGACTAGGCACACTGTAAAGAGCGGAAACGACTGCTTAGTCCTTAAGGAGGTGTAGAGGGCGTCAGGAAGTAATCAGAGAAGCAGTTGACTTTCACTGGCCCTTAGGGCGCAAGGGCAGCTGCAGAGGCAGAGCCAATCAGGAGACGCCTGGTTCCCTGAGTCCTCGGTCAATGGTCACCGAGAGTGGCTCAGAAGGCCCGCGGACTGTCAGCCATTCCACATGATGCTCTATTTCAGAAGAAAGGCATGCAGACTTTTTTTTTCCTTCTTCACATGAAGTTTTCTAAAAAAAAAAAAAAAAGCACAAAATGAAACCAGATGCTGAAGCGAAGGAACAGTCTTTTCTAGCAGGGGTGGAGTGGAACTCATGGGGTCTCCTGGGCTCTGTTCTTCTCTGGCCTGTCAAGAGCATCCAGGGACCCATGACTTTTCTCAGCAGGGGAAGAACAGTCTACCAACGTGCCATGCAGACTAGATGATCAGAAGGGTCTCAGCGGATCCTTTACTTTGAAGACGTCCAAGACATCAACCAAGTGCTTTCAGTGCTAGTAGTTACACTGAGGGGACACTTCTTTAGACCCTTCCCTCTGCCCCCAGCCCTTATTTCAAAACTGTCTTGCTGGGAAAGTCCCATTTACCCTTCCCCTTGCTGGCCAGCTTTCTCCAGCTTCCTCTTTGTTCTGGCTAAGATCTGTTTTTAATCATCTAAACCCCAGGGTAAAAACAAAAAGTTTTGCTCAGGGACACTTGCATGTGAAACTTCACCTCTAATTGTTAAATGAGAGAAGGATCACCTCAAGGCAATTAATTAGCAAGGCAATTATGGGATACAAAAGAGGAGATATGGGTGGAAGAAGCCAGGTCCTTCCCAGGTCTGTGAAGTCCCTGCTGAGGCCACTTACTCCCAGGGCAATGGAACCAATTCCTCTTTTGCTTACCATGAACTCCAAAGGGCACTGCTGGCCAGCTAAGGATTTTGAGGAAGGAAATTTTGTGGTTAACTGGTCAGTGGGAAGAAAAATCCCACTGGGCAGGTGAGTTGTTTGACTAGCCATAGGAGGAAATTAAAATATGTTCCCACTAAAACATGCAGCTATGATGGTTTTAGGCCAGACGTAATTATACCAGAATTAGGAAAAAACACAAATTATGAGACTGTATCATTAAACAAAACATTTCCGTCTTAGACCTCTCAGCAGAAGGTAAGATTCAAGAATAAAATGGTCTTAGAACTAAAAATTGAGCTATCATCTGTGGGATCATTGTCAGACATTGTCTCTTCTGCATCAGACATGACCTCTTCCCCACACCACCCCCACCCCCAATCTGGCTTCTTTCTGCCCCTCCCACAGGGAGCACTCCTGGTCTCTGCAGGATATGCGTATTCCCTGTAACACATCATGGATGTGGGTAATCAAGCAACCCTAAGACAATGTAGTTGGCACTGTTAACCAACGTGATTGTAAACACTGTGCAGGAACTTGAATAATTAACTTGCTCAGTTATAAAACTGCTGCCCCAAGGCATGCATTTTTCATCACTGACCCACCACCATCAGTGCCCTCCCATAAGTGTAATAAAACAAAGTGTCTCCCTGCTGGACCTCCAGTGACTTCTTTGGAACAAGTAAACACAATGGGTAGACCTTCTCAGATTGGGGACAACTGCATTACATCATTTGACTCAGCAACCCCACTTTTGGGAAAATGCCCTGTGGAATAGAAATTACTGTACCAAAAAGACACCTGCGTGCGTGTGTTTACTGCAGAACTATTCACAATAGCAAAAACAAGGAACCAACCCAGATGCCTACCAAAGGTGGACTGGACAGAGAAAATGTGGTACCTATCCATGATGGGATACTATGCAACCACAAAGAAGAACAAAATCATATTCTTTGCAGCGACATGGACGCAACTAGAGACCATGATTCTAAGTAGACTATCTTAGAAACTAAAAACTGAATTCTGCATGCCCTTATTCATAAGCAAACATTAAACCTTAGTCACACACAGGTACAAGGGTGGGACAACAGATGCTGGGCACTGCTCCAGGAGGGATGGAGGGAAGGGGATCAGGGATACAAAATTGCCCACTGGGCACCAAGTCTATGACTGGGGACGGGGGGGCTCATCAGAAGCTCACACCTCGCTTTTGTGCAATCTACCTACATAGCAAATCCTCACATGTATCCCCAACTCTAAACTTCTTCTTTAAAAATAGCAAAATAACGTAAATTATACAAGTTCTAAAATGGGTCTTAGCCTTTTTAACTTTAAACCATAAAAGCAGAGGTTATCTATTCATAGATCTCTCAAGAACAGGAAAGTATAGGGGTAGGGATGGAGGTAAGAGACTATAACTTTCTTTCACCCACAAGTGTATAGCGGCCTTGACTGTTCACTTTTGCATGATCAGTTTGGCATGTAGAAGTCCATGATAATGCAAAAGTCCAGATGTGGTTCTCAACAAGAGTCTACTTGATTGTTATGACGGGGAGCTCTGTGCTGAGGATGCCAAGTTCACAGGGAAAGAGTGCCGAGATCCATTAGTGCTGTCTCCCGTGGGTGTGCTGGGATCCGTTGGTGCCACCTCCCATGGATGTGCTGGGATTCATTAGTGCTGTCTTCCATGAAATTGGGGAGAGGGTGGAATTTACATCCCTTTGCTAACGACTGAATGAATTTGATTTTAGTAGGGAAGGAGGTGAAGGAAATTTCAGCAATGTAAGGATTTAAATAAAGAATCATTTGGCCATGCTCTCTCCATGTCTGGCCACACCTTCAACTCTACAAAAAGAAAAACCTCTGGGCAAGGGGAATTAATATTTCTTGTCAGCAGTGGGCCACAGGACCAGATCTGTGTGTGGGCTGCACAGGTCTTTGATTGATAACCATGGAGTTGCTATAAGGCCAGAACTACTGGTGGGACCCAAAGTGGATAAAGACTACATGGAAGCTTTACTCATAGCTATCTTCTTTTGGTTATAAATCCTCAGTAAGGTCATAGTTTTGTAATGAAAGTTGAGTAGAATTAAACTCGGCCACCTCAAAATTATTAGTTTTGACCTCCAATCATAAGAGCTGATTGATCCAAGCCTGCTTACCCCTGAAGACTGTTAATTAAGCAACAGCAATGGCACAGGCGGTGAGAGGTGCAGTGTGCCGGCCAGTAATGTGTTAAAAATAACTATCTTGGCTACAAATTTTAGACCAATACCTTTTAGGTTAAACTGATCCTTGGGCCACATTTTCAATGGCAAAGAGATTTGCTAGACAAGAATAATTTGCTTTATTCTTCCTGACGTCATTTCAGTTACATGGTAAACTCACGGTAAGACATTTAATTGCTTTTTCTAACTAAAGTATGATTGATTGTACCCAAATGGAGAAGTGGATTCAGGAAGAAGAAAAGATAAATGAGCATTTCCCTGCCCAAAGAGACATTCAACCTCTTATGTTTAGCCCACAGGATGGGCCTGTTCCCCATCCTCTACATGCCGCAGCGTTGGGGACCAGTGGGGAGCAATTACCCACGACATCCACATGCATGAGGCGTGACGTGCAAGCAGTTGCCAGAGCTCTCGGTGTAACAAGAATATATACCTTCCTTAAGACAGTAGCATTACAGTAACTATTCTCACAGGCATGGAGCCCTGATTAAATGCGAGAACAACCTAAGTTTTTCTGCCTCTCCACCACTGTCTAAATTTGGAGAGGAACAAAAGATAAAAAGGAACAGATAATAAAGAGTGGGAAGCTCATCAGAAGGGATAGCCCTTGAGCTGAGACTTGCAGGATGAGTGGATGTTCTTCTGTGATTTAGGAAGAAGAGACAGTCTGAGCAAAGACTGCAGTGAGAAACAGCCAGGCATGTAAGAATCACATCTACCATGTAACCCTCATTCTCTGTCATAAGCTTATGACTTGGGATGGTGGCATCATAGCCTGCTCTGTTTAAATATGTTTTCTCTCCCACTTGTTTCCTAGTGGCCGGGTAGACAGATTCCTGGTGGCTGGGGAGACAGAGCTAAGAATATCCAACCTAGGCAGTGGGCAGCCTCAGAGTTTCAAAGGAAGGAGTAACATGATCAGAGATGTGCTTTAGAAAATTCACTCAGGCAACAGTGAGGAGGATGAATGGTAGAAGGGCTGTTCAGAATGAAATGAAAATAGCCCAGAAATAGTAAAGAAAGAAAGAAAAAGAAAAAATTGGTGAACTGAAATAAGGGACAGACTAAGCTATATTGGGAACTTGAGTAGACTGATTGTTTGCCTCCCCCTACAAGCTGATATTTTCTACATATTTGCTCAACATTTGTTTAGGGAAGGAACTGGGTGCTAATCCCCGCTCAGCAAAATCAGAGCCCCCACTATCCGGAATCCATCTGCGTCCTACAGCAATTTGTGATTGTCTGCAGTTGCTGAAACAGACCCCACGAAAGTTTCAGCCCTCCCCCAAAGGCTTTTCACCGTACCTATTTCAACCAATGCAGTATCTTCCTGAAGACGGCTATTGGTATACACAGGATTGACAACGGTCTGTGAAAACCGTTTATAGATTAGTATCCCAGGCTCTCAGCTGGCTTGACCTTACCCCCTTAGTACTTGAACTAAACTGTAGCAGAAAATGTAGGTAGGAGAGAATTGTTAGGGGAACTGTTGAAAAGTATATATGATCTATATGATCTAGTGACTAACAAAGCAGGAGATAAAGTAGAAAAAAACAAAGTCAGCAACGGACACCAAGAAAGAGTTGGGTAGCAGAAGAAACTCGAAATAAATGATCTTGGAAGTTCTATTAGACAGTTGATTCACAGCTCCCAAATCTTGAGGGTTTAACATACAAAATTCACACTTAAAAGTAACTTCTTTTAGGAAGGGCCCCTTGAAAGTCTCTCCACAAATTGATGGCTCATAGACCAAGACCACTTTCACATAGTGGGTCTGCCATCTTGTGGTTTCACACACACACAGGTGCCAGCCTGCCTGCAGGTGTTGAGAGGATGAACTCAGGTATGATGCACACACTCCCTCTCAAGTTCCATGAACAATGACTAGTTACGGGCTCCATCTAGACATGAAAGAGACCGGGAAAGTCAGTCCCTGTCTGGGCACTGCTGTCAAGCTACTCTACACCATGGTAACTACAAATATGGTCATCACCCAGTCAATTCTGCCACAGAGTCAAAGGAAGAGGGAGTTTTAACACAAATGAATGGATGAACAAAATGGAATATTGTATATATCCAATATTAGATATACACAATATTGGATATTATTCGGTTTGAAAAGGGAAGGAAATTCTGGCACTTACTAAAACATGGATGAAACTTGAAGACATGCTCACATGACTCACATAAGCAAGTCACAAAAAGACAAACACAGTATGATTCCATTTATATGAGGTACCTAGGAGTCAATTTCACTGAGACCGAAAGTAGAATGGTAGGCACTACAGGCTGGAGGAGGAAGAATAGCGAGCGATTGTTTAATGGATACAAAGATTCAGATGGGGTAGTTAAGACATTCTGCAGATGGTTAGTGGTGATGGTTGCACAACAACTTGAGTGTGCAAATGCCAAAGAACTGTACACTTAAAATGGTTACAATGGCAAGTTTTATGTTATGTACATCTGCCATAATGATTTTTAAAATTTTTTATAAAGATGCTTAGCCCTGTGTGATAACATCTAATATCTAGTCTTTATCTGTCATAAATCCAGGATAAGATCATACATAAATAGATAACATTTAATTTTTTTTGTTAAATATTTAGTGAATTTACTCAAATAAAGGAAGTTTAAATGATACAGAAATGAAAAATATTAGCCATCTATATACAATAAAAAGTGAATATAAATTAGCCAACACAATGGACATTTCCAGTCAAACATTCATACAGATACATATTCACCTTTTTCTTTAGATAAGGATAACACATACATACAGGACATGATTCTGGCAAAAAAAAATCAGAGAGAGTAAAGTATTCTCAAGTTTTAAAAATGGTGTGGAATACATTTCAGCAACATTCTACATGAATGTAAACCCCTGATTTAATTCCATGATTTTATCATGCCACAGATATTGGTATCACAGATATTGGTATCATAACATAATAGCACATTGGCTAGTTACTAATTAAGGCATTTTGCATACACAGTATCTCAGTGTGAGCAAAAAAATTTTAATACTGATTTTGCTATGACGTTTTAAACTTTGTCTTTTCAACATAAGAAAATAGCTGCACACATTTAAGTGTTTTTTTAATAAAACGCAATCTTAAAAAAGCTAATATGGTCTTTGTGGTTCTTAGTAATAAGTCCTGTCTTATTTTTTCACATGGTATAAATTATACTCTTATGCTGGATTGCATTAAGACCCAGTAGTTCTTAAACAAAGTCACCAAATAACCATATAAATCCCAAATGCAGCAAAGGTGAACAATCTTCATAGTGCACTTTCACCTCATTGAAGTTGAAGCTGCTCCTTTTGGATATTTTTCCACTTCAATGTGAAGTAGATCGTTAGGGTTTCATTAGTGGTTTCATTACGTGGCTTTTTAAAAGAAAAAATAGTTTTGATTTCTTCACAGTTCACAGTTCTCAGACAAGACCTTTTTTTGTACATCATATAGTCCAGGGATGTTTTGAATACTCAAATGCTCTTTAGTAGATGAAATCTCTCAATGCAACTGTAATAAATAAGCATCTACATCCTTAGCTATATTACCAGTATATCCTGGAACCAAAGTAAGTTGATTTTCCTGTTTCCACAATCCACTTAATTGTTGTTTTAAAATCTGAATATTTCTATCATTTATAATTTCTGGTTTGGATGACAGTTCTGACCACCACCTTTTTAATGACTGCTTGAAGCCAGTTCAGGCCAACTATAACATATTCTTCAAATTTGCTTTTAACTAGTGACTTTACTAGAGGCAACAAGTCTACACAGCAGCCAAGTAAGATATATTGTTTTTCTTCCTGTAAACTATTGGTGAGTTTACCAATAGTACCACAACTCCAAATAAGCTCCAAATAATCTACCACAACTCCAAATAAACTCCAAATAATAATCTAACACGATCCTAACCAAATAAGCTACAAGTTCACTTATAATTCTCTTTCTCCAGAAAGTTATAGCTGCGTTCAGTCTCAAATTCCTGCTGAACAAAACTTGGACCATTGTTCCAGGTCCTGAGAAACCTCAGAAAAAAACCCACTATATTTTGATCATGGGCTTTCTGTCTGAGAAGAACCAGAATCACTGGAGTTAAGCAAGTATGTTCGACTATCCTGGCATAATTTTTCAGGCAAGTGGCCTGCACAAGCCAGTTCATTTTCTTTATTTGCCATGTCACAGCTCCCACTTCTAGGGGACTGTTTTTTTCTGTAACAAGGATTTGGAAAGGGATGATGAACTTTCTTTCTGTGATAGATCACCTTCCGTAGGTTCTCTGGGCTTTTCACAGCTTGTCCAACTGTTCTATTTATGTAAGCAACCAGCTGTTTTGGAGATTTCTTAACCTCCTTCATGTTCTTTTTAGTGAAATTAGAGATCCTTTTCCTAGGAAGATCAATGGAATGATCTTCAATATTATTACAAAAGTTTCGTTTTTTAACATTGTGGGTTTCAGATACCACCATCTCTTAATACCGGCGCCCCATGGTGCCGCGGCGTCTCAGACCAGCTCCGGCGCTGACGATCCGCGCCCGGCAGCCTACGACGTCCCTCGGCTACCGGGCCGGACCCCACTCCGGGCCATTCAAACGCGGCCATGCGCGTGGCCCGCCGGGATAGCTGGCGCTCAGCACTTAATTTTTTATTTTGCAATATATTATCTACTTTAAATGAATAGCCACAGAATGATTTGAACTCTTACTTGACCTTCAATTCAGGGTGACTAAATACCACAAGTTTTCAAGTCTGGATGAAAAAGACAACTGAGTTCCTTTGAGGCTTTGCCTTGCTCCTTCAAGCCTGGATAAAGTCCCCAAATTTTTGACAACCTGATCCAAAACACACACACACACACACACACACACACACACACACACACACACACACACACACAAAGTGGATCAGAATGTCAGTGGAAGAAAAGCATGACAGAAAGCCATGTGTGTACAGTATGACACTTCTTTTTCTCATATACGTTACACATAAATACATGCAAAAGTCACTAAAACAAATAACAGTAAACCACTCTAAGCAGCGTGATTACAAGAGACAGTTGCTTTCCTCAGCACACTAGTTTTCTGTTTGCAAAATGTAGTTCGTATGCATGTATTACCTTTCCAATGCACTAGTTTAGAAAGGTAGCCAGTTCTCAGGCTTTGGGATTGTTGGTTCTGTTAATGTTGGGAAGAAATTTCCAACATGTATACAAGACTGGACCTCTAAAGATACCTGCACACACATGTTTATTGCAGCACTATTCACAATAGCAAAAACATGGGACCAACTGAGTGCCCATCAAAAGTGGACTGGATAAAAAAAATGTGGTACATATACAGAATGGAATATTACACAGTCATAAAGAAGGACAAACATATGGACTTTGCAGCAACTTGGATGAATTTAGAGTCTCTCATACTTGATGACCTATCACAGAAACAAAGAACAAAGTACCACATGTTCTCACTCATAAGCGAACCCTGAACATTTACTACCACAACACTATAAGAAAGAGATTGGCAGTAGCAGGATATTGCTAGGATGGGAGTGGAGGGGACACAACATCAATAAGTGTACCTGATCTCAAACCAGGCAAAGTGGGGACCAAAGGGAGATCCAAACTTTACCTGTATGATGACTACTTGTATACCTAATCCTGAATTGTAATGTAACCCACATCTTTTAAAACAAACAAATAAACAAAAAAAAAACTGGACTTCTGAACTCCATCTTTCCTCCTGAGATGCTTTTCTTTTTAAAAAAAATTTCAAGTGCATTTGATGTCCTCTAACCCGAGGCTGCTTAATCCTTCTATAGGCTTAATTATCCACTGGAATTTAACACTTTTTAGAGAAACAGAAGATAATTCTCTTGCCAAGGAACATGCCACACAAACAATTTTCTGGTGATTTTAACCTTCCTCACAAATATTTCTGTCACAGAGGGCACAGAGGAAGTGACCGATGTCCAAGTAAAATATGCAAGAATGGCAAGAAACATACTTGTGAAACTGCCCCCAAAGCCCTGACAAACACAATATTTGTATTCTTTTTCTTCCTGCCCTCTATTCTTCTGATGCTTTTGTTTTGATTTCCTTGTTTGTCTGTCCTTCTTCACCCATCTTTTTTTTTTTTTTTTTTTGAGTTGGAGTCTCACTCTGTCACTCAGACTGGAGTGCAGTGGCCGCTCCCGCCACCGCAGCCTCGACCTGCTGGGCTCTGGCGATCCTTCCACCTCAGCCTTCCGAGTAGCTGGAACTACAGGCATGCACTACCACGCCTGGCTGATTTTTGATTTATTGTAGAGATGAGGTCTCGCTGCCCAGGCGGGTCTCGAACCCACGGGCTCAGACAATCTACTCACCTCAGCCTCCCAAAGGCGCGGGATTACAGGCTGAGCCACCAAGCCCAGCTCTTCACCCATCTTTGTAGTATCTCTTCAGGCAGTTACTGGGCAAAGGGGAACAAAAACCCAATGTTCATCTTCTAAGGACAAAAGTGCCTGGTGCAAAGTAAGCACTGCACAACTCTTAAAAAAAAACAGAGCCAAGACTGAGACCACAAAGGCAGCCATTACAGTAGCAACGCAGAGATGAGTAATTCTTCAACATGGTCTTACCTTCAGGGGCTTCAGGAGTCTGACTAGTAAACCCTTAGGAAGGAGCTGAGTCAGAGTCATTCATTTTCCTCGTTCTTTGAGTCAGGAAAGAAATGTTTGCCTTCAGTAGGGCTCTTTGTCTTATACATGTTATCAAGGTTCATTTAATTTGAACACAGAATTTCTTGGGTTTCCTCTCAGATTTAATGGCACCTCTTTTCTTAATTGCTTTTCACCTGGGGTCTGCAGCTGATGTCTTCCAAAGTGCCTGGCAGTCCTGGAGTGTCAGAATTGTTGATCACTCTTCTTGTATCATGGGCAGAGTTGGTCACTTTGCCAGGCACATGGTAGTTGCTTAATATATACATGTCAACTTGTTTTTTAATCAAAGAAATAAAAGCGCATGTAAAACAACAACAAAAATATGTTAAAAGCTTAAAACACTTTCACAGGACAACAGCACATTCCCCTGGGCACATCACCCATGCCCTGCCCATCCCTGCTAAGACAAATTATGGAATTCTTACAGCCCAAGGTTAGGTATACAAATGGTCATTGTACAGATAAAGTTTGACCTCACTTTGGTCCCCTCTTCACCTGGTTGAGATCAGGTACCCGTACTGATGAAGTGCCCCTCCCCCTCCCCCAGTCATTTCTCCTGGTACTTCTTTCTGTATTGCTCACCACTGTGCATGTTATTTCTTGATTTATCAAAGGTGCACCTTCCCTACAGATTTTTTGCATTTCAGGCCCTCACACCCCCACTGATTCCACATTCAGTTCCTCTCTCCTCTCGTCTCAATAAAGTCATATCACAATTTATGGTTTTTAAAAAAAGTAATCAATGGTGATACAATAATGATGTAAATACTATTCACTGCTGAACCAAATAGTGTGTAAGGTTTACATTTTCCTTTACCACCGACCTGTTTTGCTTTCTTTTTCATTTCCAAAGTGTTCTATGTGACTATCTAGTTACTCCATCAGATGTGTCAAATATGTGTCTACCTTGTTTCTCAGGAACCTTCTTTTTTTCTCTTCCCTGGAGTTTTCCCTTCTGGGCTTCTACACTCTGCTACACAGTGGTCATCCCGATTCTTCCTCTTGGCTGCTGTTCCTTCGGTAGCTGTTTCCAAGCCTTGTCTTCCTCTTTCTCATTTGACCCATCTTCCAAAGCTTTCAATGACAGGATGCAAGGAAGTTACATGTTTCTGAACTCTTGTATGTACACAAATGGATTGTTTTCCCACACTTGATTCCTGAGTATGAACCAACCAATGCACAGGAAAGAGGATAGCATGTGCAAAGGCCCAGAGGCAAGAAAGCATTATGCATTTGGGGAACCATGGAAGAGAAGTCACAGGCTTGTGTCAACCAAACAAACAATAAAATGGAATTGTAGCATTATTTTCGCAAGAAGACAATTTAAGATGAGAACCAAGGAAATCAATTCAGTTGGATATTACTTCAATAAGTTACAAAAGCTAAGAATCATCTAGAAGAACGCAGTCATCAGTATAGTTTGATGAGTTAGACAATGCCATTAATGACTTTATATTCTAAATTTTATTTTTTAAAATTCTAACAGCATCGAGATGCTGTGAGAGAAAATGATTCATAGAAACACTTCTCTCTGCCTTCTAGCAATTTCTCCTATTTCCATCTGAGATCATTGTGGCTGTTAAATCTTATGGTAGTTTCCAAACGTGACTGTGCATCAGAATTACCAATAAGAGCTGTAAAAAAAAATCAAGTTCCAGTTCTCATTCCAGACCTACTGAGTGAGAAGCTCATTTGGTGGAAGTTTGGGAGTAGGATGTGGGGGTAAGTAGGAAAGAATCTGAGATGTTTGTGGGATTGCTAGTGACTAAAGGACCACCTCTCTGGCATGGTCTGGGAGTCCAGTTACCCACCTGTTTATGGGCAGCAGCGATGCCTTGTACAACACTGTATCCAATGCCCAGGACTCTCTCTGACCAGGGACACACACTCAGTAAACTTATATTGAATAAAAGAAGGGGTGATACCCTTCACCTTAAACCATAATGTCATTTACCTATCCACCCCCACATCTCACTACCCTAACTAGTCTGCAAGACACTTGAATACATGAATAATATCCTTTATGTCATCATAAAGACACAAAAAGTATAAATATAAGAAACGGTAAATATAATAGGGAAGTTATTGAAATATAAAAGAAATACGAAATATGAACTTAAAATCAATTTTAACAGATTGCTTTCTTTCTTATATCAAAGGTTCAAGCCAAGGGATGTTGTAGAAAATTTTGCTTACATTTTTGTTTCCAGAAAATGTAAGCAAACTTCAAATGTCAGGACTGGATATGAGGTTGAGTGATCAGAGCGCAAGAAGTGAAGATCCTTGGGAAACCATTCCATGCTGAAGTGCTGTTGAGTTGACATCACAGTCCTAGCAAAAGGAAATTGTGCAATGTTGTTGCTACCCAACTGTTCATTAGCAGTGTATATTCACTGTTGGATGTGTTCATAAATGCATGTTTATATGATGTGAATTGTATCCAACTATTATTAGCAAGAGATAATGAGCAGTTAACTAAAACTGTCTTTAGTGGGGATATTGAAAACTTCCACATCCAAGAAGATGATGCTTAGCAGGGTAAGTTCAACCAATGAGGTGCCCGTTTTTTGTTTTTTGTTTTTTTTGAAGAGTCAAGTGATAATAATAGCAATTTTCAAAACTGTTTGTCGCAAAATTCAAGAACAAAGACTTTTAAGTCTCCTAAATCTAACAAAACTTGAAATATTTAAATTGTGCCTCATGATACACAAACATATAAAGGTTCCTAACACATATTTTTTAGTGTGAAAGACTCCTATGAGAACAGACTTTGTATAATATGTTTATTTATAAAGTACATACAAATTTAAAAGAATAGGCATAAAATCATTCTTGAACGCCTTCGCATATTTTATTTTTCTCAATTCTTTACTAAACTGAAATATAGTATATAAATCTAGTGTCCTGACTTTTTTCCAGTTACTGTGTGAATATCTTAGACCTATTTGTGATTATTTCCTCGTAATATATACCCAGAAGAATAAATAGGATGAGAACATTTGAAAGATTTTAATTAGGCCAAATTGCTTTCCAAAAGTTTTGTACCAATTCGCCCACCAGCATTTGATAAGAATGCCAATTCTATTTCGCTCTAATTAGCACTGGATTTTTAAATAGGTATTCCTTGCTTATCTGAACAACAACAATGTAGTCTCCTTTTTGTTTTAATTTGCATTTGGTTGAGTCCTAGTGAGTCACTTACATTTACCAATTGTTGTGTTTTCATTGTGCAAATGGAAGGTTCATGTCCACTGCCCATTCACCTCTCAAGATCTTACTGCTTTTCTTATCATTTTATATGAATTGTGAACATATTAAGATTATAACCTGTCTATCATGTTTCTTGCAAATACCACACTTTCTGGCCTCTAAGTTGCACTGGTGAGAAGACATACCATTACTTTATTAACAGCTTTTATGAAAAAAATAAATAAATGCTATATTCATAAGATGTTGTTTATAAGACATGTTGATTTCAGCAATGTTAAATGCATGTAATACTACAACATTAAAATGTGGAATATGTTAAAATGTAGAGTTGGCTCTGAACAGATATAGTATGAATTTATTGTAGATTCTTCTAGTTGATTGTATCATGGGATGAATATTGTTACTAGAGAGAGGAATGTGACCCAGTGTCTGCATGTGTAACAGGTTTGATGAAATACATGAATTTTAATATAGCTCATTAAGATATTGAATTAGTGGCAGCTACCTGAACTTAAATACTAAATTATCCCATGCCATTTAGGGGATAAATGCTACTTGATGATATAGAAATTGATGAGTAAGAACTCTGCTGTGTCTGCTAATGCTGTGTGCCGAGTTATGCTATGCCAGTTTATTCTAGTTATAGTCAGGAAACCTTACACAGACCTATCTATACTTATATGTTTGTGTGTATATGTCTGTCTATATCGTGTGTGTGTGTGTGTGTGTGTGTAATGAGTCATTAATATTGAATGTTTAGTATCTACCAAAACCTGCCACCACAGGGCCACTCTTCCAGAACTCTTTCCATGCTCATTGTCTACCAAAAATCATAGAACGTTCTAGAAAATGTGGTGGATTTGAAACATGAGGGTTTATTGATTGGTGTTAATATATAAAACTTGTTTCAGTAGCATAATCTAAATTGGGCTTCCCTTATTGGATAAAAAAGCATTTTTTGTATCAAAAACCTGAATAGGATATTTTCATTTTTCTTTCTTCCTATTCACCAGTCCAGAGATATTTTGTAAACCCCACAGTGACAATAATTAGAGCTGTTATTAACTGAGTACATTAATGTGCTAATCACTTTGGAAGAATATTGTGAAAGAAGAGTAATCCAAGAAGAACCAATAGCTTAACTTCAACTTACTTATGCCAACTTTTTTTGAGTCAGGGTCTCACTCTGTGGCCCAAGCTGGAGTGCAGTGGCATGCTCACAGTCCACCACATCTTCAACCTCCTGGACCCAAGCAGTCCCTCTGTCTCAACCCAGCTAATTTTTTTTATTTTTGCAGAGACAAGGTCTTGCTCTGTTGCCTAGGCTGGTCTTGAACTTTGGGCTCAAGCAAACCTCCCATTTCCGCCTCCCAGAGTGCGGGGATGACAGTTATGAGCCACTGTACCCGTCCTATGCCAACACTGTGCAAGCACTTTCTGAGTGCCAGGAGTCACTACATGCTCTGTACCAAACAAGAAAGGCAAGGTCCCCTATCTCATAGTCCTTAAAACACAATGGGCTTGGGATGAGGAGCAGACAATAAACAAGTTAACAAACAATACAAAAAAAGTCAGAATGTGCTAAGTGTCATGAAGAAATTAAGGTACAATTGGTTAGGCTTCAGTGAGTTTTTTTGTTTGTTTTTGTTTTAGATTCTTTCAGCATGTCTGCCCATTTCTTGATGGGTGATTTACAAGGGCCCCTGCCCATACCATGAAGAGTGTTCAGCAGTTTTTGGCCAAAAATGGCATGATCCCCATGCCCTACCCTCCCTGTTCACCTGATCTGGCCCAGAGCAAGTTTTTTTGTTTTCCCCAGATGTAAAAGTCCTCAAAGAGAAAAGTTTTGCTGATGTGGAAGAGGCGAAACAAAAAATGGCAGAAGCCCTAAAAGGCATCCAAATAGACGAGTCCAAAAGCTATTTTGAGCAGTGGAAAAAACATCTTGATAGGCATTGCATCCAACGGAGAGGACTTTGAAGGCAACTGAAGTTTAAGTGTATGAGAATAAATACACAATTTTTTATAAATAAATTCTGGGATTTTTTTCCCCCTCCCCCAGTATCATTCAAGATGGTCGCCAAATACCTTGTGTACAGGTGGTCTGACCACCCTCCATGAAAACAACAATCTCTTAAACAAAAGGCTCTTTGCTCTTTCCAGGGCAACCACTGACTGAGGGCTGCTCGAGAGGCAAATATTCCTCTATGTCTACATGAGATATCCACGGAATCCTACGGTCTCCAAAGTGAGGTTGATGCAATCTCTATCGCTTGTGCTCTATCTCTAGCCTGGAATCAAGGAAAAATGTAGCATTTGCTCCCCCACTGGCTTAGGGACCCGTTTTGTTCTTTATCATGGGGCTCAGCATGAGAGGAGGGGGTCGATAATATAAGCCTTTGGTTTGCTCATACCCGTGACTACATTTTCTGAGTAAAGGTCATTCTGTGCTTAGTTAGATTTTAAAAATTGGTCTTTAATGAACCCACATGAGTCAGTCTCACTCATGTCACTCTTA
This sequence comes from Cephalopachus bancanus, assembly GCA_027257055.1. Lineage (NCBI taxonomy): Eukaryota > Metazoa > Chordata > Mammalia > Primates > Tarsiidae > Cephalopachus > Cephalopachus bancanus. The sequence goes on along the minus strand of JAPVLO010000176.1, from coordinate 4,860,584 downwards.
TTCCAGCCCTGTTGGATCCTGTCTTTATTTGAAGTTTGATACTTTGTTCAGTGTGAATTTTTTGACATTAATTTAGACTTTTCAAAATATTGTATTAAATATTGTATTAAAATTTTGTATTAGCCGGGCTCGGTGGCTCAGCCTGTAATCCCGTGTCTTTGGGAGGCTGAGATGAGTGGATTGCCTGAACCCGCGGGTTCGAGACCCGCCTGGGCAGCGAGACCTCATCTCTACAATAAATCAAAAAAAAAATCAGCCGGGCGTGGTAGCACATGCCTGTAATTCCGGCTACTTGGAAGGCTGAGGCGGAAGGATCGCTGGAGCCCAGCAGGTCGAGGCTGCGGTGGCTGGGAGCGGCCACTGCACTCCAGTCTGGGCGACAGAGTGAGACTCCAACTCAAAAAAAAAAAATTGTATTAAATATTGTATTATTTTTCTTGATTATTGGGATTTTTGGCATTCCCTTAAATTTTGCACCTGAGGTGAGTGCCCAACTTATGTCACCTTCGTTCCAACCCTGTGTTGGAAGGGTACATGGAGCAGAGCCCACCAGCCGACCACACTAAACCATGAGAAATAAATATTTGCTGGGCCAAGCCATTGAGACACGAGAGCACTTGTTACAGGAGCTGATGTCACCTGCCCTAACTGATGCAACTCATTAGTCACTCCTGGACTCTTCCCCAGTGAATTTTTTTAAATTGTTAATGTTTTTATTAAGAAAGATATCCAAGGAGGCAGATTATACAAAATGTTTTTGAAACACAATAAACTGGAACAATTCAGGAGAAGAATACTATTCCGAATTCAAGAAACATTAAAAACAATGTGTCATATAGTGTGACTACTTTCCAGCTTAGTTAATAAACTGAGATATTTATTTGTCAAGTAAATGTACATCAGGACTTGATTTAAGGAACAGATTAAAAATTGTGGTGTTTGATATCAGTTGTTGAAATTTCCTTTTACACTTAAAAATGATTGGCTTGCAAGTGTTTTTAACATTTCTCTTATAACTAATATTCACCTTTTTTTTTTTTTTAGTCAGGGTCTCACTCTCTTGTCCAGGCTGCAGTGCAGTGGCACAATCATGGCTCACTGCAACCTCAACCACCTGGGCTCAGGGTACCCTTCTGTGACTCAGCCTCCCGAGTACCTGGGACTATAGACACGTACCACCACGTCTGGTTATTTTTTTTTTAATTTTAGAGTTGTGGGGTCCATGTGAGGGTTTACTCCATAAGTAGATTGCATGCAGGTGAGGTATGGACTTCTAGCAGGCCCTCTCCTCCCAATAGTGGGCCTAGTGTCCAGTGTGTGGCTGTGTGCCCCTTATCCCTTCTGCCTCCCTCCCTTCTTCAACAGTGTCCAGCATCTGTTTCTTAAGCCCTTCCTTTATCTTGTAATGAGGTTTTTTTTTTTTCGAGTTGGAGTCTCACTCTGTCGCCTAGACTGGAATTCAGTGGCAAGCCCCCGGCCACCGCAACCTCGACCTGCTGGGCTCCGGCAATCCTTCCGCCTCAGCCTTCCAAGTAGTTGGAACTACAGGTGCGCGCTACCACACCTGGCTAATTTTTTATTTATTGTAGAGATGAAGTCTCGCCAAATTGCCCAGGCGTGTCTCGAACCCACGGGCTCAGGCAATTCACTCACTTCAGCCTCCCAAAGTGCTGGGATTACAGGCTGAGCCACCGAGTCCGGCGTCTTTTATTTTTGTACTACCCAAAACTTCTCTTGTGGATAATTCAGGAGGCAAGTCAACGATTATCTTCTATTACCATTGTAGGATCTATTAAAAGCCCTACAGATCTCCCAATTCTGATGGTATTAATACAATTTTTGAGAGGTGGGATGGCATGGGGATTATATGCATGGAATGTGGAGTCAGACATGCTGCATCTGAATATCAATTTGGTAGAATGTGCAATCTTAGACTAAGATGCTAACGTCTCTATACCTGTTTCTTCACCTATAAAATGGGGCATATTAGAATACCTACCTCATGACATTGTGTGAGGAATAAATGAAGTGAAACTTGGCATACATCGTAAGCACAAGGTAATTAATAACTTTGTTCTAATTTTCTTTAGAATGGAAGCTACTTTTTTCCTTGTCCACTCTGGTACTTGATGTAAGTCTGAATTGGAAGAATAATTATCAGAACAATTGGAAGAATGAGTCCCTGGATTCTTTCAGCAGAATCATTGATGTCCCACTGAAATTTGAAATGCGTATTTAACAAATTGTACGACAAAGAAGTCTTATGGTTATCCCATGCTGGAGAAGGCAGTAGAACCGATGCGGTCCTGGCTCAGGAAGGGTTATGGGAGCCTTTGGGACGTCCACACCTCAGAAGCTCAGATGCCAACACTGGCTCCAGCGAACCTGGGTTCACACCCAAATGGGAGCCATCAGCAGGGGTATTATAAGTCCTCTCCCCTTGGATTTATTTCAAAATATGCAGTGGCTGTCAGAACCAAGATATCTTTGCCAAAAGGAAATCAAGAAAAACAATGGATGTTGGAATTTTATCTTGAAGTCAATTTCCCAAAGGGACTTTTTCTTCTTGCTTGTTACCTGTAAGTGTCTCAAGTCGCAGAAAGGAGTAATAACAAATAAAAATATTACAATATTTCCCCATGTCCTAATGACTACTTACAGGAAAGATTCTCCTTTGGCTTATGAGAGAAGATGAACCTAGATAAGAGAAGTACTTTTCATTTCCATTTATTGAAAATATTTGCTTCCTGGATTATAGTCTCATAGAAGCTTGATGCCAAGAGACACCTTAGTAATCACTTAGACACCAATTTCTTTCTTTCTTTTTTTCCTAAAAATAAAGTAACTAGGACCTCAGAAGGAAGTAGAAGCTAGGTTCCCTGACTCTAGGTCTAATGCTTATTCATTGTGATTCTTTGCCTGACATATGTTAGCCTGCCTTTTTTTTGAAAAGTTCTGCAATTATACAAAAGCCCTACAATAAATTTTATGCAAAGTTTAAACTTTAGGCAGAATTTAAACTTTATCCAAAGACTTTGTAGCAGGATATTGATATCATAATAACATTTGGAAGTTCTAGTTTCTACTTATACTTGAGATATTTAGTGATGTTTACTTAATGGATATTTATGTATATTTACTTCAAAGGAAAGGATCAGGCAATGATTTTGAAATCAGTACCAATATCTATTCAAAGGGACAAGCAATGAATTATAGTTGCTTAGGATTGGGACTCCTACATCAACCTGCTCTTGTTATTTGGAGCCTGGAGCATGCTCAGACAAGATTTGTTTCAGTAGGCAACAGAGAGAGGAAGAAGCAGCCGGGCAGCCGCTGATGGTCAAACAAATTATCTTTGAAGGCACTTATGAGACTCTGAGTGGAATAAAACCCAAAAATTCTGCTGTTACACTATTTTATTATTTTTATTCTGGACCTCACTTTTAAGTCCAGACTGGAGTGCAATGGTATGATCACAGTTCACCGCAGCCTCGACCCCCTGGGCCCAGGTGATCCCTCTCCCTCAACCTCCCAAGTACCTGGGACTACAGGAACACACCACCACATCAAGTTAATTTTTAAAATTTTTTTGTAGAGATGAGGTCTCACTATGTTGCCTAGGCTGGTCTTGAACTCTGGACTCAAGCAATCCTCCCACCTTGGCCTCCCAAAGTGCTAGGATGACAGGCATGAGCCACCATGCCCAGCCTCTGCCATTACACTACTTTAATCCAATGAATATATATATGTGCCATACATGGCATGGGAACTGGCCAGTAAAAGACTGTGCCCTAAAGGGAAGCAAACATGCCAGAATCAGTAATACAATCTGCTAAGCACAGGGACTGGCTTGGATCCGACGGTCATGTAGGGCTATAGGGACTGGGATTGGCTTTGCAGGGTGAGTCACTACAGGTGGACACAACAGAAGGGGTGCTCCTAGCAGGGAAAACCACCCATTGTCAATGTCGTTCACCTGAGATGGTGACTCGTGAATGAAATTCTAAAGGATGACAAAGACCATGCCAGGTGGACAAGATAAGGAAGGACACTCCTGGCAGAGGAAGCAAAGCAAATCATGACAACCTCGGTCCAGATTCCATAGCTCAGGAAGGTCTGGGGCTGTATGCCACAACTTTGTGATTCTCACACTAGCACAGAGCCTGGCCAAGTGTTCAGTGTGTGGCATGAAAGATGGCTAAGAGAAAGAATGGACACAGGTATCCTCATTTCCAGTCCCCAGAATTTGGCACTCCATCTGGAATGGGGCTTGGGAATCCCTGTATTTTTCCAAGCCCCCCAAACCTCCAGCATGGGGTAGCCATTGGGCCTCTGTGACCCTGGGGAACATTTATAGCAGCTGTTTGGCTGCCCAAGACAAGCCAATTTGAAGAGAAGGAAGGCACTGTTTTCTTAGCTTCCGGTTCTGCTGGGAAATGAAGTAAACCTTAATACAAAGATAAAAATAAGCTGCAGGATAAATCAAGCTGTCCCTTCATAGAAACACAGACTGGAAGTTGGGTGGGGAGTGGCGAGCATATTAAACTCCCCCTCACAGAGCGGGCGGTCTCCCTTTGAAGCTACTTTTTAAATTAAGGATTGTTCCATGGTGTCTGAACAAAGCTCTGTGTCCCTCCAGCGACACAGCTGACAGAACTCAAAAGCAAAGTGGCTCACACTCCCCAGACCCCAGCTCCTCATACCTTCTCCTGCTCTGGGAACTAAAGGTTGGACTAATAAGCAGTGACTGTGAGGACATCGGGGTAAGTCACTTTCATCATGTTTTTTTTAAAAACATAAAAATAAGAAATAAGAAAATTTTAAAAACCTCAAAAGAGAAATGGGTGAAAGACTGAAATGGCCAATTAACAGCAGAAGGAATATGAATAACCAATAAGCATGTGAAAAATGCTGAACCTCATTTAGTGTTAAAAAATTTTTTTTTGCTATTAAGTTTGCAAAGATATAAATAAAATTAATACTACAGACTATTGCTTCTAGTGAAATACTAGACTACCCTTTCAGGTCTTTCCTCTGAGATCTCTGAAGCACCCATCCCATGATGAAGCTCCCTAAACCCCGGACCTCTTCATAGAGTTGTCCTTCCTTGACTGGACTGAAACCTGGCTCTCCCAGGACACTCAGCAGCCCTCCAACGTGAAAAAAGCTCTTCATCCCATATTTCACACAGAACTTGGGTCAAAAGACCAGACCAGAACCTTCCTGGGGTCAAAAGACTAGACCAGACACCCAACTGCTACTTCCTGACCATTAATACTTTTGAGAAACTCTCCCTTAATACTCCCTTAATATTTTTGAAAAAGTCTTTATTTCTCGTCACCCAACCTACAACCTACCTACACTTTCTTTCAATCCTTGTTTCCTCCTACTTCAATATTTCCTCCTGTTCAGGGTCAACTTGTCCACTCATGCTCTTGATCCCGTTCCCCTCCCACCACCCGGGGTAGCATTCTGCTGGTTTCCTCCACCTCTCGTACCTTCAGCCTCCTCTCCACGGATGATTCCTTCCCACCTGTGCAGTTGGCGGAACAGCCCAAGGGGCCCTGCAGGTAGTGGGTCACAGCACAGACTCCAGACTCCCGGTCAGGTACCCTCTGGGTGGATCCCAATTCACTCCTTCCGAGTTGTGTGGCTTTCATCTACTTCTTCCATCTCTAAAATGGAGATAATAAAAATATCCCTCTGGATGAGGATTAAATCAATGAATATGTATGAGCAGTGCCTGGCCCATCACACATATTACTTGTTTGTTAAATAATTCAGCATTTTAAAACACATCATAGGCACTGGAGACACCAATAAGGGGAGAGGAGAGCTAGGGTTCAGAAATTACCTGTGGAGTACAAGGTTCACTACCTGGGATATGGGTCACCTGAGACTCAACCCCCACCACTACACAATGTGTTCATGTAACAAACATGCATATGTACCCTTGAACATAAAATAAAAATGGAAAAAAAAAAAAAAAACCTACTCACAGGCAACCTGGACTAGATTTACCTCCAACACCTCAATGAACAGTTATGAAAAATCATAAAACCCCCACATATACTTTTGAACTTTAATACATACAGATCTCTAAATTGTATCATTTAGTTCCTTCACTACTCAATGTTTAATATTAGATATCAAAATCTCACAAATTTAAAAAAAACATGTCTCTCCCTTTGCACACAAACCAAGAGCACAAGCAATATCTTCTTCCTGGTCCCCAGTTTCCTCTGCACTTCCCACCCCAACCTCTTCCTTCCCTGAGCAGCAAGCCTTCTTCAAAGTGTTTCCTAAGCTTACAGGCTCCGCTTTCTCACTTGATGTACAAGCCAACCTTCTGCAATCGGACTTCACTAAATCACTCTCACCAACGACAATGCTTGCAACCTCCTAGCTGAACCCAGCAGCCGTTTTACAGTCCTCAATGACTTGTCATCAGTGTTTTACATCACTCATTATTCCTTCCTTGGAAGACACCAAGGCGCCATCTCTTCCCAACAGTCCAGTCACTCCTTTTTATGCTCCTTTCCTTGGCCAAATCTCTTAACAATGGCATGCTCAGGTTTCTGTTCTAGGTGTTCCCTGGGGTCTCAGGCACTAATAAAGCCTGAGTTACTATCTACATGCAGAAATTTTTCAGATCTCTCAGTCTAACCCTGATCTCTCTCTGGGCTGATGTAAAGCCAGCTGCCCCTTGGAGCTCATTACTTGGATGAGGAGTTAGCTCAGTAAGTTCAGATGTGTTTATGAGTGCACCTCCTCCCAAATACATCCTACTATCCAGCTTCCCTCAGAGAATGGTGCCAGTGTCCCCCTGGTGTCCAAGCCTGAAACCCAGGCTCACTTCTGGATGCACCTCCTATCCAAGGCTCCACATCTAATCAATTATCTATTGGCTCTAATATCTCCTAAATCTCTCTATTTTTTTTTTACTCCACCCCAACTGTGGCACTAACTTCACCTTAATTTCTGGCCTGGGTCACTGCACTGGTCTCTCTCCCTCCACACCTGCCCCAATCCCTCCTCTCTAAAGCCAGGGTGATCTTTCTAAAACGATGATGTCTCACCTCCCTTGCCAAAAGCATGTCAATGACTACCCAGTGCCCCAGAGTCAAGCCAAAGCCTTAGCCCAGCACCCAAGTTATATTGGAGGTCACTTGTGCCTGCCACAGAGATGATTTTTTTAAATTAAGAGATTTTGCAAGCTAGTTGTCAAATCGTTGGTAACCGAAATTCATACCATGGAAATCAGAGATGCCCCAGAAGGAGTTCACTACTTGCACACTTCAGCTATTGCCATATCTCTTCAAATTCTCCAGCCAGTCAGAACTACTGTCAATGGCCTCTCACTCCCGCACCCCTCACACCACCACCTTCTCTGGGGGACGTCTTCCCCTCTTTCTTGGCTGTCTCCCATTCATTCTTTAGGTCTTACATTAGCAGCTGCCTCCTCCATGAGACCTTTTCTGATGATCTGCCCTCAAACTGACAAATGCACCCCTTCTATATACTCCCTCAACGTCCTGTTCCTACCTAAATCTGTGTCTACGTCGGTGACTACTTTTTTAGTTTTCTTTTTTTGGGGAGGTGAGATTCGGAAACAGAGTCTTGCTATGTTGCCCAAGGCTAGTCTCAAACTCCTGACCTACTCTTGCCTCAGCCTCCCAACCACCATGCCCAGCTATATCTGTGACTACGTATAAACTGAGAACTTGCTATTTTTCATATGATGTAAAAAGAGGTGAATTTATAAGCTCATTTAATCCTCCTAACAATCATATGAGATAGTTACTATCTTAGATGAAAAAATTTAGGTTTAGATGAGTTGTCATTTGTACAAAGTAACACACCATTTGCCAGATACCTGGTACTGATGTGAGTACATAACACTCTCTCATTGATTAGTCTGAATCATTTGCTACTCTGTAAGCTGAGTAGATTAGAGGCTGCCTGGTACACCCAATACTTGTCAACATGCCTGGCACTTGGTAAGTGTTCAACATAAGTAGATGCTGAATAAATTAATTCTAAACCACTAAAATAACTGCTTGCCCCTCACAGCCTTTCTCCCAAACATCACATTAATATTCATAAATTCTCTACAAGTTTATAAATAATGCTGACTAGAAAGTTTACCCACTCAGTTCCATAGATAGCTGGTACAAGACTCCTTTTTTCAAGAAACAGTCATCAAGACTGCACCCTCAAGCACTGTTGGTTGGAGCTCCCTTGATGACTTCCTGCCACCCTTCAGCCTTGGGAGACTGGGACTTCTCCTCTAAAAGCTTCGGCGTCTTGGGGGTCCCATAAGTTGTTCAATCTTTTTTCTAGTGTTTTGTTTTTAAGTTGTGATCTTCTCCATGACCACTGCTGAGATTTCAACTGACCTTTTCTCGTGGTTCCCAAACAGCCAACAAGAAACAGGGTTTTGAAATGAAAGTGGAGGACAAGGGTTATGAACCAGAGGTCTCTCACGCTGCTGTTCAAGCCATTTGGTTGTGCTATGGGTTATTAGGGCACAGCTTTACATAAATGAAGTTGTGTCCAGTCAAGACAAACCCCGACCAAACGGCATTCATTTGAAAATGAAACTGTGCCCCGCTGACTTTACATCTTGGATTTCTTGAGCATTCGTGATCAGCATCTACATCTACAGCACCCTTATGAAACTTTGCCTAACAGTGGCCTCTTCGATGCTCTCTGTCTGTTTCACTGTCTTGGTTCCCCAAATGGCACTGAAACTCTTCAGTTGGCAAGAGTGTTTATCCTCTTTGGCATGAATCTGTGTACTTTCTGTGGCATAGAGATGGTTTGTTGAATCCGTTGAGAAAAACCAGCCAAACCAAGGAAAAAAAATTTTTTTTCAAGACAGTCAATTAAAAATTGCTTCTTTTTTAAATATTTACAATGAATTACACCTGATGATTAGCTACCAGAAACAGAGAAGCAATAATAGGAAATCTCTCTGAGAAAACGGAAGTAAAACCATTGTAGAAGAAGGGCTTACTCTTCCTTTTCTTTAATCTCCTTTGGTAATGTACTTGTAACACAGTACAGCCAGAGTGAAATTAACTTTCTTATGACAATCTCATAATGGGAGCTATTTACCTGGTTCAGTTTCCTGTACTATTCTTGGAGGTGATTCTTTAACTCGGGACAATAAAAAATGACAAAAATATTTGTGGAAGGAAAATGAGCCCACATTCTGTAGCACATATCATATTTGTAATGAACAATAGTTTATGTTGTCCCTATCAAGGCCAATATGTATAGAAAAGCTGTTTTGGTTATAATTTCCTGCTATGCTTATTTTTCTAAAATTGTGTACCAGAAACTATAGTCACGGGGAATTATTGGAAACAGTCATCAACATATCACCAATGAAGAACTGACATCTTGAGTATAAGTTTAAATTTTGTGTCTTCAAATGTGAACTTCTAAACGGGATTCTTTTTTGTCTTTATTGGGATAATATACATTCAGTAAAGTGTTCTAATTTTTTAAGTGCACAATTCAAACACTTTTTACATGTGTAGTCACTTAGGAAACCAAGATAAGACAGAAAGCATTTCTAGCCTCCCAGAGAGTTGCTCATGATCACTCTGAGCTAGTATCCTACAAAGGCAACCACTGTTTTTCTATCACCAGGTTTACTTATCCTTGAACTTTTAATACATGGAATCATAATTATGTCTGTGAGATGCACTCATGTTGTTGCACATAGCAATAACTTTGCTCATTTTTGTTCTTTTGCAATAAGTATCTTGCTGTTGACAGACATTTGAGTTGGTTTGTCTTTCATTATTGCAAATAAAGCCAATATGAACAATCTTGTGCATGTTTGAGAAGAACAGATTTCCCTTGGGTATGTACCTAGAAGTAGAATTTACAGATTACAAAGGAGGCTGTGCTTGGAATCTTTTATCTCTAGCTAATTTTTCTTAAGTAGTGGCAGGAGGAAAGAAAAGTATCTTCTACTGGCATCTATTATACTACTTGATGTTCTTAGAGAACAGTTATAGACAATTGGTCAAGCTGGAGAGATGTGTTCCTAGTTAAAATCTCAAGGAGTGAGTGAGTAAGGTCAGAAGACACTTGAACTATATCACTAATATATTGTACATAGGTCATTTAGAATTATTTATGTGACTTATTTAAGCCTCTCAGGAAATGCCAAAGTTCCCAATATCCTGGTTATTAAAAACTCTTGGAAAGATGAGCATGCTCTAATTAGACTCAACTCTAAGACCTCTGGTCTTCAACAACACAGAGCTAGCTCTGGACCCAGTAATTAACTGAGGAATACTTTTTCTGGGGAGTAAATGATGCTTTCATCTAGCTTTACCTTTCCCACTGGCCACTGTGCAATTTGTAGCTTCCACAGGGGAATAATGGGTGAGAATAAAAAGATTTTTATTTATTATTTCAGCCAAAGCACCCACCTTCAAATAAAATGTCTCCTCTCTTTCAGAACTTTTCCTAAGTTTGAATTAAAATCTTTGTGTGGGGAATAAATCTGGTGCCAAGTTCAAGTTATATTATGCTTATCCTCTGGGGAAGTTGAAGTCTGATCAACTTCCTCCACATTGTAGAACAGTTTCTTCTTTCCCTTAAATGCTCCCCTGCCCTCCCCCACTCCCCCCAAACCCTGCACACAAATGATTTATGTTTACCTTTCTGTCCTAGTCTCCTTTCTGCAAAAATTCCTTTGGTAATGCAGACCTCTGACTACCTTCTCACATCTCACTGACGTTAGATCAGTTGCACAGGGGTTATCTTGAGGTTTTGTCTAAACTTAAAAAAAAAAAAAAACCCGGGAATAGTTCCAGACTTTTTGATTAACTGGGCAGTTCTGGAAAAAGGGGCTGCTTTGGCCATTCCTCATTTGAATTACGGTATTTGCCACTGGCCCTTTGTATCAGGGTGTACTGCTGAGACCTTCTGCTAATACAGGATGTGATCGTTTGGAATTCTCATGACATTGTTCATTCTGAAGTCATTTCACCTTTATTTATAAATCTTTATTTAGATTTCTTATTAACTAGTGAGTCAATGTTAGACCTTATCATAAAGGTCTCTCCCAAGTCCTTATCATAAAGAATATTTTAGCCCTCAAATCTTTTCCATTCTGATGAACTTAACTTCTGCTGGTCCTATTTAACTTTGTTTCAAAGGAACTTGGGTCAGAGCAGACCATGATGTACACGATGTAAGCAACCACTCTCCAGTGCAGGTCAACTTTGTTCCCAGGTCGGCATCCACATGCACAATTCAGAAAGCTGTGATGACTATTAATTGTATTCAAATTAATCAGTAGCTTGTGGCTGCATGAAAGACCCAGACACATTGAGAGTAATCCACACATAATTTCACAAGATACCATGCAACTAGGAGGAAAAGAATTAACGGTCCCTGAGTCCCATGTGCAAAAGGTTGCCAACACTTCACATGAGTTGACTAAACATGTGTGACTGCAGGAGAGGAGCACTGTCACTCTTCACAACCAGAATGAGGAATCTCTTACCCTCAGGGTGTCATGGATTCTACAGACTCTGGTCCCATCTGAGGGCAGTTTCTTTAGGGATGACGGGAAGGAGCGGAACAGTTGAGTTGAAAATTATTTCCTGTCTTGAATAATTATTGGTTCAACTCACTGGTTCTCCTTCACTGTTCCCTGCACCCTTTGGCCTTGCTAGAGCTCTGTCTCATTAAGTATTTAAGCCAGCATCTTAATAATTTATTTATCTGCTTCTCTACTGCTGTTGAGCTGCCACTCTCTGGATGGTACTTCTCCTGGATTGCTGTCCCATGTGTATGTCAGCTCTTGTTCTGCTTGGGCTGCCTGCCCTTCTGTCTTTCCAGAAACTCCTAGCAGTGTGCTTCATTGCCTCCTGGTTTCATGCCTGCCCACACTTTTGCTGATTCCGCCTATATACCACTCCAACTCCCAGTCAGTCTGAACTAGTTCCTCTTCAAATCAGGGCCACCTCATTTGGCTTCTGGTCTTGTGAGGCCTCACTCTTCATCTGATGCGTTAGACGTGACAAAGGCACCTACGATTGTGCATACCTCTGGCATTCCTGTGCCATTCAGTGAAATGGTGACATCGACCAGAAGTTGTGACTAGGATGGTTCTGTAATTATTCTTTCCACTTACCTAGAGATCTAGGCTTAAAATTGAAGTCAGTGGTCTTCAAATGGTTGGTCCTGCAAACCAACAGAGAGTTGTAGGAGAATCCAAACCTGCTTATCTATCTTTTGAAGAAGAGCATCTCATGTGTTAATGTCTCTGAAGTAATAGTCTATAAGTCAAAATTCTTTTCTGATGTTGGACAAGTTCTGTAAGTTGCGAGCAATTGTTTGCTGGTTTTCAAACTATAGCAAGGACTTGGCATAGTACCAGTTATGAGAGAGAGAGAGAGAGAGACTCATTCAGACCGGAGTGCAGTAGCACAGCCATAGCTCACCACAGCCTCAAGCAAGCCTTCTGCCACAGCCTTCCAAGTTGCTTGAACTACGGGTACACACCACCACACCCAGCTGATTTTTTTTATTTTTTGTAGAAACAAGATCTTGCTATGTTACCCAGGCTGGTCTCAAACTCCTGGGGTCAAGCGATCTTGCTTTGGCTTCCCAAACTGTGGGATTACAGACATGAGCCACTGTACCTGGCTGGTTACCAAATATTGTGTTTATGTTTATTTCCACATTGAATTATCCAAAGGATTTTTTTAAATTTTCTTATTTTGACAAAATACACAGAGCATAAAATTTACTGTCTTAACCATTTTTAAGTGTCCAATTCAGTTGGCTTTAAATACATTTGTAATGTTGTACAACATTAATATTGCATAATGTTGTACAATACCACCATCGTATTTAAAATTGTTTTCATCTTTCCCGAATAAAACTCTATACCTATCATACAATAACTTTCCAATCCTCCTTCCCTAGCCCCTGTAGCTACTGACTATCCTCTGCTTTCTGTCTCTACGAATGTGACTACACTAAGTACCTCATAAAAGTGGAATCGTACAGCATTTGTCCTCCTGTGCCTGGCTTATTTTACTTAGCCTAATGCTTTCAAGGTTCATCCATATTATAGTGTGTGTCTGAATGTCCTTCTTTTTCTAAAGCTGAGTCATAGTGCATAGTGTGTATATGTAAACCACATTTTGTTGATCCACTCATTTATCAATGAATACTTGGGTTGATTCCATATTTTAGCTGCTATGAATAATGCTGCTATGAACTAGGGTATGCAAATATCTCTCTTTGAAACCCTGTTTTCAATTATTTTGGGTCTATACCCAGTAGTGGAATTGCTGAATCATGTGGTAATTTTTAATTTTTTTGAGGAACCACAATACTGTTTTCCACAGTGACTGCTCATATCACATCCCATCCAGCAGTGCACAGGGGTTCCAATTATCCCACAACCTCATCAACAGTTGTTCTTTTTCTGTTTGTTTGTTTTTTTGACAGTAGACATTTTAATGGGTGATCAGAGGATTCATTCTTTTAAACAATCTTTTGTAAAACACCTGGTAACTCCTTTGTGAGGTAAAAGTGGCTATGTGCTAATTAAGAGTTTCTCTCCCACGGGGCTGCAGGTAATTCTTTCCCTCCTGCAATGTGCATGCCACACCCTCATCTAGAGAGGGAGCTCATCCCTCCACCACCTTGAATCGAGGCTGACCTCCAACCACAGAAAATGGTGAAAGTGACATTACATCAGGCCCAGGCCTTGCCTTTGTGGAAGCTCCTGCTTCTTGGAGTCATGAGTTGCCATGTCAGGAGTCTGGGTTACTTTGCTGGGAAAAAAGCACTGAGCATCAGATGTATGATGAAGAAGCCATTGTGGACCGTCAGCCCCACTGAAGCATCACATGACTCCAGCCTCAGCACCTATATGACCATAGTTGCATGACAGACTCCCAAGCTAAGACTATCCAGTGGAGCTCAGTCACCCCACAAAACTAGGAGAGATACTAATAAAGTACTGCCTTAAGCCACTAAGCACTGGTGTGTTTGGTTTTATGGCAGTAGATAATGGAGATACATGAGCCCCAAGGTTTAGAATAAGGCAGGGTCCAGACCAAGTACTGCCCATTAACACATCTCATCTCTGGACATCCCTCTCCACGTTCAACTTAATTGGTTTTTCTTCAGTTGTCTTGTCTATAACTTCAGTAATGAATGTGAATTATTACTGTGAGCCTGAGTCTTATCTATGTGTCTGCATAGGTATATATAAGTCTTAAAGTTTATTTGTAAATTTATTATATAAATACAAACACTTCACTAAAGCAATTGGCACATTACAGCATCGGGAACTAATGGTGGGGAATCCCAATGGAGATCACCAGATTTTACGTACCAATGATTTATGAGACAACAAGGATACACCATCTGGTATGTGCTCTTATTCTTTTTCTACAAGAGGATTCTTTTTCTCCAAGAGTTCATTCTATGGCTCTCTAAAAATATCCAACATGATGATCAGCTCTCTGGCTTCCTGGAGAAAATACTCTGCATGATAATTTGCTATATGGCTTATAGGAGATATTTATCTTCTGCCATAACTGAAATTCAAATCCAGCATCTAGGAAGTAGAAATATCAAGCTGCCTAAGATCTATAGCTTGGTTTCTAAACATCAAATCAGTCTTTCTGCTTAACCCCTCCTACTCTACTGGGGGTATCAAAAAATATATACCCATTTTAAGAGATGTTATCTATGCATTACTTTTTGAAGTTGAATTGAATTACCATGGCAATGTATCCTGTGACGTTTGCTCAACTGAGCTTCCACCATTTTCTTTGACTGTCCTGCCTGTCACATGGTGACACTAGCATTCATTTGGTTAGCACCATCTTTTGAGCAAATGTCATACTTAAATGTGTATACTAATTTGACACTTCGTATATCCTGATTTCAATCAACTGAAACTTTGTGTTCAAATATAGAGAGGCAGTGTTATTTGGTGGAAGAATAGCCATAGTATGTTTTACACTGACAGCATGGCTGACACTTTTCATGTGCTTATGGGTTACCTCCTAGTCCAGTGAGGAAGGTGCTTTTCTTCCCCCCCAGGGTGCTATGACTCAGCAGAAACCACCGGTGTCCATACAACTGCTCATCATAACCCAGGCAATGTCCCTGAAGCCTCTCTTTCCTCACACTTTGTACCTACTCCATTCACATGGAGTCCATCAGATCCCTAAAGTCACCTCACTGTACACTCTGAATGGGTACAGCTAAATGAAGAGTTATACTATATAAATTTGATCTCAGTAAAGCAGTTTTTTTAAAATGTAAAGCTGGGCGCAGTGGCTCAAGCCTGTAATCCCAGAACTTTGGGAGGCTGAGGCAAGAGGATTGCCTGAGTCCAAGGGTTTGAGACCAGCCTGGGCAACTTGGCGAGACCCCCATCTCTACAGTAAATCAAAAAATTAGCCAGGCATGGTGGTGTGCACCCGTAGTTCCAGCTACTTGGAAGGCTGAGGCAGAAGGATCGCCTGAGCTCAGCAGGTGGAGGCTGCGGTGGCCATGAACGTGCCACTGTACTCCAGCTTGGGTGACAAAGTGAGACTCCAACTCAAAAAAAAAGTAAAAAGTAAAAATGTGCCTAGATTCTTTCCACCTCTCTTCATCATAAGCACTTTCATCCTGGTTCAAACGTCTGTCTTTTCTTGTCTGGATGACTGGAATAGCTTCCTCACTGGACTCCCTGTCTCAGGTCTTGCCATCTTGGTCTATTTCCACACAGTTGTCAGAGTGATCTAAAAATACAATTGTGGATCTCATGAAGATCCAGCAATACCTCTTCTGTGAATATACCTGGAGTAACATAAATCACTTTATCAAATAGACACCTGCACACACATGCTTATTGTCACACTATTCACAATAGCAAAAACATGGAACAACCCTGTTGCCCATTGAAAGTGGACTGGATAAAGGAAACGTGGTGCATACACATGATTATACAGTCATAAAGAACAAAATCATGGCCCTCGCAACAACCTGGATGCAGTTGGATACCATCATCCAAAGTGAACTATCATGGAAACAAAGAACTGACTACTGCATGTCCTCACTCATAAGTGGGCACTAAATACTAGTCACATTATCACAAAGGTGGAATCAGCAGTTGCAGGGCACAGTCTGGGGAGGGAGGGAGGTAGGAGGATGAGGGGCACGAGACAACACAATGGGTACCTGGTCCACTCCCAGGGGGAGTGAGGGCAAACTAGAAGCTCAAAGTTAACCTGCATGCAGCCTACTGATATTGCTGATCCTCACCTGTACCCCACAACTCTACACCAAATAAACAAATTTAATAAAAATAAAAACTTAAAAAGAAGTGATGTTTTATTCCATAAACAGGATTTTACATATAAATAAATACGCCATCCCTAGCACACTGTTCTCTTGCTGAAAACCCACCCAAGGACTTCCCACCAAAGTGACAAGAAAAGCCTTCAAGTTCCCGCAGGATTCAGCCTCTTTTCCCAACGTTGTATCTACCACTCCCTGTCCACTCCTTTTATCCCCACCACACTGACCTTCTTGTGCTTCCTGAAACGTGCCAAGTTCGGTCCTGCCTCAGGAATGAATCGTCTTAGCACTGGCTTCTCTCTCTGTCTGGAACATGTTTCCTCTAGGTCACCCAGATCTCTGAATAGTGCTTGTTTTCAGCAGAGACCTTTAAAGGCCATTCTCTAGGAAATAGCAGTCCCACCCTCATCCCCCTTTATTCTTTATCCCTTTAACCAGCTTTATTGTTCTGTATAGCACTCATCAGTACATGACACCATAGAGCATTCTGATTTGCTCATAGCAATGTGATCTCCAATGGTGGGGAGGCTCTATCTCCAGCACTTAGAGCAAATAGTACCTGGCATGTGCTCAGGAAATATTGTGGGATGTTGAATGAGTGTGGTTGATGAACAATGAGTGAATAAATACATGAATACACAGTATTAAACATCCTTCTTTGCTAAGTTCACCAGATCTTCCTGCCCAAGAACACTCTCTTCACATCACGGACAGCAGCCTAGCACCATGTAATCATGCTCTGGCTGGGTCTTCTTTCCCCCTACAGTTTTGTGGGTTGTAAATGCCCTAGTCACTTTGAAAATATACCAGCAACCTCAGTTGGACTGGGAAAAAAAAGGTCTTAAATATGCCCTCAAAAAGGACCCAAAATGCCCTCCTCCCACTGAAAGAACACTTAGACCAGTGAACAAGCTCCAGGTCACAAAACTACTTCCCTTAAATGTCCAGTCCTAAAGACCGATAGGTCTCCAAGAACTATTTATTGCATGTGAATATGTGGCTGCCCAGTGCTAGGCATTGAATATATAAAAATGGATACAATTTAGCTGCTTGGAAAGTCCCTTCCACTTCCCCTGACCAGTTGTATGTGCCTGTTTTTTGTTTTGTTTTTAAAAAGCTAATCTAGTTTTTCAATAACAAATCATTATTGTTTTATTTCAAAAAATGAACATAGTCTCTATTCTCTACTCTGGTAAGAGCTACCGTACAATCACTCCTCCTCACTGGCAATTTCTCTCACACTTTCCTCCATATTTCTTGCCTTCCCTCATAGACCATGTCCCTCTTCTTCTCAGAGGTGACTGCACTAACTGTACCGCCCCCCAGCCCCCGATGACACCTCCATCACTCAGTCTCTGTAAGTTGTGTTGTAAAATACCTCACAAGGACATCCCCATTCCTTGCTGAAGCTGGCTTCCCCTCAACTGTCTTCTGCTCTAAACTCAGTGCCACTGTCCACATCCTGACCTTCCTGGCACTTTCAAGAATGGTCAACACTGTTGACCTCTCCCTGCTCCCCAGACTCTCATCAGTTTCAGATTCGTTGACCTTATACCTTCCCGTCAGTCTTCCTGCCTGATTATCTTCATATCCCCACATCCTGCGTGTGGATAGACTTCAAGCCTCTACCTTTCGGTCACTAGTCCCCCTTGGGATTCTCGTCTGCGTCCACGGCTTCAACAGTCACTTCTTAGGAGGATCACACAGACCTACATCTTCAATCACAACCACAATCCCAAACTCTGTCCCCGTAGTTCCATATGCCCACTAAACATTTTTATCTGAAAGTCCTCAATGTCAGCATCACTAAAATCAAACATTATTTTTCCATTCCACAAGTCAATTCTCCTTCTTATGTTTCTAATTCCATTAATGGCACAACCGCTATCTAATCATCCCCAGCTTCTTTCACTCTCTCTCTCCTTTGCCCTCCAAAACATCTGTTTTAAATCTTTGTGGGTGAGCTTTGTAGCTTGCCTGCACATGTTCTGTCCTGTTTATCCTCATCACTACCTTGTTCCACCACTGGTCTCTCCTGCCTGGGTTCTTTAAGAAGCTTTCTTAATATCTTTACCTTCTCTCCCACCCATTCCTCAGTCAGCATCCAAAAGCTCCAGCAACTCACCACTGTCTTTCAAGTAGACTGTAAATACCCTGCTCTGGAATTTAAGTCGCTGCTATTTGTCATCTTCTTTCCACCAAAAGTAGACTTTTCATTTTTTTCTTGAGTGTATATTTTGCTTAAGAACCTTCATATCTTTCTTAATACTCTTCTAGTTGCCTTTCCTCAGTTTCTTCTTACAAAATCTTACCTTTGTATGTCCACTTTGAAGGGTCTTCTACGTAAACCCTGTCAAAAGAAACCTCTCCATCGTCTTATCTCTATAACATGCCACTTGCACCTCATTTTAAAATTGTAGCTATTTGTGTACAGTTTATCTCCTTGCCTCTATTGTGAATTATTTGGAGATAGAGATGACTATTCTGGTAGATTGTATTTTACTCCCAAATATTCACTGCCTTCCTCAAGGCAGAATTATACTTGTCTACCCCCCACCCCCCATGGAAGGCTTGGCTCCACACCTGGCTTTACTCAATGAAGTGTGAACAGAAGTGATGGACACCACTTCTGACCTATCGTGTGTTTCTGTCATTTCTCTTGTTCCCCGCCACAAGACAGTGGCTTCTCCTCCTGCCCTAGTCCTAGAATGAAGATGAGGAGCAGAGCTGCACTCAACTCGCAATGGACATTAACTTAGATGAGAAATGCATCACTGTGTTGTGAACTACTGAAATCTGGAGTTGTTTTTTATAGCAGCATAACTTAGCCTAAGCTGAATCAACTCCTTGTCCAATTAAACATATATTCATTCAGTTATTCATTTCACAATACTGAAAACATACTCTATGCCAAGACCTTAAGTACATGGAACATACAAACATTTGTAAAGCAGTTGTCTTCATTCTGAATAGCAGGGTAAGACATGTTCTCAAGTTGCTAGAATATCAAGCAATGTGTCCAAAATCTATGGAGAGAATCACAAACAAAGCACTACTAGGTTTCAGGAAAGGGACAGATCACATTACACTGTAGTACTCAGAAGAAAGTTTCATGAACAAAGTGTTGTTTCCAAACACCTAGCGCACAGTAGGTTTTAAAGATGTGTTGAATTAGATTGATGAATTCAGAATCAAGCGTAAGTAAATGAACAGCCAGTTGTAGTCAACAAAGGCTGACAGTTCTGTATTAATAAAATCACTTAATTTGCCACAATAGAACAAGTGAAATGTTCCAGGGTGAAGGATAATGAGACTCAAGCATTTGTGAGTGGGTGAATTTGCTTTAACTAGATCCTATGGTGAAAAAACTCTTGCTCATGGGCCCAGCATCTTTTAAGCTCCAATTATTTCTGGTTAGTCATGTGGCTTTCCGTATGACCCGCTGTTTTTGGCAGACTATCTAAGTAAGTTTATCTTACAGTCAGCAACCAGCGGCTTCCTATTTTCAGTTTTATCCTTGATGGGAACCATCGGGCAGAACGTTGGGGCCTGTACTTCCGAGTTCACAAGGGCTGAGGACTCGGTCCAGGGACCAGCCACACATGCACAAATCTCTCCAGAGCAGGCGAGAAGAGTCACCTGAAGTAGCCCAGAACAGAACTTTCAGAAGAGAGATTTCCCCTCCTAATTCTGGCCCATGCTTCTGGGATGATCCAAATGATAAACGCCCTTTTCCTGATTTCATAAATAACAGCATCAGGAATTGGCGAAATGGCTTAACCAGGCACCCAACACTTCAGACAGGAAAAAACTGAGCATGGGGGACTCTTTCTGGTTTTCTCCTAATCTACACCGGATGATGGGGCAAAGTAACTCTCTCAAAGGCCTCTTCAGCCTGAAATTCTGTGAGGCTGTAAATCTATGCAAATTCAAAAAGGTTTGCCTCTGCCCAGTGGAAAGTTTACTCATACTTGGACATTTTTCCAAATGCAAGTGAGATTGAGTCAGGCACAGTAACTCATGTCTGTCATCCCAGCACTTTGGGAGACTGAAGCAAAAGAATTGCCTGAGCCCACAGACTCGAGACCAGCCTGGGCAACATGGTGAGACCTCATCTCTACAATAAATAAAAAAAAATTAGCTGGGCATGATAGTACATGCCTGTAGTTCCAGCTACTTATAAGGCTGAGGTGGAAAGATTGCCTGAGCCCAGCAGGTCAAGACTGCAGTGGCCCTGAGCTTGTCACTGCACTCCAGTCTAGGAGACAGAGCGAAACTCCAACTCAAAAAAAAGAAAAGAAAGAAAGAAGGTGGGATTGAGGCTCTTTACCACCCTTGCCTCTTCAGGGTTTTCCTAACTAAGACGGATAAGCAGGGCTCATGAAATGTTAGCCTCAGAAATAACTCCAGGGGGACCGTAGCCACCCCATGCCTGTGCCTGGGTGTAAGTGCCTTACACTTTAGTAACATCTGACAAAGCTCACGGTGACAAGTGGATGAAAGCGGCGTCTCCTTCTCAAAGTGGAGACCATTCTTCAAGGGAAAGCGAGTTTGCCAAGCCTGCTGAGTCCATGATGGGGTTTCTGGTGGGAGAGTGACTTCATACCCTTCATAGTCCTGACCTGAGCTCAACGGCATAGTCATCCCCTGACTTTAAACAAGTTGTTCACCTTCTTCGTGCCTCCATTTTCAGATCTATAGAACAACTTCCTTTCAGGGCAGTTATAAGGTTGTTTTGTGGATGTGGAAGTGCACAGGACCTACCAGGAACCCACGTGAACTCCCCACACATCCACTCTCTTTTGAGACTCCCCCACAGCCTACTTCAATTCCCATCTTGAATACTATCTTATTTACTTTCTTTTGCTTAATTTTTTTAGTTAAATTGGCTTTATCTGTGTTTACTGTATTGCACAGTAAGCTAAGAAACCACGTAGACACAAAGTATGGAAATTTAGGATGGAGAAAATGGTCAAGTCATCCAGAGTGGAAGCATCACCCACTTGTAGGCTCATTGCTCGAGTCTGAGATTTCTCAACATCCCACAAAAAATTCCCTTGGCCCATGACAGCATTAGTTTTAAAATATCCTAATTACTAACACAGACCTATTTCCTGGCTCCTCCACCGTAATTACCCCAGAAGCTCCCAGTCTGGAAGCTGGCAGTCTTATCTTATCAATTTCCCTTCCCTGCTACCTGACACACTCAAATTCCTTCTCCACCCTTGGCCTCCCCCAATAAGCTGCCTCCACTGCCCACTCCCATAACTTCCTAGAGTGACAGCCACCATCCCTCTCACAGGTGAAGGGAAGGGGGTTCAGATCATCTTTTTTTCACTCTGCCTCTATATTTCAGTATTTTCAGGCAATACTGGCTATGTGTTCTAGAACTAACCTTCAGTTTACAGCTGGAGATATTAAAGGCCAGGAAGATGAATGTTTTAGCTAATGCCAAGAAGTTACTGGCAAAGGGCAACATTGGAACTGAGTCTCTTGCATTTCTCAGTCTCATCCTTGCCATGGGTAGGCAGACCTCTGGTGGAGGAAAGGCTCCTCATCAACGTTTATTGAAGTAATAAGTTTCCTCCATGTAAATGGTGGGGGGGAAACACTACTCCTTTGTGAAATAGCCCACCCTTAGAGAATAGCTTTCCTTTTCTAACAATGTTACCTTCAGGAGAAGATGCTGGACTATCACTTAGGAGACGAGGTGTCTGTGTTTAGTTCTGCTGCTTTGACTTATGAGACTTGATAACACATGCACAATACACACATGCAATGTGACTATCAGCTTTCTCGTAAGTTACTCCACAGGAAACAAAAGAGAGAAAGTGTGTGAGAGTCTCACTCTAAGAGGAGGCAGAGGAAGGAAAGTGATCACACCAAACATCTGTGCTGTCCTGTGGTATGATAACGCTTGTGCTTTCATGAGCCTTGACTCACTTGAACCTTACATCAACCTCATGGGAAGGAGAGAGCAGATATTATCATCTCTACTTCCTTTGAAAAACTGAAAGCTCAAAGTATTTAAGTTTTCCCAGGTTACAAACCTGACAAGAGGTGGAACCAAAACTGGCACCCAGGTCTTCCCTCTCAAGATAAGAATGAGTCATTCTTCTGCTATTCTAAGGCATTTAACTCTTCATGTCGAGTGTGGCATTTTGCTAAAAATGAGCATATTCTACCTTTCCACTTAAAAATCCTCAGGGAAGAATTATGTCATATTCGTATTTGATTCTGTATATCATCTCAGCAATGTTTCTGTCACAAGGTAGACCTTCAATGGTATTTAATAACAGTAATATATATATTTTGAGTTGGAGTCTCACTCTATCACCCAGACTGGAGTGCACTGGCCGCTCCTGGCCACCGCAGGCTCAACTTGCTGGGCTCCAGCAATCCTTCTGCCTCAGCCTTCCAAGTAGCTGGAACTACAGACGCATGCTACCACGCCAAGCTAATTTTTTTATTTATTGTAGAAATGAGGTCTCGCCAAGTTACCCAGGCGGGTCTCGAACCACGGGCTCAGACAATTCACTCACCTTGGCCTCCCAAAGTGCGGGATTACAGGCTGAGCCACTGAGCCCGGCCAATAATATTATTTTGATAGATGAAACTAACATTTTTAAGAAACAGTAACTGCTTTAGCAAGTTGGTTTTCCTGGAATATTGACTGGTTCCCTTCTTGCATTCCCTAAGGGAGGATGAGAAGTTTATTTCTTAATGAATGGCCCAACAAGTTGGTCTAAGCAAAATGTTTATGAGGGAGATGTGTTCATTTTAAGGAAGCTGTTTTTAACGCTTTCAACACATGCCTTCTTCTGGGGTCCCTACAAGATTCCCAATTTGCCAAGTGATTAAAAAATGTATTTTTTCTTAGACTCTAAGATTAGAAGCTTCACCTTATCCCCCAGGTTTTTTTGTCCTTATGCCTCTGCTAGAACAAGTTTCTCTGTTACTGTTTAGGGGCTGGTTTCAGCCAGCATGCTACTTCTCATTTCTAAAATTCAGGGTGTGTTTAAATAAGAATCATCATCATTAACACAGAGAATATTTATGGGGTGCACAGCACGCGTCAGATTTTTTATGCACTATCTCATTTACTCAATTAAGATCTTATTATCTCACAGGATTCCTTTGTCATAGGGCACAACTAATTATTCTCAAAAATAAGATTCTCCTTTCCCTACTAATTTGCAATGTCAACTCTGTCATAGATTTTCTATAAATAAATAAGTCAGTTATAGGCTCTATATTTTATTTCATTGTTCTATTTTTCTAATTACTATTGCTTCATAATAAAATGTGATATCTTCCCACAAACTATATATATATATTTAAGGAAACTGGATCTCAAAGGCACCATGTGACTTGTCCAAGGTCACACTGCTAGTGTGTACATAGCTGAGATTTGATCCCAGATCTCTCTGAATTGGGGACATAACAACTACACTATACAGTTTACTACAAATGATGGTAGATGGATGTCATATCAGTGGAAGATATTCCCAGTTTTCTTTTGAATACCTGATGGATCAAGCCATATTCCAAGATGACAAAAATCCCAACTCGTCCACATCCTCACCCACACACCTAATCTGTGAGTGTGGAAAGGTTTTCCACTTTAACAGGCTTGGTCTATGGTATATATGATTAGATTAAAGTTGAGTCATGGCCAACTTAGGGTCCGTGTGAGCAGCCCATCCAAATGCGTTAGGCTGAAAAGCAGAGCAGTTTTTGCACAATAGAAAATAAACAAAAGAACCCTGTTCAGAAAAGGTTGTTTTTAAAACACCTGCCACAGATACTGTGACCTGTTACTAAATACACAGGATCTCTGGTAAAACAATTGCTGTGTAGCCATGGGAGGTCCAACCGCCGGTGCCTTCATCATGGCACAGAAGACCCCCTCCCAAGAGCATGTAAACAACTGTGAACTCTCTCTGAAGGGGACAGCACACATGTGCTGGCCCTGTGTTCTCTGCTGGGTCATTTCACTCACACGGATTCTTCTTATTCTTTTAGATTCTGAGAAGCATTTGATACATCAGACGGGAAGGACCCACTTCTAAGCTCCCAGCCTTCCGTCTGGGGGTCAAATCCTCTCTGGCTGACCATACCACGAGGGTTAAACAGCAGGGCAGAGTCCAGAGTTCTGCATGGATTGTTTGCTCAAAAATCCCTCATAACCAGCAGAGCAAAAACTGGATTTAGGAAGCCAAACTAAAGCCTGTTTTGATGACCTTCAAGAAGAGCACTTCAAAAACAAAAACTTACTGTACATCTTAGCTACTTTGCTCTTGAAACAAAATTCATTTACTTCAGATTAAACACTTCTGGTTATTTAGCTTTCATTTATACCTGCCACATTTCTGAAGTAGATTCTCTGTCTCTTCCACAGATTTTGGTCTGATTTTCAGTGGAAAAAGAATTTCACAGGTCACGGGTTCCCAGAATTCTTTTTGTAGCTTATTCTAAGTTACTCCTATCTCATTTCCTAGTGTGTCTACCATATGTCACCAGAGTGAATGGTACATAGTTTCAAAATGACTGACTAGATGCAGTTCAGTTTAAGGAAGGCAAGAAAATAATCAGTCCACACAGGGATCAAGCCTGTGACTTGACTCTCAATAACATCAGACCAATCGAGCTCGGTGGTTCAGCCTGTAATCCCATGCCTTGGGAGGCTGAGGTGAGTGGAATGCCTGAGCCCGCGGGTTCGAGACCCACCTGGGCAACTTGGCGAGACCTCATCTCTACAATAAAATCCAAAAAATTAGCTGGGCGTGGTAGCGCGCGCCTATAGTTCCAGCTACTTGGAAGGCTGAGGTGGAAGGATCACCGGAGCCCAGCAGGTCGAGGCTATGGTTCCGGCCACTGCACTCCAGTCTGAGCAACAGACTCCAACTCAAAAAATAAATAAATAAATAACATCAGACCCTTCTTCCAGCAATGATCACTAAACCTTACAGGTAACTAAGGCATTTATTAAACACCAGATCTCTGCAACAACTTGGTGCCATCTACTCACAGAAATGGAGATCCATAAAATATCCGGAAGTAATGGCCCAAAGTAATTAAACAATGCATGAAAAATGTTACTCAAGTATTGATGATTCTGCCATTTATTTGTTCATTTGTACAATCAGCGAGTATCTATTAAAGGACTACTATGTGCCAGTCAATATAATGGTGGACAAGACAGAGATGGTCCCTATAATCACAGAACTTACAATGTAGTGAGGAAGAGGGGTACAGAGAAGTTGAGAGAAAATTATAATACCTTGTAATAAATGCTCTCATAATGGAGGAATTATAGTGTGTTGTTGGTACCACAAAACAGAGGCAAGTAATGCAGGTGTGTGTGTGTGTGTGTGTGTGTGTGTGTGTGTGTGTGTGTGTGTGTGTGTGTGTAAACTGATAGTCAAGAAGGGCTCCCAGGATTAAAGCATAGTTGATATTTTAAAATATGAGTTTTGTGAGATAGATGATAGGGGTGGGGTGGAAGAGAAGGAATGGATGTATACAAAGAGCCAACTAGGAAAAAGATTATACCATTAATTCCATGATGTTTTTACAATGTTCCCACATCTCACTCTTCTTTTCTGTGGCAGAGGCAGTGTCACAACCAGACTCCTGGGAAAGACCATGTCTGGAGCAGCTGAAAGCTATTGCCTGTAAAAGTTGTTTTTCTCTGTTTATAATTGTTAAGCAGTTTGCATATGTCACTTATTGCATCCCCACTTAAAATGTGAATGACTTGCAGGCAGGGAGCACAGCTCACTGCGCTTCCCAGAACCTGGTGGAGTGCTCTATGGACATTGGGAGCTCAGGAAATGTTCATGTTACACAGACAGATAAGGGTTAATCAAGCTGAAACTCCCAGGATTTTCGAGGGAGCAGCAATGTTTATACAACGAAACCTGTTAGCCAATATGACTTTTTTAAGTTTCAGCATAAGAAGTTTTTAGTTGAAATAGTCTTTGTTAAACAGTATCTCGACAATCCTAATGTCAATGCCCATGCCCCTCTTACTTCAGTTAGTTGACTCAATTGATTAAAACCAAAACCCAAGGCTCCAAGCCCCATGGAAAGTTAGCTGCAAGGACACAGAGAAGACGTGTTCTGTTGTCCCATCACCAGCTGCACTTGAACTCTGGCCAGGATAAGGGAATCAGAACTGCAGACAGTCAGTGGCCCATGCCACGGGCTAAACCCTGTACCAAGTGCTGCTGACATGTAAAGAACTCCTGCCCCTATGGTGGACCAACACACAGTAGTTGCTCAATAAATATTTGTCAAGAAACTGAGTGAACACAATCCTACGTCTTTTTTTTTTAGAGTTGTGGGGTACAAGTGAGGGTTTGCTACAAAAGTAGGCTCATGCAAGTGAAGTTTGAGCTTCTGGCTGGCCCTCTCGTCCCCTGGTAATGGACTAGGTCCCCTTTGTGTTGCCACATGCCTCCCCCCCCCTTCCTTCCTCCCTCCCCTAGCAGAGCCAGTGTCTGCCAATCACACTCTTGTGCTAATGTAACTAGTGTTCAGGGCCCGCTTATGAGTGAGAACCTGCAGTATTCAGTTCTTTGTTTTGTAATAGTTCACTTAGTATGATGGTCTCCAACTGCATCCACATGGCTGCAAAGGCCATGATTTTGTTCTTTATGACTACATAATAGTTCATTGTGTACATGTACCACATTTTATTTATGCAGTCCCACTTTTGATTACAGTTTTGTTTTCATATGTGAGACTCCCTCTTAGACTATGGAAATGTTTGTGTCCTACTAACTCTTGGTAGTCTCTGCGAAAGGCTAATTCCTCCTCTGAGGTCCTGAAGGAATCCCTGTCACTGCTTTTGAAAACAGCAAGAGCTGGTGTAGCTGCAGGGGTCTCAGTTCCGCCCACATGGAGACAACAGCATAAACCTCCACTACGATGTCACCCTACCTGGGCACAGCTGCTGAACCAGAAGCCTTGCTTGGAAGAGTCACAGCATGGGTGGCAGCTCTAAGGAAGTAAGACATGGTCATCCTTTACAGGCAGCAGGATGCCATCTGTCCTTAGGCTGTCCAGCTCCAGTGCTGATGGTCACCAAGAAGGGAGAGTCCAGCACAAGCCCTGGCATCAGGGACCTGTGGCATCGGTTCCTGATGCAGAGGACAAACGTATGCTTTCTCTAAAACCTGGAAAGTCATATTTGCTCAAGTCATGTGTCTTTGCAAACACTCTTTCCTCGGGTCAGAACAGCTCAGGTCCCAGGAGTTAAGTTCTTTCAGCCACTCCAATAGTCCTGGCCAGACACTCTGGTTTGTGGGTGCCCCAAAGCACAAGCAAGCCCTTTGCCTCCAGGGCACTCTTCTTGGCCTCTTTGGCAGGAATCATGGCCAGCTTACAGCCCTCTCCCGGGGAAGAAGGCTGCTCAGATTCTCCTTCTTTTGGACCGGGTTTGCCCCCGGCATGCAGAGGACACTGCCACCCCCCCATGAGTGTTGACTCCCACCGTGATGGGCCAGTGGGAGGGCAAAGCAAACCAGATGGCAGTGCAGTCCCAGGCTCAAGATACAACTTTCATGACTCTCTACAACTCACACTGACCTGGGAAGGAAAGGAAATGCTATGAACAGCAATACCCCACAACTGAGTTTCCCTGACGCAAACATGTTCTTCGTCAAGCCCCGACCCCCTTCGTTCTCTTCTCTAATTCTCACCACCCAGAGCTGACTGGGAATATTTTCTTCCCTGATTTATTTCATGTGGTCATCTGACCATCTGTCATTCACCCAGCAAGCACATAATGACCCCCTGTCATGGACCAGACACGGGGACTCCCAGTTCTAGTTGTTCTGGCTAATACTAATTAAATATTTGAAGCATGGAGAAGTCAGTACAGGAATAAAGTATTAACAGAGCAGAAGGTCAGGGAGTGAAAGGCTTACATCAAGAACTCTCTTGGAGCTGTGGCTGAGAACTTTCTAGAACTAAGACCCTGGAGCTGAGTTTTGCAGGACATGTAGGGATT
Organism: Cephalopachus bancanus; assembly: GCA_027257055.1. Lineage (NCBI taxonomy): Eukaryota > Metazoa > Chordata > Mammalia > Primates > Tarsiidae > Cephalopachus > Cephalopachus bancanus. Next base: position 4,832,209 of record JAPVLO010000176.1, on the reverse strand, counting down.
TCTGGGAAATTAAGAGCAGGGAGAGGAGCAGGTACAAGCGACGGAATTCTAAGAAGAGGAAAAATACTCTTTTACTTGCTGATGCAACACTTGCTGATACATAGGCACTGATGTGCTTACGACGTGTTCAGCACAGCTCTAAACTTGTATCCGTGTTCATCTTCTTAATCCTTCCAAGAATTCTAGGGTGTAGTCTCTACTGTTGTTTCTATCATGGCAACTGGTACACAGAGACACCAAGGAAGCTGGCAAAAGTCACACAACTAGAAAGTGACAAAGACACAATGAGACTCAAAGACTGAGCTCTTCACCACTGCAGGATGGTGTTCAGAGAAGTGTGTGCAAAGGTTCCAAGAGGAAAGAGAGGGCAGAGCCTTCTGGGGAAAATGGGAATGGGAATGACAGAAGCAGAGCAGTCATGAGGGAGGGCAGCAGACGTGAGTGACGCTGAGGAGATGATGGGTCAGGCTATAAAGGATCTGTGTGCCTTGCTGCAGGTTGCACTTAATCCTGAGAGCATTTGGGACCTGTGAGCAACTTTATGCCCAAGATCAGAACCATGTTTTAGGAAGATGAAAGACAGCACTCTAGAGGATGGATTTGGGAGACTGATGGGAGAAAGCCCAGTTAAGACCTAAAGTAGCTACACAGAGGAGAAGTGGCAAGGGGTCTGTCTTAGTCTGTTTTGTGCTGTTATATCAGAACACCACAGATAGGGTAATTTATAAAGAACAGAAACTGGCCGGACACAGAGGCTCATACCCATAATCCTAGCACTTTGGGAGGCTGAGGCTGGAGGATCACTTGACCCTAGGAGTTCAAGACCAGTCAGGGCAACATAGCGAGACTTCATCTCTACAAAAATCAAAAAATGAGCCAGGCATAGTGGTACGTGTTTGTAGTCCCAGCTACAGGCAGAAGGATCACCTGAGCTCAGACAGGAACATAGCTTAGGATGGTTCTACACTCAGCCCTGGGCTTCCCCAGTTTTTTTATAGGCTACTGTAACCAGGGACAACCTTTGTCTATCCAGATGATGCACTCACCTTCAGAAGCTATATTCTGCTGGTGCTTTTGAGTTCTCCCTCCTGTGAGTTCCCATTGGCACTTTGCAAGTTTTATCTTTTGCTTCTTCTAATTCACTCCCCATCATATTTCTTTTAGGACCACCCCCCCAGGCATATTTGCCTTCAGTCTTAGTCCTGCTATGGACTCTGTCCACATTCCTTGTCTTCCCAGCAACAATTCCTCACACATGACTTACAAGCCATTTGGAGTGTGCAGCTTTTTTGTGTCTCTCAATTTCTCTGAAAAATTTTGTATAGGGCTTTCCTCTCCACTCTTCTTCTTGCATTGTGTGTTTTCTAGGAGGAAAAGTGAGAAGACTCATAATTTAGCTGCCACCATTTCCTCAGGGGGATGCTCACTGACCTCAAGAATTGCACAATGGCATTTGAAGGGGACATACAAATACCCAAGACGGTGCCCAACAGGATTCAAGTCACTGGAGACCTCTCTTTGTACTGGTATGCATGGCATTAGAGCATGATATGGGTTAATTTGGGATTTCATGTTGGGGGTGGTATGGCAATGAAAACTTCCTCTGTGGGAGAAATAGAAATGAGTTGGAAAGATTTGTTAGGATTGCACAAATACTTTTTTTTATTCCCCCAGTGTCTCTGAATATAGAAACTTTGCCTAAGAGGATGAATGTCTCTTTTTGCAGTTGGAATTTTGGTGATTTTCATTTGAGGCTGGTTAAAAGTATGAAAGTTCCAAGTGGATTATTTGCATAGAGGATTCTTTTGAGGAAATAATTGTCTATCTAATTATCCCTGATTATGCGGCACAGAAATGTACACACATCTATTTACATATGAATTTTTGTGTAGTAAAAAGTAAGATTTGTATTATATGGAAAAACAAGGCACTCACTTTAATTTGAAGTCTTTTTTCTATGCTAAAAATAAACACCCCCCCCACCACCACTTGCTGTTTTTCAGTATAACTAGTTGAAATAAAGGTTATTTTAAACTTAACTTGACCACCACAGGCCAACTAGAACAACAAAAATTCAAAACAAGGCAAGGATGTGGAGCGACAGGAACTCTCATTCGTTGGTGGCAGAAACGCAAATCGGTGCAGCCTCTTGGGAGACAGTCTGGTTGCTTCCAAGGTCAAACATACCCTCACCACACAATCTAGCAGTCACAATCCTCAGTATCTATCTGCTCAAGCAAGTTGAAAGCCTATGCCTACAAGAGAACCTACATGTGAATGTTTATAGCAACTATATTTATAATTGCCAAAAACTGGAAGTAGCTAAGATGTCCTTCAACAGATGAATGGATACATAAACTATAGTACATCTAAACAATGGAATATTATTCAGTGCTAAAAGGAAACACACAATCAGATGCTGGAGAAGATGCAGGGGAAAGGGAACGCTTCTACACTGTTGGTGGGAGTGTAAACTAGTACAACCTCTGTGGAAAACAGTGTGGAGATTTCTAAAAGATCTAAAAACCAACCTTCCATATGACCCAGAAATCCTTCTTCTAGGAATATACCCAGAGGAACTCAAATCACTCTATAAAAAAGATACCTGCAAATGCATGTTTATTGCAACATTATTCACAATAGCAAAAACAAGGAAACAACTGTGCTGCTCATAGAAAGTGGACTGGATGATGAAAATGTGGTACCTATACATGATGGAATATTTATGTAGCCATTAAAAAAAAATTATGAACTTTGCAGTAACTTGAATGAATTTAGAGTCTATCATACTCAGTGATATATTACGGAAATTAAGAACTCAGTAACACATGTTCTCAGTCATAAGTGAACCCTGAGCATTTATCATAATACTATTAGAAAGGGCTTGGCAGTAGGGGAACACTGCTGGGGGGAGAGGGACACATAGCATCAATAAGGGTATCTGATCTCAAACCAGGCAAAGTGGGGACCAAAGGGAGCCCCAAACTTTACCTGTATGATGATCACTTATGTCCCTAACCCTGAGTTGTACCCCACATCTTTGAAATAAAAATAAACACATTATCAAGCCATGAAAAGACATGGAAGAACGGTTAAGGCTCTCCTGAGTGAAAGGAGCTGGTCTGAAAAGGCTCTATACTGTATGATTCCAATTGTATGATGTTCTGGAAATGGCAAAACCATGGAGCCAATAAGAAGGTCCATGTTTAACTGGGGCTGGGGGTAAGGAAAGGGATGGAGAGATTAAGGGTTTTTGAGAGCAGTTAGACTATTCTTCATAATACAGTAACGATGGACACATGTCATTGCACATTTTTCAAAACCCATAGGATGTACAAAATAAAAACGAACCCTAATGGAAATGATAGACTTCAGTCAAGAATAATGGACCAGCCGGGCTCGGTGGCTTAGCCTGCAATCCTGTGCCTTTGGGAGGCTGAGGTGAGTGGATTGCCTGAGCCCGCGGGTTCGAAACCCACCTGGGCAGCGAGACCTCATCTCTACAATAAATCAAAAAATCAGCCGGGCGTGGTAGCACATGCTTGTAATTCCGGCTACTCGGAAGGCTGAGGCGGAAGGATCGCCGGAGCCCAGCAGGTCGAGGCTGCGGTGGCCGGGAGCTGCCACTGCACTCCAGTCTGGGCGACAGAGTGAGACTCCAACTCAAAAAAAAAAAAAAAAAAGAATAATGGACCAATATTGATTCATCAATTGTACGAAATTCACCTCACTTATGAAAACTGTTAATACCAGGAGAAAGTGTGCATGCGTGGGGGAGGGGTATGTGAAAACTCTATATATTGGTCAATTTTTCTGATTACTTCAATTGCTAAAAAAAAATATATATATATATAGCGTATTCATTTTTTAAAGCCCTTAAGTTGCCAGTTCTGTCTTCTTAGGAGTTTAAGGAAGAATGATTTGTGGAAAAATAAATCTCCATGCTACTTCCTTCTCCTAGCAGAGATTGCCAGACTGGACAGCGCAGAGAAGGAGGGATGTTACCTCCCGCCCTCTGTCAGCTCCTCTGAGCCCCCTAGCGATGGCTCTCTGCTTAGTGGAGCATGCCGGTGTGTCTGTGGATGTGCCCAAGAAGGCTCGGAGCCAAGCAGGGAATAGAGCGGGCATGTCTGACTCACGGCCTGTGGGCCACATGCAGCCCAGGACAGCCTAGTCGTGCGGCCCCACAAAAATCTTTTCACATCACTTGTTTTTTAGTGTTTATTTTCTTCGTGACCCCACGTGTAGTTCTATTTGAAGTTCACCATCACAACTTGTTTATGACATGGCTTTGGGGCTGCACAGATATGTGTGAACAGCTGCTTTCAATGATGAAGCACACGGAGAGCAAAATTCGCACAGACATTTCTACCGAGCACCTTGAGAACTCATTGAGAATTGCAACCGCTTCCACTGAACCAGACATGGATAGGTTAGCTTTACAAAAACAAGGTCAAGGTTTCCCACTAGTTTTATATGCTCAGTTTTCTAAACTTTATAATAAAAACATACAAAAAAAGACTTTCTAAAATTAGGTACGTGTACTAACTATATTATAAAATTTATGTGCTGCCTAAAACAATTCCTCTTTACTCAATGCAGCCCAAGGAAGCCAAAAGTGGGACAGCCCTGGAATAGAGAGAGAAAAACCTCTCTGCAAATAAGCACAGAGATTCATGAGGTAGGAGAGGAAGAGAACCTTGGAAGGGAGGTTGGATCCTCTGGAGAAAGGTAAGCAATAAGATGTGTTGAGTGTAGGATGCCTAATATCAAATATTCAGATGCTTTTGTTATTGTGATGTAAAATCTTTCTGCATCCTCAGACCTTCAGTAGGTCTGCTTTCACTCCATTGTTGATATGAGTGGTTTTTCTTTTTTTAAAGAATTCTACCCATGGGAGTGAGGGATGAGAAGGTGAGTTTCACTCATGGAGGGGTGAAGAGATGAGGATGTGGCTGGCAGCAGAAGCGTGGAGTTGAAGCCAGAAGTGACTGTGACAACATAGGCCCTGCCGCATTGCGAAATCTAAGGTGGAACCTTGACCTTCCACTGGATGGCAGTGGGGCTCAACATGTTTTCACATCAACCTTGAGAACAGGGTGATTTCGGCTCACGTCTGGGTTTAAAGACATTTGGTTTCCAAATTAAACTCTTCCCTCTCTCAGGGAATGTCTTATCTTTATGAGTCTTTGGGTCAGTGGGAAGCAGCTATGGTTTGACTACATAGTAAGTGGCTGACCAGCGAGAGAACCGGCACATACCCCAAAGCAGCCATATAAACAGTGGGAGGAAAGCGATCAGTACATTGACCCTACATTAGGCAGTATATAGTGCACTGAGTCTGCACCATGTCTGTCCATCCATCCCTCCATCATCAATCTATCTGTCTCATATCATTTAATCCTCACAAACAAACAATCCGTTTCAAAGTTTAAGTGACTGAAGTTCAGAGAGGTCCAGTTCAGGTTCAACTGACACTCAGCTCTGTGCTTTTAACACTCAATATAACAGCAAAGAAAGGTTTGTCAAGTTTCTTTCACTTCTGGCATCATTTTGTGATTTAAGCACATGTTAGTCCATTTGAACAGACTATCTTCTCAAGTAAAACAACTAAGGACTTCATGGCAATTCTGATAGACCTAAACTGGGAAATAAAAATAATTCTGAGACTTGAACTGTGAATGAACTTGGCATATTTTTAACAAGGTTTCTAGGGTATTTAGCAGAGTCAGTTACTGTTCTAGATGAAGATTGGAAGTTTAACTGCATGTTGAATTTTCGACATGTATTTCCATAATTTCCTCCTGTCTTCTCCTCCCCCTGGCACTCCCCTCTCCCAGCTCCCGGCCTTCTGCAAAATAACTCATTGAGGTGGAGGCTGTGGGCTACTCGACCAGGGCCTTACGCCTGTGAGAGGCTGTGGCATCAGCAACTCCCATGGTGATGTGCCAGGTGGCTGGCTCTCTGTCCCTCTGAAACTTTCCACCAGATGTGTTTCCGATGGAGCAACATAAGCACAGGCTCTGCTTGGAGGGAGGTTGTAAATAAAAGTGACAGCCTGCAATTTCCTCATCGTTTTTGCTTTGAAATTCTCAAGATTATTTGAGCTGGCAGCAGGACTCTCCGGATCTATGTCTTTGAGAAGGAATCACAGTTTACTTTCCCTTTCCTGATGTCAAGAGTAGTTGGACCCTTCTTAACAATCACATGCATTTTAACCACTGCACTGTATATGGCAAATCCTAGCTTGCCTAGCACCTTAGCAAAAAAGTGTTTCTGTTAGTCCTTATACTTTAGAGAGCAATGCTTTGCGCATTTCACTGGAATATAAAATAGGTGTTAGTTCATAGTGTCAAAGGATGCAGAAAGTTAACAAGATTCTCTGTGTGGAGGAAGAGACTTATTCTGAAAGTCATAAGATTGCTACACACATGTGCACATATACACACACAGAGGCAGTCCCAGGTTAAAGAAAATAAAGCAATTTCCTACACCAGACCACATAAACACAATTCTGGTACATTTTACCATATAAATAAAAGTGAAGTTTTCAATTGTTTTTTTGTTTGTTTGTTTTTTTTGAGTTGGAGTCTCACTCTGTCTCCCAGACTGGAGTGCAGTGGCCGCTCCCAGTCACCGCAGCCTCGACCTGCTGGGCTCCGGCGATCCTTCCGTCTCAGCCTTCCGAGTAATTACAGGCAAGCGCTACCACGCCCAGCTGATTTTTTGATTTAGTGTAGAGATGAGGTCTCGCTGCCCAGGTGGGTCTCGAACCCGCGGGCTCAGGCAATCCACTCACCTCAGCCTCCCAAAGGCGCAGGATTACAGGCTGAGCCACCGAGCCCGGCTGTTTTCAATTGTTTTTAAAGGAGAAATATTGCTTTTTGGGATTTTCACCTGCATGATCCATTGAAATGGATGTTGTCAAGTATCTGGTTAAAATAAATAAGCAAACGCTTGTTTATCTAGATAAAGTGTGAATGTTTTTCACAGAGCTGTATCTCTCCCGTAAATGTGCCATCTCAGCCACTGTGAGGGACAGTCACATCCCACAGGAATGTGAGAATTTTAGTTTGTCATTTCCTTGACACATCACTCATCCCAAATGCCGATTTACCACAGTTGTTGGAACTCTGTAACTGAAGTACAAGAGTAGTTTTGTAAACACACTAAATTGAGTGAAAGAAAGCAGTCCATAGTTAGAAACTAATGATCAACAATAAAGATATGGCCATTAGAAAAAAATGAGCAAAAGGAAGAAAACATGACAAGGACAAAAAATTCAGTAAGACAAGAAAATGAAAAAAAGGTACGAAAATTGGAAAAGAAGAAATAAAACTGTCTTTGTTTGCAGGTGACATGATTTTTGATGTAGAAAATCCCAGAGAATTGACAAAACAAACCCAGAACTAATTAGGGATTATAACAAAGTTGTAGGATACCACATTAATCTACAAAAGTTTACATTGCTTTCCTATATGCCAACTGTGAACAATTAGAACTTGAAATTAAAAACACACATCATTTATATTAGCCTTGAAAAATGAAATACTTAAATACTTACTTAGATAAATACTTAGGTATAAATCTAACAAATATGAAAATTTATTTAAGGGAAACTGCAAAACTCTAATAAAAGAAATCAAAGAATATCTAAATAAATGAAAAAATGTTCCATGTTCATGGATAGGAAGACAATATTGTCAAGATGTCAGTTCTTCCCAACTTGATCTATAGACTCAACACAATCCCAATCAAAAACCCAGTAAGGCGTTTTGTAAATATTGACAAACTGATTCTAAAGCACATGTGGAGAGTCAGAGAACCCACAATAACCAACACATAATTAAAGAACAAGGTTGGAGGACTGACAAACTTGACTTCAAGATTTACCATAAAGTTACAGTAATCAAAGCAGCATGGTGCTGGAAAAATAACAAACAAATTGGAGTATCCAGGAATAGACCTTCACAAATATAGTCAATTTTTTTTAATGTCAAAGGCAACTCAATGGAGTAAGAACTGTCTTTTCAACAAATAGTGGTGAAATAACTGATAATAACATCAACATGTAAAGAAGAAGCTGCCACCAGACACAGACTTTACATCCTTCACAAAAATTAACTCAAAATAAATCATAGATATAAATGTAAAACACAAAACTAGAAAATGCATAGACGATACCATAGGAGAAAGCCTGGGTTACCTTAGGTTTGGCAATAAGTTTTCAGATACACCAAAAGTATGCTCCATGAAAGAAAAAACTGGTAAGGGGAACTTCATTAAAATTATGAAATTTTGCTCTGTGAAAGACACTGTTAAGAGATCGAAAAAACAAGCCCCAAAATATTTGCAAAACCCATATCTGATAAAATACTTGTATCAAAAATATACAAAGAACTCTTAAAACTCAACAATAAGGAAACACACAACTCAATTTAAAAATGGGCCAAAGATCTGAACAGACACCTCAGCAAAAAAGATATGTAGATGGCAAATAAACTTATGAGAAGATGCTCAACATCATATGTCATAAGAGAATTACAAATTAAAACAGCAGTGAGATATCACTACACATCTATTAGAATGAGAAAAATTCAAAACACCAAGAGTATCAAATGCTGGCAAGGATGTGGAACAACAGGAACTTTCTTCATTGCATTACGAGAATTGAGAGTGTGTTAGTTTTGTAAGAAACTGCCACAAAACTAACACACTCTCAATTCAGCAATGAAATAAATCCTCAGCATTTACCCAAAGGAGTTGAAAACGTATGTGCACACAACTTGGAAGCAGCCAAGATGTTCTCTAGTAGGTGAATGGGTAAACAAACTGAGGTACATCCAGACAGTGGAATATTATTTAGCACTAAAAATAAAAGAGTTGTCAAGCCAAGAAAAGAAGTGGAGGAATCTTAAGTGCATGTTGCTATATGTTAAAAGCCAACCTGAAAAGCCTACACATTGGATGACTCCAGCTACATTCTAGAAAAGGCAGAACAATAGAGAAAGTAAAAAAATCGGTTGTTGCCAGGGTTGAGGGGTGAGGGGCAGGAGGGAGAAAGAAACAGATGGGAACAGAGATTTGTCAGGGCTGTGCAACTATTCTGCATAATACGGTCATGATGCACTTGTCAAAATCCATTGAACTTTATAATGCAAAAGTGAACCCTAATGGAAACTGTGGACTTTAGTTCATGATAATGCACCAATATTGGTTCATTAATTATAACAAACATACTACACCAATGCATGCAATAAAGTTGAAGGACTGACAAACTTGACTTCAAGATTTACCATAAAACTACAGTAATCAAAACAGCATGGTGCTGGAAAAATAACAAACAAATTGGAGAGTCCAGGAATAGACCTTCACAATGTGTGTGGAGGAGGGTAGATGGATTATATGCAAACTATGTTGGTCAGTGGGAGGCAGTTATGGTTTGGCCACAGTGTAAGTGGCTGACCATGGAGAGAACCATATAAACAATGGCAAGAAAGCATTTATTGCAATGATCCAATGCTAGGCAGTATGTAGTACAGTGAGTCTATGCCATGTCCATTCATCCATCATCTATCTATCTATCCATCACATATCATTTAAGTATTTTCTGCTCCATTTTTCTGTAAGCCTAAAATTTCTCTAAAGGCAAAAGTCTTAATTTTTTTAAAATTGGATCGGGAGTTGCAAATGACAAAACCAGGTGATTTGGGGATAAATGCAACCTGCATGACCTGGAGCTCTACTGTCTCCGGAGCTCTCTTAGAAACCAAAACACACTGGGTTTCCAAAACTCATTGCTCATGAGAACCTCACATACTTGGAGAAAGTATGGCAAGAAAAGTCTTACTGAGGAAGACAGAGTATCTGCAGCAGTGATCGAATTAGCTGACAGAAACTCTTCTTTCCTCATGGCCTTCATTGGTTGCTGTGGCTACCACTTGTCTGGGAAGTTGCCCTGGCTACCACCAATGGCCACCTTAAACAACCCCCCACCCTAGTGATTGATGACATTTCTTTCATCAAGTCTGAAGAGAATCCTTCTTCCTCAGGTATCACAATGCTTTTGAACGCCTTGGAAATTGCTCTGTGTCTTGTGGCTTTTCAAAAATCCAGGGCAAGATTCCCCAGGGCTATGTCAGAGAAGGTCAAGTTGCTCCCAGAAACCCACATCTCTGAAAATCAACCACAGTCCCAGCAAACCATCTCCAACTTTTACTCCTCTCATCACCATCCTCAAAAAGCTGGATCTGTGCCTCCCACCTCCCTTTCCTTCACATTCTACAGTTTTAATTCCCTGGACCCAATCATATCAAAAAATAATCTTTTTTTTTTGTTTAAGAGAGAGGAATAAAAGTATTTCAAAATGCATCCTCTTTGCAGTTTCTTGCAAAAAGCCCTAATATTTCTTAGTAATGTTGGTCACTCCTGCAAGATAAATTAGTCTCTTCCTTTGGTCCTCTCCGCTCATGTGAATTAAAGATGCCACATTTATCTCTTTAGCCTTCTATGCTTCTAAAAAAAAAAAAAAACCTTGTTTTCTAATAGCAGCAAGGAAGATGATGTGAAATTGGCTTTGGTCATTAAACACAGTGATTCAGGTTGCTTCTGGGTCTTTAAAAATACCTTCTTGGCTGGGCGCAGTGGCTCGTGCCTGTCATCTCAGCATTCTGGAAGGCAGAGGCAAGAGGATTGCCTGAGCTCAGGGCTTCAGATCAGCCTGGGCAACTTGACAAGACCTAGACTCTACAATAAATCAACAAATTAGCCAGGTGTGGTGGGACATGCCTGTGGTTCCATCTACTTGAAAGACTGAGGCAGAAGGTTTGCCCGAGCCCAGCTGGTCAAGGTCACTGCACCCCAACCTGGGAGACAGAGTGAGACTCCGCTTCAAAAAAAATTTCCTTGTTATAGATTTATTCCATTAATTAATTTATACCCTTTCTGAACTTAATTAGTGTGTGGCTTCCACTGTGCCATTATAAAACTCATTTCAAATGGAAATGTGGCCTGCCCTTGCCTTGCCAACTTGGTTTGCTTCCTCCAGGACCATCGTGGGGCCATTTTTCTATTTTAGACTTTCTCATGGGAGAGTTCCCAATCTCTAAAACCTACATTTTTCCAGGGTTTAAATTCAGAGTGATCTGTAGCAATGTGGCCCATCTCCCGAAAAACATAATTGAGATTTGGGGTCAATTTCCCCAAGGACTGGGAACCAAGATGTAAAATGCCGTGTTTGTCAAATCAATTTCTGCAATATGAAATTTAAATGTGCATATAAGACCATGAAAGTATAAGGATGTAGGGTGACTTTCATGGGTGGATAGGTAGAAACAAACGGTGAAGCAAAGCCGAACCCTCCCAACAAAATAAAAGAGTGTAAGACAGAAGGACTGCGTTGGATGAAGTCCCCAGGAGAAGGTGGGAGAAAGGGGCAGAGAGGTCCCTAGAAGGCAAACCAGATTGCAGGGCTGTGAGGAGCTGGAAACCAGCCACAAGTTCAGATCACAGGAGACAAGGAGGGGGTGGTATACCCTCTACAGCATGGCCTGCCCTGCATCAATTGCTTACCTTGCAGTCTGTGTAGAGCAGCCCAAACATCATGCTACGTCATCTAAAAGAAGCTCCATCCCTGGGTCTGTGGGGCCTAGATTTGTATTTCAGAGTCATCGCAGACACTTATTCCCTGATACCAGGTGCCTTCTCTCACCTCACCCAAAACCCCAGACCCAGGCTGCCCAAGAGGTCTCTCGCCATGTTGAACCTGTGTCTGCCTCTGTATAGGAGGTTGCTGAAGACCATTAGGACCGACACAAGACTTTCCTCTTAAGGAAATAAAAAATGTGAAATGCAGTCACTTGGGAAGATCTGGCTCATGCCAGGGCAGAATGGGTTCATTCCTGTGGTTCTCTGGACCCTCTCATCTGAGGTGGGGGCAGCAATCTGAGCCCTGTGCTTGTTTGGATGGGGAAGCCCTGGGGACTTCTGCTGAACAGGCTGTTCCCAACCCTAGGGCAAGACTGCTGAGAGTGCAAAGTGCAACCTTAAAATAACATCTCTCTGGACAAGTATCTCCCAACTGGGCAAAGGGCCTTGCACTGTGGAATGAGACAAAAGGTAACCATGGGATTTCAAACTTAGCCAAAGAGAGGGGCCTTGTATATTTCAGGGAGCTGCATTCTTCATTTTTGTTTTTTGGAGAAGAATGGACAGTTTATAAATTGACCGATTGGTTAGCAGATTCTCAGTTATTATTGTCACTTGGCGATAGTGTCTGGCAAAATAGACAGCTGATCAGAGCTCATGATGCCTGGGGGTCTCTGGACCCCACCCTGTGTCTCTCCTTCAATTTCTTTTCATTTTGCACTGAGCCATTTCAATTAGGGTAATTGAAATACTATCATAATCTGTGACATCCTGGGTAAATTTTTTATAAATCTCAATCCACTTCCTTTCTGTAAATTAGGACGAATTAGGCTCAATGTGAGAAGCAAAATCTGAACAGAAAAGCCTGGCATACAGGCGGTGCTCCATGAATGCAAGGCCTTCTTCTCTGTCTCACGTACTGGCTGACATCTTCAATTCTTGTCTTTATAAAGACCTGCAAGCAAGCATGACGCCAGAAGAGTTTATCTACTGATATGTTCTGATAAAACTTGAATAATTGCTTGCAAAATGCTTTTCATATGAGGGAGCATACCAGGCCAGAGGAGATAAAATTGTACACTTCAGGCTAAGACAAGGCATGATCGAGTTTCTATAAGTGGGTACACAATTAACACTTTGGGAATGTGTGGAATAGTGAGGGCATTTCTGCTCGAATGAGGCACAGTGCTGAAGACAGAACAGAAATGGTGTGTACTATGTGCCTCCCATGTGCCAAGAGTATGGCAGTGAGCAGGTGTATAATGCCCCAACCAAGGGCAACGTGCATTCTTAGATTCACCTTACGGGGTAGGAAACCAAGACACAGAGAAGTGAAGCCACTTATCTGAGATCAAGTGGTTAGTAAAGGTGGAGCCAAGACTCTAAGCCAGTTATCTGACTTCTCGACTCTCCTTCCTGATTCCACATGGCCTCAAGATGTTTTGGGGGGAAAGGTAGCTCAAGAGAGAATGACCATGTGTTACTAGGGTTCTTTCTCTTGAAGGCAAGAGAAGAATGTGAATAAAAGGCTGAAGCAGGGCGATGGACTGGCACCTCTGGTGATGTGACTCTATTCCCACCAGGCAGGCCCTCCACACGCCTGGAGGTGGGGTACCCCGTGGACAATTTAGAAGCTCTCTAGGGTTTGATGGAAGTGCCAATGATTAATTTTAAAATGGAGAGGACTTCTGCCTGGCAGTCCCTGAAGACCAAGTCACCACTCTAGCTCTGCCATGACTCACGATGGTTCCAAGGTCCAGACAGCGCCTGCCCTCACTGTCCCTGCCACCTTTCCCTTCGTCATCCTCCAGGCGCCAAGAGGGAGGTGACTGTGTTTTGCTCTTGAAGGACTCTTGCTGAATGGTCTCCTTCCTATTGTTGCTCTGTGCAGACTCCAGGGATGAGGGTTTCTGGGCAGCTTGGAGTCTCTCCAGGAATGCGAACTCTCTGAAGGGGGTTGCTCTGAAAAAGGAAAAATGCTTGCTTTTCAAAAATGCCCCCTCAGGGAGGCCATCAGCTCCTTCATTTCTGCAGAGTGGGGAAGTTTCATCCTCAGATAAGAGATCTGAGAGCGGTTGGCTTGTTTACCTAAAGACTCCACAAGGACAAACACTCAGAGCCAGGGCCAAGGTCGCTGTGTTTATTCCCCCGTAGCTTTTCCTGCATTCCCATCCTATTGGTCCTGATCTCATTCCATGCTCTGAGTCTGGAAGGAACCACAACCCCTGGAAGCATACATGGAACAATTTCTAGGGAATCAGTATGGTGTAGCTTTTTCTTTAATTCATTAATTTGTGAGTTTGCTCTTTCATTCATTCTTCTGAGTAGAATTTTTATTGTTAAGAAGCACTTGTGACATAATATCCATGCTTTTCCAACTACCAGTCATGGGGAAGATGTTAGTTTCCTTCATTTTGTTCCTCTAAAGACATGTGAATTGAGGTTTTTAAAGAATTAAGTACTTTGATGAATGGTTTTTCTAACCCCCTTCGGGTGACTAGAGCCCATCTGCTATGGGAGCACTTGACACTAAAGGTGAACCGGTTTACTCTCCTCTGAGGGTCTGTGAATGATCAGAGGAGACTTCAGAGGATGTGAATGAGTGGACGACCAGTGGTTCAGGACCAGGGGTACCACTAGAATCCACTTCCACCCTGCCCCCAGCTAGGAGTAGAGTCCTCTTTCTGGCAAACGCACCCTTCTAAGGGTGATGGGTGGCCTGCAGATGCATGTCACCTGCACATCTCTCTCAGGCTTCATGTCTCCATCAAGCAAACAGAAGCGACGTGTGGTGTTTCAATGTTAATAAGTGATTCTAATCCAACCTCGGGCAGGAGAGTGATCCAGAGACCGTGAAGAGGGTGTGTCGAGGACTTCATTACCAGTGGTGCATCACGCAGACAAGAGAGCGCCCCCGAAGAGGTATTCAGTCAAATGCAGCCAGAACACCAGTGTGAAGCAGGGGTGACTCAGTGCCATGAGCGGGCCTCAGGCGAAGGTGTCAAGTTGTTGAGTTGCTGTTGAAGCGCCTCTGCTCCCTGTTTCTGTCTTCCCCCTCCCGATTTTAACAGTAAGCACGTCATCACCGAGTGCTCATCTCTCCCTCTTCTTTATCAAGTCTCCACTTTCCAGAAATGATCTGAAACGTACTCCCTGCAGGCGGCAGAAGTGACTCAATTTGATATTTCACCCATGGGACTTTGAAAGTAATGACAGAAGAAATGGAGGCTTCAGTGTGGACTTTCACACATCTGAGAGCTGGGTGGGGACCTTGAGGGACGAGAGCTTACCAGAGACCCTGAATCAGTGATGCCGGTGGTTTGACTCACCCCTATGGTTGACTTCTCAGCAGCACCTGACAGGCTGACAACTCCTTTTTTGGTGAGACTCTCTCCTGCCTGGGATCTTCTGCCTCCATACTTTCTTGCACCACCCATCCCACTGTCCAAAGCTTCTCAGATCTCTCTGATGGCTTCTTTTCCAAATAACCTCTAAACATTGTTGTTTCTCAAGGCCCCTGGGCTACCTTGACTATTCTCCTGGTTTTAAATTTTTTTAAAAAACCATCTTTATGTAGATGTCTTCTGAACTTTTATATTCATCCCTCTGTGTTCCAGACTTATCCTGCTGTGTACTTGATAAGGTTGCCTAATAGCTTGTCTTTTCACATCTGAACTGGCTTTTTACCTCTGAACCGGCTTCACCCCCTGACCAGTCTTCCCTGTCTTCATAAATAGCACCACCACCCCTTGGTGTGTGGTTGAGAGCCATCTTTCATTCCTCCCATTTCCTCACCAGCTACAGCCACGGCATCACTGAGTTCTATCCACACTACCAAAGCACCTCTGAAATCCAGTGGCTTCCCTGTCTCCAGTGCCACCCTCTTGATTCATGTCACCATGCCCTCTCCCCAAGACCTCGGCCACTGCAGCTTCACTGGTTTCTCTGCCTCTTGCCCTTCCTCACCACACCAAATAAAATGACCTAAAAAAGCAAAAGTATAGTTGTTTAGAGTGAATACTTGGGCATGAGACAACATGTGTTTGATCCCTGCCTCCGCCACTGACTGACCATGTGAATTTAGGCAAGGGATAAGTATCTTAAGAGCGTCCTGTGCTGCAGTGGCTTCAGCCACAAAATGATAACAATCATGACACCCACCTCAGAGAATGATCATGACGATTAAATGCATTCTTGCCATTCAATTAAATGAGTTTCTAGAAATGAGTAGAATAGGAAGACATCAGCTACCCAGATGTTTTGTGACCTTCCTTTTTCATTCCAAGTGTTTGAAAACCCGTGGGCGTCTTAGCTAGATATCTTCTTTGTACTGGCCCAAACCTTGCAAAAGGAGGTAGCAATGAAAGACATCAGCTACCCAGACGTTTGTTACCTTCTTTTCTTCATTCTAAGTGTTTGAAAACCTGCTGCATGTTTTGCTCTTACAGCTCACCTCAACTCAGACCAGCCACGTTTCCAGTGCTCAGCAGCCACTTGTGGCCAGTGGTGACCACACTGGCAACACAGATTCAGAAGGCTGAATGAAAGGAATTATTCTAGAACACAGTTAAAAAGAAAATAGGAGAGAACAATTAAGCACAACGAGAGATACAAATACCTTCCCAGGAATGACAGAGAGAAAGGATGAGCTGGGGGCCATCATAGAAGTCCAGGTGAGCTACAAGGACTTGGACGAGGGATGGTAATGGAAACAGAGAAGAGGCAGAGAGACAGGGTGCATCTGGGCTGGAAGCAGGGGCTTGCCGACACATTGGATGGAGAAGACCAGGGAGGGGAAGGCTCAGGCAGTGATCTTTGTTTTGGGCTTGAGCCATTTGATGGCAAACGTTCTTTGTTTGAGGGAGTACAACACAGAACATATCCAACATTTGAACCAGAAATACAGTCTGGTGCTCTGCTCAGCAAATCTTTTCAGTGCCCCACGGTAAGGTCTTTGTGAGACAGAGCCAACCTTCCTTCTTACCCTCACGTTTTAGTCTGGAAAATAATGTGCATGTCCTACGGGTTAAATTAAACCAGCAAAGAAGAGGGAGAGAAGCATGTCTCACTATGAACACACAGCTAGTTTCAGCAGCTCATAACAAGCATGAAATTGGAGCATCTGAAAGCCAATGGCTGCAGCAGGGAGCCCAGGAGTCATTGCTTTTAAAGTCATTGCACAAAGCATGGTTTCTGCAAGTCGACACTCGAGGACTCGGGGATGTTTCTACTCCCTTCCTACTCCTCTCCCTAATTCTTTTCTAAAATTGAATGATTTTTACAATTTTTTAAACTGTTAAATATATTAAGCTTTAAAACCAAAATAACGGTTTTTGCTTCAGTTCTTTACATTGTGCCTACTTCTCAGAATCTAGTGATAGTTAAAAGGGGCTGGTTCCTTCAAGCTCAGTGATGGGACAATTCTACCATTGTTTTATTTATTCTTCCATTCATTTTTGAGACAGGATCTTACTCTGTCGGCCAGGCTGGAGTGCAGTGGTACAGTCATGGTTCACTGCAGCCTCTACCTCCTGGTGGACTCAAGTGATCCTCCTGCCTCAGTCTCCTGAGTAGCTGGATTAGCTGGGACTACGGGCACCCACCACCACACCCAGCTAATTTTCTGGTTGTTTGTAGAGGCAAGGCCTCACTGTGTTGTCTAGGCTCATCTAAAACTCCTGAGCTCAAGCAATTCTCCCTCCCCAGCCTCCAAAAGTGCTAAGAGTATAAGCATGGGCCACTGCATCTCACTCCACCACTGTTTTCTTTAAAAAGCAAAAGCATTAATAAATTTGTATTTACTAATTTATATGATGTTGTTCAACTTGTTTATATGTTGGTTTGTTTCCTGCGTTTTTGATGTCATTTCTATGAAATCATTGCAGGACTAATGTCAAGAAGATTTTCCCCTATGTTTTCTTCTGGGAGTTTTATAGTTATGGGTCTTACATTTAACTCTTTATTTCATTTTGTGTTGAGTTTTGTACATGGTATAAGATAGAGTTGCAATTTTATTTTTTTCCAGTTTCATCAGCATATTTGTTAAAGAGACCATCCTTTTCCCACTGTGTATTCTTGGCACCCTTGTTGAAGACAAGTTGAATGTACAATCTGTGGATTTACTTCTGGGCTCTCTCTTATGTTCCATTGGTCTAACTGTTTGCCTTTAGGCTAGTACCATACAGTTTTGATTACTATAGCTTTGTAATATATTTTGAAATCAGGAAGTATGATGCCTCCAGCTGTGTTTTTCTTTCTCAAGATTGATTTGGCTATTTGTGTTCTTTTATGATACCATACGAATTTTAGAATTGTTTTTTTCTGTTTCTTTTTTCAAAATTTTTTAGAGGCACAGTCATCTCTCTCTATCACCCAGGCAATCATAGCTAACAGTTGCCTTCGGCTCCTGGGCTCAAGTGACCCTTTTGCCTCTGAATCCTGAGTAGCTGGTACTACAGGTCTGTAAGATAAAATTAACCATGACTGACTAATTTTTTTTTTTTTTTTTTCTTTTAGAGACAGGGCCTCACTATGTTTTCCAGGCTGGTTTTGGACTCTTGACCTCAAGCAATCCTTCCTCCTTAGCCTCCTGAGTAGGTGGATTACAGGAGTGAGCCAACGCACCTGGTCATTTCTTTAAAAAAATGCTGTTAGAATTTTGAGAGGGATTGCCTTGAATCTGTAGATTTCTTTGCGTTTTATGGACATTTTAACAATACTGAGTCCTTCAATTCATGAACAGAGTATGTCTTTTCTTTTTTCTTTTTTTTTTCCTGTCTTCCTTAGCTTCTCTCATCAATGTTTTGTAGTTTCCCATCTACAAGCCTTTCTCCTCCAGAGTTAAGTTTATTCCAAGTATTTTTACTTTTATTTTTTTGGTGCTATTGTAAATGTAATTCCTTACTTCATTTCCTTTTGCAGTGGTTCATTGTTAGGATACAAAAACACAACTGGTTTTATATATGCTGATTTTGTAGGCTGCAACTGTGCCAGTCCCGTCACATATCCCAGACCTGAAAGACAAAAACTAGTCCTCTGGAAGTCCCCTCGGAAAGTTGACGTGCTATATATGCAAGTCAACTTGTTCCCTCCTGCAGGAGATACTGGGAGCTGAGGAAATCTTCCTGATCACATGTTGCTGTGCTGAGTGGTGCCCCATCCCTCGGCTTCCATGAGTCTGGTGTTGTCTTGGCCCCTGATGCTGGTGGCATTCAATGAGTTTCTTGATTTCTCACAAAGAGAATGTGTCTGTGAGTTGTTGCAGAATCTGGGAGAAGTGTCCAGACATGGTAGATTCTGCAATCTTGCTAAGTCATCTTAGCACATGAAGACCTATCACGTGCTTAACAGAATGTCTAGTACCTAATAATACTAAACTGATAATGATAATAATAATAATAACAATAATATTAACTTGTACAATGTCACATAAGCAGTGGTGCTGAAATGTGAACCCAGGAATCCCTGACAATTTTATAAGAAAATTAACTTGTCAAAGTGATTCTATCCTTACTCATTTTTCTTATTATACAAAACATTCTTATACAGAAAGTTCGATAAATAAGTCATTCACCTGTAATTCTACCATTTCAGTATAATAGGCATCATCATTCAATGTGATTTTGTGTTTGTAAAGCTCTCTTTAAAAAGTATTGCTGATGCTTAAATTCTTCCTCTATTTTCTGGGACTTTTCTAGTTTTTTCCAGAGTAAAAAACTAACAAGCAAGCTGGCTTTTCTCCCTCTTTTTCTTCCATAGCTTTGAGATATCTAGACTGTACATCTAATTGTTTTAATTTAGAATTCTGGTGGATCAGTAATGATTCAGGTTAAAGAAAAGTTCACAATGATAAAGAGAAAAATGGAAAAATGTCGACTGTTGTGGTTACAGAAACACCCAAATTTTATTTCATCAAATTGTGGAGAATAATTTATCCTCTCCCATTTGCTGCTTGATTAAAATTATATGATCACAGAGGACACTGGGAAGGTGCCATCATTCTCTCCTCTCCTGCACACACAATCACCCTGAGAACTCACTCATAACCCTACCCCCTTCTTCACACCCCTCCACCCCCATCATCTCTTAGCATTGATTCAAAAATAGCTTTATCCATTTAGATGACCTATATTTTTTCATGACCAGCAATAGCAATTCAGTTACAAATTTAATTAAAAGGAGACTTTGCTAACCTTTCTAGTAGATGGAATTCTAACCCCTGTAATGATATTGGTGTCTTCAGCTCATCAAAAACAAGAAGTGTGTTCATGAGACGTTTCAGCAAGAAGAAAGGATTTCTCAGACACTACATCACTGCTCCCTTCGTTTTGGCTTTCACCTGGCAGCATTTCTTCCTGTACTTCTGCTGTAGTGTCCTGTCTAATTATCTTCTCTCCATCTTCTGTATCCCAAATTCACCCTCCGCAGAAACATCAGAGTTCTCTTCTTTCCATAGCAGGCACCTGATCACACTGCTCTCCAGCCTTGTTCCCTAATATCTTTCAGTGCCTTCAGGATGGGCCAAACATTCTGTCATGACCTGTGAGTCCTTCATGGTCTGGAAACTGCCCTTCTTCCCCAGTCTTAGGCCTTCTTATTTTTCATTGTACATTTGGCCTCGTCCACCACCTGGCGTTCCTAGGATGTGCTGTGATTTTCTTTTGTACCTCTATGCTTTTGTATCTGCTGTTCCCTTCCCCCATGACAGTCTTCCTTTACGGGGAGACTTTCTCCTTCTTCCTAAATCCACATCTGCATTACCCGATGGTCACATTGCATGACAGACGCTGGTGTGCTGTGTGTTCACCAAACCCCACTTACACTTCCCTCTGGAAACACAGTTAGACTGCATTCCTGGGTCCCCTCCACATGAGGTACGGCCAAGTGACTAAGTTCTGATGACAGGAATGCAGGTAACGTTGATTTACAAGAAGGGACCCCAAAAAATCCAGAATTATCTCTTGGAGGGCAGGCCCCTTGTAGCACAGGCTTCCCCCACTAGGTGAGTACTCTAGGAGCCCATTGGTATCAGTGTCCCAGCTGGCATCGGTGAATTCTTTTTGGAGATTCTTTCAACGCGTTTGCCCATTTCATGATAGGTGATTCACGAGTGCACCTGCCCACACTGTGCTGAGTATTCAGCAGTTTTTGACCAAAAACACCATGACGCCTGTGTCCCCACCTCCTTATTCACCCAATCTCGCCCCAAGAAATTATTTTGGGTTTCCCCAGATGAAAAAAGTTCTCAGAGGAAAGCATTTTGTCCATGTGGAAGAGGTGAAACAAAAAACGGCAGAAGCACTAAAAGGCATCAAAATGGACACGTTCAAAAGTGGTTTGAGCTGTGGAAAAAGCATCTCAATAGGTGTATCGCATCAAATGGAGAGGACTTTGAAGGGGACTAAAGTTTAAACATGTAAGAACAAACACCCAATTTTTTTATAAATTAATTCTGGGTGTTTGGGGTTCCCCCTCAGATGCCACTTCAAGTCCTGACCCTGGAAACCTTCCACGTAATACTCTGTGTGCTTTCATTCCCCATCTTCTAGCCAGATGCAGTGGACACGGCAGAGGACGCCAAGGTCCTGGGCCATGATAGCGTCTCTAGACTGGGGAGCCCAGTCACCCTTTGACCATCTGACCAGGAGCACCTTGTGGGACTATGGCACAAGCAGGGAGGAATCCTTGACGTATGAAGTCCCTGAACTCTGAGTTTGTGATTGCAGCTAGCCCGCAATGACTAACACCCTCCATGGGTGTCACCTTTGCTCCAAAGTCCCTGCCACTCAAAGTTATATGTGAATAAAGTAACCTCCTTTGCAGGCCCAGGTCTAGTACTGGGTTATGGACCTAAACAAAAAAATGAAAGTATCTTTCCTCTTAAGCATCGCATTCAGTAGGCAAGACAGCTAATAATACATACATAAAACCATAAAACAGACTTTAAAGCAATGATAAGTGATGTCAAGTGAGATAAAGCTGAATTGGGAAAGAGGATGGAGGGGAAGGGGCTTTTTTTCTTTTGAGTCGAGGTCCCGCTCTGTCACCCAGGCTGGAAGGTGACAATCACGGCTTACCACAGCCTCAACCTTCTGGACCCAGGTGATCCTTCTGCCTCCACCTCCTGAGTAACTGGGACTATAGGTGAGTGCCACCATGCCAGACAAGGTTTTCTTGTTTTTGTTTTTTGTACAGACGAGGTCTCACTATGTTTCCCAGGCTGGTCTCAACCTCCTGGACTAAGGCAATCCTCCTACCTCAGCCTCCCAAAGTGCTAGGATTACAGGCATGAGCCACCACGTCTGGAGTATTTTTTTAAAATATAGCAGAGAAGGCCTTTCTGAGGATGTTCATCCAGCAGGATCTGAATGACGTGAGGGATAAGCTGTACGTAGTTTGGGAACTTGGCAGGGCAGGAAAAGGAGTTAAGGTCCCTATGCAGGAAACAGCACAACTATTTATATCAGGACTATCGATAGCAAGAACAAGAAGGCCAACAGGGCAGGAGGGTGCACCTGAGAAGGAGAGAGCAAGAGGGCAGTCAGGGAGGCAGGAAGAGCCTTGGATTGTGGGGCGTCTTGAAGTCTGGGCCTTCACTCCTGTGGAAAGGGACAGTGACATCTTCAAATGACCGCTCCAGTTGGCGTGTGGAGAAAAGTCTGGGTGATGGACATGTGTGGGCAAATCCCACCTGCCCAGTGCCTCAGGCTGGCAAAAGCTTTGTCTTTGCTTCCTCCTGAGCAGGGAAGCCAGAGGCATGTGCTTGCAGGCCTCATGCTTATCTCCTGGTCTCAGATCTGACCTCAGCTGATTTTCCTAATTTCCATCTGTCGACTACGTCACCAGAACCCCTGGTTGCTTCTGTTTTTCAGGAAGCAGCAGGTTTTTAGTTGGGAATGAGAATGGGAGTGTTGAAGAGATGAAAAAGAAAATGCTGACTTTGAGAGTAGGAGAGCGGATTCTGAGGGAAATGCAGCTCCTTGTATTTATTTTATTTTTCTATGAGGTAAAGGAATTAGGCAGGGATCAGTCATTGTGTCTAGGACTGTGGCAATAGAAGAATGAAAAGATAGGTCTAGGCATGGTGGTTCATATCTATAATCCCAGCACTTTGGGAGGCTGAGGGGGTGGGGAAATCACTTGAGCCCAGGAGCTCAAGACCAGTCTGGACAACATAGAGAGACCTTGTCTCTACAAAAATATCAAAAAATTAGCCAGGCATGATGGTGTGTGCCTGTAGTCCCAGCTACTTGGGAGGATTACCTGAGCCTAGGATGTCAAGCCTGTGGTGAGCCGTGATCATGCCACTGCCTCCAGCCTGGGCAACAATGTGAGACCCTGGCATAGATAGATAGATAGATAGATAGACAGCCAGACAGGATAAAAAGATATACTCCTTTTCCAAGAAATAAAGACTATTGGAGAAGCAATAAGTGCCATGTGAAATAAGTAAATGGTCATATTTCTTTCATTCGACCAATTGCTAACTCAACAACAATTCATTAGTGCTTATTCTAAAGTAGAGACTAAAATGTATGATCCCTGCTCGAGGTCTAACAGAGAAAGGAGACACATGCGTTCTCTAGTGGAGGCATGTGCATAGCACTGTAGGAGCAGAGAGGCCACCACTCCATTTGTCTGATGAAGGGAGTGCCTGTGACCAGTACCAGATGCAGACAAGCGAGCTGGGTCCTGAAAGACACACAGGAAAGCTGGAAACACAACCAGCATGGGCAGAGTCCCCAGAGACCTGCTGGAGAACAGAAAATGCACTGCAATTCTGAGGTGAGATTCTCATTCTGGTTTGGCATAGTCAGGGAAGACTGCACAAAGGCAGTGGGACTTGAAGGGCTGGAAGAACTTGAAATGAAGACAGACGGGGAGGAGGTTTTAGGCTGCGGGGAGCACTGGCCACAGAGGTGGAAAGCACATGCCGGGGGGTTAGAAGGGACACATGATGAGTGCTGTAGGCACGAGCACTGCATGCGTCAACACTGCCTTCTCCTGCGGAGCTGTGGGAAGGCCAGGATGGGGGAGGCTAGCCGGGACAGTGGAACAGACTTGTAGAGGATCTTGCCTGACACCAGGTCAGCCTCTGAGATTACTTTTCTTTGGATGGACATGAAAGGAGGCACTTTCCCCTTTGTCTCCTTCTGCCTCCAAAGCCCTCCACAAAGTGTTAAATCCAGCCTGGCTCTTGCAGTTGTGGGGACACCTGGTGACAGTTCCCCTCCCACGGGAGGGAAGCTAAGTGGCACTGCACGACCACCCAGCCATGACCCTTCAGGGCCCGGGACCCCTGAGTTTTGAATCAGTGTGAATGACTGTGGAACCATTTAGTGGAGTGTTGAGGGCGATGGCTTGGAAGCCTTCTAAGGAAAGGGAATTTGTTTCTTCTGGACATTTTAGTGTAATGAATCATTGCTCCTTGGCCCAAAATCAGCTAGCAGATCTACCCAAATTCTGCTCTCAGGGACACAATTCTGCTTGCAGATGATCACATTGTATTTTGCTATTTAAGAAACTCTTTACTGTCCTCTGTAAGTAAAGTGTGAACATGATTAAAGATATCCTTCTAAGCTTCAATCAGGGAAGAGATGATCTTTTTTGTTCTTCAGTCAGAATTCAAAAGACAGAAAAAAATCTGCCTTTTCCCCCTCTTAGTGGTAGAATTAGGAATCCCCCTGAGGGCTCATGGTAGCTAAAGAAGCGTTTTCCTGGACAAACTGCTGCTGTTTTGACTGCCTCAAAGTGTTTCTTCCTCTTAGCAGTAAGAGTTACAGTAATATAATAGCACCCTGGACCTGATGGAGACAGTCATTGGGATTCAAAAACCAAGATGCTTGCCTCTATATGGAGTGAGATGGATATGGCGTTCAGACACTCCACACTGACAGGACATGTTGGCCTAAGACAGAAGTTGACCTTTGAAGCAGTCAAGTACAATGGAAAACAAAAAGCAGGTATATCTAGCAGTGAACCTGTTTTACAGAGGATTTATAGCTTACATTTAAAAGTGTTGCTCCTCCCTTTCTTCTCCTGACTTCTAGTTACAATGGTATGAAATCATGTTACCCCAATTAAGATGACTAAACAAGGCACTGAGCCACAGTCCTACTTACCACATCAATCTCAGTGTTGTTCTTGTAGGAATGAAGCACTGAGGGGACCACTGACCAGGGAGGAGAGCTTGTGCAGGGCCAGTAGGAGCCCCCTGAGGAGGGTCATGGCCCCCCACAAGACCATGCATCATGGAGGGAGCTGGGAACCCACTCCATGCTGATCTTGGAAAGGTAGCAGAAAGTGGAGGCACTTGAGAGGCCAGATTTGACTTCTGTCCCCAGGGCAGGGCAGGGCAGGACTGTCGTAGACAGAGCCGAGACCCCCAAGGTAGTGGATGGAAGCAGAGAGGAGAGGCTGCAGGGCACAGGCCTGGTTCCGCGGTGCAGGACGGACAAGTGAGACAACACGGCTCCCTGCTCTTTCCTGGTTGCAGGCCAACCTATATGTTACACAGCTGAAATGGTCATCCGTGTCTAGTGAGGCCAATCTATATGTTATACGGCTGAAATGTTCACCCGTGTCTACTAAGGCCAACATATATGTTGCACAGCTGAAATGGTCACCCGTGTGGAGTGAGGCTGACCTATATGTTACACAGCTGAAAAGGTTACCACGTCAAGTGAGGCTGACCTATATGTTATACCTATATGTTATATATGTTGGGTCCTCACTATGTATAAGGTGGAACTGTCCTCTCCCGGCTAAAATGGTCACCATGTCAAGAGAGGCTGACCTGTATGTTACATGGCTAAAAACATCACCATGTCTAGTGAGGTTGACCTGTATGTTATACAGCTAAAATGGCACCATGTCTAGTGAGGCTGACCTGTATGTTGCACAGCTGAAATCGTCACCCACATCTAGTGAGGCTGACCTGTATGTTGCACAACTGAAATCGTCACCCACGTCTAGTGAGGCCAACCTATATGTTACACAGCTGAAAAGGTCACCATGTCTGGTGAGGCCAACCTATATGTTACATGGCTGAAATGGGCGCCCACGTCTAGTGAGGTCAACATATATTGTTACACAGCTGAAATGGTCACCCATGTCAAGCGAGGCCTGACTCTCTTCTCTGTGGAGGTGAATGTTTGCCATCAACATATTTCGGACTTGCCCTGAATCATGTTTTTACTACCCTCATGAAGAGTTGCAAAGTTTTGTATTTCCAGTGTTGTGTTGAAACACACGCGTTTGGGTCCTCACTATATATAAGGGGGAACCGTCCTTTCCAAAATTAGTAATAAAAGTGACCATTCAAAACTCAGGACACACTAAAGGGTTACAGTTAGTGAAGTAAATATGTAGGCAAATATTCTGTCAGGTAACTAGGGTTTTAAGAACCTGATTTTTGATGGATTGGAAAGTCAGAAAAAAGACCTAGAATGTTTCCTCCTGCAATGCTGTGTGCCTATTTTCATGATCTTAGGTCGAAATCAATCAGCTGTAGTTTTGAAGAGCCCTGAAAGTTTCTCCACAGAATGTGCAGAACAATTTGAAAAACAACAACCAAAGCAAACAAAAACCAGACTCAGTTCTTGGCAAAAAGTCTCGTTTCCCATGTTTAGTAAAATTTTCATTGTCAAAATATTTATCTTCCTCTCAATCACAATCTCCTCTCTCCATTTTATCCCACTGGGGGAATATACTTGTATCTCTTTATTTCATATAGTCATGGAAACCATGTATTTCTGAATCAGCCTATAAACCCTGTGGTTTTACCATGGGACCAAATCATTATAATTAATAATAATAATAACAATAGCAAGACTCTTTTGTAGCAGTCATTATGTGCTGGGGGCTGCATTAGACACTTTATCCATATTAATCAATGTAATCATCATCAAAATTCTATGAAGTAAGTTGTCAATTGAGTACAACTCAAGGCAGTTCTCTGGCCAGGCATGGTGCCTTACACCTGTAATCCCAGTACTTTGGGAGGTCAAGGCAGGAAGATTGCTTGAGCCCAGGAATTCAAGACCAACCTGGGTAACATGGCAAGGACTCTTCGCTACAAAAAAATTTAAAAATTAGCCAGATGTGGTACACATCTGTAATCACAGCTATTTGAGAGGCTGAGGCAGAAGGATCACCTGAGCCCAGCAAGTCAAGGTTGTGGTGAACTATGATCGTGCTACTGCACTCCAGCCTGGGTGACAGAGTGAGACCCTGACTCAAAGAAAAAAAAGGCTGTTGTCTTTTACCATGTAAGGTTTACTGGCATCTTCTTATTGTGGTAAGCTTATTATTCATCTAAAATATCCCTTTTAGATCCGCTTGGAAGAAAGTGCTCTAAAGTTCTCGGTTCCTCCCCAACATCGCAGTTTCCCAAAGCAGAAGCTGATGGGACACTTAAGAAAGACATCTTTCTCCCCGATTTCCAGCTTAGACACATGACTGCAACAAGACTAGAATGATTCACCCCTCTCGACAGCTTTTCTAAAAAGCACATCCCATTCTATTGACTGGAAAAAGAAGTATTGTCTTGTTCTTTTTTAAAAAATTGTCTGAGCATGGTGGCTCAAGCCTGTAATCCCAGCACTTTGGGAGGCCAAGGCGAGAGTATTCCCTGAGCTCAGGGATTCAAGACCAGCCTGGGCAACTTGGTGAGACCTCGTCTCTACAATAAATAAAAAAATAAGCCCCGGGTGATAGCACGCACCTGTAGTTCCAGATACTTGGAAGGCTGAGGTGGAAGGATTGCCTGAGACCAGCAAATTGAGGCTGTGGTGGCTATGAGCATGCCACTGCACTCCAGCCTGGACGACAGAGTGAGACTCCAACTCAAAAAAAAATTTTTTTAAAGCATAACTCTGCATTTCATTAAGTCAAGAGTTCTCTTTTTCAGCAGGCCAAGGGTAGGCAAGAGCTGTCTGTGATCTGTGGATGCTATGGGAAGCTTGGGTCATAACTGGGAATTCCCCCCCTGACATGTTCCTGGGAGCCAAGAGGTATGTTTAATGCCATTCAGTCCCCTCATCATCTTCCAAAATAAGGACAATGCCAACACCTCAGTTACTAGGGTTAAACAGTCTCCTCCTTAGCACCCATTTGGTAAGCCAGATTCTATTGACTGGAAAAAGAAGTATTGTCTTGTTCTTTTTTAAAAAATTGTCTGAGCATGGTGGCTCAAGCCTGTAATCCCAGCACTTTGGGAGGCCAAGGCGAGAGTATTCCCTGAGCTCAGGGGTTCAAGACCAGCCTGGGCATTGCTGATATATACTTCTGTAAGTTCTCATTCAATTCAGCAGAAACAGTGAGAGGTTGTCAGTAGGCTTTGCCCAGTGGTTGTATCCTCATGAGGTTCATCCCTATATTGATTTCCTACATGAACATCATGAGTTGGAGAAGACTGAAAGCCAACCCCAGAAAGATGCCTCAGGGCACACTCTTTCTGGTGACAAGCCCAGGGTCCACGTTGCAGCTTCATTGGTCATTACCTCTGGGATCATGGGACAGTGACTCTATTTCTTGGAGCCTCAGTGTCCTCAATCTCAAATATGAAGGATTAGATAAAAGAATCTAACAATATTCACACTCACAACAATAGCTGACATTCACTGTGTGTTTGCCAGAAGCTTTACATGGCCTCTCTCAATCATTACAATAGCACTCTGAGACAGGAACTATTATTACCCCATTTCACAGAGGAGTTGACAGAAATCACTTGTTTCACATCATGTAAGTGGTGGAGATAGTACTGAGGCTAGGACACCTGACTCTATGTACCTGACTCCACTTATTCTTAAAGTGTTATCTGCAGACCAGCAGCATCAAAAATACCTGAAAACTTGGCCAGGTATAGTGGCTCACGCTTGTAATCCCAACACTTTAGGAGACTGAGGTAGGAGGATTGCTTGGGCCCAGGAGTTTGAGACAAGCCTGGGCAACATAGAGAGATCTTGTCTCTACAAAAAAAAAAATCAAAAAATTAGCCAGTGCAGCATGCACCAGTAATCCCAGTTACTCAAGGAAGGATCTCCTGAGCCCAGGAGATCAAAGCTGTGGTGAACTGTGATCATGCCACTGCACTCAAGGCAGGAAGACAGAGAGAGAGAGAGAGAGAGAGACCCTGACTCAAAAAAAAAGAATACCTGAAAACATGTCAAAAATGCAGATTCTTGGGTGAGCTCTAGATCGACTAAATAAAAATATATGTGGAAAGGGGCATCCAGGAATCTGTGTTTTAACAAGCTCTTTGGGTAATTCAACACTAAAGGTGGAAGCTCTCTTCTAGAACCTATGTTATTAATAACTAGACTGTGGTTTTCTACATCCAGTGAACTTTTCAAAGTGTCTGGAACGTTGCCCAGTTGGCTCTGGTTGACTCTGTGGCCATCTCCTTTCTCCCTCACTGTTTAGCGTGTGCCCACCCTCCTGGACTGTGTGTCTGACCCAGAGAACGGCCCAGGCATGGAGAAAAAGAAGTCAAAGGCATGCGAGGACTGTGAGCCCTGCTGTGACTCAATGTTCTCTCCTTGGCCCATCCAGCATCAAAGTCCATGCACAGTTGCAGTTTTGCAGCCAGAAACCCTTTGAATGCCACAACTGGAATTCTTCTGTGAGAGCTTGTCTGTTAAATGAATATGTTTCTCCTTATTCCCACCAAAGGTCCTTTGATAGACTTTATCTGTTGCGGGAGATTCCAAGGTTTTTACTCATGTGAATTAACCAGAGAACACTGTATACATCTCTTTCTCCTGAAAAAAAAGTCAAGCTATGTTTAGAATCACCAATGATAACAGATGCTATAAATACAACGATTTAGCATATAGCCAGATTGTTATATAAACTTTCAGAAGTCTTTAAAATTTTTTCTAGGGAAAAAAATGGAGATTTTCTTTTTTCTGTGTGGCCACCATTTGATCCTAGTAACTATCAGGTACTGTATCTTCAATATATGTCTTCAAGGAGTCTAAATTCCTTGCGTTGGGTTGCAAATAGCACAGGGTATGATAGTAAGTATTGCATGTGTAAGAGTGTTAAGAGAAATATAAATACAAAACAGTAATAAAATTCCAACAGGAAAGAGAAAAATATGTTGATTGGTGTTTAAAAGTATTATTAGAAGAATTCAGAATTCATAATAAAGTACAAGAGGAAAAGACTATTCACACTCCCACCATTCAGCATGAATCACTAACACTTTAGTGTATAGATTTTTCTAGGTTTTTTGGTCTGCATATGCAAACATGACACTCAGATCGATACTTACAGCTTACTTTGCGCACCATTCTTCAAATGTAGCAGTTGTGGTTCTCATTTCATGTCATCTCGCAGAGACGTGTATGCCTTCCAAGGGTGACTTTTCTTGCAGAAAATTGATGGCAGTCATGCATGTACTTCTGATGCCATTGGCTCAACATGTTGAACATGTGTCTGCCAGTCATCACCCAGTGTCACCTGTGGAGATGTGGGGGCATAAGAGGCAACACACTGTGCCTCTTGTGTGGTCACCTCAAAACCAAATAAAATGGCTAATGTAAAGCTCCCTCCTCACTCATTCTATTGTCTGTGGCTTTTAGTATTTTTAATACAAAAAAATTTTGTCTTGGAAAGTTCAACTTTAAGGCACATTTTCTGTAATTAATAGCTCCCTTCCTTACCAATATAGATGTTCCAAAATAAAGTCTGACTTCATATATTTTGTTCTCTTTTTTCCCCCTCAGGGAAATTTTTGCCTTAGGGAAAGCACTTTTAGGGGGATTCCAGGGATCAAATTCAGGTCATTTGACCATTTGAACCATATCTTTGCTGTTTAGCTATTAGGAATACTTAGAGATTCTTTTTTTAAAAAAGTTTAGTGTACATTTAAAGGATACAGATTTTGGCTGTATCTACACATAAATTAGCTGGTGGGGGGGAAAGACAATTGAATTCAGTGAAAAAACTAGACATGAACTAGTTACTATGAGTGCAACTTGCTGCATTTTTTTCAAGCTGATTTTTGTGGGGAGCCAAAGCCAGATGTTTTTCATTGCGGTGAGCTTTTGTGTCTTTCAAACAGAAAGTCTTTACAAACACAACATGCCTTGCCAAAAAATGTTTAATCTGAAGACTTGCCAATTCAAGAATAGAATAATTTGTCTGACTCTGATCACAGACAGTGGCAAATTCTTTATTTTGATAAAGTGTATTAACTGGAGAACATATGTACATCACAGGCACTCGCAGACGCAAGGCACCCCTTTCTTCCCAGATCATGATACTCAAGTAATAATACATACCAGAGTGCAGCTTGAGGAATATAAGAAGAAATTCTTGAAGGTGCACTGATTTGTAGTCAAATAAATTTGTACAACGTTAAGAATAAATTATATTCTTCTTAATGGAACAGAATTCCCCTACCACCTCATCTAGACAGATACATGCAAAGCAAAAGGAGTCTCATTTGTCAATAACTTTCACTTTCTGCTAAAATGAATCATTATCATTTCAAGTTTTTTTCCTCCTATTTCTAAAGAATAGATGCCATTCTTCATTGTCTGTAAAGATTAAATAAAGATCATAAATTTGATACATAAAATGTAGCAAGTAATTCTACAAGTTTAGAGAGGCCCTAGAAGAGGAATTTAAAAACAGAACCATATATCTACATTTTACCCTGATTCTGTGACTACCTAAAGTCAAAACGATCCACTGAGGGTAAGCCACATAGGTTATCAGAAACCTGGGAGCAAAAATAGATATTCAAGTGTTTTTAAATCCTGGTTTGATCATTGATATAGATTATTCCTCCTCAAGGAGGTGGATAATGACTTCCATCCCTTGGTCTGATCTGCAAGGGTGTTTTCCTTCCAGTACAGCATGGAAGGCAGGGAGGGAGGGCATCTTTATAGCAGAGAAAACTGGCAAATGCCACCTCAGTCAGGGGATTACAGTTAAGATCAACAGTGCTTTATCCTTGATACTAGGCAAAGAGAATGACACTTTACCTCTGCTGTCTTCCTCCCTCAATGCATGACCTCAGTGTCATCACACACAAAGAAAAACATCACATTCCAATAGAGAGCGACACCATTTAGGTATCTGTCCCCTCCAAATCTCGTGTTGAAACTTGATCCCCAGACTGGGTGCAGTGGGTCACACCTGTCATCCCAGAACTTTGGGAGACCAAGACAAGAGGATTGCCTGAGTCCAGGGGTTCAAGACCAGCCTGGGCTTGGCAAGACCTTGTCTCTACAACAAATCAAAAAATTATCCAGGCGTGGTGGTGCATTCCTATGGTTCCAGTTACTTGGAAGGCTAAAGCAGAAGGATTGCCTGAGCCCTGCAGGTTGAGGTCGAGGCTGTGGTAGCAGTGAGCATGCCACTGTCTCCAACCCAGGTGACAGTGAGACTCTGACTCAAAAAAATTGATCTTTAGTGTTGGAGGTGGGGCTTAGTGGGAGGTATGTGAAACCGTGGGGGTAGATCCTTCATGATAGGCTTAGTGGCCCCTTGCTCTCCTGGTAACAAGACTTCTCTCTATCAGATTCTGAGAGAATTTTCTGAGAGGTGG